>JAFBMR010000002.1:0-1200000 GCA_019976455.1 Aspergillus sp. 'subgen. Cremei'
AACCCTAACCCTAAACCCTAACCCTAACCCTAACCCTAACCCTAACCCTAACCCTAACCCTAACCCTAAACCCAACCCATCATTTACCATCCCCCCTTTTACCATCCCATCACTTACCATCCCATCACTTACCATCCCACTTCTACCTACCCTATTTCTTACTTTTCTATCTCCTTCTTCTCCCCCTACTTCCCTATCTACCTCTCTAACTCTCATTCAACAACCCCCTATTCTTCTTACTACTTTCTACCCCCTATCCTACCTACTACTCTAAATCTCATTTTCTAATTCCCTATTCTTCTACCTACTTTCCATCTCCTATTTTACCTACCACTCTAAATCTCATTCTACAATCCCCTATTCTTCCTACCTACTATTCTAACTCCTATCCTACCTACTACTCTAAATCTCATTTTGCAATCCCCTATTCTTCTTACTACTTCTCTACCTACTACTCTAAATCTCATTTTACAATCCCCTATTCTTCTTACTACTTCTCTACCTACTACTCTAAATCTCATTTTACAATCCCCTATTCTTCTTACTACTTCTCTACCTACTACTCTAAATCTCATTTTACAATCCCCTATTCTTCTTACTACTTCTCTACCTACTACTCTAAATCTCATTTTATAATCCCCTATTCTTCTTACTACTTCTCTACCTACTACTCTAAATCTCATTCTTTAATCCTTCTAGCGGTTCTTCTTGATTTTTGTTATACTAATCCTATATTTATTTAAAATATATATATATATAATCTCTGAATTTCGTTGAATTCTATAACTATATATCTATTTCCTATTACTTCCTTTCTAATATATATATATATATATATATATTCTCACCACTACTTCTTCCCCTTTTATAAATATATCTCTACTTTAAATTATATTCTTATAAAATATATCCTATTTTACTCCTTAAACTCTTATTCTTTAATCCCCTATTCTTCTTACTACCTCTTTAATTCTTATTCTTCTATTTCCTAATCTACTATACCCTTAACTTCTGACCTCTTTATTTCTTTACTAATATCCTTTTACTGAATCTTTAAATCTATTTCTATTCTAATCCTCTTTCCTTACTTATCCTTCTTTTATTCTTCTTTATCTTTTCCTTTTCATCCCTCTTTCTAGATAATTTCCTAGTATAATTAAAAGAATTACTCTTATTCCTAACTTATTCCCTTCTTTTTAATCTTCTTCTTATCCTTAGAGTCTTTTTCTTTTCTATACTAATTACTATATGATTCATAATATATCTAAGGGAATAGAAAATAGAATAAAGTACTTCTTAAGTAAATTTTAAGAATCCCTCTTATTTCCTAACTAGTCTTTAATCTCTTTCAAGTCTTTTTAAGTAAAAATAAAAGAGAAGAGAAAGAGAAAAAAGGAGACTTAGAGATTAATATTAGAGAGATCTTTATTTTTTAGAGTAAAAAGTAAAAATACTAAAATAGAGAGAAATAAAATATATAAAATCAGAGTAAAAAAGCTTAAATACATAAATAAAAATATACCTTCTACCTCCCTGATAATCTATCATACCTCCTTAAAAGCCTAATGATGAGCTGCGTCCCATTTAAAACCTCAGTATCTAATAAGACCCATTCCCACTGTATTAACTTCTGAAACATAGCCTCTTTAGGAATAGCCTCCACCTCCTCTAGACCAAACTGTTGAAATAGCTCAGTGAATTGCTCATGTAACCAGACCCTATATTTAAAAGCCACACTAAGAAACAGGGGTATGATAGGGGGCTGAGGCACTCAGATTCACTAGATTGAAAATGACCTTTACATACTTTAGTGGGTAATAAGCACTGAAAGCAGCAGGAATCCTTCTGAAAATATAGATCCTCTTGAATAGCCCTAAACCCCTGTAGTAATTCATCTGTATATATACAGTGAATACTAGAATGACCCCATCTCTTTGGCTGAGCTTTCTGGTTAGGTCCTTGGTTACCTAAATAGGTTAGCTGAGATACTAATTAGGTTAGGGTTAGGGCTTTGACTTACTCCATTCATTCACCATACAGTGAATACATGACCTAGCTGCTAGCCTCTCCACCCAGCGAGTAAAATTCTCAGTATATCTCTGAGCCCTTTCATAGTACTCTCTAGTCTCCTCATTCACTTCCCTTATTTGACTATTCCTTTTTAGGCATAGGTCACAGGGGCTATACCCCTCTGGGCACCGTTCTAGGGCTTTTTCTAGAAAAACCCTATTAATCAGCCGCCTCCTACAGACAGCCTCCTGGAGATATTCTCTAAAAAGAGACCTCTCTAAGGAGTCCTTCTTCTTAATATTCATCTCATATTCAGTAGTAAGGGTGTAGGAATAAGCAGAAACCCTAGGGTCTCTACCACCCCTACCAGACTCTTGAATAAAGTCACTAATCCCCCAAGCCCCATATAAGTGAATAGTAAGAGAGATATCAGGAAAGTCAAAACCAGCCCCTATAGCTGAAGTAGCTACTAAAACAGTCTTTTGAGAAGTTAAAAAAGACTCTAGCTCAGCTTTCTTAATAGAATCATCTAGATCTGCATGATAATAAGCAGTGAATGACTCATATTCACTATGAATGTCATTCACCTCTTGTTTAGTCATACAGAATAGAATAGCTTTAACTCTATTAGGAATAGGGTTAGGGTTAGTACTAGAGCTAGAACTAGAGCTAGAAGACTCTATTCTAAAGTCTCTAATAAAGCTCATAACCCACTGAGCATGCTTAGTCCTATCTAAGTCTTTAGGGATTAAACTAACCCTATATGATATAGTAGGTTGGTTAATATCCCCCTGGATCAGTCTAACCCCTTTAGGTAAAAGCATCATATCACAGAGAGCCTTTCTGGAATGGGTGGCTAGGGTAGCTGACATAAAGACTATAGGAATAGGGAGCTGCATGACCGGCTTAATCTGAAACATGACCTTCCGATAGGATCG
The DNA here is from genome assembly GCA_019976455.1 of Aspergillus sp. 'subgen. Cremei'. Classification (NCBI taxonomy): domain Eukaryota; kingdom Fungi; phylum Ascomycota; class Eurotiomycetes; order Eurotiales; family Aspergillaceae; genus Aspergillus; species Aspergillus sp. 'subgen. Cremei'. Next base: position 2,949 of record JAFBMR010000002.1, read on the forward strand.
AGCCAATGGGATTAAATGAGCCTCATCAAAAATAATCCTATCTAGCTGACCCTGGCTGTGAAGCTTAAGGATATAGCTATAAAAGGATTTACTAGCTACCCCCTCTATAGAGATAAGAAGAAGTCTAGTAGTAGGGGTATTCTCATATATATCTTCCCATATAGCTGGTTCTAACCCTAGGATTAAGGCTCTCTGAAATAGCTCTCTTTTTAAGGCTACTAGGGGGCTAATCACTATAGTAGTTTTACTAGTAGCTAGACTAGCCCCTAATAGGAATAGAGTGCTTTTTCCACCAGCAGTAGGGAGAGTGATAATGAGATAGGGCTCTTTAATTAATATATATAATAGAGCCCACCGCTGCTCAGGGCTTTTAAACCTAGCTAGACTATCTTGAAAGAACTCCTATAGGAGACAGTCTAGAAGGTTAAAATCTAGAGATATATATTTCTGTATATCTCTAGAACCCTGTCTTACTAGTTGACTAGAGTCAAGATCTTGACTACTAATCTCTTCTTCCTCTAGGGCTTCTGAATATATATTTTGACGGGACCACAGAGATATATATTCATGAAACTCACCTAGAGATATATTTCTAGTAGGGGGCTAACCCTAGGGTTTCTAGTTCTTCTAAATTGAACGATAGGAGTAGCTAGAGGAACTGAAGGAACCCTAGGGTTAGTAGCTAGTTGAGAGGTCACCTGAGGGGTCACCTGAGAGGTTGACTGAGAGGTTGACTGAGAGTCTGAAGCCCTAATAGGGTATAATAAGGCCAGAATGGGAAGCTGACTAGGGCTAACCCCAAAATAGGAATGGTACCGTTTAGTAAAGTGAATAAAGGCCTGTTCCTGGTTCCAGGGTAGGTTCTGTAGCTGATCTAGCTGTCTCCCATAGTGCATATAGCCCGTTCTAGGGTTATGATGCATCTGCTGAGCTCCTAGGGTCTCATTATTCACTTCAGTATCCTGAATAGGAAGGTCTAGAATAGCCTCTTTCATTCCTAGTCTAATAAAAGCCTGAGCAAGCTGTCTCCATGAGCTTAAATTAATAGACTGGCCTATTTTTTGCTGAGTCAGATATTTCAGTGAATAAGAGATCTCTCTAGATTCAAAAACCCTATTCCTCTTAGGGTTAAAGAATAAAAGCTCAGACCCCCTAGTCAGCTTCTGAGAAAGTTGAATAGTTAAAAATTCAATAAAAGGCTCAACCACTAAAAGATAGGCTAGTAGAATATAGGATAGGGCATGGGGAATCACCCTAACAGCCTCTTTTTCAATATTAGTTAAGCTAAAGGTCTTACTATAGCTCAGCCTAATAAGGAATAAGTGACATCTAGGGTCTAAGAAGAGGTTCCGAGCCCTAACCCTAGTATTCCTAAAGAGGATCTGATTAATCTCAGTACCTCTGGCTGGGGCTCCACTAGTCATATGACATAGGGCTAATAGCCTAATGAGGAAGGTACTAGCCTTTTCTAGAAATGATTCAGCCTTAGGCCTTTGAATTTTAACTTTAGGTGGGTCCCCATTCACTTCAAACCATTCACTAAAAAGGTCTGGGCCTAGAACCTTCTTAATTAGGAAGTCCTTAAAGAACGGGGCTTCATGATAGTTTGAAAGAAAATAGAACTGATAGGCCATATTAGTGAATTCTTCACATTCACTAGCCCCCTCTAGAGATATACTAGGTTGAATCTCTAAGAAATAGTCAAATTGAAGAAATAAGTCTCTAGTCAGCTGGTTTCCAAGGTCTTGAATAGTAACCCTAAAAAAGTCTCTTAACACTGACTGAGAAATAAATAAGCTTTTAAACTTAAGCTCATTAGGCCTGATTTCTAGAACCTCTTGACCAAGACTACTAGTCATCTCACTAACCCTAAACCCATAGGCTCGTAGGGCTAATATATCTCCTAGGGGGCTCTCTGATTGGTTAATGACCCATTCCTTCATATAATCATGAAGAAAATCAGAGAACGTCACTGGACCACCTTGATCAGACTCTTCAAATAATATATATAAGTATTCTAGAATAACCATCTGACTACTATATATAAAACTAGAGTAGATCTGTGTGATCTGATTCACTGGCTTAAAATGACCCTGCCTATAATCCATACTAAAACATGCGAGAAATGCATTAATAGGTGAATTAAAGGATTCACTAGATTTAGTCTCAACTAGGCCCATAAATAGCTTCTGAATAAGCTGAGATCCTATTTTCACTTGAGCTAGTGAATGAGACCCACTATATATATAGGATTCATCTGATTGGTCAGATTCATCTTCATTATCACTAGGGGCCTCATCAGGGTCAACCTCCTCATCAGAATCCTCTATTAGATTATCATCCCACCCAGGCCTAATACTAGAAGTACTAGGGTTAGGGCCCCTTCTAGCCCTAGGATTAGGGCTTTCTCTAGGGCTTAGGGTTTGAAGAAGAGAGATAATCCTCTCTATATCTTGAATATCAGAGCTATTCAGAGTGAATAAAGGATTCTGAGGGGTCCTATCAGGGGTACTAGTCAGCTCTAATTTAAAGCTATTTATTAAGAAGATAATAAAAGCCCTAAATACCCTAATATATTTCTGCTGACTAGTCTTCTCTTGTAAAAGCCTAAAAGGCTTAATAGATATCTTATCTAAAGAGAAGGAATTAAGAACTAGTCTTGAATATCTATTTAAAGACTTAATTCTTAATTCACCCTTCCAAAATAGGTAATCAAGGCAGTAAAAGAGAAACTCCTCTAATTGATTAGGGCTAGTCTCTAGAGTGAATAGACCCTCTAATTGGCCTAGATCCTTATTATGAAAGTATTCAGGATATTTAGACTGATTATGAAAGGAGGATGACTCATCTCTAGAGCTATTAGCTCTAAAAACCCTATCTTTATTCAGCCCCTGCTTAAATTCATGGAATTTAGCTAGAAAATCTGCTACTAAACCCTCCCTATTAGGGTTAGGGTCTCTAGAGACACTAACCCTAATAGGGATAGAGGACTCAGGTTCAGTTACCTTAAAGAAATAAGACTGTTCTAAAAGGGACTGAATAGGGACCTTCCTAAATAGGCTTAGAGGATTTTGACTTTCCCCTTTATGTTTTTGCCTAATATGTCTTTTCAGTGAATCAGTTACTGAAAATAGTGAATAGCAGAGAATACACTCAAAACCATTAATAACTTTAGTTGAAAGACTTGAAATAGGGTTTATAGGCTCAGTAGCCCTAATTAGCTTCTGGGTCTCATGAATAGTACCAATATTTAGTCTTTTTATATTAGATAGATATTGGCCCTCTTCCATTTCATACTCAGTAAAATGGGATTGAAGGTGGCCCTCAAGGTCTTTAGGCTGAATATAGACCCTATCCTCTAAGCAAATTAGAAGCTTATAGGCTTCTATATAGCTAAGAAAGCTAGGAAGCTGAAAGGAAGTCATTTTCTAAATATATATTAGCTTTAACCCTTCTATATATATATATTATATTTAACTTACCTCCTAATGACACACACCTCACTGGTTAAAGGAGAAGTAGATGTTGAAGATAAAGGAATCTAAATATATATATTAGTAATAGTTTTTTAAGATAGTCATCTGAACCTACCTCTAAAATATAGAGAATAAATTTTCTTAAGACTGAAAGAACCTTTACTTTATAGTGAGAGTCACTAAGAAAAGTAAGAGATAGAGGAGGCTGAATAAAATTTTAGACCTATTAGTTAAAGGGGCCTTCTTAAAGAATAAAAGAATAGGGACATACCAGTAGGTGTCTTAAATAGAGAGAAAGATCAAAACTTTTTTTTAATTTTACACTTTTTTTCAGACTGAAAGAACCTTCACTTTATAGTGAGAGTCACTAAGAAAAGTGAGAGATAGAGGAGGCTATAAGAAAGGTAAGCCTAAAGGTTAGAGAGGCCTTCTTTAAAGAATAGATAGATAGGGACATACTAGTAGGTCTCTTAAATAAAGAGAATAGATATAGAGTCAAGACCCTAGTGAATAGTAGTAGTGAATACTAATAGTGAATAGAACCCTCTGGTGGACTGGTAGATCGATCAAATATATAGAGTCAAGACCCTGATATAGCTGGCTGGCTGGCTGGCTGGCTGGTGTAGGTTGAAATATATGTTTTTTCTTCCTACATATATTCACCGACCTCAGTTGGGCGGCAATCGTGCGTGCATACGTTCCCGGGTCCGAAAATGGTCCTGGGGGGCCCATTTAGTATGGAGTGGTCCATGCGTTGGTCCATTTTCCCATACAAAGTGGGCCACTCACATTCGCCCCCTACCCGGGCTGCAACTACACTTAGTGAAAACTAGGCCGTTAGTCAACTGGTCAACACTAGTAAATATATATATATATAAATATAAATATTAAATAGAATAAATATATATAGTAGAGATATATAAATAGTAGAGATATATATATTTACTATACTACCCTTTTACCTCTAGGTAAGAGTCCCCCCTGCAAATTTTTCGAAAGGAATACTTTAACCCTTAGTAACTTAGTAAATATTAGAGCTATTAAAATAAGAAGGATATCACTAGATTCCTATTAAAAAATAGAATATGATAGACCCCCCTATGATTAGTCAGCTTCTACTTTCTAAAAAATTTCCCTTTTAGGTAACTCTTAGGCTATTTATTAGGTATTAGATAATAAAAATATATTCACTAGATTCCCAGAAATTCAGGCTATCTAGAGATACCCCTCCCACCTCTATAGGCCAACTGGTGGTGGAGTTATTTAGTAATAAATAAATAAATATAGTAGATACCTTACTATTTAGGCCCCTATTACTACTAGATAGGTGCCTGAGGTATCCTCCCTATATAGGTGGTGGCCTAGTTAGGAATAGACTACCCGCAGGTCATTCTCTTGGCATACCCCGACAAAAAATATGGCTAACCCCCACCCCCCCAGCTCTGTGAATATTCGATATTTTTAAATAAGAATATGACCATTAGAAAGCTCTTAGTTCAGCGAATAAAACGGTGTATTTATCGATTCAAAATATGTAATATTCATGGAGTTTTGGGGTACCCCAAATTAACTGGCGGGTACCCTCTAACCCTGGGAATGCCAAGCCTTTTTTACTATGGGGGTACCCGGGTACCCCATCGCGGAATAAGGTCTAGGTCTAGTAATTAAAACTTAATGAAGTTTTCACCTGAAACTTATTGCTAGGATCCTCAGACAACCAGTGAAAACCATGATTAATTCTGGAGTAATAGGAAATTACATGGACCTAAGATATAAGAAACAGCTTGGTATACTTGGAATTATGAAGGCTAATCCAGAGCCACTCATGGGTCTGAATGGAGAAGACTTAGGAGGTCATCTTATAGATGAATTAGGACCAGTACCCTTAGTTATAATAGGTCATGAAGAGTAACTTAACTTTAATGTGACACCATTAGGATGGTATGATGTGGTGTTAGGGATTCCTTAGCTTAGGAATTATAACCTGGAAATTAACTGGAAAATGAATATACTATAATTAGTGAATTGTAAATGCCCCAGGGTGATAAGTGCAGGGGATAACACTATCAGCTCTTAATGATGTGTTTATAAAGGAGAACTTAAGAATAATGTTAAGTGATTAAATAAGGTGATTAATATCATGAGAAGTAGTAATGTAATAAAAATCTTGGCAGCCAGTAATACTTTAGATTAAGTATAGCTAGCATAACTATCTAGATGGGCACCAGTGACCACAACAGAATATTATAAAAGAATAATTATTAAGGATGTAACTAATAGGCTATAGAATGAGGAACATCACTCCAGTGAACTAACTGAACGGTCCTTAAAAGTGGATAATAACTCATGAGAATAATATAGTGCTAAGGAACTAGTGGCTGACTCCTAGGAACCACCACAGTTACCCTAGGAGTATACATCATTTCAGGAATTATTTAAATAACCATGAACACCATGGCTACCTAATTATAGACCTCATAATCATAAGATTCCTATCTAGGAAGGAAAAGAACTAATATACAAGAAAATCTACTAAATATCAGATAAAGAATTAGAAGCATTTAAGGAATACATTGATGAATAATTAGTGAAAGGAACTATTTAACCATTAAAATTATTAGTAGGACACAGAGTCCTATTTATACCCAAGAAAGATAGAAGTCTATGACTTTGCGTGGACTATTGACTATTAAATAATATTACTATTAAAGATCAACACCCGCTACCTCTTATTTTAGAAATCTAGGACAGAATTAGGGGATTAAAATGGTTTATAAAACTTGATATTATGGATGCATATAACCAGATCAGAATTGCATAAGGCGAAGAATGGAAAATGGTATTTTAAACTAAATATAGATACTATAAATACTTAGTTATGCCTTTTAGATTAACTAACGCACCAGCGTCATTTTAATAATTTATTAATGAAGTTCTAGCTGAATATCTTGACATCTTTGTTATTGCATACCTTAATAATATTCTAATATTCTTAGACAACTTTAATGAGCATATTAAGCATGTTATGAAGGTACTCATAAAGCTTTGGAACACTAAGCTATAACTTAAACTTAAGAAATGTGAATTTCATGTGTAAGAAATGGACTTTCTAGGCTATTAGATCTCTACTGTGGGCATCTATATGGACTAAACAAAAGTACAGGCAATTAGAGATTGGCTAATACCGCAAAACCTTAAGGAATTACAGCAATATTGCGGATTGATTAATTATTATTAATGATTCATTAATAATTACGCGAAGATCATGACACCCATGTTTAAATTACTTAAGAAATTAGATATATTTGACTGGACTCAGGAACAACAGAAGGCATTTAAAGAATTAAAAGAATGAATCATGCAAGCACTAATTTTAGTATAATATGATCTAGTAAAAGAAATAACCATTAAAACTGATATATCAGACTATATTACCAGCATGAGAATGACATAACTAGGAAAAGATGGAAAACCATGACCTATTACTTTTTATTCATAAAAGCTAATTCAAGCTGAACTGAACTATGACATTTATAATAAGGAGCTACTTGCTATAGTAGTTGCATTTAAGATATAGAGAGTCTATTTGGAAGGAGCACAGCACTAAGTTCTTATTAAAATAGATTATAAGAACCTCACCTTCTTTATGATAACTAAAGAGTTGATGTGAAGGCAGGCGAGATGGTTAGAGGTACTCTCAGAATATGACTTTTATATTATACACTGTAAAGGAATAGAAAATAGTCAGGCAGATGTACTTAGTTAATAACCAGACTACATGCTTAATAGAAAACATTATGAACCAGCAGTACTGAAGTAAAATGATGATGGAAGTCTTAGCTATAATTATTACCACTAAATTACAGCAACCATGACCATTAGGTCAGATGAATTCAAATAATGACTTATTAAGGAAACTAAAAAAGACTAGATAATTTAAGAAATACTTAAGAAACTTAAGGATGATACTAGATTTGTTAGGGACGCTGATAGATTTATATATTTTAAAGGACTCATCTACACACCTAAGAGTATATAGACTGAAGTTATTACCATGCACCATAATACTCCTATATTTAGATATATAGGGGCAGAATGAACTGCAGCATATGTTATAAGGAACTTTTATATCCTACACCTTTAAGTAAAAGCACACGCATACATGATAAGATGTAAAACATGTATTTATAATAAGCCAGTAAGGCACAGGCCTTATAGAAACATGCAAATACTAAACGCACCAATAAAACTATGGGAATGGGTTATAGTGGATTTTATCACTTAGTTACCACCCTTAAGTGGATGGGATACTATTATGGTTTTCACTAATTGACTTACTAAATACATTTAACTTGTACTAATAATAGGAACGCTTAATATAAAATAAATGGCGTTCATATTCTTAAAGGAAATCATTGCAAACTATAGATTACCTAAAAATATCACCTTGGACAGAGACAAACTATTTACCTTAAAGTTTTAGACATTACTTATAAAAATGATGGGGGTATATCACTGTTTAACCACTGCTTACCACCTATAAGTAAACAGGCAAACTGAATGAACTAATCAGATAATTAAGTAATATTTACAGTACTATGTTAACTATTAATAAGATGACTGGAGTGAATTATTGCCTTTAGCATAATTTACATTTAATAATTTAGTATACTTAGTTATGAAATAAACACTATTTTATATAAATCACCACAGACATCTAAACATCATTAGAAAACTAATTAGATAAGAATTAAGCTCTGAAGAAGCGGAATAACTGGTAATAATGATTAAACAGTATTATTAATAACTCTTAATAGACTTAGAATTTATGAACCTATAAATGGCCACCTACTATGACAAAAAACATGATAAAGGACTAGATCTTAAAAAGGGGGGAAAGTGTTCCTACTCTATAGAAACATTAAAATAAAAAGACTAAGCATGAAACTTAACCATTAAAAATTGGGACCATTCATGATTAAAGAAAAAATAGGACCAGTTAATTATTATTTATAACTACCTAAATTAATGAAACGCATACATCCTGTTTTTCATATCTTATTATTAGAACCAGCACCAGCCAACGCTAAACTCACTTAAAATGTGGAAATTGATGATGATAATAAATAAGAATATGAAGTTAAAAAAATCTTAGGACACTGAAAAGTTAGCGGCAGACCACTTTACTTAGTGAAATGGAAAGGTTATGATACCTCAGAAAACACATAGGAACCTATCTTAAACTTAATAGGTTACCCTCAGTTAGTGAAAGAATTCCACCAGTGGACGGATTAAAGTCAGCCCAGAAGGAAGGGGAATTTAATATCTAAGTTAGACTAGGATTATCTGATATAGTGGTAAGTTAAGTAGCCTCTTACTTATTAGTAAGATGGTCCAGCTCCTAGAGATCCTTAGTACTTAAGGGATCTTCCTTATCTAATTAATCTATTATAACAGTATCATGATCTAACATCTTATTACCATGCTCTTTGAGAAACTGTTATTGTTTAAACAAGTGAGTAACCTTTACTAAAATATAGGCCTGCTTGGCCAACGCCTTAGTAAGTTAGTTTTAAACTTATTGCTCATTTTATTTTAAATCATTCTACTCCTTATTATTATAAAATCGCTTTTCACATTTATAACCATGATGGGTGTAAGTAGTATAGTTATGACTCTTTAAATCCATGATATAAGGAAGGCCTTTTAAAAAACAGTGTTCATAGGAATTTTTAATAACATGACTGTTCTCTTTGATTTTATCAGCTTACTGAACACGCTCTTGAAATTAGTTATGAACAGAAACATGATGAGGTATGATAAGTTATTAGGAAAATAAGAAAAGAAGTTAATAGGAAACTTACCTGAATGGGGGGACACCATGAATTTATAATTATTAAGGGATGATAATCCCAGAAGAGGGGGATTATATTATGGTACCCTTATCAGTGACTGTACTAGGCAGAATCAGGCGGTCAGGGAAAATAGATATTCTTATTATAGAGAATTATGATTTGCTTATTTAATGCTCTTTATAGCTACTATCTGGCAGGCAGCCACATCATGTGATCAGGAATACCATTTATTATACTATAAATGGTATATAAGATGGTATATAGGATACCATAGGAAATACCATGGATGGTATACAGGATGGTATACTTAGTGAAAGGATATATAAGGACACTCATTTTATGTACTTAGATAGTTCTTTATGATTAATAAATATTGTTAACCTATAGTTACTAAGCATTTACTCTTCCCTTGATTATTACACACTTGTTCACATATCTCTTGCTTAATTAAAGAAGTATATGTACTTCCTTAGCCTTACTTCTCTCTTTGCTACCTTACCATGTTCTTAAGCAACCATGGCTCATAGGAGCACCCTGACTACTGTTGACGTCCTTGGATTAGGGTCGCATGTTAGTATTTCCCAGGCTTGACTCACAGGTTACAGGTACAGGTACCATTGCGAGATCCCAGGGTGTGACAGTATGTTTTTATTTATATAAGGAATAGTTAAAGTTTACTCTAAGTACTATTAAATAGCTTAGGTGGCCTAACCTTAACTGCTTTTACAGATACTTTTCCTTAAAGTTAGATAATAGTTTCCTAAAGCTAGCTTACTATACCTATTAACTCTTTAGTTATTAGTGCTGGTGGCTGTTATTGCTGAGTGGGTAATATAGTTAGTATCTATAGAGTAGTATTATTTACTATAATATTTTAAGTTAATCACTTAAGATGGACTAGTGTTAATGCTAATATTATTTATATACTTATATAGATAGGTAATTAATATATCATACCCTAGGATCTTATAATAGTACCTATACTTATAACCTATAAGTTAAGCCTGGGAAATACTAACCTATGACCCTAATCTAAGGGTGTTAATAGTAGTTAGGGTGCTCCTATAAGCTATAGGTGCTTAAGAATATAGTAAGATAGTTAAAGAGAGAAGTAAGGCTAAAGAAGTATGTATACTTCTTTAATTAAGTAAAAGATATATAAATAAGTGTTATAATAATTAAGAGAAGAGTAAATACTTAGTAACTATAGGTTAATAATATTTATTAATTATAAAGAACTATCTAAGTATATAAAATGAGTGTCCTTATATATCCTTTACTAAGTATACTATTCTGTATACCATCTATGGTATTCCCTATGGTACCCTGTATACCATCTTATATACTATTTATAGTATGATAAATGGTATTCCTGATTATATGATGTAGCTGCCTGCCAGATAGTAGCTGTAAAGAGCGTTGAATAAGTAAATTGTAATTCTCTATAATAAAAATATCCATTTTCCCTGACCGCCTGATTCTGCCTGGTATGGTCACTGATAAGGGTGCCGTAACACTAGAATATATCTAAGTTAGTATATAATCTTTCTAAGAGTATCCTAAGTAAATCTTAAGAATTCCTTTTATATCCCTACTTATTTTAATTTATTTCTAAGTCTTCTTAAGTAGAAAAATAAATAAGAAGTAGACTTTTAAGGAATAGTTAAGGTTACTACCTCTCTATCTCTAGGTAAGAGTCCCCCTCTAATTTTAAAAGAAATATTTTAAGTCTTAATAACTTAATAAATATTAGAGCTATTAAAATAAGAAGAATACCACTAGATTCCTATTAAAAAATAGAATATAATAGAGCTACCTATGATTAGTCAGCTTATACTTTCTAAAAAATTCCATTTTTAGGTAATTATTAGACTATTTAGTAGCTACTAGATAATAAAAACATATTCACTAGATTCCTAGAAATTCAGGCTATCTAAAGATACTACTCCCACCTCTATAGGCTAACTAGTGGTGGAGTTATTTAGTAATTAATAAATAAATATAGTAGATACCTTACTATTTAGGCCCCTACTACTACTAGATAGGTGCCTCAGGCATCCTCCCTATATAATGGTGGCCTAATTAGGAATAGACTACCCGCAGCTCATTCTCTTGGCATACCCCAACAAAAAATATGGCTAACCCCCACCCCCCTCAGCTCTCTGAATATTCAATATTTTTAAATATAAACATGACCATTAGAAAGCTCTCAATTCAGCGAATAAAACGGTGTATTTATCAATTAAATATATTCAGTATTCATGGAGATAGAGGGTAGGTCAAAAATGCTCTGACCTATCCCTTAACCCTAGGAATGCCAAGACCATTTTACTATGTGACCTACCTGGGTAGGTTATTGCGGAATAAGGTCTAGGTACTCAAATTCTTTTGTAAGTTGTGATGACTGAAAAGGGGAGACGGTCCGCAAAGAAAGTCCTAGTTAATCACTACTATACTCCGCGGGTCCTCCGTGCACTTCTAGTCAGGTGCTATCAACGGCTCTATTAAGACATTCAGATATGTAACTGCCCTACAGATCACCCACCTAACTTTATAGATTTCTCAAGCGATTTCCCATACCCGTCATTCCGTCAGGCAATCCTTGTGAGAAGGCTATACCAGCTTGGCATGACAATGAATCCTTGGGAATGAAGGCATCAAGTCGGCCTTGGATAATCTTTCACCTTAACCAAGCCTTGAGACATATGGTAAGTTGTATGCGTGGAGGTAAAATTGGTTATCTGCGTCTGAAAGTTATCCTGTATAATTACTACCAATTCATTCAGACCCCATTCGCGAAATTTCTATGTATCTATAAACGCTGCTCACTTCATCACTTCGCCTCTGTTGCCAGCAAATTTCCCCATCTCACGTTGAGAAATCTCTGGTCCTCGGAGTAGGACATCAGTCGCTTTGGGGAAACTGCGTAAATGAGGATGATAATGGCAAGTTGATCTTTAGCATAGAATTGTCGCCGTGAAATATATATCCCGCAAATTAGTAAAGGAGGCTCTTGATAGATTACCTGCTAGCTCCTCTTCTAAGAATTACACCTGTATGATAGCTCTCTTCCTATTAGCTTCATTATATATTGTATGAGAAGCCCACAACTCCACTATTGTAAGATATTCGCCAATATCAAGGTCGCCAGGCTAATCAATGCGAAGAGTCCAAGTAGGCAGGTAGTGTTAAAGCTGGTTTAATCCTCTCTATGTTGGGTACGCTGCCACCATCTGTTCTTCCTTTTAGGTTTACAGTTGGGTTAATTCTGCACGTCAGGTCTTAGTAAAGGATCCTGGAGCATAATGGCCCTGAAAGTTCAAGGCTAAAAGACTAGGAACTCCGGAAACAGTGGACCTACTGAGCATTAATTGCAGCGGGCTGTCTCCTTGCTGAGATGCTACTTTACATAAGCTCTAGAGGTCTCGCCGGTCCCAGTACTATCACAGGAAAAATGAAGGCCCAGGGAGGGGCCCTGATGTGTGACCCTACAGACAGAAAGCACCCATTTCTTAATACACCACTGTCGCTAGATTCTTTTAACCCCACTAATAGAACTGTCGGAACACATGTTACGTCGTGTTTGAGGCTGGGTTTGTCTGGTTGGCAGGATAAGAAATATATGATTGAAAAACGGGGTGAATTTTTTCCTTTTAGTGTAAAACTGACGATCCATACAGTATGTAAGTGCGGATGAGATAATATAGCATAGAAGATGGAACCACATTCACTATCACATAATATATCCACGTAACATTCCTAATAATGACGGAATCAGTAATACTGCTGACTGGACTCTCCGGACCGCCCAGTCTGAGCTGCTTCAGGGAGGTCATCTTCATCAGGACCCTCACTATACTTAGTGCTGCTTTGTGGCTGCGCATGACGCAGACGGTCACCACGGAGAATATTGGATTTGTTAATGGCCTCCTCTTCATCCTCCGCTACATACGCGTTAGCGGCTTCTCCAGACTCATGTTAGTAGACTTTGTACCTAGCTGCTGGTCGGTGTTTGAGTGTGGGGGCTGCACTGGGTCCTTAACTGGCTGGTCATCGCCCTGCACTGGCATGTAGTTGCGTAGCCCTGAATGGGTCTCACGGGCGTAGGAGCTGTCGGAAACCCTGCCAGAGACTGGGGAGGTGTCGTTCTGCGCCTCGTACTGGTCTTCAGCTTCTCTCTCAAGACGGTTCGACATGGTGGATATATGGTGAATGAATGACTGTTGATAACGCACTTGTACTTGTTATTGTCGGTATAATGTCTAGGATGGGAGGGGTAGGGGGTGGGCGCGCGTGTGTTCTTATTCGTTCTCAGTCATGAATCTTCACCTTGCTTGTGGTCAAAATGACGTATGCTTACACCAGGTTTATGTCATGGCAAGATAAATATCTAAGAAGCAAGCTATGGTCATGTGGTAGATAAAGCCTGCCCAGGCCTTACTGTGCAGGCGCCGTCAGATCACTGTCAGGTTCTGTCTGGGGTATGACACATGGCGCCCTCCTAACCCTAGCCATGCCAAGACTTTTTTACTATGTGGCGCCCTACCTCGCCATGTACGGAATAAGGTCTAGGTTAGCGCCCGCCAGGTCTAGTTAGGGATGAATTAGGAATGCGGGCTGCCACTGGCATTCACTTAATCTTGGTTCTTTCATCCACCAATCAGAATTTACACTCAAGAATTTTCTTCTGCCGTTTGTATTTTCTCATTCTCAGAAATTGGCGCCTGCCTTACATTGAAAAGAAACCCCAGCCGTTTATATGGGAATTATACTGTATTACCCAATCTAAACAATCTCTGTGGAAATTCCAATGCCTTGCGCATTTCAAACCAAAAATGCCACTATGAAGATGGAATTCTAGATTTGTGTAGAGATTTGCTGTTTTCCTCTCAAAAAAAGCTGACATTTTCATAAACAATCCAATTTCAATAGCATAGCCCTTCATACGAAGGGCTAGGCGAAATACGAGAAACTATGAGCAGCTATTTGGGTTCGAGTCTCTAGCCTACTGACAAGCAATCCATGCCAGCGCAAGGGTTTAATGAAGCAACATAATCAGTCCTAACTGAGAACAAATATGTTTGCCAAAGGATTAAAGAATTTGTCTGTGTATATCCTAACCATATTTAAGATGACTGTAACGGGATCTCAGTCACTTGAGAAAACATATAAAGAACCCTAGGCCCTTCAGCTACACCTTGACAAGCAAGCAATTCTTCTGTTTCAACTACAGCAGCATAACAATCTCGGCTTAAGTCTAAATCAACGAGTTTTCTCAAATACTTCACTTTCCAGGCATAATGAAGCTCGCCATAGTCTCTCGTGTTGGCCTACAGCCATAGTGCGCTGGCGAGTCCCTCTCTATCTTCTAACGGAGAGACTCTGTCCAAGAGGGGCGAGGTTAGTTGTGATCCCATCTTCTGTGATTTCAAGGTTAGTGATTTGTCTCAATTTACTTAATGAAGAGAAATACTCATTCCAACAGTGCAAAGAGATAGGAAATGAGTCTGGGTACTGTGGAACTGGAGATCCATCTCTATCACTACTTGGCCTTCAGTTGGTGAGCCAAGAGTTACCGTAAGTTAATTTTGAAAAACTATCTCAAAGGGGATCAATCATAACTAGTCCAAGTAACTTTATAATGACAGCTACATTACAGCTACTCTAACACCTTAGTTATCTGTAAAGCCCTTGATGCATTCAACCTTCAGATATATAAATGAGAAAAATAACGTTTAATTTTCTAAAATATTCTCTCTTCTACAGTATACATTACTAGTGCCAAAAAAAAAAAAAAAAAAAAAAAAACCTTCATGATTGACTTTGACCTGGATTTTTATAAATAGAGAGCTGATATTGGGTGGTTTCTCCTGCTGTTGACCAGGTGTGGTAGATGACATAGTTTAAAGGCTAGCAATAAATGCACTGGCACAATTTCACAAATACCAGATTAATACGATTTTCGTAGATATTATTTTTATTCGGATATAAGGTTGGAGGCTTATAACATTATGATATAAAGGGGGTTTTGCCTTGCTAGTATGACCCATAGGGCGCAGCAATTTCTCGCTTTGTTAGCCTCGGTACAAAAACAATATTCTATCCTAAAACCTGTCAATGAACGGGCATATAGGAAGAGATTTTCTTTACCTTTTTTTTTATTTTTATTCTAGTGTGTGTTTTGGATAGCGGTTTCTATGGACCATTCCTTTCAATGTCAAAATACTGCCGTGGATATCAGGATACGAATAGAATACCAATACATACAATTACTTAGTTAATAAGTATATACCATTAAGCCCTAAAAAAACCTTTCACGAATATTACGAATAGTTTCCCCAATTATTATCCTGACCATTTGCCCGAGTCAAACTGAAATATCCCGAGCGTTCAAGACTTTGTTGGACACGATGGAATTTTCGGGCATTTGCCTTCTTGTTGAACAGAATATCCAACTCTAAGGATGTTAGACCCTTTAGCTCGGGCAGACGGAAGTAGGTCCAGATTAAACAACAGAGGGTAGTGCCAGCATACAAGAAAGCGCTCTTCCCGCGCCAGTTCCAGGCTGTTGGGTTCAACATTCGTGGCGTAAGAATATTGACAATAAGACTGATTAAATTGTATGCAACACGGGCGAGTACAACAGTCTTGATGCGCAGGCGGGAGGATGGGGCTTCAGCAACAAGGACATAGCATACTGGGCCAATGGTGGTGTCATAAATCAGCGTAAGAGTTATAATCAAGGATCCAAGCGCCCAGGAAGTGGCCTTGGTTTCTATCAAAATACCAACCCCGCCTGTGATCAAAAGGATAATGAATAAGAGGGTGAGTCCGCATATATAGAGTGTGCGTCGACCAAATACGCGTAACCAAATCCAGGAAAGGATGCCGCCGACCAGGGCGGCACCAAACATACCAACCCCAACATTGAAGGACTCCTCGGTAGATAAACCAGCCTGTTGATAGAAATAGACTGCATACCCAGTCAAGGCTGCACCACACAGCGACTGGGTGATCCACACCATACAGGCAATCTCCGTCCGTCGAAGGTCCGTTCCTTTGAAGCAACTGAAGTACGATACGTTACCCCCGGTGAGATATTTTTCCACCTCATTGGTATGCCGCAACATAGTGATTATCTTGTCCGCGTTGACGTTGACATCGGATCCGGTTTGAGTAAGGCGGAGAAGAGAGCTTTTCGCCTTCTCATGCCTTTCATGGCGCACAAGCCACCCTAGACCACAGGTTAAAAGTTACCTAATTGTACAAATTACCATTCTGCTCACATGGACTTTCGGGCGCAAAGGAAATAAAGATCAAAATTGGGATCGCAAATGCCCACTGCAGAGCCAAAGGAAGGCGGAATGACCACTCTGATGTGTTGTGGATGAAACCACGCAAGACTCCTACTGCGGAAATCTGACCGATGAGCCAGCAGTTGTTGATATTCGCCGTAAGATAGGCCCGTAAGGCGATAGGCAAGACATCAGCTGCATAAGTCATACTCAAAGTTTGGAAAATCCTAGTCCAAAATGAGTTAGACACCTAGCAGCAACAAGATGCGTAAGGCATACTTCCACTTACCCCCAAGGCAAGCCACACAGTACTTGAGCTGCTAGTAACATCTCAATGTTCACTGAGAATACAGCCAAGAACAGCAGCAATGATAGGCAAATAAGTGACCCAACCATAACATGATGATAGCCAAACCTATCCGTAAGAAGGCCATTAAACATTAAGCCCAGAATCTGGCCTGTATAGGGCGCATTGATGAGACCGGCTTGCCACGCCGGGGATATGTCATACACTCGTTGAGCGGGCAGCGAAGCAGGATTAGTCGGTGTACCATAGGTTTGCCGGAAGACTGGGATACCAAGGAAGCCATTGAGCAAAATGGTTCCGTAGCCCTCCATGACAATTGTCATTGACAGTAGCGCGGACCACAAAATGGCCTTAGGATAGAGGCGGCATCCTCCCAAAAAGGTCATTCTGTGCTCAGCCTTGGTGGCGTTGCTTGCATCAAGGGAGAAGCCGCGCACTGCTGGAATTGCCGCGGAGAGGGAATAGAAGAAGTCACCACTGGTCTGAGTGACCCCGGTTTGGGCCTCAATCGGGGTGATCGGGTTGATCGGGGTGCCATCGGGGTCAAGAGGCTCGAGGCGATAGTTTGGTACCGGTATAGTATCCGGAGGGGCAGAAATGAGCTCAAAAATCTCAGCGCGGGAGGCATCCTCAGAAGATGTGCCATGAGGCCTGGACTTGTTGGGGCTGTGGCTGATGCTGGAATCGCTCATTTAAATTGAAGAACTCATGTTTCTGTAGTCTGACTATGTTTATTAGCTGACACGGCAGGATTGTTGAGAGATGATAATGAAAGACATGGATGCATGATACATAATGTAGAGCATGTGAAATAGAAGCTAATCGGCATATTGTCAAGCCAGCCCGATCTATGACATTATGACATCATAGCTACCTGATGGTTTCTCCCTTCAGCATATACTTGTCCTTCCATCTAAAGTTTCCTTGGAAACTAAAACTGCCTAGGTAAGCAGGACCAAAATCGTTGGTATTGTCCAGATGAACCTGCTTCAAGCGACCATTAAACCATACACCATCCCAATTATCCACCTCTTCAGGTTCCAAACGCTCCTGGCGAACAACATTACTGCATTTCTCATGATTGTATCCCCATTGTAGTGGATACTGAAAGCTTGCGCTGACGAGGTGCAGCCTAGGAGTGTGATTAGAGTAGCAGCGGGGTGGAACTTCATGTTGTCGTTGTCATGTAGGGGATTTGGAGGGTTTGGGGATGGTAGATATCAAAGATAATTCGCAAGATAGAAAAGGATTTAGCCAGTCTACGTTGGCTGTATTTATACTCTAGGGAAAGGATGATAATCCTCCCAAAATTGTGTGCTCGTATCTCAATATAAAATCTATTTTGGTCTCTCTGCTTCTTGGCAACCAAGCTGGAACGCTCCATTGAGTTGGGATCAGCGATCTAAGATGGAAAGTCCCAACTTGTGCTATGTACCAAATACTAGCCTTTCCTCGCGGGCTGTATACGAAGTGAGTATAGCCACTCAATACCATGCAGATACTGACGATCACTTCTCAAGCTCGTCCCTTTCTTTCTTGTATTGCTGCCAGACGCGCTGCCGATTTCCTAGACCAGCTAAGTTATGGTTCTTCGCTTCGGGGCCACAGGAGATATTGTAGCAATAATATACGTGTTTCATTCCATCCATAATCACAAGTTATGGCCCAATCATTTTTTCAGTAGAGGGGCCATGTCGCGCATGAAAATTTCAACCGTCTTTGGCCCTACACCCTTAAATTCTTGCAAGAGTGCCTCCAGCTCATCTGTGCTTGATGACTGCTCTAGTAAATTCCCAAACGTGCCATATTTCTCTCTGACCATTGATGAAACTTCCAACAACTTCGAAGCAGTCGAGTAATCGTAACGAACGTAATGACAGTCGTCGAGAATCTGCACCAACCTATCCCATCCCGTCGCTTCAATGGCTTCGGGTGACGTGACGCCTTCAACAAGAAGGCCCGAAAAGGCACGTTTCGCCACTTCTTGTTGCACCGGTTTGCCAAACAATAGACATGCTAGAAACCATTTGAAATATTCGGTTTCCTGTCTCGAGTCGAGATCGATACCAAGGTCTTTTGCATATATTTTCTTCTTCTCGGACATGATTGCTGATGATTTGTGGTTATTTGACTCACTCGTATTGTCTTTAACAAGAAAGGAAACATGGCTGTTAATATAACTCATCATCGCGAACTGTTTAGATAACTGTTGACGATGTAATGATGTCATCGGCTGATTGGACCTGTAATCTTGAAATATTTCCGGAACAATCAAAAGACCAGGCCCCGTGATAGATTTTTCCGATCTATCTTCATGACTATCCAAAAGAGAACCGTGACTTTCGACTGCATATCCAGGAAGTTGGCGCGTGAAAAACGCGGACGAACCGTGGGGGCTTCATGGCCATGATGTCAATAGAGTAACTATCTCCCAAGTCGTATCTAAGCAACGGCAGAACAGCTTGGTAAGAATCAGAAAGACTATTCTCCGATAATTATATAAATATAATAAGCTAAGCTACTAAGACTAGTCTTAGATATAGGATGTCCACACTGGCAGACCGTAGCGGGAGCCAGGTGGGCGGGTTTAAGGACTGCCGTTTGCAGCGCCCGGCTAACCATCACAACGTATAGTTATTAATATGTTTAGGAAATAGCCTGAGAGTAAAAACACCCTTCTACTTAGTAATTACTCCCCATTTGCCAACAAGCTAGGATCAACCGGCTTGGACTTCTGGATAATGGCTGTTAATAGTGCTAGAAGAGAATTATTATTGGACAACTCTAGAATAGAACTAGTACACTTATGTGTGGGCTTCGTCTGTGATGTCTGTTCCAATTTCTTACCTAGTGATTCTTCATGATGCAGCCATTTACTCTCCCACTTGCAAATAAGGCTACACTAGCAGGTATTCAGCATATGCCACCAAAATCAACTTTGCGTGTCCACCACCGCCCCTTAATCCTCGCTCTGCCAATACTTTCATGCTGCGCCCGACCATTCTGCTTTGATAGCTATCTCTGCTTTTGTTGTTCCATTCATATCTATTGATCGGCTTTGTTATGGAGGGACAAATCATTTCTTATCCCTTCTAGGGAGATCGAATTCCCCGAACGAGAGAGGGATTTAGTTGCATGAGTTCTTCCTACCCGCTCTCTGGAAAGATTCGGCATCCTTAATGGATGTAACTGTATCACTCTCCTCTGTCACAGTCTCGAAATGATGGGAGGTATTATTGCAACTGATCTACACTCTCATTGCGAACGGCCTGTATACCTATTAGTAGGTATGTTCATATCAGGCATGGGAGACAGGCAGGTAATACATATGAAAGACACTCCTGGACTGGAAGCTAATTACTCAACTAATCATCATATTTATCCAATCGATATCAAGGATAATCTCACGTTTCTACCGGGAACTGTTCATCCAGATATACTGGGCCAGAGTGAGCGCCTCAATGCTCCATCTCCTATTGAAGAGATCATCAGCATGACAAAAGTATGGCTGCCTATTTGGCGTGAGTGGGCTGCTCGCGTCACAGCGCGTGTGATGTTTACACTGGTAGAGGATGCTTGTTTCATTAAGTCGTCAGAGTATGAAGTTAGAAGTTGTATGGCAGCATTCACTAAGAGTGAGCAGGTTGATGGGATTCTTGTCGAGGGTGCTCCTTATTATATGGAGTTGAGCTTTTGGTCTCATGGATGGCATGTGCATTGCTTTGGATTCGCGATTGAATGTTCTGCTAGTTTATACTAAGCTGTTGATGTGCGCAGAAATGGTGAGGTAGCAATGTTAACTGAGAGTTACTGATTGATACTTGATATTGGGAGCCAAATCCAATATAGGGGCTGTGTCAGTGTGCCGCGGACCCCACCAGCGAGCGCACTTTAGAGTTTCATATTGATTTATATTATCGTTAATATCTTTGTAGGAGCTTCTTTGTAGGAGCTTCTTTCTAATAGTTTACCTCTACTAGAACATAATATCTTAAGATCAATAACATTAGGCAGCTCCCAGACTAGCTTTTGTAGAAGATTAGGCTTTAATATATTGTTGGAGCCTATAAGTGCACCATTATATGACCATCAGAGAGTACTAGAAATGTCCGGATATTCCTTTTAGTCTAGCGGTATTTTTGGTTACCATATATTTTATTGAACTCTCCAATGGTAGTTAATTGAATAATAATTCATTGGACAATCTTAAAATTATACATAATGGTAGGTATAAACACCCACCAATTCCCTTCGTCTTGTTTCACTGTGTATGTGTGGACAAATTGGCCATTAAAAATAGCGAACGTGGAAAAGAGAGTATATTAAACTTATTTTTAATCATTTGCAAAGACCAAATTCGGAAATAGAATTTAGCCAATGTACTAAAAATGGGCCTGGGCCTCTACTACAAGGTTATGGGTTGGCGGAGTCTTTGGGTTTCTTGGGTCATGAATAAAATCTAGAACGGTCCACTCTCGAGGTTCGATAAAAATTTACCATCCGCAGCCAACCTCCGACAAATAAAATATATTCCACGTCAGTTTTACACCAATATTATAACTTTCTATTATGATCAAAATCATTATATTACGAATATCTGCTCTTCTTACCGTGACTCGGAATGCTGTACTTGACAATGGTCGTGCATGATAATACGGCAAAAGTCAAGTTTACTTACTCGAAGTAAACGAGCGCCTGTGTCGTGAACATACAAAAATCTTGTTTGCACTAATAAATGAGATATGGGATGGAATGGTCAGAAAATAATATGCATATGAAGGAAATGTGCCGCAAATGCCAGGGAAAGCTCGATCGGACGCTGTCCAACAGGGATCCCGACCTTCGTGTCTTAGTTGGGCATTCCAATATGCTTGACATTCTCTTTACTGAGATGTTTTTCGACAAAGCTAATGAATGGTGTCTACCACTGGAAAAAACAGATTCTCGCGATAACGAATGGGACTGCTCGCAGTTGTGCGACTCACTTGAGGACATCGGCAATGCAGATTTGAATTCAATCGTCAAGAATCCCGGACTTCAATATTGTGCCTGCCCTGCCGAGACTCCCTACGAAAACGACGAGACTCAGATTGCGCATCCGAGTCTACCTAAGAATACCGCTTTTTCACCACTTAAAATCCCGCCAGACCGGCCGAATAGTCCGTTGCCGTTTTCAGATTCCTGTTGATCATCCCGCATATGATGTTTTCCTTTAATACCTGCTTTGTCACAAATTATTATTATAGTCATCACATTTTGAACAGTGAATGGTATTAATAATGCAAGGAAGTACCCGCATTGTTGGGGACTCTTCTCTTCAGACGCACTTTATCAAAGGAACTGGCAAAAACGCTGAAAGCTAGCACTAGTCACATTCTAGCTTTTACTACACCCAAAATTTTTATAATACGTTTATGATCCATTTTTGCTGATACATGTTACTCGATAGAGCTTGATTGTAAAGTATATTATTAGTGAGTGGGATATGAAGTAGAAGGCTTACAAATCATCAAAGAGCAATAGGCATGGGAACATGATGCTCTTATTGTATTTATATACTATTTGAGTTGAAGAAGGTGCTATGAATGTCGATTTTCTTGGCAAAACAATTCAAGTAAGAGATATTTCTTTTAAGACTTATTCGCTACGTGTTAGGATACGACCAGTAAAGATTTGGTAGACCAGATATTACTATCTTATTTGTAGAGAATACCATTTTAGACGGGTGGACAGCGCAATGCGTGTATAATTTGTTGAAGAGTATAGTGCATAATAAGCAATATGTCATTCTTATCTCAATTAAACGTCTATCAACTATGGCTTAGATTCTAGACCTGAAACCAGGAGATGCTACGGTATTTTTGAAAGGCAAGATAGCACCTAAAGGAGAATATAGTGAACGACCAGGAATGCTGATGACAGGTCAAACGCTGCGAAAGGGGACACTGGATGGATTCCAGAGCGGCTCCTCCGGCCGCTGATTGGCGGCAATCTCAGCCGACGTGGTATTGGCCTGGAAACTTCAGCCGCTGACCTCACCATTTTCTACCACCCACCTCTGTTATTATCGAGCATCATCTATCAACTTGAACACCAGCTTAGTCCGCTTCTAGGTATGTATTAGATGTGCTTTTATGTGAAATAATATGTAAATTAATGAATTTTGTATGAATCATGCAACTGATTGGCGAAATTCATCCTTCCAGTGTTAGTGAAACCTAGTTGACAATTTGATAAAAGTACCATAATTAAGACGAGAAAAATGTCCTTTTAGGGGTAGGAAAGATATGAAAAGCCGCAAACAGTTCTGCAGAGACATTTTTGGTTTCTCTTCTTTTGCTATTTTTTCTCGCTAGGAGTCTCCATTACGCATATAAAAATCCTTTCATGTTCCGACTCCCATTTATGACATGGTATTTATGCATTTATTATTACACCTGATTTATTATTATCTGCTTTGAGATACGGACTCTCAGCAAAGGCAAGATTACCATGGAGCTAACTGCGCATGACGACCTCGTGATCAATGAACCACAGTCTAATGTCGATTACCTGTCACATGAATGGCAACACGAGGAATTATGGTCAACAAGACGACATATCAAAAAGGCTAATCTAAAACAAGTTCATTATTGCCGGTTGGAGAATGCACTTTGGCGAGCATGGATGAAACGCAGACATTGCCTTCGAACCTTTCCAGCTACTGATATCAAATGGTATAATGCTCTTTTGTCTTGCCTTCCCTCCCTGGCTATGCCTAAGCCTCGCAATTCAATTTTTACAATTCAGACATTGACAAGATACAGGGATAAGGATAGCGACACCACTTGGCTGTACGGTCCCTTTTTGCTTCCGAATCGACGATTAAGAGAATCAATAAGGTCGCCAACCCTACACTCAGAGAACACGCCACACAAGCCTGCCCTCAAGAGAAAACTCGATTTATGGGAAAAGCAACACATCTGTCACATCACCAAACCCGAAATTTGCAATAGAGACTTCTCTACATTCAGACCTTCAAAATGTCAGGTATACATACCACTTCATGATTTCTGTCACAAATTTCTCACTCAAGCTACTATAGATCGACTTCGACACGGCTTCAGTCCTAATCAGAAAACGCCTCTTGGTGCGATTCAACGAACATGTCCAACAGAGTCAATGTGTTTCCTATTCTGTTCAACTCGCGAACACAATGTTCCTTACTATAGATCCCTTGTATGGTCTTCCAAGATACCATACTGGCACTTTATGGATTAATGGTATTGCACCGCTTCCACCTACAACTTTAAAACCCTCTTCGCCAGACCAAAACAACCCTTTTTCCGAATGTAATGGGCGATTCAGAGACCACGAGCCTTATGATCTGGATGAGATCCTCGGCCAGCCCTGGGAGCCTTGTGACCCGTTCTGATACATCAGATCTTGATCCACTGTGTTAAAAACCTTCCCTAGTACGTTTGTACCCTTACATCAACTTCGTATGTCCTAATTTAAAGTAGTGCTGATGAATCACTGATAGGGTATCGGGCATCATATAAATTCGAAAAAAAAATTATTTATTTAATTATTTGAAATTAGTTGCAAAATACGTTCCTCTCTATCATGCTCGTGTTTATTTCCTGCTGTCATACAATTACGGGGCTGAAACGCTTTAATATAACTAGCCTATCCATGGCACTCCAGGTCAACAAAGGAGCCATCATACATCTTTCAAGATGGAAGCTTCCATGGTCTTCGGCTGCGAGACGGAAATCCAAGGGCAAGAAAATAAACAATATGAACAGAGGACTGACGGTCAGTCGATATTTAGTTATTCCTTTCAAGAAAGCAATATAACAGGCGTAATGTAATGACAGTTCCCGGCGCTGTATGTCGGTGAAGCCGTATCGCGAAATGCGAACGAGCAGGACCAAATGACTCAGTTGCTCATTTCTATGCCTGGTTACTCTATAGAGAGAGTTCGACAACGTATCTGTTATAAAGGCATCTATGTTGGATCATACCTTTCCGGAGTGTTCCCAGGAACATTTGAAAATTACTTCCAGTGCCGGGAGGCACCATGATTAAAAAAGGCGCGGGACAACAGATATAACTAACAAGAGAAATACAGGAAGAAATTGCCAAGATCGAAAACAAGCACACAAAAGAGACTTAGGTTTCGGGGAGGAAGAATTTCCGATATAACTAGGCGTCGGATGAAGAAAATTACTTGGAGGATAGAAAATGGGAAGGGGAGAAGTGGCTGAAAAATAGAACTGAATTTAAACTATATTGACAGCTGCGATAATTGGGGAATTTGAAACTGAAAATGGCATTAAGAACCTAGCCAAATATGTGGAGAGATGAATAAAGATGCAGAGAGAAGCGTGACTAGATAATGATTGGGCATAAAAAAACACACACCTATGCAATATTACTATCCGCAGCAGGAGTTTGTGTGTTACGAGTTGAAACAGAAATATTCTGAACCCGATCAAACTGGAAGGTATCATCTAGAAGACGACAGGACGATGAAGTGTGAAGGAAGGTAGGGCAAAAGAGGTAGAGATAGATAGAGAGGGACAAGAAGAAGAATGAACAAAAGTACAACTTAAAAGTGTCACATTAGACTAGTATGACGGAAACTGGAGTATGAGGTTGGTATTCATGTTAGGCAACGCAGAGGCCAAAGCGCTAACTGCAGAAAGAGTCGGCAGAATATACGTGGGCTACTAAAGCCCCCTAATAAGTGTAGTCAGATAGCGACCAGACCCTCTAGCATGGCTGAGAGTAAAAACACTCTTCTACTTAGTAAGTATTCCCTATTTGCCAACAAACCAGGATTGACTAGCTTAGACTTCTGGACAATGGCCATTAATAGCACTAGAAGAAAATTGATGGATAAAACAACCCTAGAATGGAAATAGTAGCGTCCATCTCGCAGAACAACTAATTACACATCTCCACTGCCACCAGTGACTCGATGCCGTAATCCGACATGGGCCGTGATGACTGGATTTCCTCGGGGATCATCAGTAGTGATGACATTTTAGCCATGATGCACATGCACACTTGCTTAGCTGCTTTTGGCACAGATTTTGCCTGTCACAGAAAATCACATAATTTGCTAGCTAGACTGCCTTATGCATTAGAGTTAACCTGTTCTGACGTAAGGGCCATGCACCAGAAATGCGAAAACATGGGGTATATAAAGGCCAGCTAAGATCTATCAGCACGCCACGTTCCTAGTCCTATGACTATATGCCCAGAGGAGGATCTTTTTTCTTATATAGGGGCTCTAAAATAGCTAATTTAATTATCTCTATAACCTCTATCTCACGGATGCCTTCCCACCGCAGCTTCTCTAGTCTATATAGAATATGCTTATTCTCCGCCACATATCCCATGTCCAGAATCACGCCCAGATTAAGAGTTATAGTAGGGAGGCCCAGACTGTTGTAATAGTTAGTAAAGGCATCTAGAAAAGTGGACACTACTGTATACTGTGCCTGACTGGTGTTACTAATAATCCCACTAGTTAAGAATAGTATGATGAAAAAGTCTAGCTTCTCCTTAAATAGATAATAGTGTAGATTCTAGATTCTATGCCCCTTAGGCTGGATAGGTATATTATAGTTTTAGACAGTCATCTTTTTAAACAGGGTATCCTGAAGCACTATTATACCCTAAATCACTCCTCAGATAGGGGGTATTTCTTTCTTACTCTAGTTAATTACCTACTGCACATGCGTTTTATTACTAATATTATAGTTAAACACCACTACTTTAGCTCCATATAATTCAAGCAAGTTCACTATATCTTAGGCGCTTTACTTAGCTAATCTACTGTAGGAAAGGAAGATAAGGTTTTAGGCTCTATAATACACTATCTATAGAGCTCTTGCATAGCTGATTCTACCCTATTCACTGACTAAAAGGTATAAGGCATCAGGTTAAAGTAGGTGGTGGTTTAAAGAATCAGAAATTACCTAACATAATCAGGTAAGTAAACGGCATGGAAAATAGATAAATGATGGGATATACCCACTTTGACTATCTCATTATACTAGGCCACCAGCACCAGTTTACTAATATGTCTTCCAGCCTGCATGACTTTAAGGGTTATTTCTGACTCAGACATTCTATACACTATGATAGGCTGAGGGGCTTAGATGGCTCTGTTATAAATGAGGGGCATTATCTCTGCCTATATCTTCCCTATCTACACCAGTTAATCCTGCGACAGATAGATATAGTCTATGGTGGTAAACATGATATTCTTAGTAAAGTGTCCTATTTCTAGCTAGGTATTCCTTCTAGTATGGCATTTTCTAAGCTTGATAAATTATTCAAATAGTATAATATAGTTCTAAGTAACTCTTAGTACTTCACTGGCTATAGAGTTCATCACCATATTGACACCTTTCTCTCCCATTGCACTCATGACAGCCTTAGTAAAGGTGGTGTCATGACTTAAGAAGATTTGGTCTTCTAGGATGTTGTATATGTTAGTAAGGAACTCTTTCTTTTCTACTGTCCTAATGGTGGTAAAGACCTCTGTGCTGATCATCTGGCACAGCATAATAAATGCCTGTCCAAGACCACTGGATGCGTGGACTTGAAGGTAGCATGGTAGGCAGTGCAGTAAATCATGGACAGGGTTGTGGTGACTTCTAATGGCATATTGTCCGGTATCAACTGGACAGCGCATGCTGACTAGTGCAGATAGTTATAGAAGGTGCCATATCCATATATGATGACACGATCACCTTCTTTAAGCCTCTGGATAGGTTGACCAACTGCAGTGATAACACCGCTGTATTCATCCCCAAGTGCTTTAACTCTGATATGACCCATCACCATCATCACGTCTCAGAAATTGAGACCAGTGGCTTTGATTTTGGTTTAGACATAGTCATTAAGTAGGTCTCCCTGTATCTGGGTATTGGTCATAAAGTGCAGGGTGTCTAGTAGTCCTGTGGTTATAATAGACATGCACAATGGGCATCTATTCTGAATGAAAGACTGATTAACCGGTGCTGGTGGTCTATCGGCCATCACAGTTGACTTGCTCATTTCTGGGTATCTGATAATTTAAGGGATAAGGATGTGACTGCCTCTTTCAGTGTATTTGACTTTGACCGCATCAGGGGCCATATTTCTATGAGTAAAACTGGCCTCTAACACCCTGGTGATAGATGTAATGGCATTGACTCTGTTGCCTGCGTCCAGATCCAGTGTGACCACACCATTCTCTGATCTTACAGTCCTCAGCAGACCTGTAATGAAATTTAATGTAGGTGCCTTGGAGCCCATGGCTGCACCTTGCACCACCTAGAGAATGCTGTTGGATCTTGGCAAAATATTCCTCGCCGCGATAAATTGATTGCTGGAAGGCTCCTAGGGAATGGAGTGCGCCATTTTACTTAGAACGATAGAGAGATAACCAGCTGGGTTGACTTTGGATAACTTTAAAACCTGTACTGAAGGCATACCCAGGTTGCTGAGGGCAGTTTGTAAACCAGTCATATTAATGTGGACCGCTTCATTATTATTAATGATGAGCGTCACTCTAGGGTACTGTGATGCACCTCCGTTGGCGACTACATTAGAGATCATCATGGATCTTTGATGGAATTCAGTTGGCATGCCCCACACGCCGGCTGCCTGACCCGGAGTAGCCAGTCTGTTTCAGAAGAATGTCCCATTCAGTTTCTGTCAGTGTGGGTCCCTTCTGTCGAGAATTTTCTTTTCCTGCTCAAAAGTTAGAATAGGCCAATTAAAGAGTGATGGAGAAGAGAGAGACTTGCCTGCCCACCACCCAGAGAGTGTGCCAAAGACAAGTGATGTGATCATTCTTTCTCGCATGAGTTCAATATGACAGAAGGGACAGTAAGTAAGCAATGTATGTATTTTTTTGATTATATTAGACTTAGAGTTGCAAGTTCAAATAGAGAAAGTTCATAATTCAGCAGACTATTACTGTAGGTAGAGAGATATTAGAGATAGAGAAATTATAATCTCTGCTAAATTAGACTTGACCTAATTGATTATTACTATTATAGGATATAAGTACTAGTTTAAAAATACATATATATATATATATATATAGAATAGAGGGTACTAATATACGGAGATGAGAATAATAAATAATCTGTTAACTTAGATTCTTTAGATATTTTCAATTATACAGCTGAGGTTGGTTTGCTTTATAATAGTGGGAATACTTTACCTAGATCAAGTACATGGTCAGGGAAACAACAAATGGACGTAGAACTAGATTATCGCTACATACTCTCATATAAGTTTATACATCTCTCCTCATTCTCTCAAAGACAGGATAATTCAACGCCTCCCAGTATCCATCAAATCCAATCCCTGGGTGACCCAACATACCAAGCACAATAGCCACAATCGAAATCATCGGTTTCTCCATCGAAAGTTACAGGACAATTCAGCGACTAACACCAGACTGGTGGAATGAATGTACACCAAGGGGCGATCAACCATAGATCCAAAACAAAAGTTCCCTGACGTAGCCACACCTTGAAATTGAACAAAATATCCTAACATCAGAATTAATCATCTGATACCGTTAGTTAGGCGAATGTCGTGTTCATGTTCAGTTGGTCCCGAGTGTCGGACACTCGTGTGGATCCGGTGGTTTGATGGTAGGTACGATCCCACATCTTTTAACAACGCATGCATACTTCTTCTGCCAAGCCTTGTTTCCCCCGTTTTGCTAAATGTCTCTTACATATAATGCTGAATATTGCCTTTCTTTCTTTCTTTCTTTTTTTTTTTTTGCCTTCGATATTTAATGCGGTTTAGGGAGGAAAACAACTGGCACCATCACTAGTTGAGCTCCGAGCAAATATAGGCTCATGTGAAAGTTCTTGTCCTGCGTACATTAGCATTTACTGCAATGGTCGAAGTAATTAGCCTTATGCATCTGTAAATCAGTTGAGTAGCTGAAGTGCCCTGTACGTTACACTCGATTAATAATGTCATTACTCAAGTAGTCCAGTTGCGTTGATCTCGGCTAATAGTTGCCGGGTGTGACTGCGCCAGTTTCTAAACGCAGAATTCGTGGTAGGACACCCAGAGTCTGATAAGAAAGCCCGCATGGCGCTGACCCCGTAGCTGAAAATGGTGAAATGGCCCGTAACGCATACCCGTGGATGGGTAGTACGACGCAAAGAACAGGGAAATCCAAGGCAAGTCGAGTCCGGGGCAAATCAGGGAAAGACTATCAATCAGAAATCATGTATGTGATATGCTGTGCCACCTGTTGAGCAGCGGGTGGGCCAGGCACGCTCAGATAGGTATACCACTATTCTGTTTATGATTCTGAAACTATATAAACAAACTTCTAACTTGAAAAGTCCCTGGATGCAATATAAATCTCCGGCGTGATTACAACCATCAGATATGTCTCAAAATCCAGAGACCAGTCCGTGCATGTTACTAGAAGCTTTCTCAGCGCAGTGCACTGCCTGAATCTTGCTAGTTGGCTCCTGCCTTCAGCTTAAACAATTGGTTCAGCTACTAGAATTATTTAAACATTCATTAATGTTGGGCAGGGGTGTTAGTTAAAAGAGCTGAGAGTAAAGCACTGTACAGCTCCTAGTTGTTTTTATTTGCCTGAATGCTCAGCAGATTTAGTGCTTCTGTAAAATATAGTGCTTTTTCCCTTATAAAGACTTAACGCAAAAAGCTATTCTGGCAGGCAACCCCTGAGATAACCAGTTTACTTGACAAATCATCCTTTCTGTCTCTACTTAACCTTATAGAGCGGAACGGGTATATATTACTGAAAGATATACAGCCAGTGAAGCCAACTTTTGCTCTGAACACCAAAACAATCAACAGAAACGAAACCCAGTTCAATAACTTGTGGTCATTTCCAAAAGAGAATTTTTAGCAAATTCGGTATTCGCAGTTTGTGCCTTGCTTCTTCTAATAGATTGACACCCATCAACTGAGATACAGCCATCTGCGCTGTCCGAACACCGTAACTAATATCTGCACTTGAATACCACGGGATATCTACAAAATGCCCAATCAAAGCAAAATTGCCGGTATTCTGGGGTATGATCTCAGGGCGGTCGAGTGAGGAGCGGGCTAACAGAATGCTACTCATTCTGGGCATCACGCGTGGAATGGTCACAGTGCGACGTATAATTACCTCGGGCAGAATGTTCAGATGCCTGAGCAGTTCGGTCATGACCTCTGCGCCCGAACACTCGAGCATTGGCTTATCAATGTGGTTTCCTTTGCTCCATGGAAAGAGTGCAAAGCCCCAAAGAACACGCACATTATACGGCTGCTCGGGAAATACCGGCTGTGCGGGAATACAGATATTCAATCTCCAGTGGCTTTCGGGCAAAGAAATGAAGGCTCCAGCACTAGTCGTAGAATGTGATAATGCACTGATCTGCTGGAAAAAGGTTAAATCTTCAGTAGTGATTGTGAAAGATTCCATCATAGATTCAGTTTGACGAGTGCAAAAATTATAGGGATTGCCGAATTTGCGCTGTCTGGTCCCGAGTTCCAACCAAAGTGACCAATTTTCGTCCAGTTCCTCGCTTGTTTCGATTGGCTGCCAAACGGGCTGACGGTCGTTTGTTCCTATTGCTGAGCCAGAGACAGTAGAGCCAAGTGTCATGATCACAATGTCGTTTTCTCCAAGTTGTTTCCGTGTTCTAAATCCTCCCTGAATAAGTTCCAGTTGTGTAATAGTCTGAAGGCTATTGTCAGGGTTCGTAACAATGTTATCAACTTTCGTGTCAAATTGAAAATCCACCCCCAGACTCTGGAGAAATCGATAGATGGGTATGAAGATAAATTCATGCTGATAGTAACCCGTAATATCCAAGCAGCTTAAGATATTCAAACTGTGAAATTCCTTGAGGTATAGACGGAGAGAACGCCTGAACTCTGCTGCACTATGCCATGGCTGAAAGCCGAATCTGAAGTAATATGCATGATATCAATCAGCATTGACAGAAGGGCGTCCTAATTAACGCGAGAGAATCACGCACTGCGCAGACCAGACAACCCAAAAAGAGCTTTGGAAAAAGCTATTAGGCATATAATCTTGTATTTGGTTTCTCCCTAAGCGTTTCTCCCGCTTCAAAATAAAGCGTATCAACTGCAGTCGTTGTTTAAGGCTCAAGTTCAACGACCTGGTAGGAATATCTATGGGATAGCTATTCCATTTCACCACGAAGCGTGTGGCATGGTCGTGCGTGACAGAAGTTCGGTTTATTTCTGCGTTCTGAATGTCATCCAAAACACTCTGTTCCTGATTTTCGACAGAAGGGACAGACGCAAGGAGGTATTTCAACGGTTTGCCGACCGGAACAGGCAAACACCCGGCGAACTGGTCATATCCAATGAGGGCATTGCCCTTATGGTGCAAGGCAGTCTCAATTGACACGTGTGAATCCAGGACATGTACCTTATGCGCGGGTACCTTGATATGCTGAACAAGATACAATGCGGCAGCAAAGGATGCGGTCCCACTCCCAAGGATCCAAGCCTCAGTTGCCTCCGGAGAACGCCTTTTTGAGCTTGGGGATTCTTTTTGTCCATCCTAGGCTTAGAAATGCAGTGACAGTATGCACGACAAGTCAAGTTGTGAAAAACTATTAAGAGTAAAATAATTGAATAACTGAAAAGCAGATGCAAGAGATGATTAATTTAACTTTAATGTAGCTGTTCGAATCTAGACCCCCGCAACGCTTTGCATACCAGTGGTCGGCACAGCATTTTGCAATAATGACGACATCTTGACTGGTTTATTCCTCACAAGGAACCAATCAAAACACACTTGCTTGACCCCGGATTTCAGAATCACGGTATAAGGCCTGCTCACGTCATCAGCATGTCAACTGGTATCTCGGACGATTCTAAGGCCTTACGCCATTTTCGGGACAAGGTTCTACCGCGGTGCAGAATCCACAATAAGGGTTTTATGGAGTGATTTTTGAGGTATGGTTTGATATTTTAATGAGATGAATTCGTTAAAATATCAGAAGTTGCAACCAAGTAGATCCATAATAACTGATTTAAAGAGTAGGTAATGGCGTAGGCCAAAGAGAATTGGATAAAATTACTCTTTAATAACAGCATGTTTGCTCATCGTCCGAATCGTCGATCTGTAAAAGTAGAACAGGTATGGAATGATCGCCATCAAAGCACCAATGGCGCCCAGGATAGTAAGAGTATAAGGCACTCCATACTCCTCATTATTATTACTTTAGCTTTTATAGCTGTGCGACCAAAGTAGCCGGTAATAGGGTACCCTCCCAGGAATGGACCAAGGCTAGAGATACTATTACATAAATTCTGAGTGTAGGCTACTAGTATATTTATTCACCCACCCATTGGACTTGGATATGGTAATATATTTAATAATCAGCACAATTAATATAGCTTATAGCTTACTAGTAAATATCCTTTTAATTATGTAGTTGACCCTAGGCACTTAGACATGTTTGAAGCCGCGTGGTACAGTCTGGAGTAATCTAAACGCCGGATTATCACCACAGAGGTTAGCGACAGCACTAATTATTGTATTGAATGGTAAGATGAATGTAGTCTGAGGGGATGAGATGAACGTGAATGATTTGGTTTAGTGCGGGATTTGTTTGGCGGCAGTGTTGCAAGCAAATTAGAGCCTATATAGCATTGCCAGCGCGGTCATCCCCATAGCATCGTCTATCTGTGTGATTGGTAATTCTTTCAAGCTATTCGTTATAACTTAATATGTTGTACTTAGAGTCGAAACGCCTGCTGTGTCGCCCAGGGGTGATTAACCTATCTGACACCCATGCTGATGGTGGATCCTGCCATGAAAGCCGTGATGGCTGGAAGCGGAGCGTTCGGGGGTGATCCTGATCATATTACTATCTCGGGATAGTCAGTGGGAAGTATATCTATCGACGTCTGGGCGTATGCGTACCCGAACGATCCGCTCATTATAGGATTAATGGATATCACATTCTGGTACAGTGCATCGCTTTCGAATTAGTACCCCCGAGCAGGCAGCAAAACATTGGTATAATATGTCAGCAAAGCTTAGTTGTGGGGAAGTGAAGCAGGTGATATTCTGTTGACAAAATTACCACGATCCGGTATTCCACTGATCCAAGGCATACAGCGGTTTTCAAGTACCTGTGTGCCTGTATTATCGCACGTCCTCACATAATATAAATCTTAGTTAGGATGAGTATTAATCTTTCGGACCAGTATCAGTCTTCAAGGATTAATATTAGTTTTAGTCAGGATTAGTATTGATTCTTCTGAATAAGTTTAGTATGGACAGAGGCTATTTTGTATTAGGAAATAATATTGTCTTCCGCCCAGCAGAATCTGCTCAGGATCAGTATCGATCTTTCGGCTGATGTAGGTAGGGATAGACTAGATGAGATTAAACAGTATGTACCATGGATTAGATGGGCAATCCCGTCCACCCCGGACTCTCCCCTCTGGAGAAATAAGGTCTAGACACTGTAACAGAAGATCCACTGTCCAGCTCAAACACATTAACCCCCTTCACTTCAATCTGACTACTATCCCCATTAAGCAGACTCAACTCAACAGTCTCCCCCGCCTGCAAATGCACCTGAAACGGCGCCTGCTGCGTATACGACTTGACCCCACTCTCCAACAATACATTGCCCTCAGCTACAGTGCTATTAAGTGACACGCCCAAATTGGCAAACGCACTCTTCGAGCCAGTGTATGTGTACTGTACTTGGAGTACCTTGTCTCCACTCGTCCCGTCCCAGGTGAAGCTGAACAATCCCTCGGAGCTTGAGGATGTGACTGATGTATAATTTAGATCGGACCATTTTCCGGTTTGAGGATCAAGTGTCCAACCGCCTGTACTGTGGATTGAGAGGCCAGATGAGTTCAAGATTAGTGGCATGAATGTGTATGTTGATGAGGAAAGGTCGTCGCCGTTCCAGCGGTCTCCCAGGTAGACATATGTCGTGGCGTCTGTTCCAACAATGGTGATGTCGTATGTATTCTGGGAGAGATAGGTGTATGCATCTGAAGGCGCCAGCTCAGCCGAGTCAGACCATGGACCCTGATCCGTTAGCATCTGACTTCAATTATGTGAGGTGGGACATACACTCATCGAGCTCGCAGACATCCAAACATTAGCTGTAGGTGTCCATCCATCCTGCGGACTGACCAGAAGATAAAAAGTCCCATCATCCTTGACCATCCCCGGCGCCTCCCAAAACACACTCGTGAAATTGGACACGACATTTGTCGTATTCAGATAATCATCATCTAGGGCCGCGATAGCTAGATTTGCATTACCATCGGTTGCGAATATAAGATATCCCTCATCTGTATCTGGATCTTGCCACACGGTCATATCGCGACTTTGGTGGCCGAGGGGTGAGATTCCATCGATGAAGTCATACGGCCCTTCGATAGTTGAGCTTTTTGCGACTCCAGCCTGCGCGAGACCGTAATTGCTATCGTCTAGATGGAACCACATCACATACTCGTCGTTTTTGGCGTTATAAAGAACCTTCGGGCGTTCAACCACCGCATCACTTGAGATACTCGTATTGGCAGCTGGCGATAATGCGAGACCGAGATACTCCCAGGATTTCATACTATCATCGGACCTGTAACAGGTCACTCCCTGGAATCCATCACCGGAGTTATTTTGTCCGAGCCAGTAGAAAGTTGAGGTACCACTAGCAAGGGCATTCTTGTTTTGGATTATCGTACCGCCGTGCGCTTGGATCAAGTTGCCAGATGTGTCGGTTAGGTTGGTGTTGGGGTAGAAGGTTGTTGCGTGGGTTGGGGTGGATAAGGATAGGATGTTTAATGTCATGGCAGTCAGCCACAGCCGGGGAGATGGCATGGTGGTGCTGGATATGAGTTTTCAGTCCAGGGAAAGGCAATGAAGATACTATAGGGTAACTGTCAAATTCCGATGTCTGGTTCGGAGATGACTGTTGAAATATCTCAATGAGTTGCATGATGTGCCACCGGAGAACGTCGTCTTTCCCCGCATCTTCTCCGAGACATTGGTGGAAGATCTTCATACAATCCTGGTTCGTCTCGGAGGTTTGATCAAAAACGTAGTGAGAAATACACAGAATATCTGTCTCGTGTTCATGTTGCTGTAAAATTTGTGGAGCCGATGATGTTTCGTAGGATTCAAGTGCTGAAGAATATATATCTGCGGGAATGGCGCTTTGGAAACAAGTAATACTTTTAGCGGAACTATTAGTGATACAACCCTGGAATTAGAGATCTACTAATATTACTATCAGGATATAATACAAGAAAAATGAAATTAATTGAACAAGCATAAATATCTAAATTTCAATAGGCGCATTACCAAACCATTTCCATCTAAATGTGCTCAGAGATATGTTTATGAGGACAGCGTGCTATACTGATGATCATTTCCCCAAGACGTTGAGCAACTTTTTGAGCGTGTGGCTCGCTCAGGAGTTGGTTTGAAGCTCCCAGTTCAATCAATAGTTTCTGTCCTCGTGGATAAGTCGAGATTGAAACATGGGAAGGTGATTTGTCTTGGTGAAACATTCTCATCGAAGGCTGAATGCCGCCGACCGAGAATGGTTTGTCAACATCGATATTTTGGTGAGTCACGATGCTGCCAAACCGAGTGTTTTCAGGCCAGGGAGTGCTTCGGGAGACAATGTCACGGAGTTCCACTGACTCGAATGGGAGCGAATCGCCGTGCTGGTTTTGAACATGACGCAGCAAGTCAAGGAGGGTCCAGTGGGGGTTGTACTTGATCCGGACGGGGATGGCGTTGATACACAGACCAAGCAGGTTTTCTGCATCGAAATTGCTTGATGATCGTCCACTGTTGGTCTGACCGAAGACAACATCTCTATCGCCCGTCAATTGGGTCAGAACCAAGGACCATGCTGCTTTGATAAGAGTCGCCATGGTAATGCCGTGAGGAGGATCGGGGAGAGCGATTGTAGATTCAATGTAAACCGGCGAGTTGATCGACGCATCCTTTTCTGCTAGCTCTTTGTCCTTGATATAGGTCATGCTGGATGCGTCGAGAAGGTTCCGCCAGAATCCATATGCCTGGGAAGTCCCAGCCGCCAGCCACTTCTGGACGTGGGTTGAGTATTCGATGGGATCCGGCAGTTGCCTGTCCTCATAAAGATCGGCCAAGTCTCTCCACATGACGGACATTGACATGCCGTCATATTGGGCGTGCGAAAGGCGGACAATGAGTGTGGTTTGATCGTCAGATCCCTGGACCAAGGTCATCCGGGTAATGAGGTCTCCCAGCATCGGTGCCTCGCGCGAGTCTTTCTGGCAGAGAGATTCCGTAAAGGACACCAAACAGCCGTCCGACTTGACGATTTCAACAGGTGCATTGGAACTGCGAAGAACGATCTGAGCAATCCGGCCTTGGTGGGGAATGAAGACAGTGCGGAAGATGGTATGGCGCTGAACGAGGCCACGGCACGCCTTTTCGAGGCGATCGCAGTCGATGGGGCGATCAAAGTCGAGCATGAAATAGTAGCTTCCACGAATGAGTCGATCCTCTTGGCCTTGGGAGGCAGGAAGCGCGTCGTAGATATCCTCAGTGTCGAATGGAAGGTCGGCGCAGTCGATGCTTTCAATAAAGCTGCGCTGGTTGGTGAAGCCGAAGACGGAGCCCGGGACCACGCTGGACACAGCTTGGTGTTGGGGATTGTGCGTATTGTAAAATCCTGCTAGGTCGTATATCGTGGGATGGCTGAAAATATCAGCGACGGAGATCGAGATGCCTTGTTTGCGTGCGGCCGTCACCATCTTCATGGCCGTGATGGAGTCGGCCCCGAGATGGAAGATGTTGTCTTTGACGCCGATTTCGTCGATGCTCAGATCAGTGACAGAGTCCAGGATGGCCTGCAACCTTTCTTCGAGTTCAGTGGATGGCTTTTCCTTTTGGCCCCGCGTGGCCATGAAGAGGCCAAACTCCGTTCGGGGCAGCGATGATGCTCGGTCTCGAAGCTGTCGCCGATCTATCTTCCCGGATGTCGTTCTTGGGATGTGGCCCAGGGGAATGAAGAGCCCAGGCACCATATACCCTGGGACCATGCCTCTGAGCTGTGTTTGGGCGGCGGAAAAGATGTCACGAAGCTGCTCGGTGGGAGTTAAAAACAATTTGTTGCTATCGTTGGTCATAGTCAGATGGACGAAAGCCACCAGCACAGAGTTTGCATTTGGGCCAGAAGGAATGATGACTTCGGCCACTACATGGTGGACCTCTGGCAAACACTGGCGAATTTGAAACTCGACTTCACCGAGCTCAATGCGTTGTCCGCGCAGCTTGACCTGGGTATCCTTTCGCCCGATGAATCGGAATGTGCCGTCCGGGTTGTACTGCACCAAATCACCCGACTTGTATACACGGCCCTTGCCGGCAGGACGGAAGTCCTTCATCCAAGGTAGATTTTCTATGAACGAAGATGCTGTCTTCTCCGGGTTGTTGAGGTACCCCCGAGCTAGCACTGGTCCTTCAATCAACAGTTCTCCCACTGCCCCAATGGCGGCGAGCTTCGATGCATCCGATGGCGTTGCAATCCAGCCAACCCCGCCGACGATATTGCCAATTGTGCCTGGCTTCCATCCTTGGGCTGGAATGGGACCGAGAGCACAGATGCCTCCGGCTTCGGCAGGTCCGTAGCCGTTGATTAATGTCAGTCTCGACGCCCACTTTTCCACGACATCCTGGGTCACAGCTTCGCCACCGAGAACCAGCGTCTGTAGGGATGGGACGTCGTCGGGATGGAGAAGATTGGTTGCCGAGTTGGGCAAGGTGGCCCAGGTCACCTTTTGGGAGCGGATGAAGGCGCCGAGATCGTTCATGCGATCGTGCTCGGACATGACACAGAGACAGCCACCGGATACCAGAGTGGTGCATATCTCGTAGATACTTGCATCGAATGCGTACGAAGCAAAGTGCATTGACCGGGTGTCACGGTGAATTCCCATGCCAGGTCCATGGTCGCGGATGCTTGTGCTCAGATGAACATGTTCCAGGATGATTCCCTTGGGCTTGCCAGTACTTCCTGACGTGAAGACAATGAACGCAGTGTTGCTTGGAGCTACTGTGGGCAATGGCCCAGTCTGCGATATATCAAGGCTGTCCATCAGGGATGAAGAGACGGTGATGACGTTGGGAACCATGCCCTGCATCAAAGCCGTCTGGAATGGATCGACGACTGCTGTAAGCGCCCGGCTCTGCTCCACAAAGTCCTGAATCCGATCCGGAGGATGAGTGGGATCAACGAGGAGACATGCTGCCCCTGTTCAAAGAACCGCCAAAATGGAAATGACAGACCATTTAGACCGCTGGAAACAGAGAGGAACGATCATGTTTGACTCCACTCCAGTGCTGATCAGATGGAGTGCGAGTGCTCGGGACAGAACATCTAGCTCAGCATATGTGACGGTTCCATCCCACGAAGAGATGGCTGTGCGGTCTGGTTGTGACATGCAGTGGTTCAGTATGAGATCAAGAATAGTCTCATGCCGAGCCAACGGTAGGTCTGAATTCCATTTCACAAGCTGAGCGATATCCGCCGGGCTGATGACCTGCAAATCGCTAATCCTTTGCTCAGGATCGCTGCAAAGCTGGCACAATATCGTTTCGAATTGGCGAGCATGTTTTCTGGCCTCCTCTTCATCCACGATGCCAGGGTCAAAGTTGCACTCGACACCGATATTCTGATTGTTGGACGACAATGAGCAGACAATAACAAATGCGTAGCTGGCAAACTGGTCCAAACTATTATGAGACTGATGCTGCCCGAACAAGGTGGGCTCCTCCGAGCCTTCCTCCAATGGCTGGATGGCCAAATGACTTTGGAATTCGCAGGCCGCTGCGGTCTCGCTGCTCATCTGGCGGATGTTTTGCAGTCCTGCCTGCTCGTATGGAATCGCGGCTGCCATGTTCTTCTGTACACCATCTAGGGCCTCGGCAAGACTCTGACCGGCTTGAAGTTCAACACGAATTGGGATCGTGGTGATGGTCGGCCCGGTCAACCGGTCGACGTTTGCGAATGAGGCATTACGCCCGGTCAAAGTCTCTCCAAACACAACATCATCACAGTCGGTATGATGGGCGATAACGACAGCCCAGGCCAGTCGAATCAGCGTGGGAAGTGTGAAATCACGACCGACCCTGGGGGAAGTGAGATGGATTGCGTAAAAGACAATCGTGCACCGGGTGTATAGGTTGCTGAGGGTAAAGCAGGGAATGTTGGCGCCCTGAGATTCGCAAATCGAGACACCCAAAAGTCCTTCTCTGCCTTCTTGTCGACCTGCGAGAGATATGCCACGAATGGACTGAATGGGTGCAGCTGGAGGGCGTTGCCCGTGTATGATTCTTGGACTTGTTGCAGTATCAACGGCAGCGAGAAGCCGTCATACAGGGCGTGGTGGATGGTGAGAACAAAGGACAGTGGCATGTTGGCTTGCCTAATCAACGCCAGTCGCAGCAATGGCACACCGAGG
The DNA here is from genome assembly GCA_019976455.1 of Aspergillus sp. 'subgen. Cremei'. Classification (NCBI taxonomy): domain Eukaryota; kingdom Fungi; phylum Ascomycota; class Eurotiomycetes; order Eurotiales; family Aspergillaceae; genus Aspergillus; species Aspergillus sp. 'subgen. Cremei'. Next base: position 43,402 of record JAFBMR010000002.1, read on the forward strand.
TCCATTCGCCGATGAGCATCGTCTGCGAGATAATCCTCCATGCTCGTCGTGGTCTCCCACTCGATGCTGCCCCGAACAACCACTTGGAACATCCCCGACTCTGTATGAATCAGTCTAGTGCGAAGGATAGCGTTCGCGGCCACGGTTGCATCCCACGCAGCACGGAACATGTCGGCATCCACATCAACTGGGAGGTCAAATGCCGTCTGATATACATAGGCGTCGGGGTTCTTGACCGTCATTGCAATGAGTCCTTCCTGAAGTGCAGTGCAGGGATATACATCTTCAATCGCAGAATCATCAATACCTAACTGACGGAGGGTGCCTCGCACATGATCAGCCGACTCATCTGGCAGCAGGGAAAATGGCGGAGGGGGATGATCTGCGTCTGCCTGCAGCATCCTCATTGTGAGCGCAAGATCAGACAGTTTGGGATGAGAGAAGATGTTGGCCACGGTGACATTCCAGCCTTCCAGGCGAGCCATTGCCACCAGCTTGATGGCCGCAATAGAGTCACCTCCCAGCCGGAAGAACGAGTCATCCAGCCCGATGATATCCAGACTCACGCCGAGAATGGCGGAGCACAACCGCTGCAGTACGGTCTCTTTCTTTGTCCGAGGGGCTCGCCTCTCCTGCTCACCAGCGGTCAACAGCGCCAGGTCATCTCGAGTCAAGGCGGATGCGTGCTGTTGCAGTTTGAGACGGTCTGTTTTCCCACTGGCCGTGAGGGGCAGCTGTTCGATCGGGATATACGCGGTTGGGATCATGTATGCCGGCAGGAACTTGGCGAGTTTCTCGTCCAGACCGGCCGTGATCTCCCGTACTGTCTTCCTGGATTGGTCCTGAGACTCACGACTGACGAAGGCGACCAGGACTGGGTGGCTGCCATTGCGTGGTTTGATGGCCTCTGCAACAATGTGAATGGTTTCGTTATTGGTAAATACAGAATCTCCGCGGTCACTCAGTGCCTGGAGTACATGATGCTCCACCTCGGCCAGTTCAACACGCTGACCACGGATCTTGACTTGCGTGTCTTTGCGGCCGATGAAGATCAAACTGCCGTCTGTATGGTACTTGACAAGATCGCCGGTCTTGTAGAGTCTTCCGTGTCGACCACCATCCATTAACCACGGCGGACTGTCAACGAATACCTCTGCCGTCTTCTGGGCTTGATTGAGATATCCCTGCCCAACCAGTGGCCCTTCAAGCCATAGCTCTCCGACACCGTAAACCGGGGCCAGTTCATTGTCGTTCTGGGGACTAACGATCCAAATATTGAGCCCAAGCCCTCGACCGATGTTGCCCTTGGGGACCCCAGAGGTCAGTTCGGCAATGGTAGAAATGGCAGAGCATTCGGCCGGGCCGTATGCGTTTAGAATGCGAGTGACCTTGGACCATCGCTGGAGCACCAGATCATCCAGGGCTTCACCAGAAGAAATGAAGCATTTCAGATCGGGCAGGTCGTCCGGAACGAGCGTACGCGCGAGAGTCGGTGTCAGCTCGGCATGGGTAGCGCGGTATTCTCTCAAGCTGCCGAGAATATCATTCTTTGCTGCTGCCGGCTCCGGTATACAGAGGCATCCTCCCGACGAGAGCGTGTGCAGGACATTGCCCCAGGCCACATCAAAGGCATATGAACCAACATCGAAGATTCTGGATCCAGGTCCGAATTGCAACATATCTCGCTGATGGAGAGCAGCGCTGGCAAAGTTGGCATGGGATATCAGTGTGCCCTTGGGTTTTCCGGTGCTTCCGGACGTGAAGATGATGTAGAGATTGGCGGATGGTTGGACAACGGGCAGTGGCCCGGATGCCTTCAGTGCATCTAATTGGGCTCGGTCGACAACAAGGACAGGAACCTTGGCGATTTGTCCAGCCATGGATGCATTGGCTGCCGATGACAGGATCAAACGAGGGTGAATCTGCTCAACCAGGGTGCCCAACCTGCCCTCGGGCTGCGTGGTGTCCAGTGCAAGAGAGGCACCGCCGGCCTTCATCACAGCAATCATGGCAATGGCCGTCCACACTGATTTCTCAAAGCAGAGAGGCACCGTCGTATTGCCATCCACGTACTGCGTCAAATGGCAGGCAAGCGTGGTCGACAGTGTATCAAGCTCGCGATACGTCAATTCCCCGTCCCACGCGCAGATCGCGAGTGCATCGGGTTGACTCCGTGCCACTGTTGCAATTTGGTCGTGCATACAAGCCTCGACCGACTCCGGCACAGAGCGATTCCACGCCCAAATATCACGCATGTCCACTTCACACGCCAATGGGATATCTTTGACCTTGACCAGCTGGTTGTCCTCGGCGTGGAACTGCCGCAGGACATGCTCAAACTGGTGCATCATCCGCTCGACGTGTGCCTCTTCGATCATATTCGAATCAAACTTGGCTTGGATGTGCAATCCTTCGTCGTCACATAGGCACTGGACAATCAATCCAAAAGCATCAAGGCCATGAGACAGAGGGCCATCCTCGCACGCAGTCTCGACCAGAAGGGTCTGGAATTGACAGCCTTGCTCGGCCTCATCGCTGACTCGCTGAATATTGTGCAGTCCCATCTGCTCAAATCCCTCCATTGCGATAGTCTGTCCTTGAATATGCTCCAGGAGTTGACGCAATGTAGACTCCCCATCCAGCACCAGTCGCACTGGCACCCCCAGGTTCATCTTGCTGTCCTTCTTCAGTACCCCAATGACCACATCGCTGGTGTTGGTATAACGCGCCAGGAGCACCGCCCACGCAATCCGGATAGCAGTCGACGCAGCGACCTCAGCACGGCTCCATTGGAAGTCTTGCAGACAATAGCTGAGAGTGGAACTGGGGTGTGGAGAGTAGGATGGGTAGGGCAAAGAGGGAAAGTGTTGTGTATCGAGATTGGCAAAGTATTGTTGCCAGAAGTCTGTCGCCAACTGTTCGCTCGCTCCGACAACAGACTGAAAGAAGCCAGCACGCAATGAATCAACGTGATTGAAGCTTTCAGACGCCCCATTCGTTAGCCGCTCTCCCTGCAGGATATGCGCAATTGCCATGGTGAGGATAGAGCTGATGTCCCGCGCCATGGAAGAACTGATCAAGTCCTTGCGGTAGTCGAGGTCAACCTCTGTCGCAGTGTCCTCCAACAAAGCACTGACTGACACAGGAAACTATGCAAGATTAGCACTAATCAATTATAGGTTTGGGATCCTTACCTCGTGTGGATCGTCGCTACCAGCGCTTTGGAATCTCAGTTGGTTTGTCGATCCGCCATCAACTCTCCTGCGCACAACAGTGAGACACGAGTTGAACAACGGTCCATGGCCGAGCTTCAGCTCGTGCTGGATCTGAGCCAGCGAGACATGCTGGTGTGCTAGATGCTCGACGGAGCTCTGTGCCGTCTTCACTATAGCCTCATCCAGAGGCTGCCCGACATCTACTCGACTGATCAGCATGTTGGCCAATGGACCAACCATATCTTCGATGTTGTCGATCGGAACATCGCGACCCGATGCCATGTATCCAAAGCAAACATCACTCATTCCAGTGTACCACGAGAGTGCCATCGCCCAGGCAATCTGAATGAAGACAGAACGGGTGATACGCCGGTTGACACAGAATGCGTGGATTCGTGAAGTGGCCGTCTCGGCGAGGGGGATGTACCCATGCTCCCCTTGCACGACGCCTGTCGAGATGCTTTGAACAGGGAAACGACAGGGCGAGACATCCATCAACGCCTTTCTCCAGTATTCCATGCGATCGGCGGCTGGCGTGCGCCCCAAATGCTGCATCAGGTCTCTGAAGCGAGGAGCTGCTGATAGAGCGACGCCTTCGTATGCCTTTGCCAGGTAATTAGTGATGATGGATACAGAGTGGGCGTCATTCAAGGCATGATTCATATCCAGCCGGCATGCTACATCGCCACTCGAGGATTGGCAGATTGTGAGCTGATGCGGAGGCTCGCCCTCCGCAAACACTGGTTTACCACATGCCATCAATGTATCAACAGGATCCTCGGATTGGCATCGGATCTGATTGACCCGGACTGGGGCGTTGGCGACAAGAACCTGGGCGAAGAGGCCGTTTTCGAAGAGCGGGACGAAGACAGTAGACAGGATGGAATGACAATTGACAACACGTCGCCACGCTGCTTCCAGCTGTGCCGGACAGACAGGGGCTTTGTCAGACAGCATCTCGCAGCGCCAGACCTCTTGATTCATATATGACGATGTTCCCTTCTGCATGCTGAGCAAGATGCCCTCCTGCATGGGCGTGCAGGGATATATGTCCTCAACTGCATCGTGGGAAATCCCAGCAGCCTGGATGGTCTTCTGCAGACTGTCGAGGCCACTGTAGGAAAGCGACAGCAGAGGGAAGTCGCTCAAGGTGAAGCTCTTTGGCCCTGTCGTTAATTCATGCGCAGCTTGTGTGAGGCTATCCGCAAACACCTTGATCCACTGCTGGAGTCGAGCTTGGTGTTTCATCCGGCGGTGGAGGCTACATGAAATATTCAATCGACCAAACTGAATGCCCAAGTTCAATTCCACCAGACCAACGCGGCGAGTGGTGGGAGATGTTTGGCTGAAGTTGGCCGTCACTACAGGATCAGTCTCACGGCTGAGCAGGGAGTCGTCGCTTTCCAGCTGCTGGTAGATTCCTGCATAGTTGAACAGCACCTCGACCTTGCTGTGCTCCCCAAATGCGGTCTGACCAGGGGACGTGAGATAGCGACAGGCCATATACGGCAGCCCTTTGCCGGGAACTGATCGGCGGACATCCTTTGCGAGCTTAATCATGTCCACGATGGTATCGTTAGGCCCCGAGGAGATATACACCGGGAATATCGTGGTGAACCAGCCGACGATCTCAGACAGGTCAACTTCAAAGTCGCCCAGAGCCTCTCGGCCAGGCCCTTCGACGAAGATGGGAGGAGCAGGACGATCGGCAAAGACCTGCTGGAATGAGCGGAACAGCATGGCCAGGAGAATGTCTGTCAGTTCTGTTCCAAGCCGTTCGTTGCTCGGGCCCAAAAGCTTTGTTGTGACATCCTGATCGAGACGGATGACGTCTGTTTCGCTTTCAGCCTCGGTGTTTTGAGCGACATCGACCCCCCAGTATTCATAGCCACGGGTGTCGACGGCGAATGGAAGCACTTTGGATGGCATCAATGACTGGGCCATCTGGCTTTGCATCTTGCACCATGCTTGGAACGAGGTGGTGGGACGCATCACCGCATCCCGACGACCAAGCAGGGACTGCTCGATGTCATGCCAAATGACTCGCCATGAGACTAGGTCGATTACCAGATGATGAGCGCTGACCAGCAAGATCTGCTCGCCAGAGGGAAGGCAGAAAACATCGGCAGCAAAGACGGGGCCGTGTTGAATGTCCAGCTGCTCCTGTCGTGACTGAGCAAGGCCAGCAACTGCAGCTCTCTCGACATGATGCACAGCAAAAGCAATCACATCAGCACGATACCTGGCCACGTATTGTTGCCAGTCACCGTCCTGGCCTCTCTGAAATCGTGCCCTGAGCATTGGATGACGCTCGGCAAGAGCGTGGATAGCAGCGCTGATGCCATTTGTCGAGACGGGAGTTTTGATCCGTAGCAGAAAGCTCTGATTGAAGTGATTCAGTCCATCCGGATGGCTCTCGAAGAAGAGATGCTGTGCCGGCGTCAATCCCCACGGCTCCTCCTCAATGGTCTGCATGTCGAGGACCGGCGCATCCTGCTGGATCAAACTACAGCATCTTGCCAGTCTCTGGATGGTTTGAGCCTGAAGGACATCGCCGGCCGTGAGTCGGATGTTCCTGGCTCGACATCGAGACACCAGCTGCATCGCCGTGATGGAATCGCCACTAAGTCGAATCTAAGCTGAGTCAACCGAGATGGTCTCGGCAGGCCGGTTGAGCACGTCCATCCACACTTCCAGCAGAAGGGACTCTATCTCGGTTGAAGGTGCAATCCGTTGACCCTCCTGCCTTTGAGCAGCAATCTTGCCATGGTTGAGGGACCCAATCTCACGAAGCCGACGTCGATCCGTCTTCCCGGTTGTTCCCAATGGTATACTCTCCAGCGGGAAGTAGGTGCTGGGGACCATGTATGCGGGCAATCGCTCTGCCAGCTGAACGTCCAGATCCGCAACCATTTTGTCGAAGACGGCAATGGTTTCCCCCACGGACAGCCCGCTGTTGCGAATGGATACAAATGCCACCAGGGTTGGGCGGCCTGTCTCCTGGGGCCGGATGATCTCGGCGACGACCTCGAGAGTCGCATCCTCGTTAAACTGCTCCTGGTGACAGATCGCGGTCAGCACCTGGTCGACGTGGTGTTCGACCTCGCCTAATTCAATCCGTTGGCCTCGCAATTTCACTTGGGTATCTTTGCGTCCCAGGAATTGGAGAGTGCCATCGCGGGCGTATCGCACCAAGTCACCGGTCTTGTATACACGGCCATGACGCCCTGGCTGATCCCTGTAACCCTGGACCAGCCAGGAGGGATCATCCAAAAAGGCTTCGGCCGTCTTGTCGGCGTTGTTGATATACCCTTGGCCCACCAGGGGCCCTTCGAGTAACAGTTCTCCCACGGCACCGACAGGGACCAGCCGGTTGGAATCCGTCGGGCTGACGACCCAGCACACTCCAGCCAGCGGCGAGCCGATGTTGAACGGATCTGAATCCGCGGTGATATGAGGCTGCACGGTGGCGGTCACACTGCATTCGGCTGGGCCGTAGGCATTGATCAGGCGAACACTGTCGCACCACGCGAGGATATCAGACCTGGAGGCAGCCTCTCCGCCATACGTCACCGTCGTCAATGTGGGCACATCTGAGGGCGACAGAATCCGCAGGACTGATGGAGTCAAGTCGGCCAAGTTGGCGTTGAATCGGCGGATAGCCCCGGACAGATCGTCCTTGGTCTCACTGCTTGACGGTATACAGATACAACCGCCGCCGATCAACGTGATGAGAATGTCTGAGATGCACACATCGAACGCGTGCGACGAAAACTGCAGGATTCGAAGATCCGATCCCAGCCCGAGCTTGTCGTTGTAGGCCAGCGCATTCGTCGCAAAACCGTCGTGATGCACCAATGCTCCCTTGGGCTTTCCGGTCGAGCCGGACGTGAAGATGGCATACAGCGTGTTCTTTGGAGTCGTCGTGGTGGTCAACGTGCCACCATCACCGCCAATGTCCTGCCCGTCACCAACCGTTACGACTGTCGTGCTCAGATTCGCCGCCTGGGCTGCCTGTGCCGGCGACGATACAACAATATGGGCGTTGACCTCTGCGTAGATATCTTGCAGTCGTGTCAATGGATGATTGGGCTCGAGCAGAACAAACGCTCCTCCTGCCTTGATGACACCGAGTATCGCCACCGGCGTCCACCTGGACTTTTCAAAGAGGAGAGGAACGAAGACCTCGGGGCCGACACCCAGCAGACCCAGACGATGGGCGAGGCGAGTAGACAGTTCATCCAGCTGGCCGTAGGTAAACCGGCCATCCCACGCATCGATGGCGGGGGCTGCCCGTTGTTTCTGGGTTCTGTCCGTGATCAGATCGTGCACGCAAACACCCTGTGCTGTGGGGATGGGCGCATTCCACTTCCAGATATCGTGCAGATCGCTTTCGCTGAGCATCCCAACATCCTTGACCTTGGTGGTTTGGTGTCCGGCGCAGACCTGCCGGAACACGTGGTCAAACTGCTGCAACAGCCTCTCAACCTGTTCCTTTTCAATGACTCGGGAATCGTGATTGATCTGTACTTCCACTCCCTGCTTCAAAAGCTTGCAGTCAAAAGAACCGGATTTTGCAGAAGCCAAAAGCGGGAAAAAACAAATGCACGTGAGTGGATCTCGCCAACTTTTGGGGTGGCGGGCCATTATACTTTATTGACATTTCCGGCCATGCAATCCTAAGCAATGTCTCATGACCCTAAAAGCACACTGTTCTAGTCAGGCTTATTAGTATTTATATCCTATATAAGTCGGAAATAATTAGAGCTTCTGGTTTTAGAGTTTGTACTTTACTTCATGGCAAATACTAAGGAGGCTAGATCTAAGTAAATAATAAGGGATAATAAGCGCTGCCATCTATTTTAAACTTTTAGGGGGTGGGCCATTATACTTTATGGATATGTCTGCCCATAATCATAAAGCAATGGTTCATGACTGAAAATGTACTGTTCTAGTTAGGCCTATCAATATTTACAGGCTGTATAAACTTTTTAATGTTACAGCTTCTGCTTTTTAGACTTTATACTTTGCTTCATGGCAAATATTAAGGAGACTAGGTCTGAGGAAACAATAACGAATAACAAGCGCATCACGTGCTGAAAGGGACTGACAACCAAGTTTTCTCCAGCCATGGTATAACCCTCCATGCTGCTGGATGTAGATATAAAAAGTACTACTTTCTATCATAATTAGCCGCGAACCATCACCATTATTTCACTTAATATACTATTACTAATATAAGAAAATTAACCCTGTAAATCAAACATCACACGCAGAAAAATGCCATTCTTACAGATATTGGTCTGAGAAGGTACTTCTTTGCAGAACAGTTCGACATGAACACATCCAGCAATGAGCCCCCTTCAAATGAAACATCAACTATCTGCAGATATCCTATGCCTTTTCAACCTGCACCACCTGGTCAGTCTCAGAAACCAAGACTTGTTGTGGCTCCGTGCTCTTCTTGCGGGGATTGGGGGCATCGAAGATCTCGCTGAGTTCTTCAAGAGTCCGCTGGTTTGTCTCAACAGCGAAAAAGTATATAAAGATTCCTTGGACAATATTCCAGCCCGCCAAAATAATGTATGTATGCCAGCCAATGGCATCGATGGCACTTCCTATTCCGAACTGGTTCACCAACAGGGCAATATTAGTGAAGACAGAGAACATGGCCATTCCCTTGGCGCGGGTCTCGTAGGAGAGACATTCGACGGCATACATGGCCTGCAATGGGGTCCAGCCAAAGCTGAAACAGAAGCCGATGAGGAAGATGAACACAATCGAACCAGTGGCTGCTCCTATTTCGAGCGTCTTTGTGTACACCCCAGTGGTGGCTGAGAAACCCGCAAAGAAGAGCTTCATATATTAGTGGAGAAGATTGATAAGGAGGAAGACGTACACTGCATAAGATAGATGTGCCAATCATCATAGGTCTCCGTCGAAGTTTCGGGCCCAAATAGCTACCGAGATAGGCTCCACCAGCAGAAAGGATTGTGTTGCCCAGATTGACATTAAGTACTTGCGTGGTATCCGTGATACCAGCTGTCGCCAACAACCCACCGATATAATAGGTCGTGACGCCAGCCTGTGCCCACTGGCTCATAAAAGATGCGATGGCCACACAGAGAAGGCGCCATCTCGCAGGCTTCGTGTTAACGAGTTCTCGAAAGTCCCACGCCCGCTTATCGGAGCCTTCCAGGTTGATCGCCTCTTCGTATTCTCGTATCTGTAGTTGAACATAGGCATTATCCCGAGAGCCTTCGCCGTGGTAGTTGGTGATTACATCCCAGGCTTTGTCGCGGTGGCCATGGCTATAGAGCCAGCGAGGTGACTCGGGGATAAACCAAACAGTGATCACCACAATGCTGGACGAGATCAACTGGCACCAAATGGGGATTCGCCACGCAAGGGAACTCGAGAATCTAAGACACCCGCGACAAGCACCTGCAGCGGCAATAGCGCCGACAAAGTACTGGCAATTGTACAAACCGGTCAGGATGTCACGGTATGCGGGATGGCTCATCTCGACCACATACGCGGGGGCGGCAGAGGAGGCCAACGAGTATCCCCAGCCTAGATTGTTAGCATCAGGAAGAAGTAAAATCGATTACGTACCGAGGAAGAATCGGCTGGCAAGCAATTGGTCCATGTGGTTGGCAGTACCACCCAGAATAGTCCCGAGAATGACCGCGCAGGATCCAACAAACATGCCACATCGTCGACCCCAAGTATCCAGGAAGAAGCCGACAAAAGGAAGGGCGGAAACGCCTCCAATGGTGTACATTCCCTGGATCAGGGAGGCTTTGGAACCGACCAAGCCAGAGCCAAAAGTTTCCCGGAACTGCGAGATAGGAAGCAGAGCTCCCATGAGGGAGCCATCAAAACCTAACCAGTCAGTATTCATTTGCAACCAGGCGTCCTCTCGTACCGTTCAAGGCTGAACAAAGATAAGCCACAGTCAAGATCAAGTATAGCTTTCTCATGTCTGAACTCCACGGACTCGGGGGGGCTGGTCCTTCTCGCCGTGTCCAGGGCGACTGAGCCCTGAAGAGTCTCTATCTTGGCCTTCTTGTGTTCAACGTGCATGGTCTCGCTCGCGTCTTCCTTGCCAACGAGGTGGCCTGGGTGAATGTGTTCTGTCATGATGCCGATGGTCGTATGTCCCCCCAAAGTGGGTAAGAGGGTCCATTTATCCCTTGGGTGATGAGCTTGTTATTGTTTCCCATGTTTGTTTGTGTTTGTAGTAAAATGTCACGGACATCCTTGACCAAAACGGACAATAGTGTCAGATCTTTTTGTTTCACTATGTTGTCCAATCATAATAGCCGACGGGAAGTTGCCCAGACGCCGATCGCACCTTAAACAGCTGCTTACATGCTTAGTCCGCATCTTCCTTGACTAAAAAGGAAATCTTCCGCCTTCCCCAAGGCAATTTGGTGACCCACGCTCTGTGGAAAGTACCTCTCCACGCTGACTTAGTGAGCGGGGTAATGGCAGTTAAGCCTTGAATATGGAGCTATGAGATGATGTCTTGACTTGCTCGTATCGTAGTTCTCGGGCAGCTTTATGCATCTTGCAGATCTCTCGGCAGCTAATATATTGCTTGGAAAGACTATCGATATTATAGTTTCCCTTCTACTAGAGTAGCCAAGGGCACCTTATACCCAGGGGGATATTCAGTGCATCAAGAGCTTCAATGATGCTTCACAGTCTTCACTTTCAATTACTAAAGCACTGGGCGCATATGACATGTATAAATTTCAAAGGTTTGATTTTGCTAAATGAGTGGACGGTGTGAGATCACACAAGATAATAAGACACAAAACTCAAAACAAGTACAATATAAAGACAAGTGTGGTCTCCACATTCTCTGAGATATAGCAGAAAATGGGGACTGGGCCAATATGAAAGATGGCTTTCTCTTAGATGGCCTTGACCTTGACCCAGAAGCGAGTGTCATCACTCTGGTACTTTTTATCGCTCTCAATCTGCTTCTGGATCCAGAGAACGGCATCCTTGTATCCTGGTCAAAGTCAGCCGAGTTTGCATGGCATGATTCAGAGTTCACTGACCCTTGATGTCCGAAGTGTTAGGGTTCTCAACCCCAGACTGTCCGTCCCGGTGGCCAGCAAACCAAACGTCAAATCCCAGCGCTTTCTCGCCGTCGTGGCGAGCTTTGATGTCCTTGCCCAAATCGGAGCTATAAGCCATTAGCAAATATAGACCTTTAGGGATTTGAAATATTGGCCACTGACTTTAGAATCGCCCCATCGGCCACCTGGGCTGTGGTCTCGCCCTTAAATTCGGACGAAGTGGTACGCAGCATGTACCAGTTCTGCTTAAAGATACCAAAGTTGGTGCCGTCGCCAGTCTTTCCGTCACCTGGTTATCCGTTAGCTCCTGTCGCTACCATAGGGCTGAGGATATACCATAGGTGTAGTCGGTAGTCATGGTGTCTGTCTCCAGCATCGCAATGGCCAAGTCCCGTGTGGTTCCACCAGCGCCAACCACTTCTTGCTTACGAGCTCCGAGGCCAGCAACAGTCTGGTTGCCCCGGTCATCGTCGCGGGCAATAAGCTTGTCGCTGGTCATAGGGGAGGAGATGACGGCAGGCACGAGGGCCAGGGCACCAAGGATAGAGAGAAGTTGCATTTTGTATATGCTGAATGAGAAGGCTTCGTTTTCTGATTGTGATTATGATAGGAATGTTTGTGCTGGAGAAAGAGAGGGGCACATGGCCTCTTATATATTGTTGAGTTCAAAGCATACTATACGCGAAGACAAAGCATTTCCCGTTTGCCGTGTAGGAATTGGAAAAGATCAGCACGTTTCAGATGCTGGATGATCTATTGAAAGCCTTCACTTCTGCATCTAAAGAAAAAACAGCCTGTATCTCTCTGTTTCCTAAAGATCGTATGATGTAGATCATCGCAATTGAAACGGATTAAAGTACCCCTGGAATCTTTAGTCTTGATTCAGAATTGAACTCTAAACCAAAGTGACATGTGGAGATAAAAACAAGTACTGTATACTGCTAATTTATTCACATAACTTTATAAGGTGTGGCTGCATGAAGCAGGGTATGCGATCAGCACTACCCTTATATGGGATGGCCCCCTCGTCCACTGGAATGCCGGATGACAAGGGTTATTTTATTTTTATTTTGGGATTCAAGTCTCACGGGGGATGAGATGTCGACATAAAAGTAAGCTGGGTCCATGGCCCAAATAGGCAGTCTGAAGACGGGACTCCGTGACATTTTGGGTGAGGCGATGCGGACAAAGTGGGGGTGCTATATTCGCGGAAAACTCAACTTTACCATTCTCATATTATGTCGAGACAAACCACGTTGAATCGGTAGATCCTGTATAAAATCCCAATTTTGCCTTTGATTTATCCCAAATATGAGTTTTTCGAGCAGCGTCTGCCGACTGCAAGGTCATTTGAAGACCTCGATGATGATAGCCTAAGCGCATGGATGCCTGTGCCAGCAATTCCATCGACCGTCAAACAAAAGGCAAGCTTCGGAACCTCTCGATGGAAATACTAACGGTCACAGGCTCGAAGGTCCATACGTCGGTTTCAACCAGAGTAAGGCCCATTGGGTCAACCAAAAGGCATGGACATACCGAACGGAGCTGAAGCGACCGGACGTTCCTGCTGGTGAACAGCAGGCATGGTATTCAATGACCTGGACACGTTTGCCATGGTGACACTCAGCCACACGACCATTCCTATCAGCAGTAACATGTTCTTCGGCCACTGGGTGGATACTACATAGGCGCTGGAATCCGAGGGTAAAGGTCTATTGGAGGTTGAATTTGACTGCGCCCAGCGTAAGGTACGCGAGCTGCGCAGTCAGCACCAAACCATTCGATGGGAGGGCTTTCACGACGACTCGCACATCTAGCCGTGCGCAAGGCAGAGTGCCATTGGGGCTGGGACTGCGGGCCAGTCATCATGGCCGTCAGAATCGACGTGACGTCTGCAAAGGATACGAGGAACTATCGGGCTAGCCTTCGTCTAACATTGCATGGAGATGAAGCCGCGCGTCAAGACCTTGTAGTGATTGGTAAGCCGGTCTAAGCAAGGTCTCAGGTCATTCAGCCGAATTGGCCTCATGGCTACGGGTGTTATTCTCTATACAAGGTGTCGGTGTCACCTGCCGCGGGTGGAAAAGACTTACACAGCAGATCTAAAAGATTCGGTATCCAGGAGTCTGATAATGGCAAGTCTTTCTTCTTCCGAATCAATGACAAAGATGTTTTCTGTGATGGTTCTTGCTACATCCAAGCAGGTACTCACAGACATGGTGGTTGGCACTAACGATGAGGCGATGACCAGCACTGTCGCGGAGCATTGCTATGACTGACAATCTCATCGGCAACTGTGGACTACTTTCTGCCATCAAAACCAGCATGCTACACCGTTAAGCGAGTCATGCAGCTACTAGCTATTGGCGCTCACCGGGAACACTATTACTATAGTGTCTTTCACGTGAATTCCCCGACAAAGAGCCGATATGAGACGTGGTTACCAATACTATCAAGGATGGACTGCAAGGATCGGTCGAGTTGCGGTTATTTTCGTTGGAAAGCGGGCTTGATCTTCGTACCCCGGTTGTTGAGAGCATCGCCATCACTGCAAGTAGCACAACCAATGTAATAGACGGGATGATTAACCACCTTACTCAACAGATCCGCACGTTCTTGCCGCGCGATTCAGGGTAGACGGTCGTGTTGTGGCCCGGGAAGTTGACTAGCCACAGCCGCTCAAGTATATCATGCCGGGCGACGAGCAGACAGTGACAGTCGCAGGACTGGGTGAGGGCGACCCTCTACTCAAATATCGCTCTTTGAATCATTTTATTTGACTTTACTATCAGAGGGGCTTCATTACTAGACGCTTTTTGATTAAAGATTGTACTAGTCCAAGTCATATAGCATTTCTTGCTGCTCCAGTATCCGCCGTGGATGGAAAGAAAGATATTGGCTGATCATCAAAACTACCAAAAACCTCAGGCCATATATCGTGAGCATCCCAGCTCAGATACTCCCACATGGAATCAAGTGGCAAGTTGTCGAAAGATGGAACGGTCCAATCTGGGGTAGCCGGTGGGTAACAGTCCAATTCACTCAAAAAAGGAAGATTGCTGGGTCCAGGATCCCTAGTCGTATCAGTAGTTTGGAGACAGACTTCAAGAATGCCCGAAGCTACTTCCAGTGAGCGTTCTGCTGTGTGTCCGTAAGGCTTCATCCGCCTAAGTGTCAATAGGGCCGTCTCGACTTGTGTCTTGCAAGCATCGAAGGCAGCAGCGGAGTCGTCGTTTGTAGATCGAGTGGATAGGTAAATGAGGGGCACCATGGTTGCCTGAAACAACAGCCAAACGCCGTTCCAGCCGATCATCTGATTTAATCTAGACGTCATTGAAATATCTTGGATGCTCAGCTCCGCAATTTCGCGGCATTTGGAAATGGCACTGCGCTCCTCTTCTCGAATCGCCATGAGGGGGACTCGTCGCATCGCATAGTTGAGCAGCTTCGGGCGATAGAGTAACATGCGTTGATTGTAATAGCGCCAGCGCATCACCGTGCGCGCAGTATATAACGATTCAGGACACGGTTCGTGATCTTTCAGGACGGGTGGTAGGTTGCTCCACCACTGGTGTAGTTGTGAATCCATGTCGAATATCTCCTTGTGTGTCAACGTTGGCAGAGCGGCCAGTGATTCCTGGACTTTGGAGGCAATCTTGATGAATTCGACGTTTTCAATCAAGGGAAGCACCCCAAGACAGTATTCCTGAAGGGTTAATCTTTGAGAAGGCCGTTGAGGAAGGAAAACGTACCTGATCCAGCAGACGAGGTTGGGAGACGGTGATGCTCGGCGCAAAGAAGTCCATACAGGGCCGGCCGAGGGTCTCATGGCCCCATGTTTCTAGACAGCACAGTGACCACCAGACCCGCCGTCTGAATTCCTGATGGGCAGCCCTGGCCGGGTCTAGTACCAGACGGCCGTCGTAAGGCTCTCGCTGTAGCCCTAGCGTGACAGCCATGCGCAGAGAGGCGCCCATCAGGGAGTATCCGAGGTTTGGCTGGCTGATGTAGTGGCAATACCAGCCCCCGATGAGTCCGAGCGCCTGCACTGCTTCGAGGCTAGGATTGCCGAGTGTAGCCAGATCTAGGAGACTCATTGCACGCGTATAATATGTCCGGTGGTCGTGATTCTCTGCCCCCGAGGCTGCGATACTCCCCAATGCCAGGACGACGTTGAACAAAGCCAGCCATCGATTATCTTTCTGGTTACCGACCAGGTGAGTGGCCCGGAAGCTCTTTTCATCCACGAGCGGAGCAAGCGGGTGGAAATGGACAAAGTACGCATCTATCATTTCCACTTCCGTAAGAGAAGGACCAGGCTCAACCAGCAAAGACGGCATCGAGTGAGCTGTTCGGCTGCTTTGGGGTAAATATGACTGGAGCTGTGGATGGAGCCATGCGATGACTTTCATCGCAGCCTGCGTAGATGAGATGCCCAGGTACGAGGCGGGCTGTCGAGCATTGAGGGACAACCCGTTCACATCATCCGAGATATTCTCAAGGGAGCCCGACGCACTGGTGCCCTGGTCTTGATCGAGCTGTTCCTCGGGCATTGAATGGAGGGATTCCAGACCAGGCGGTCCTATGGACAATGGCTGTGTGTCTATCGACAAGGCAAGCGACGGCGAGTCCTGCTGGGCATGTTCATGGCTGCCTGCAGTCACCAACTCCAGCAGTTTCTCTCTGGGCAAATGGGCAATGCTCTCGGGGGCTGTACCGGGAAACAGCCTTTCCAGTGCGGCGCGATAGTTGGCCGATTTCTGCTGGCTATTCTGTTCAGTGGTATCCTATGCAGGGCTTCTTTTTTGTTTCTACCTGGGCGACTGCCGCCGTTCTGGATAAGAACACAGCTCCGACTTTTTGTACCACTGGCAAGCTTCACACGGCTTGTCGCCATTGCATTTGATCTTCCGACGACGACAGAAATTGCAGGCGCGTACCATCGACCCTCGACGGCCGGTTCGTTCACTGCGCCGGTGCTTGGGGCTGTGCAAGCCCTCTTCGCTGCTTTGAGAGGCCTCGAAGGCGATAAACATGACTGAAGTTGACCGAAGAATGTTACAGAGGATCAAGAAGCCGCGACGTGGTCGAGGGGGTAAAACAGCTTCTGTTCGAGGCTGATCAGATGTTCAGAATAAATTATCCCGAGAATCCTCCGAGATGTCCAAGGTGGTTTGTTTCGAAAAGTCTCGGCAGATACACGATGCAACCCCGCCTCTGGGAGTGGCAGCCCCTGACAGGGGCTGCAGTGCAGCCGATGCGGGGAACTTCACATGAAAGGCTGAATAGGAGCATATCTTGCGTATGTCTGGGAGTGACCTACAGCATTACCAAATCTGGTATGGCGGGCATGTTTTCTGGGGAATGGAGGAAAAGAAGAAAACAAAGATTCTTCGTTTTGGTTTATCGAGCTAAACCTTTTGGGGTACGGACATTGGGTCCGCACAGATCTGGTGTATCTATAAATACCAGTCTCCCTGACTGGTTCTGGGACTAACTGGATTGGGTTGGTACAAAGATTATTTTCTCCATCAAAACATCTTCTTTCTGTCTTCAACCATCTCTCCATTGGATATGGTATTTCTCATATTCTTAAGAAATGTAAGAGGCCAGGCCCATGGTTGACTCGAACCGGAAACCGCTTCTCGTTGAAGCTATTCAGACGTTCCCTAATAATCACGTGACTCGGTAAATCACGTATCCAACTGATTGTTCTGCTGCATACGTATGTTCTTCATCGGGCTATTATTGTACGACATGTAGCCATAGATGTTTAATGGGCTAGTTCTTGGCAGTACATATGATTTCTCTGGCATTGCGATTTCTCGTGGCGGAAAGAATGATAAGACAGATGTTCTTGCATGGGCCAATGTTGCAGTGTCGTACACAGCATCGCAAACAATATTATGTGTCGATTCTGATCATCTGCCACTTTCGGGAATATTGGCTGTCATGAAGGTGATTCTGCGATATTGGTGTGCAAGTGGATGTAGGTATTTGGGCTGGCACTGAATGTATATTTCCACACGTCTCAAAGGATCAAGATCGCGACATCGAAAAAAGCAGCCAGAATCAGTACCTCTACTATTAAATATACCTCCTACTCTCTTCTTATCCTTCTTATGCTTTGACTTTTCCATATCGAATTCAATCATGTCAAAAATGGACATGCCCGAGCCAATCACGGCGCTTCATCCGACAGTCAGCTCCCCAATGTGGGGCTTGCCGGATTTCGTCCCGAATTGTTGACATTCCGTATCGCCAGAATGCCTCGTGCCAACTCCACCTGTCAACAACTGCTGTCTAACCGGAAACGACGATGGCATTCACTGAAACGCACACTGTACTGTTTTCCTTCTCCCAACCGCCGGGTGTTGCTGAATCTGTCGGCCCGGCGGTGCTATTCCAGGGTAATCCACAATGATCTTAGCTCCCTCGTATGGGGTTTGCCCATGGGGATTCGTCAATGCGGACCAACATCCGTTACAACATCGGTTTCTCCAGAATTCTTGCTTGCTCTTGTCTTCGGCCTTGCTCCATACGATGCGGCCTGACCCGAGTGGCGAGACGTCGACAATGGCAGCCGAGTGCAAGGTGGATGACATAGAATAATACGATTCGCCATCCCTGTTCCCCAGCACCCCGGCTATAGGCAGGTAGACTATGGGGATCCCCAGACGAGCCCTGAGCTCCCATCGTTTGGCAATGCTGGGGTGAGGTCATCCCCGTACTTTCTATTGTTGAGTGATATAAACCAAGTTTCCCTCCTTGAAACGGCGGTGGTCGATGTTAAAGAAGTTCGTTCCTAAGTCGAACACTCATCTGCTTGGTTATCTTCCTCTTCACGTCCATCCTTTCAAACTGGACAAGACATGCCGTCAGACAAGGCCAGTCAAGAGCCCGAGTCGTCTTCGACTCATGTCGATGTAATCAGTCACCCTGGCTATAAAGTCACTGCCTCACCACCGCTGACCACTCCATGCTCTGTGTATGACCAGGTCGACGATGCGTCCGATCCCAAGGTCGAACTCACCGAGGCCGACTGCTATTCCGAACTGGGCTTTTCCTTCTCCAACGCAAAGAAATGGACGATTATCATTGTCATCTTCTTGGTGCAGACCTCGATGAACTTCAACACGAGCCTTTATTCCAACGCCGTTTCAGGAATCTCCGATGAATTTGGTGTGAACAAACAAGAGGCCCGCTGTGGAGCAATGGTATTTCTCATTCTCTACGCGTTTGGCTGCGAGCTGTGGGCACCATGGAGTGAGGAGGTTGGTAGGAAACCAATCCTCCAGCTGAGCCTTTTTCTGGTCAACATCTGGCAGATCCCAGTGGGAATCGCTCCCAACTTTGCAACCATCATGGTCGGACGGGCTCTTGGTGGAATATGCACCGCCGGTGGTTCTGTCACATTGGGCATGATTGCTGATATGTGGGAGCCAGATGACCAACAGTATGCAGTGGCCTGTGTAGTGTTTTCTTCTGTTGGTGGCTCTGTACTCGGCCCTGTTGTTGGAGGCTTTGTGGAGGCATATCTGCCATGGCGCTGGAATATCTGGATACAGCTGATCTTTGGTGTCTTTGTCCAAGTTGCCCATCTCGTGTTGGTTCCAGAGACAAGAACATCGATTATGATTGATCAAATCGCCAAACGGAAACGAGCAAATGGTGAGAAAGTGTACGGCCCGAACGAGTTGATTCCATTCAAAGACCGATTCTCGATGCGAGAAATCCTGATCACCTGGATGCGGCCGTTCCGTATGTTTCTGACAGAGCCGATTGTGCTGACTCTATCACTACTGAGCGGCTTCACGGATGCATTGATCTTTATATTTATTCAATCGTTCAGCCTGGTGTACAAGCAGTGGAACTTTGGCACTGTTGCTGTCGGTCTTTCGTTTCTGCCCATTATGATCGGATATCTCATTGCCTGAATCTCATTCATTCCGGTTATTCGACGCAATATTCACCAACGACGCATGAACCCCGATGATGAGCGCGCTCAATATGAATCTCGACTGTGGTGGTTGTTGTATACGGCCTTGTGCCTCCCCATCGGCATAATTGGTTTTGCATGGACGAGTCTGCCACAGGTGCACTGGACAGGCACCATGTTCTTCTCAGCGCTGGTGGGAATTGCGAATTTCAGCATCTTCATGGCAACCATCGATTACATGATCTGTGCCTACGGACCGTATTCTGCCTCGGCCACTGGTGGAAATGGCTGGTCAAGGGACTTTCTGGCCGGTGTTTTGACTGTTCCTGCGACTCCATTCTATGAAAGTATGTTTATCCATCTGCATCATGAATGTTGCTAATAGATGTCAGATATTGGAGGAAAGTACCACCTGGAGTACGCGTCGACTATTCTATGTAAGTTTATCCCATCCCCGAAGCCACATTCTCTAACAGTAACAGTCTGCATCTCGGTTCTTCTCGTCGCGACTGTATACGTGATCTACTGGTATGGACCAGTCCTTCGAAAGCGGTCCCCATTCGCCCAACAGTTGGTGGATGCCAGAACAGAAATCCAAACTCGAGTCCGCGATCAGAATCCAGAAGGCCTTCTTGTATCGATGCCCAACCAGCTCGCCAGATCACAGCAGAACCTCCGTCTTCGAGAAGCCATGGGAAGCCGACCAGGCAGTTTTGCAGGGTCGCGTGTTCAGTCGCGGGCAAATTCGAGAGCCAACTCTCGCGCACACTCGCGCCGGAACTCGATGTCGTGAGTTGAATAGAAATGGCCACGAGGCCATTGAACTGGATAGTTTTATGAGATTGAAATGCTTGGTTAGAGTTAGAGGAGAACCAGTATGTATTTATAGATTGTGTCTTTAGAGCCACATGTTTAAATCTGTTTAAATTGAGCGCAATTACGTTGACCACCATGTTTCAACCGTATTGAATCTACGCAGCCTAATACAGCCTATCCTTTCCTCGACGGTAACTTATATAGCAGGCATCACACTCTCCTCTTCAGCGCAACCATCTTGGTAGGATCAGGATAGATGAAAAACCGATCAATCTCACTCCTTGAACGACCCTCCCCTGCATCCTCCAGAACCAGATCGTATTCCATCAATATAGAACCGAGAAGCAGCTTCAGTTCAATGGCTGCAAACCACCGACCGGAACAGGCCTGTAGACCGTAGCCAAAATGAAGCGACGTCTCATTGACCGACACGTACTGGTGCTTCGTACTGGGTTTTCCTGTCTTCTCAAACTCCACCTGCTGCAATTTATGGAAGCGAAGACCGTCGAACGTGTCTGGGTCTTCAAAGTACTGCGCATCCCGGCCGATGTGGTATGAAGGGGCGGCAATGTGGGCGCCTTTGGGGATGTGAGTGCCATCAGGCAGAGTCACTTGGTCGAGGGCCTTTCTTTCAAAGGAAACTGTAGAGTATTAGTAGATTGTCGAAGAAGATGGATATGACATACCCAGCGCCAACGGGGTGATTCTTTGAGACTCCTTCATGAAGCTGTCCAATTTGGTCATCCTGCTAAAGGCGTCCTTGGTAAGATTACCGTTGCAGCTGTCAAGCACCGACTGGAACTCCTCTCTCAGGATGGGGATATATTCCGGTCGTGCGGCCAAGTCAAACAAAGCCTGAGTTGCAGCAAAGGCCACCGTGTATGTCGTCGGGACAGTGGCCAGAATGTGGATCATGCTCTGGTGCTCGTTGCTTTTGTTCTTCTCCTCGGAGCTATCCCAGACCCATTGCAGCATTGTATTGGGCTTCTTGAGCTTCGCATTTTCGGCCTTTCGTCTTTTTTCGAATTCGGGAGCAAGAATCTCACCCAGTCGGGCTTTGGTCTGGTTGACGCGGCGAAGTTGGGGCAGTGTATACTGGATCAGAGGACGGAGAAAGCTGGGCCACTGCGTGATGGCGGATATAGAGCCAAAGAAGTCAATGGGATACTGCGTGTAGAGATCGAGCCATTCGGTGTTGCGACTGATTTCCGGACCGACGTTCATTCTCCCCGAGACGGATCCGATGATGCGGAGGAGTTTCTCAAAGGCCTGGATAGATTGCCAGTCTGGGCTGTTAGAGGCTATCGTGACAGGAGGAGGGGGTAGTCTACCTTTCGATGAAGGGAGTTCTCAGTTGATCGCAACATTCATCTCTTCGATGATGTCTGGTATGATGGCAGCTACTCATTGTCAGTATTGTGTAGTCAATATGAACAAGGCACCCACCGAGATTGTTGTTGAGATCGACCTGAGTACTCTTCATGAACGATGAGGAGCACATGGCGTTGGTATATTTGGATTGGTATTGCTGCACTATTAGTAAATCCTCACAAAGACATGGGATGCCTGACATCGTGAACATGGCTGGGCAGATCAACCCGCTTGTCGAGTCTGAGGGCGGGCAGATACTTCATTGGCAGGATGTACAGGGGATAGTCGGATGTCTGCATCTTCCACATGGACGAGTTGTTGAACTGGATTATTAGAAGGTATTCATCCATTCTAGAGAGTGGCACACCTTGTCGTATCCATTTTGCAGGATTTCCTTCTCTCCCAGTCTTTGCTTTGATAGAAGCCTTTTCAAGACGGCGAAGAGCACAACGGCAGAGGAGGCAATTGAGAGATAGACAATGCTATCGTATTGAGTCAAGCTCTGAATGATTGTAATTGCATCCATTGCGCGCGTGATATACTGATTTCTGTCTACTATACAGGTTGATCTGTAGCAGATATCCTTCTTATACGCCCAGAATACTTGATCCCAAACAGCTCTGCTTCGCCTTCCTATTGTGAAATCTTTTTCGTATGCAGCAGCTCGCAATGAGGGATTTTTTTGTTGCAACTCGATGTCCTCATGGGGGTCGAATTCTATCCAGGACCAGTCTTGCATACTGCTAGCACTAGAAGCAGCACATCACCACGGGTATGATGGATTCACCATCGCTATTCGAACAAATCATAGGGCTGACATTTGTTAGCTCCCAATCAAATCCAAGATTATCAAGGAATGTGACGATAATTCTGCAGCTGAACTAAGATATTCATCACTCGGGGAGGCCGTGGTATCTTGAGCAAACCACTTTGTGAACTGCAGTATGCAATCCATGACAAGGTTCCGGATACATTTCCCAATATCGAATATGATTGATCACACCAGCTGAATACTTCTGGCTGATACGTTCATCTCAGCTCTAGTCGGGTTTCAAATGGGGTGTCACATGCGAGAGATTTAGTATCCTCTAGAGTGACATTCGCGGATTAGAAAGACTGCCCCTCGTCTAATTTCCTGATACACCACAATCCCTGCCCATGGCTCGAACTGGTGAACATCAATTATCACTGATCCACACTCTATTTCCTACAATCGAAAGCACAGTTCTTATAAATATAACAGCTTTTAACCATCCAATTCCATTGAAACATCTACATCTACAAGTGAATGTCATACCCGCCAACATGCTGTCCAAAATGAACATCACCTAGACCGACATCGATGCCTTTGAAGTCCCAGAGCACTTCAGCCGATTCCCCGCTGGTATTGCCAACAATGCCGTAGAGGTGGAGGCTGCGCTCAACAAAGCCATCGATGCCTCTTGTTCCCCTGGCTCCGACCTTCAAGGGAGCCATGGTTCCTACTCAGATCGATGAGATTCTCATTGAAGCCGATCTTCCACATGCTGCAAATGCGGTCTTGGAAGGTTTCGCCCATTCCACCAAGCACGGCGTCCGTGACCTGCTTACCGATATCGAAATGCTCGATGGAGCCTCCAAGGCAGTCGTCCATGTCAAAGGATTCCGATGCTCGGATGTCTCGGGATCGAGTGGCCAATCGGACGGTGGAAGTGCTGCTGTCAAGCCCATCACCTCCAAGGTGGAATGGAAGCCTGCCATTGAGCTGCTGGCCTTGGAGGAACTGCAGACGGTGCTGGACAAACGAGCAAACGAGACTGCTGTGGGATTCGAAGAGATCCTGGACAAACTCAATGAGGTATGCTGCACTAGATATATTGGTACATACCAGCTGATCAGATAGTTTCTCACTCTGCTTCACCATACCAATCCTGCCCTGTCGATTCTTGAAATCGGCCTCAGCTCTGCATTTGCGCCACTATCATTGTTTTCCAAGCTCAAGAGTGGACCGGAGCTGCTGGAGACTGCCCGATACACGTTTGGCATTGCGCACGAGAGCCACCTTCAGACAGCCACAGAGCAGTTTGGTTCCTTGACCAGCCAGGTCACCGTCGATGTGCAGGACTTGGAACAGGAAATCACAGCGGACCAAGAAACAGTCGATCTCATCCTGGTTTTCAATACTGGACTGGCCATTTATAACCCGCAATCCATCATTTCAAATGCCGCAAAACGGTTGAAGGAAACAGGTCGCCTTTGCGTTGTTGACATTGACCAACCGCAGTTGCAATCAGACACAATCCTAGACGACATCCATGGGCCCAGGTATGCAATCATTCAACAAGCAATCTTCGCTTGCTAACACAGTGTAGATGGCTGGATCAGGCATCTCAGCCCTAGGAAATACCGGCTGGCCTCGGCAACGACCTTGTTCTTGGAGACTGCCAGCAACAGTGCCGCTTGACAGTCGCAGGACCCCATCCGCATACCTCTGTCGGAGGTGACCTTCCCAAGGAATTTGTTCTCGTCGAAGCATCCCAGCCCTCCCCTGCTGCCCAAAAGGTGGCATCTCAGATCGCCGACGAGCTTGAAAAACTGTCTATTCCTACTAGCCGCTTTCAATGGGGGTCGGATGTCTCTCAGCTCACCTCCAAGGCCTGCATTGTTCTCACCGATCTCGAAAAGGCCCTCCTTCTCAATGCTTCCAATGCTGACTTTGATGCTGTCCAGCAAATGATCCTCCAAGCGGAAAGCCTCCTTTGGGTCAGCGGTGATTTGGGCCCGGACTCTTACTTGGCCAGTGGTCTGGCACGCAGTGTGCGCAATGAGGTAGCCGGTATTAAGTTCCGGACGCTACAGATTACTGCAGCACCACTGGAGCTGGCCCATGAATTCGCCGGCATGGTCCTGCGCGTGCTCCAGTCGTCTTCGGCAGACGAGGAGTTCATCACCAACGGGGGTATAATCACGGTCAGTCGCTTCTGGGAGGATCGACGCCGCAATGAAACACTGGCGACCATGCTCAGATTTTTATAGGAAGATGTACGTATATATATATATATATATATATATATCTCACCAAAATCTACTCTAGTTAGCATTTTCAACATGTCACTGCACCGCAATCGTGATTCCTATCTCTTGGACTTTCCTTCACAATAGATACTCCTCCTACAGAGCCCTTGCCTGCGATTCATACGAGCTCCAATACTTGTAGTCAAAGAGCAAGTACTCCAGAGTCTCATTCTGACCGGCTTCCCCATCGAAATTGGGTCACGGTGCTCCCCTCGTCTCTTTTGCACTTGGTTTTGTTTAGTTCTGTATAGTGAGTGGCGTTTTGGTTGGATAGAGGCAGATATGACCAGTGCCCTTTTCACCCCCTCACGGTCGCCTGATTTTTCTCCCATTCTAATTTTTCGTTTCTCTGGAATTCTTGTCGCGTAGTCTTCTTTTTTTTTTTTTTTCACTTTTGTTTTTATACCATTTGCCTTTCCCTTTGATTATTCGGAAGGGAAATCTGGGATGCGGCGGCTGACTGACTACGGGGAAATAAATGTGGCCAAGCCTTTGGAGGGCTCAATACAGTGACCACGTTGGCATGCGCCGGACAGCATCCAGGATTTCGAGGGGCGGTATCGTTGGTGCGGCATAATCGAGCGGATCCTTCTGCATGATCAGAGGCATACGGCTTTCTCGGGTTGAATGGCGTGATTGGGAGACTTGATTGAAGATAATTCATTCGTTTACAGTTTAGATTATATGAGGGTGCCTCAGCATTAAAATGTGTTATATATAGCACTACAGAATAGAACATAATGACATAGATGATTTTGTCTAAAAAATGCTACAGGGATTTGGTACTATCTTACAAATGCAAAAATCCGTTATCAAACTGCTCACAAGCGAGATAAGACTATATGACATCTACAGGGGTTTTATCCAGGGTATTAAGTGTTCTCCTAGCCCATGGGAGGACATCGTACTCTGCGTTGATGTTGTAGCACTTGCAATTGGTTTATCTGATCTTCTACATTTCACAGGGGTGAGACGCTGTCTATACATAAATTGAGGCAGGATGCAGGTTTCCGGAGAATTTCCGTTTAAAAATGATCCACAAACTGGAGATGAAAACGGAAATACGGGGATATGTCGGAAATTACTACAGTGAGTCTAATAGGTAACCTGCATGCGCGTGAGAGCATGATGAGGTGAAACTGGCCGCTCAGAGCAATAAGTCCAAGTACCCTGATCCTATCTGCAGTGAACCCTGAAATCAAAGGCAGCCTGACTATTGTAGTCTTCCCGAACTCCATGTGTAAATAACTGTTCAGGGTATCAATAGAAATAAGCATCCACCTAGTTTGTGAAACTGTAGTCCACATGCCTGATGTTTCCACTATGGATTTAAGGCGAACTTGAAAAGATCTATTAATCTATATCATGGTGGTAACTCATACCTTATCTAGTGCGGAAGGCTTGGCCAAGCTTGCAAAAAGCATGCACAAAGCTTGTCATGGTTAGATTTTGTGAATGACGGAATTCTGCGCGCGGCCCACCCCCTGCCATTAGGTTGGCCAGTGGTCGACGAGGGTTAAAGCACGGGCTGTATATCAAATTCTTATTATGGCTATGTGTGGACTAGATTACCGAAAAAAGAATTTGATGCGGTCCGAAGCGCTATAGGTTATACTGGAAGTAAGATTTGACTCTGCTGTTATCTGGAAGTCAGCAAATACTGGAATGTTGTCACTGTAGCCTGACTCACCGTCTATCAGACAAGTGCCTGAATATCCATAAAAGCACATGAATTACTTATATATAAAGGATTCCATGGTGCCCAATATCGAATCATAAATCTATTCCACACATCAGGTATCGAATTCGTTTATCGTTACTATTGACAATGAAGATCAACGCTGCTTTTGTCATCACCGGTATTCTGTCCGGCCTCGGGGAGAGCGCTGCTCCTGCTGGGGCATCAACTGGTCCTAATGGCGAGCCTTATGTTCCTGGGAAGTACTTTGATCGTTTTTTCATGATAATCGGTGAGAACATGGACTTCTGGGATCTCGAGGCTCAGCCCACGTTTTCCAGCCTCTGGAAGGACGCTCCTAACGGACGTCTTCTTGCCAACTACTATGCTGTCACTCATCCTTCCCAGGTAATGAAAACATGACCTACTGCTTCAACCGCGATCCGCTAACTATTTTATACTCTTAGCCCAACTACATTGACCATCTTGCTGCCACCACCTTCGGCTGGAATTCAGATACACCAGTCAACTTCACAGGTGCCGACTCTTACAACATCATTGACCTGTTGGAAGAGAAGGGTATTTCTTGGGGTGCATACGCTGAGGATTACCCCATCACCCAGGGTTGCTACACCCCGTATGCTCCTATTGACAATGGAACCCAAGTTCCTCACTGTAAGCTTCGGGCCCCAAGATTTAAAAACATTTTCTTCTCTCTCGATCTGATTCTTTTCGCAGCCTACGTCCGCAAGCACTTCCCACACGTATCTTTCGAGAGCATCTACAGCAACCAGACTCGCTGCAACAAGCTCTACAACTCCGAGGTGTTCTGGCAGCACTTGCAGGAGGGCAAGCTTCCTCAATTCACCTACTTTGTTCCCAACCTGCTGAACGATGGTCACGACACTGACTCCACCTACTGGGCCAACTACATCCAGAAGAATTGGATTGACACCTTCTACAACAACCAGTACTTCAACACCCGTGCTCTTAATTACCTCTCTATGGATGAGTCCGGCAACACCACTGGGTTCAACTCTGTTCATGGTGATAACAACAACCACATCTACGCTGCCATCTGGGGTGATGCGATTACCAACAAGGGTACTTACGACAAATACGACTTCGTTCGTTACAACCATTCTTCCATCCCAGCTACCTTGGAGATGAACTGGTTCGGCAAGACTGGTCTTCTTGGACGGAACGACTCTTACGCTCCTGTCTTTGCCCTTCCCTACGACGGTGCTAACTAAGGAAGAGTCATTCACTCAATATGATTACTGCATGTCAAACTGAGTAGCCATCTTGTATTAAGCCAATCAGGGCAACTACTTTGCCCCCATGGTAGCTAGCGACAGAAGACGTGAGAAAGCATATAGGATTCCTTAGTGTGGAAGTTGGTATGACCATGACCGACACGTGTAGATATATGACTAGTTAGCTCCTACTCTATGTGATTTTACTACACAGGGCTTATCAACTGAGACTGACAGTAGTGAACGATCAATACTAGAACAATTTATCTTACAATTTAGAAGCAAATCCATCTGGTCGGCTTGGAATGCCAGTTCTTTTTCTCTTGTCTTGCGGCGATTCATCTATAGAATGATACTAGGAGTATAGATCATGACGCATACAACGAGATATAGAAACTTTATGTCTCATAGGAGGTTGCTAGGATTCAAATATGATAAGCTAACGTATCTTTCAGATAGATTTATGACAACTGGAATTTGAGCCAAACTTTTATACTGTCAACTTACCTAGTCATGTGGGAAGTTAGTACCATTAATAAACTTGTTAACTGTGAGGTCGAGACCTCTACAGTGACCACAAAGAAGCGTCTACCGATGATCAGAATTGCTGTTTGAGGCAGTTATGTTTACTCATCTCCAGTATCCGAGACAACCATCTTGCTCAATTTCTCTCCATCATGGAGGGTTTCTATGGTCATGTTGATGGATCTGGTTCAATATCCTTCCGAGCCGTAAAATGGTTTGAAGTGGGGTAAATGCGAAAAGTAGCGGTGGGATGACCTCGTATACGAGGATTGGTCTGCAATGGTGGTCAGACCCAGCCGTGTTGTTTAGCGATGTCATGTTTTAAGCCAATTATATGTCGGGATATCAACAGGCGTTGGTCCGACAGCTTGATAAATTGTTGAGAATTGGACATATTGCTAGACAAATATGATATATTTATTGTGATTTTGAAATTATTCCGACATAACTGGTGATCTTCAATAGTCAGACAAGTTCACGATAATATATGTAAGGCTCTCAGGAAGAATAAAAGCATACCATCATCAAGATAACATCCAAGATAAAATCATAGACCACCTATGAAGATCGAAGGGATTCAAGAGTGATAGAATTTCTATCCATGGTTAGAACCTCGCGCCTGGTTTGGGTGTCATTTCAAAGTTGGGCAATTCACGTGTCTATTCTAGAGAACTCAAGCGAATATTCCGTACATACATCCCCGCAGACAGCAACTTGACTGTCATAAGTGGGGATCATTGATGCCCAGGAAAAGCGAAGCTTTTAGTGACAATCAATTTTGATATTTATTTGTTTTATAATGGTGCCTTGGCACCTTACATGATAATCCAGTCACTTATCTATCAGGGACCAACCCGATCGGAGAATAAATCTACATTGGGATTCCGGTCCGTGTTTATCCAGTTTCAGCAACAAGGCAGATTAAGGTTCGTGCCTACTTTACAATGGATAAATATTCAGCTCATTCAAAGCGTAGTGTTCAATCATTTGAGTTGGGCAGAATACACTGTTTCCACAACGTGATGAGGGCTTGCAGATAGCTGGTATAAAGGGAGTACCACATGGGTGGAATGTATAGACCTAGGTTATCTGACACCTATGCATTACCTACAGTATCGATGGAATATAGGCAGAACACTTAGTATAGCAATAGGCAATGAGTACTGTTCACGACTTGGACATCGACCTTTTCGGTTACACAGTAGACATTTTAGTGCGAAGCTTCTGCCGTTTTTCGCAGGGTCAATGTTACATCGAGATGCAGGCGGAATAATTTCAGTCTAAAGACAATTTCAAATCCAGCCAGTTTCATTTGCGAGTGACAAAAGACTGCCCTGGATGAACTGTCCGGGCCGATGGCAGTCGCTGTTCGGAGTGATGCAAACGGGCCAATAGGATGGCAGAATCCGGCACGTTTAACTACACAATGACTTGGCGCCATCGAGATCTGGTTTGTCAGTCGCTTCGGCCCGATCAAGAAATGTACCAGAACAGGGTATAGCCGTGTCTCGGACATTTTACATACTTTATGATTGTGAACAAGCCTTCACCATTCCCACTCTCACCGAGCTTGTCGGAGTCTCAGATCGCCTGGAAAGCGGGAATGTACAGCAGCATGTGGTACAGAAAACTTGCTTGACACCACATTACACCACACGTGAAAGATTGACTGGTTCCTATCCCAACTGCATGGGGTCACAGGAAGTTGTGACATGTTTTCTTTGTGCCGGTTTCCGTTTTGGAGCAGGAGCCATCGTAAACAAGTGGGTATAAAGGGGCTGTCTTCTCAGGCCAAGGCAAGGATGCATTTACAAGTATATATACTCAATTGCCTGTATAGACACTGCGAATCATGAACCCCAGTGCTTTGTTGGGTCTGTTGGCCTTTGCCGCCGCTGCAGTCGAGGCTGCTCCCACAGGAAACTCTCCCCCTGCTCTCCAGGACATCCAGAACTTCAAGCAAAACATCAAGAATGTCGTCGTTCTGTGCTTGGAGAACCGATCACTAGATAACCTCCTCGGAGGGCAGACCATCGAGGGCCTCGAAAATCCCATCAACAACGGGCCCTACTGCAACCCTGTGAACCTTACAGATCCATCTGAAGGCACAGTCTGCTCCGCGAGCAGTGACTACGATTCTATTCTCAATGACCCTGATCATGCGATTTACGGCAACAATATCGAGTTTTACAGCGACTTCACTCCGGACAACTCGCAGATCCAGGACGGCAAATTGAAGCCTACCATGCAGGGCTTTGTGCACGAACAGCTTCGGCGGTACGGGTCCAAGACCAACAAGACCATGCTGGGTCAGCAGGTGATGAACTACTATACTGAGGAGCAGGTCCCTGTCCTGACTACCCTCGTGCAAAACTATGTCACCTTTAACCACTGGCACTCTGATATCCCGGGGGTGAGTCTATCTATCTGTCGTCGCCAATCATTATAAACACAAGCTAATAGATACAGCCCACCAACCCCAACCGAGCTGCTCTTACATCAGGTACCTCTGCAGGCCATGGTACAAATGATGCTGGTTTCGGAGATGATCAGCACGCTCTCAAGCAGCGATCCATCTTCCAGCAGCTGTCCGAGACTAACAAGACCTGGACCAACTACTACACTAGCACCAGCATGGTTGATGCCTACTTTTACGACTGGACCTGGACCAGCGGCAACCAGGACAAGGCCCAGCCTCTGGCCAAGTTCTACACTGACGCCTCCAGTGGCTCTCTTCCTCAGTTCAGCTACATCGACCCCTCGTGCTGCGGTGTCGGCACCAACTCTATGCACCCTACTGGCTTGATCTCCGATGGAGAGACCTTGATTAGAGATGTTTACGATGCTCTCCGCTCCAGTCCACAGTGGAATGAGACCCTCTTTGTTCTTGTCAGTAATTATTCTATTCTATCTGGGGCGCTGCCACTAATCTTCTCTATAGACATTCGACGAAACCGGCGGCTTCCACGACCACATGGTTCCCCCTCTGGCCGTCCGTCCCGACAACCTGAGCTATACTGCTACGACACCCAATGGAGAGCCCTACACCTTCGACTTTGACCGTCTTGGTGGCCGTATGCCTACTTTCCTCATTTCCCCCTGGGTTAAAAAGGCTTTCGTCGAGCAGAAGGGAACCAACTCGGATGGATCCGAGGTCTCTTACTCTGCCAGTTCGCTGCTGCGTACCCTTGGCTACCTGTGGGACTTTGAACCTTTCACCCCTCGTGTTGAGAAGGCTGCCCCTTTCCACCATTTGATTCAGAGCTCATCGCGTACTGACACCCCGACTGCTTTGCCAAGCTCACACAAGTTTTAATACATTCCGCTGCATGGAATAGACTGTAGATGGATTTACATAAAAAAGATTATAGATCGAATATGAGCTCATGGTTACATTTCTATAATGGTCAGGATAGTACAAGTAGCTGGCATCTTTACCTTTCGTTTGCCCGAATTGTTCGTATTATACTTCAAACCGCAGGGTTATTGGTAGGGTACATCAGTAGGTTCAGATAGGCAAGATCAACCCGGTCGACTTGGGGCATTTACTGAAGTGGCCGGAAAAAGAGGTTTTAATTAAAGTGTGGATTAAGTTGAAGATCGACTGTTGGACGAAGTTGTGGGGTTGACTTCAGCTCAACTAATTATAATGAACAAAGAGAAAAATTATATAGTCAACATGCCACCTTATAGATACTATTACATATAGTAAGCTGAACGTATTTATAATTTATATTACATTAGTGTACAGCGATTTGCATCGGGTCGGTAGAAGCGATTGCTAGGACCTGCAGTTCTGTAGGAATACTAAGAGCTGATGCTCCTAACACTAGTATAAATGTACATCGAATAAACACTCAAGTAGACAGTACCTGTCCATCAGCCTTGAGCCTAGCATCTAGCTTCCGTCTATCTACATCCTGGATCTGTACGCCCTCTTCCAAGGCCAAAACTGCCGCAGTGGCCGCACTCTGCCCCATGATCATGTAAGTCGGCTCCATGCGGATGCTCGCAAATGCCACATGAGTACTACTCATCGTCACCGGATTAAGAAAGTTGCTCGCCACGCCACCAGGCGTCACAAGACTACCGAGAGGAATTGGGAACGCCTTGTCGATGGGCGTGTGGATGAGACCCTCATTATGAATACCACTGCCTTGAACAAAAATTCGCTCAGTTTCGTGCACGTCAAGAGTGTAACGACCCAAACCAACGACACTGTCCTTGACGAACCCGCCTGGAGCCTCGATATCGGTTTGTTTCATCGTGTAGCCTCCCTTCATGCGACGAGCCTCGCGGATGTAAATTTCGTACGGCCAATTGCCGTTGCTCGCCCACTCATCTTTGGCATACCCCCATTCTCCAACAGCTTTCCGGACCTTCTCTGGCACTCTGGGGTGATTGGCAAGAGTCCAAAAGAAGCCTTGGGTGTACGACCTATGACGAGCGGAAATAGCCAGCCGTTCTGCATCACCTTCCTCGATATAGTTTGTCTTCTTGGTAATGTCGTAGTTGCCACCCATCATATCCGTGCTGATCTGCCCTTTGGCATTCGTATCCGTCTTGCCATTTGGCATAAGCTGGTAAGTGAAAAAGTTGCCGTTGATGCCACTTTCTATATAGCGAAGCAATAGCTCGTACAATGTTTCGTCGTAGTCATTTGGCTTGGAAAAGGCAATCTTGTTGTCAGAGACCTTGGTAAGGCTGAGACGGTAGTTGAAAGATTGCAGTCTGAATGCGTCGGCAGTACCGTTCACTTTATGGTTGGCAGGCAGGGCGTGATCGACCCCAGGAAGAAGGCCGCTTTGAGAGTCGCCTTTCTTGACATAGGGGTCAATGCCCCGGTAACTTGACGTTCCAGCGACTCGCATACCCGCCAAGGACTCGTCAAATTCACTTTGGCCCTCACGTCCAATACGATAGGGAATCCCGGCGGTCGCCATCAAATCACCCTCATAGCTGGCATCGATGAACATTGAGGCGCTATAGGTCGCCTTCGAGGTGGTCTGGATCGAAACAATCCGCGTGTCCTGTTTTGTCACGCCGCCCTTAGAACGCAACAAGCTTTCGTTTCGAAAAATAGGGATGCTGAGCTCTTTCACCCAATCTTCAAAGATATTCTCTGCCACATGAGGCTCAAACGTCCATTGGACCTTTTTCGTCTCGTCAATAGCAGGCCCCGGTTGCGCCGTAATTTTTTTGTTAATATACTGCGCTCTTGTTTCCTGTGTCCAAGAAGTTTCGGACTCGTAATATGCGTACACTCGATGATAAAACTCTCTCGCAATGCCGCCGATGGTGTTGCCATCCTTGCAGTCGGTCCATCCGAGCCCAGATATCGTGAGGCCTCCGATGTGCGTAGCTGGCGTAACAATGGCGACGGTCTTGTTCATGCGTTTTGTTTGGATGGCGGCTGATATGGCAGCTGGCGTAGAGCCATAGATAAGAACTTCGTAGGACTCTGTCAGACTGCTCTCTTCTTCAACAGAGGCTCCCCAGGCAGATCCAATAATGGCACAAGCGGACACAAACCACTTGCCAAGGCCAATCTTGGTCATTTTGACTTATTGCAGCGATTTTGGAGATATAATCGAAAGATTTGGGACATGCTGATATTTGAGCCACGCTTACCGCGACGGCAGCATCACTATTTCAGGCCGAGAATACACAGACCCCTAAGTCACGTCAAATACGAGTTCTGCGGAAATATCCACTGATCACGAAGTCTTGGCGCGATGTCCCACAGTATATCCCCGGCCGCCAACTGCTATTTTTATCCACTGAACTTTTGCCGTGTCGGGGCTGCAGTCTGCTCATCGTCGGGTCTCCACCCGACTTGAATCGATTATCTAACCCAAATAGTGCAATCCCGACCGGCCCTGATCCATGAACCAACATTCATCTCAAACACGCAGCAGGACTTGGATCTCTAGCAGTCTAACCCGACATACAGCAGTGCGAAGATAGTTGACAGTCACAACTTCACTCCTATTAAGAATGACCTTTTACTAGGCATATCCGGTTTTCAGTTCTTGGGGCTTGGTTTTGATACCTAGTTATCAGATATATCTGCGTGAGTTTATATATTAATAACTTCACAATATACCCTGTTTGATGATATATATGATATACTACCTACCTTATCTAATGGTACCCACTATCTGGACAGTTCAATATATGACACGCGATGGCATATCAGGGTCATGCCAACTTCCCCTCATTCAATAATATAACACATTAGTAAAGCATCAAGCCAGGGAAGTTTACGAGTAAATAATTACAGGTGGATTGAGGACCTTAAATATTTGCTGCATGGTTGAGCTATGGGTATACCGCAAGATTCAGTAATGTTTGTCTAGTACTTATATCACTGTCAATAACTAAAGGAAGAAAAAAGAATGCAGCGTTATTAATGACGAAAATGAATAAAGCAATTACGAACTTTCCCAACTTCTCTCCTCACTGTAAGGAGTGGAAGAAGGCTAAGATCCGACATTCAAATCCGGATAACAATCCGTTCGCCATTTGCCATTGCACTGCTATTCCAGAACGACTGGTTGTGCTTTCATGCATCATCGAAGTGGCGTGGATTAATGATGGTAGGTATTTTACTCCCCAGTATATCACAGGCTAACCGGTCGAAGATGTCACGGAAGAACTCGATCACAAGAATGTAAGTCACATTCCAGTTACTGGCAGCTCCATTACTAAATCATACAGGCCCTGTTCAAACACGACCTTCTGGAGCAGGCAATGCAATTCGAAAACCTCATTAACGCTGACATTGGCCGCTTCAACGCCAGGGAGATGCTGTTTGGTCTGCTCGTCTAGAAGGCGTGCGGAATGGATCCAGCCGCAGGGCCCAGTGTGACCAAGGTGCTGGCCAATTATCTCAGAACTTTTGATTCGAGTGATGAGGATTTTCAGAACATGAAACAGTACAATCCATACAGGGTGGCCAACTGTGGATACTGGTGAGTCGGACACGGAAACTCCCACCACGGAATTCTCACATGGCAATAGGATATCTTCTTTTTTCATCCGATGGGGAATGGACATGGCCCTCACCGACGATGAATACGACCAAATCCGCGAGTTTGATTTTTCCATGGGCATCATCCTCGGCCTGACCAACGAATACTACAGCTGGGCGGTGGAAAAGGATCAAGAGACGGATCGAATGCGGAATGCAGTGCGGGTCCTGATGAAGGAGAACAACATCCCAGACACACTGGCCAGGTCTCTGCTGCGGGGCATTATTGTGGATGAAGAGGAGAAGGCCTTTCGGTTGAAACAAAAGGTTCTCAGCTCTTCCCCGTCATCAGCCCTGGTGCAGTATATCGATGCCATTGAGCTGTACGTTGGGGGAGCTGCTACTGGCATGCTACTGCCCCTCGATACAGGACAGAGTAGATCTTTTCTGTGCCTTAATTTAATTCTATATTGTATCATGGTTGCAGATGTTCATTCCCCAAAGTTTACAGCAAAGAGTAGTGGCACCCCCGAAAGATCGACAGAAAAATATTGACTCATCGGTGGCAACTGACTGAGACATTCATGTAGCTTGTATCTTAGTCCTGCATTCATGCGGGGATATCACGGTGAGGCTAGCTCTAGCTTACTGTGCCCATCAATGAGATGACAGGCAATTGTATCGAGCATTGCATTAGCGCCAGAATTGGGATGGAAAAATCCGCCGGAGTAGACGCCAGAATGTGAGTATATCTGACACTAAGTTTATCAAACCAGCACTGTATTTAGGAAAGTCTATTTCATGTAAGTAAGCAGCTGTTGTATATACACACTCCTACATAAAAAGTATGAGGTGTTTGGTATAATCTCGGAAACGCCGTTGGCGCTTGAGCTTTGCATTCTCGTGCGAGACTAGGATAATAAGATAAGTCTGATTGGACGGTTATATCGCCTAAGAATAAGCTGCATTATCCCCATCGAGACATTTCCTTGTCAGGAATCACAGCAGATCAGCCCGCCACCGTTCACACAATCTCAGATCTGCAGCCATCATGCAAGTGACAGTCCGGCTATAGCCAGTGAACACCGGTGGAGTGGAGTAGAAATAATTTGCACTTGCCTTGGCTATCTTACTACTCTCCGGCATGACCTGCGGAATGCGGATTAAAAGTGGGTTACAGCAGTTTTTAAGCTGACATGTCATATGCCACTGTCTCTCAGCGTCTACTAGGCCATTTTGTAGACAATGCTGTAATGATGGATCTGTTTTGAGCGTACTGATTGCTTTGTTGTTCTTCTATAGTCAAGGCTGATACATTATAGCAAATCTCCATCCACACCCGGTCCGTAGATGACACTCTTGATGCCGTTTCGATTGACCACATTTTGAAACGCATCTTGGGCTTTCCAGAATGAATACTCATGCGTCACCAGTCCATCCAGCGTCACTCGCCGCGAATTCAGCAATCCAATGGCCAATTTGTAGTCTCCGGGTCCATATCGGAAACTTCCTTTAAATACGGCCTCTTTATCGCACACTTGACCAACTGGAAAGGAAACGTCTGGCTTTCCCAATCCCACCTGGACGAATGTTCCACCGGAAAGAAGAAGGTCAATGCCGCAATTCAAACATGGCTCTGCCCCTGAAGCATCCAGAACGATCTCCGCTCCTCCGTCCAGCCCAGCCACTGCCAGCAATTCCTCTGCATTCTTCTTGTCAGATCCCATCTCATACGTATGCGTTGCTCCATATGTACTCGCAGACTCCAGCCGGCTTGTAACCACATCCACCGCAACTACTGTCGAGGCACCAAATGCAGAGGCGACAGCGCAGCACAGCAAACCAACTGGACCGGCACCGAAGACCACCACCGACTTGTCCTGCATATCTCCTGCCAGGCGACAAGCATGAACGGCCACACTGAGAGGCTCTACCAACGCGCCATCTCGGGGTGAAATATGCGGTGGCAGCTTGTAGCAGCATTCAGCAGGGACACGGTAGTAGGTCGACAATGTCCCATCGTACGGAGGAGTAGCAGCAAAATGCATGTCGGTGCAGAGGTTATAACGGCCGCTGCGACAGTGCCGGCATGTGTTGCACGAGATGCCAGGCTCAAGGGCAACGCAGTCACCAACCTTGAGGCCATCCACTTTGTTTCCACAGCTGACGATGACTCCAGAAGACTCGTGGCCCAGGATTATGGGCTTTTCGATTACATATCGGCCTAGTTTGCCGTGTTGCCAGTAGTGGACCTAATATCGCTGTTAGTTCTAATCCGATCCAAGTTCAGCAGACTTACATCTGATCCGCAAAGTCCAGTTGCAATGACTCGAACGATGACATCTCGATCAGACTGAATCACCGGGACGTCGCGTTCCTGGTAGTTGAATGCACCACCGGGATGCAATACAAGTGCATGGTTGACGTCCTGATGTCTGTAAACATATAGTCAATGATAGAAAGGATGGCACCGAACCTTTATCTTGAGCAGGCATTCTGAATATGTGATGGACTTCGTTGGTGCCTATGTTTATACGTCAAGTCGTCAACGTTGAGATGATAAATGCCAAACATGATACTGCATCCAGCACGGTTCCGGTACGGTTCCGGCGGCCTCAATCTGAGATATTCTCGGTTCCGTCGGATTCATTCCATCTTCGGTTCCGATTGTCGTGAATATCTTCTGTTCTGGGGTAACATGGGGATGTTGTGTAGTGATGCGGAGATGGAGAGTTCGCCGTCGGGGATAACTCCGACGGTGTTCTGGACAGAATCAGTCTCGACCACATCAGCAATTCATGCAGTGGGTTATGCTCTGTGTGGATATTGCAACCGGTGGTAATTCCATGGGTATTCTTCAGAAATGTGGCAATGTGATACTTGATGTCTATATATATTTCCTCACAACATCGACATACCACCTCACAACTAACAAACTTCAACATGGACGTTATTGAACGAAAGCCCCAAAACTTTGCCATCCACACCAGCCCTGCCAATGACTTGCGGCTGGTCGAATGCGAGATCCCCAAACTCGCAGCGGATGAGTGTCTGGTGCATGTTCGTGCCACTGGCATCTGTGGCTCCGATGTGCATTTCTGGAAACATGGCCACATTGGCCCGATGATTGTCACCGGCGACAATGGACTGGGCCACGAGAGTTCTGGAATTGTGCTGCAGGTCGGAGAGGCAGTCACCCGTTTCAAGCCTGGTATGTCTTTGATGACTATCTCAAGATGTTATACTAACGCATCAAACAGGCGACCGCGTGGCCATGGAGTGCGGTGTCCCATGTTCCAAGCCAACGTGCTACTTCTGTCGCACTGGCAGATATCACGCCTGCCCAGATGTTGTTTTCTTCTCGACTCCTCCCCATCATGGCACGCTGCGAAGATACCATGCCCACCCGGAAGCCTGGTTGCATCGAATTCCCGACAACATCTCTTACGAAGAGGGATCTCTCTTGGAGCCTCTTTCGGTGGCTTTGGCCGGTATCGATCGATCTGGACTGCGCCTGGCCGATCCTCTCGTCATCTGTGGTGCCGGTCCCATTGGCCTTGTCACTTTGCTGGCCGCCAACGCCGCCGGTGCTGAGCCCATTGTGATCACCGATATCGACGAGAATCGTCTGGCCAAGGCCAAGGAGCTTGTTCCTCGTGTTCGACCTGTGCTGGTACAGAAAGAGAGTGCCCAGGATCTGGGAGATCGCATCATCAAAGAACTCGGACAAGAGGCCAAGCTGGTGCTCGAATGTACCGGTGTGGAGAGCAGTGTGCACGCTGGCATCTACGTAAGTCAGCGGATCTTATGATACGATGCTATCCATTCTAACATGCCTAGGCAACTCGATTTGGAGGAATGGTGTTTGTGATTGGCGTTGGAAAAGACTTCCAGAACATCCCCTTTATGCACATGTCGGCCAAGGAGATCGACCTGCGATTCCAATACCGGTATCACGACATCTACCCCAAAGCCATCAGTCTGGTTGGCGCTGGCATGATCGACCTGAAGCCGCTGGTCTCTCACAGATACAATCTCGAAGACGGAGTCGAGGCGTTCGCCACGGCTAGCAACCCCAGTGCCAGGGCTATCAAGGTGCAGATTTTGGATGATTAAATAGATGAATATGAATAGAATGAAAGATTTATAGACTTAATGGATTTTTTTGTTACTATGCTCGAATATATAATAAGGAACAACCATGCCGAGTATCAATTTGAAGAGTATAATGCTGAACGGACAGACTCAATTGGTCTCGACAGATATGTATTTCTATCTATTTACATCTTTATCCTTCTCGTAGCATCTTGCCTAATATATGAAATTAGGTAGGGATATTGAGACTTGCTCTTAAATACAGACTCGGATGTTTAAGTCAAGGGGTTCATCTCGAGATGTTAACTCCAGACTTGGTTCTAATCGAATACTATAATGAACGCTCATGATTTACAAGCGAAGTACAAATTGCAGATCAATGACAGTCTATAATTTGATTTATATTATAGTAGATCAAGTATACAGCATCCCCCCATTTGCACAAATCACATCTCCCGTCACCCATCGCGATCTCTCCTCTGCCAGAAAAGTGATAATATCCCCAATATCCTGCACTGTTCCACATCGCTGTCCGGCAGGAACCTTCTTGTTCTGCTCCTCCATACGAGCCAAATGCACCGGTCCGGCTGCTTGATACATATCCGTGTCGACTGGGCCTGGATTGACTGCGTTGACAGTGATCCCGTACTTATGTCCCAGCTCAGTTCCCCAGACTCGTGTAAGACCCTCAACGGCGGCTTTGGTGGCTGCGTAGACAGACTGTGTAGCGTATCCTCCGCGGGCAGAGATGGATGATAGATTCACAATGCGTCCTCCGCGAGGGATGTATGGCAGGATCGCTTGTGTCATGAAGACGACAGCCCGGACGTTGACGTCCATGAGCTGGTTGTATCCTTCTAGCGTAACTTCTTCCAAGGGTCTGTTGTCTCCAGCACCGGCGTTATTTACCAGGATATGGATCTGATCGGTCTTGAAGGCAGCCAGAGTCGCTTGGATGATGGCATTCGGGGCTGCCATGTCGGTCATGTCGGCCTTTATAGCAACAGCTTCTTTGCCGTCATTCTGCAGCTCTTGGACCAGTTTATCCGCAGCAGCTCGGGAGGAGGGAGATACATAGTTGAAGGCGATCTATACTGTCAGCAGGCATATATTATCGAGTGGATGACCTCACCTTTGCGCCCTCCTTGCTCAGGCTGCGAACAATTCCTGCTCCGATTCCCCTGGCTCCTCCGGTGACAATGGCGACCTTTCCATTTAGCGACATTTTTATTGCGTGGTTGATTGTATACTTGATTGTGATACTGTTGACATCTGCCATTAATATATCATGCATAATTATGCATGCATAACATGCACAACACGCATCGCTGACGTCTCCACCGCACAAACGCCACCGGATCTATCGCCGTCGGAGCTATCTCCGGGCGTGGAAATTGCGACGGTGAAATCTCCGAGTGCCCCTCGATGGAGGAATCCTCGCGTCCATTTCCATTGTTATGGTCTGCTGGTGGTTACATGGCAGTCGATCTGTATCATTCTGGAGATTTAGCTGTTTTCGGAGTTATCCAGACTATTGTAGATATAAAATATGAACCTGCCTGCTCGAAAGACTGGAATATTTACAATATAAGACATGACAAGTGTATCTTCCGTCTACTTCGTCGATGGATCTTAACATTGACGGCCGTGGAATAAAAGGACCTGAAGACATCGATCTGAGACTACCAACAACACCACACAACATTCGATTACTTTAATGATAGTAGAGATATCATTGTCTATCGTTATATTTAATAGAAATAACATCAATTGTCTCATAACTGTCAGTTAAAACTTCTTGTAGACCCCCGCAGTTCTTGGCGCTCTATTGCCACCCCCGCGACTCGAAGATTCTGAGATGCTTCCATTATTCTCCTCCCCTCACGCCGTCCATCTTTTTCTCCTGGCAGCCAGTCAATTCAGTATGGAGATAGCGAGTACTCCTCGGTCACGGCACATTCTCCGCAAGTCCTTTGCTTGTGATGAGTGCAAGCGTCGTAAGATCCGCTGCTCCGGCGATCAAAACTGCTCCAATTGTGTGCGAGACGTCAAATCGTGCCACTATTCCTCGCCGTCCCAGCGGCTATCGACGCTCCAAAGGTACTTGATCTGCATGATTGGTCCATTGTATATCTCTTGCTCACGTGTCTAGGCGTCTGCAAGAATGCGAACGTTGGAAACACGACATGGAGCGGGCGTGGGCTGCCTATCTCCCTTCTGTCGATCTGCAAGAAGCGCTTCGAACAGTCCGCCAACAGAATGGCTCTATACCAGCTGTTCAAAAGAAAGACAAACTGCACAATGACGTGACTCATTCCACTGAGCAGCCGCCGACCAGCTTTGCCGAGCACAGCAATGCTGAAGACTACGAGTTTGACGAATCGCAAGACTTTGACAACTCCACGGACGGTATGGGGTTTCTCACTGTCGACCCGCACAAGGCTGGCTATACAGGGCCTCAGTCTGGTGTTGCTGCATTGAAGTTTCTTCAATCACTTCCTCTCTATCTCCCTCTAAGCAGTTTCAATCCGTCATCATCACTGGATGACGATGACGTGTCTGAATCTGGCTTGCAAAAGAAAAGAGAAGACATATCCCAGTATCTGGATGACTATTTCATGTTCTACCATCCGAGCTATCCTATTCTCCATGAAGGCACATTCCGCGCACGAGTATCAGGTGCATTGGCTAAACCCCGGGATGGATCGTGGCCATTGCTGTACAACATCGTCCTTGCAATTGGGGCATTCGTCGGTGACTCCAATGGTACAAAAGCAGACGTTCCCTATTTCAAAGAGGCACGAAAGCATTTGGCCATGGATGTGCTGGAAAAAGGATCACTCAGCTACGTCCAAGCCATTGTGCTCATGGCCAACTACTTGCAGAAACGAAATAAGCCCAACGCTGGTTTTATCCTCATCGGAATTGGCTTCAGTATGGCACTGGCGATTGGCCTGCATCGTGAATTCGGCATGCCCAGTACCTCCCCGTTTACCATGGAGATTCGACGGCGCGTATGGTGGACGTTGTTTGTTTTTGTCTCTGGAATGCAGTTGATTCTTGGGCGTCCGGCTGTCTCACTGGTAGGAGTCAATGTTCGACTGCCAGCCAGTCTCGACGATCATGATTTAGCTGTGGATATGGATGAACTGCCTGAAAGCAGATCAGGACCGACAATCACTTCTTGCCTGATCGCGCAGGTCAAACTGGCCAAGATTGCCAATGCAGTGCAGGTTGAACTACTGACCCATCATCTACCAACGTACGAGAAAGCTCATGACCTAGAGCAACGGATAACATCGTGGTGCCACGATCTTCCACCTCATTTCAACCCAAATGTCGATTTGGAGCCACGGTTTGATATTCCACGCAGAGTTCTACTGTGGAGATCATTCCATCTGCGGATTGTCATCAACCGCCCTTTTCTATTCCAGAACATTGCCCTCAAGGCTGAGCTAGCAACAACCGCTGGTCCGATCGCGTCTTGTCTCGTCGCAGCAGATGAATGCGTAACGTCAATATGCGGCTTCCTCGAGTCGACGGATAATCGAAGACGGGGACTAACATGGTATGCGACGTGCTGGCTACTGACTGCCAGTTTTGTCCAGGCTACCTGCTATATCTACGAGCCAGGACATGCTCTCGCTGCATCGTGGAAATGTCATATTCAGCGCGCCGTCGACTGTTTGGGAAGTTTAGGGCCTTCTCACGACATGGCATTACGAGCGAGGGATGTACTACAGAAAATACTTGGTATGTTCTATCAATCTTTTATATACGTACATACTAATATATTCAGAACACGGCCATGGACTCGGATTCCCTGATGTTGGCCCTCATTCTCCAACACAAATCCCAGCTCCGTTCCGTGCACTGTGGACTCCGTCTCACAATGACAATGACCAAGCAAATTACAACCTTCTATCTATGGGACTGGCAGATAGCTTTGCAGGATATCCGCAAGGATCATTCAATGCAGAGTTTCTAGATGCGGCCGGTGGTTTGATGATACAGAACTTCTTTGACAGTTCGGAGGAACGACCGCAGAATAGTTCATGGATGCCGGGGTAGAGGCATAATAATTCTGCGTGTTTTGCTAATTTATACCCCTAATTGAATGAAACTATACTACATTTGACATTATGCATCCTCAACGGAGTAACTTCTCGGAATCAAACGTGGCATGGCCAATGTCAGACTCAATGTCTGCCGAGATATCAATGACGCCTCATTTGAGTCTTTTGTAGGGTAGGTCTTTCCAGATTCATGGGTAAGGCCAAACTACGGTCAACAGAATACATGTCCTCTGGATCGTCCCGAATACCTGTCCCAGGAGACAATTCGCCATTGGAGAGATTCTGGCCGTTGTTGCGCTGATGTTCCTGCGGTATGATATCTCGCCCATTTGGGATCATTGGAAAGAACCCAGTTTAAATGTACATGCGATTGCGGCTTCCATTAGTCATTTGGCTGAAGAATTCCCTGTCACGTTTACGGTGGATAGGAACTTGCAGGTGTCGAATGACGATTTAATGTCACTGACGGTAAAGGGCATTTTGCTTTGGTTGTTGGATTTTCATGGCTTTGTGTTTAGTGTTTTGATACAAGTGTGATGTAAATGAAATAAAAAAATCGACTCTGTATTTGCATACAGAAGTGGGAAAACCTGATCCCAATTGAATAGGGCAAACCCCAGCAAGGCCAAACAAACAGAATCAATATTATCCCTCAATTTTGGCTTCCGCCAGCTATCCAATGGAAATGAAAAGGGCATCATCAATTTCCTCAGCCTCCTCCTTGGTTGGGCCCTCCAAAAGTTCATCCTGGTTTTCAAGAATGGGCTTAGTTGGAAGATCCGACACAGGCTATGTATAGAATGGAACAATTAGCCCCAGCACTTCAATTTCTCCAAGCTCAAAGCGTGTAGAGAACAGCTATCTGATAAACTCACCTCGTAGATTCTGCAAATTTATTGCCAATTTCTTTGTAGGCTTCCCAGCCAGACTGACTCTTCGCGTTAGTGGTAAACTGGGAGATCGATTTGTGGTACTAGAAGAGTTTATTAGCTCAATCACGAAAGGGATGACTTTATATAAAGAGGTATAAATATACCTTCTTCTTTTTAACGCCCTTCTGTTTCTTTATTGATTCCTTCATGTACGACCACACCTTTTAGATTAAGTTAATCAAAATGTCTCCCATAACAATATTATTCTTACTAAGCTTAAGATCTTAAGATTAGTATGACACATAAGTTAAGTTCTACTACGTTCTTAGTATAATTATTACAGGTCTTGGCATTATAACATATATTAGTATATAACTTATATAGAATACCTATATAAAGAGGAAATGAGTGTGTAATAAGTTTACATTTGTGACGACCACTTACTAAGGCTTATATAGAGAGAGCGATTCTAGGCATGGCGTCCTAGAATACTAGTCTTTTGCCTATAACGCAGCGGTTAATCGCTAGAACGCTCCCTGGTGTTG
The DNA here is from genome assembly GCA_019976455.1 of Aspergillus sp. 'subgen. Cremei'. Taxonomy (NCBI): domain Eukaryota; kingdom Fungi; phylum Ascomycota; class Eurotiomycetes; order Eurotiales; family Aspergillaceae; genus Aspergillus; species Aspergillus sp. 'subgen. Cremei'. The sequence continues at coordinate 87,910 of JAFBMR010000002.1, forward strand.
AGATCGTGACAGGCAAGACCATTGTTTGAAATAATTACTTACCGTTCATGCACAAGCATAGACAGTTATTTAGCATAGGTGATTAATCAGTCTACACACACGAAGCCACAGTTTTCATAAAATTGCTCTTGTGCCTATGTGCAAGCAAAGCACAGGCAGTTACAGACCATAGGAAATTAATCTGCAGTCAGTCCACGGCTCTAGACTCACTGCTTTGGGTATAATACCAGGGCATAAGAAAGCGTAGCCTTTCAGGTGACACTTACTGCCAGTGAAAAAAGCATCTAAATGGTGCAATTTAAGCAAACCAAGCTTGTACGCCAACATAGCCATTTTTTAAAATTATAAACAGGTAGCGTCACATTCAAGTGGGCGCTTCATGCCAATTTAGTATGCATTGCCTCCGCGTGTGTGACTCAGTTGAATATCCATTGTGTTATTATATACCAAACCCTGACCTGCCATAGGTGTCTACATCCCATACGCCTGGTGAGTCTGTGTGGATCAGAAGAATTTGTGCAAATTATGCCCTGCCACAGGGTGACAGATCCCATGTACCCGCCCGACCCGTGAGGAAAGTTATGCAAACAACTCTTTACAGGACTTATGTCATGGTCATTATTTACTATAGAATATACTCTACAGAAGTCAAGTTGATTTCTCTCATTTGAAATTTCATGTAACATAAGAATCAATAAGCAGCACGATGACACGAGATAGAACCATGACTCTGCGTGCGCGCTTTCTCCAGTGCATAAAGATTCCCTCCATGTCAAAAAGCTCAATTCGCTAAGTACGAATATTGGATCGTATGCTTCCAGGGAAACATGAGCAGATTCTGCGCATTGAGGAGATTAATGTATTGTGCCAACGCACTCACCATGGCAAGTAGGTCCTCGCGGGCCTCCTCTTCATTAGAGTTGCTCTCAACGTTGTCTCTAATAAGATTGTCAATCTTATGATGACTGTCACAGAGAAATTCAGTACCAACGTAGCCAAGAAAGTTGGCCGGCACTGTGACAAGTTCTCTGTAGAGTACAATCAAGTTCTGGAGACCAAACTCAGGATGGGTGGCAGCTAATTTAAGTATATTGTCCGTGATGTAATAGCCAAGAGTCCGGACCTCACTGTTTGCGAAGAGCATGGCGGCGAAATAGGAATCTTTTGATCCGGGCTTGTCTCGTGCTCGGCCGCTATGTATGTTGGCAATATCATCGGAAATACTCGACCACGATTTATCTGTCTAATTAATGGAATAAATCAGCGGGAATGTAAAACCAGAGATGGACTAGATATACACAGATATCCATACCTCATCATGGATTTCTTTAACGAGACTCTTTACTTCCTTGGTCTCACCAGGTCGCTGGAGACTAAGGGGAAGATTTCGAGGATCAGGCTCAGGCTCAGACGCATCCCAAAGAATCACTTCAATAGGTTGCTTAGTTTCATATTGACTTCTCCAAATCTCGCTCCCAAGCCGGCGCAAATTTTCCATGTCTTCGGGGATAACATTTCCACAAGGGGCTGCCGGATGATGCTCTGTCACGGGACCATATTTGATTGCCAGGTGCTGGAACTTGGAAAGAAATACCGTTCCATCAGGCTCGTTTGCTCGGTCAGAAACCTTATACTCAGGATCAGTGTACTGTTTCCTATTAGCGTCTTTAAGTTCATCTGATAGACAAAGTGGTGCTAACGCACGATCAAGCGTTCTGATGGAACAAGATGATATAAATGGTCTCCAGTGACCAAGGCGTGAGTTTGGAGGGAGCGATAAGGTAATGTATCCCATAGCAACCCAACCAAGTTTGAATTGAAGTTATACATTCTAACTGTTACCGTCACATCAACCCTAGGCCATCTGACCTTGAGTTCGCGAGTTGGCTCGTGGTGTGCTGTTGTCATGGTGGATATAATAATTTGCAAAATGATCCAACTCACTAATAGGTGAATGAAATGGAGAACTTTAACGATGGCCTCTGAGGAAGAACTGTAACCAAGCTTACCCTTTGTATATTAGAGACTCTATATAGAGTCATGATATCTATAAAGCAACTTAAACGCAAGATGATGTAACTATGATATTTTATGGGGTGAACAGGCCTTCCCTGCATGACATCAGACTAAGAATGTCCAGAAGTTCATTCTCTGAAATGCATGTCTTGTATAAAGTTTGTCCATGTGCCTCGACTTGGTAAGTCCCTTCTGGGGTTGCAACTATCCTAGATACCAAAGCTGCGTGGATTCTATGGCCAGTAATCTTTACCGGATTTTGGCAGTGAATGACAGCTCTATCCACAAGATTGTATCATGATTTTGGAGCTTATCATACATGCCTAGCTGGTTACGTTACCAAGTACCCAATAGTATGTATTTAGTAAGACTAATTCTTGATTAGTCTTGGCTTGTAGAACGTTGACTGCAACATATACATATTAATTATGTCATATCACATACCTAACTTAGCTGGTTACATTCTCAAGTACCTAGTAGTATGTATTTAGTAATGTCTAATCCTTAACCAGTCTTGGCTTTTACAACCTTGACTGCGACAGATATTCATCGATTGTGTCATATCACATATCTATTACATTAAAGATACCAACGGCATCAATGACATTAATGACTTCTTTCTCAGTGTAGGATGTCTGGGCCCGCTTTTTTACAGGCCGGTTTTGCCTGATGTATAGGATGTCCCTTCATCTCATTATTGGATTTATATCCTCCATATGCCTCTTCGTCCCAATGCACCGGGACTACCTGACAATCAAATAATTCATTCATAGGTTGGTTCCCTTTCACATTTCTAGCTTCGTTACTCTGACTCGGCGTTAGTATAACCGAACATGGCCGACAGTGCAGACACCAATATGACTGGAGACCAGTTCCGCAAAAACTGTCTCATTCCATATCTCGACCCCCAAACCGCCCCTCCCAGGGTCCAAGAAAAGCTGAAAGTCCTTCCGTTTCGCCGCAATATTCTCCTTGTCATGGCTCAATCCCACGGTCTATTTCCACACTTCAGTGACCTCCTCGGTGGATGCTTTGATGGTAAAACTCGCAGGATTCCCCTTTTCGAGTGGCAGCTTATTGTCCTGCGCACTGCTACTATACTCAAGGCCAAGTATGAGTACGACGTGAACTTGCCCGTTGCTGAGGCCCATGGGTTCCCCCAGGCAAAGATCGAAGCCATTGGATGTTCTATACAGGACGTGTGTGAGGGGAAGGGCCCATGGTCAGACCGTGATCGGGTCATCATTCGCCTTGTGGATGAACAGCTGGCAACTTATGATAATAAACCTCAGACGGTTAAAGAAGCCTTGACTTTACTTTCTGTGGAGGATTTGGTGGAGGTCTTGATTATCATTGGGATCTATGCGTTGCTGGCGAGAGTGATTAAAGGGTTGAAGGTAGACGATGATCAGGATATCCCTAACTTGAAGGAGAAAATAAGGACTGCCATTACCGATTAGATGAGGAGGCCTGGAAGTAACTACATGTGGTTACCAATATGTCAACCAAAATAACCGCTATTCGGGATCAGGGAAGCTTGAGATTATTCAGCCATCGTCCATCACTTCTTTTTGATTTGATTCGTGATATTCGTGATCGAGCTTAATCATGATGAATACAGCCCCTTTTTCGGAATGTTTCCATGGTTTCAGATTACAAGTGTATTCTTAATATCACTTTGTTCTACACAATAAATATATGACTTGGGCAAACCAGTAGGCATTGGGTGGTGGACCTGCTTGCTCGGAGCATAAGTTTAGGAGCTTCCCGGTAGCCAGAGCTACTGTTATGCGACTCGGCGGCCACGCTATAGGGTGTGCATAACGGGGATGAGACACTAGGTATTCGGAGTAGCTTCACACTGGATTCACTAAGAAAGGTCCTATACTCTTACTAACCGCACTGTATAGACAATCTTTACGTCGATGGACAGTAGACCGTAGCAGGGGATACAATTCAAGGGACTTTCAGTGAAGCCTAGTGACTCCAAAATTGGCATCTCGGCGTATTCCCAACTTTTCTACATGAAAATTCGCTTGAAAATAGCAATCATGAGGACTATGGAGCACCAGGAGCTATCTTATGCAAATCCTAGCAAAATGACTGCTAGTGTAGCCCATAGATCGGACATAGATAAATTGTCAATGAACTCATTATAGTAGGCGAAATGATGGTGATGGTCTACGACCAAACATGGCCGAAAGTAGTATTTTTATACATATTAGTAGTGAAATTCTTCTTAGACTGTGGTGACCCAATCCATCCAGCAGTCTTGGTAGCATGAATCCTATCAGAAACCAGTATGATTCCAAGGGCGGGTCGCACTGGTTTTTCAGTATTATCAGGACAGCTGAAAACGGCCGCGACATTACTCCTCAAGACTCGGCTTTACCATAGACCAGGTAACCAGCATCTAGTGTATTGTCCTACAGAGACCTCCCGTCATTCCTTAGTTTGATGCATGTCCAGACGGATCAGGTAGGCCCCTTCAAGCCGTCGATCCCCACCTTCTCTTCCCAGGCGCCGGACGCACATAAAGCTTTTCTTTCAAGCATCGCTTATAGGTGGCCTAGTCAGAGTATATAGCGTCGGAAGGGGGTACAGGATGAACGTAAGAGGCGTTGGAATCGGAGATCAAGCGGGCGCACACACCGGGGCCGATCATCACAGCCAGGTGGGCTGACTTGTCACCACAGTCGATGATTTCTTGAGTACTAATGAAATGTCTGCAAGCATGGCATCGATAGCTAGCCTCTCTATTGCCCTTGAGATGCTTGAAGAGTGGGTAAATCGAGCACTTGCACGCGCTGGAGCGGATCGTGAAGTTAGTAACATGTGGCCTTATCCTTATTATTTTGAGAGAAGATTACCAGAGCACCTAAAACTAGACGCTGCGATATAGAAGGTGAATGATACGAAGTGGCTTGAATCCTGCGGTCTGTTTACTCTCACTGGGTAATTGTCGTGTTGATACAACAGATCTGCCTCAAATGACTGAAATAATACGTCCATGCTGTTCATTTCAACCCGTACAGCTCCGCAAAAGGATCCCACGATGAATTGGTGTGTCGTTCATACTCAAGCGTGTTCGCGATGCCCTTCGCAACCTCATCGCCGTATATATGGCTCACCCAGGCCAGCGTCACATCCATGCCCGCCGTCACCCCCGACGAAGTCCAGATATTCCCATCCACCACCCATCTCGCATGCGGAACCCATTGTACAGCATCACTCATCGCAGTAATCTCTTTCCACGCCTTTTTATTCGTCGTCGCTCGTTTCCCATCCAGAACGCCCGCCTGGGCCGCAACACCACCTCCAGTACACACGGTAATGAGGTACTTGACCGAAGGGTATGTATCTCGGACAAAGTCGATGGCTTGTTCGACCGCCGGAGTAGACTCTCGCATACCATGTCCACCTGGAACAATAAGCACATCCAGGGCAGGGGCCGTAGAAAAGGGGTGTGTCGGCACGATGGATTGGCCAGTGGCATTTGCTGCGATGGCGCGGGCGGATCGAGTATTAATCGGGTCTAGAGAGGCATTGATAAGAGAAATATCGGTGCTGTTCATCTACGACAGGCTGTTGAAGATGTCGAGAGGGGCAAATGCATCGAGAGGCTCGAAGCCGGGGAAGAGGACTAGCCCGACACGGAGGAGGTCTATTGGGTCAGTATAAGGCGGGATATAGTAGATAGAGTTAGATACCTGTTAGATTCATTGCGGTATCTGAGTTATCTGATTGAATAATATCGAGTTGAAGATGGAAAAGACGAACGGATATAATAAAGCCAAGGAGGCTTGTCAAATGGGCCAGCGCGTAACCAGCAAATAAGTAGAGGAAGGATGCATGAGGGAATGATGATATTTACTTACCATAAGTGGTATCTTATGTCAGATAATGGCTGTTATGAGGCAGTGTAGTTAATGCAGATATTTTATCAATCTATTATCAACTTCACTCTGTTTCTATCCATGAGGATCGAAATGCCAGTAATTAAGACCTTTCCTGTAAGCACTAGTGTGTAACTCTCATGACCAAGCCCCGTACGCACAGCAATACGCCTTCTTACTGCAACTGCCCGGGTAGCTTCTGCATGCAGGAAGGATGCATATATGTACTCGTTGCTTGAGTAGTCATTCTGCAGCGTGATTTTGATGCCAGAGGGTATGAGATTTTCAAATTCGACATTCATCCCTGGCCAGTCAAAGAGATCAGACTTTCCTTGCAAATGCATAGCCTTGCCATTCTCTGTGATCACTTTATGAGTTGTCCTGGACACTGATTCCGCATGCTGCAACTTGATGGAGATGAACCCATTGGCGGTTCTGCTGTATAAGCTACCTCGGCCCAAGTACAGCGCTGAGGAAGTGGCTGAGCCGAAGGTTTAGATGTTGAAGGATATGTAGTCCAAGGAGGGGGAGAAGGGAATCTACTTCACGTTCACTACGACTATTAGCAGGCGATCTCTGGAATAGTTTATAAATGTGTTTTTTATGTTCATTTCTTATATTTTCCTTCGCATCCAATGCTACTACAAGTTGTTTTATTTTAATATTTAATATTCTTACAGAATTTGTGGTATGGAAAAAGTGGTGCTCTACGGGCATGTACAAGATATATATGTTAACTAGAATTCCAAGGTCAATCGGGTACGTGCGTAGCGTTTTGGCCTCATTGTTATTTTAATAAATTTTTAACTTCCAGGTAGTGTGGATGAAGTAAGGTATAACTATATATATTTTCGTATGGCTACGTACGGAACCAATCAATATGGATGATAGAGTTAATTGAGGAGGTGAAAACTCTGCAGGGCCGATATAGCGGTTGGCGGACTGATCCTAAGTGATTGATAAGGAAGTGTGCTTACACCCACTAATGCATGAGTCAATACATGAATAATCCAGCTTACCCAAATTACAAACACGTCTCCCTGTCGCGGTTTATTTCCGCGTTAACATATTATATCTTCCTGGGTCGAGTCCTCTTCCACACACGCCGCCCATTATGCATCAAAACGTTGACCACCACAAATCAGCCCATTCAATTGGGCTGGCCCCTATGCAAGCAGACACACCCCCAAGTGTGTCCGAGGCCCCAAGCGAGACGCATTACACAGATGACCCTCAATATGTCCATGGAACCAGTTCCTCAGAAGGAGAGCCAACGGGGTTGTCCAAGAGGGGTACGGCCATTGTCATCACATGCATCACATACAGCACTGGAATTTCCACATTCCTGGCAGGCGTGGTGACTATGGCCATCCCAACCATCACCGTCGATCTGGATTTGCCTCCAAGTCTAGAACTATGGTATTTACACATTTCAAGTATTGCGATTGGATGAAACAAGATGATAATAATGCTCTACACAGGCCCGTCACCGTCTTCTCGCTGACGTGTGGATGCACGCTTTTAATATGCGGCTCAATCTCGGATGTCATTGGGAGCCGTCTGACCTTTCTTGTTGGCTGTTTCCTTCAATGCGCATTTACACTCGCATGTGGTCTATCCCAGACTGGGGCCCAGATGATCGTATTCCGTGCGTTTTCTGGAGTCGCTTCCTCGTTTTGTCTCCCGTCAGCCGTTAGCTTAATCAACGAAGTCTTTCCCCCCGGCAAGCCGCGTAATATCGCTTTTGCTTCCATGGGCGGCGCGCAGCCGATCGGATTCGGTATAGGATTGGTGCTTGGTGGCATTATTACCGGGACGATTGGCTGGGACTGGGGATTCTATATTGCGGCTATATCAAACTTTGTGATGCTGATCGTGACAGCCTGGCAGCTGCCGAAACAAGCCCACCAGTCTTCGCATGAGGTGTGGCAGCGTCTCAAGCATGATATTGATTGGATTGGAGTGATTCTCGCGAGTGCCTCTCTTGCGCTACTCTCGTATATTCTTGCGTATGTTTCCATCCCTCTCGGTTGATTGATATGCATTTGAATTATACTGTCGCTAATAATCGGGACAACAGTGTCATGACCGGCAGCCCAGGGGACGTTAAACTGCCACAGAATATTGTCCTTCTAGTCCTCTCATTCGTGTTGATGACAGCTTTCGTGCTCTGGGTTGGCCGACAGGAACGACTGAATCGCCCGGCCTTAATCCCAAACTCACTGTGGAGGCACAAGGTTTTCTCGTGCATATGCATCAACGTGTTCTGCATCTGGGCTGCCTTCAACGCTTTCGAACAGTACCAGAATTTCTTTTTCCAAGAAGTACAGGGCATCAGCCCCCTGGGCGCTGCTATTCGCTTTCTTCCAGCGCCCATTGCAGGCGCGCTGACCAACGTCGTGGTAGGCCTGATTGTGCATCGCGTGAGAGCCGATTGGATTGTCATCATGACCACGATCCCCTGTGCGGTTGCGTCGATCCTCATGGCAGTGGCTAAGCCGGAGTGGTCCTACTGGGCATGTGCATTCATCGCCAACTTCCTGAATCCTATTGGCGCTGATGGCGTCTTCACTGTATCCAATCTTCTGATTACCTCCATGTTCCCGACCAAGACACAAGGTGTGGCCGGTGGTGTATTCAACACGATATCGCAGACGGGGAAGAGTGTCGGTGTGGCGCTGACTGTTTTGGTGGCAAATGAAGTGACGCGCAATTCGAACTATACAGACAAAAAGGACTCACAAGCCTTACTGGTTGGATATCACGCTGCGTTCTGGTTCTGTGTTGGGTTGACCGGTTTTAGTCTGGGGATAAGTATCTGGGGGTTGAGGAAGATTGGCAAGGTGGGTCAAAAGTTGGATTAGACAGACACCAGGTGTTGCATTTGATTGAGAGCTACCCGCCTATTGCTGGACTAGAAATCCATGCAGAATAGATGTTTCCTATCTTGATTAACTGCAAGTATACCGTTTGAACACCGATTTGGCGCAATATCTTGATGACATGACGACACTGATGAAAATGATCATCTAATCCCATTGGCTCTCAACGTGGTTATTGGGAATAATCCGAATTGACTCGGTCCTCGTAGTGCAGTGCCACTAGGATTACACATTCCTATAGGAAGCCAGCCAATTCCACCAGAAGGCTAGGATGCTCTCAGATACGGTTTAAGCATTCTGGATGGATGCATTGGCTGGGAAGACTGAAGCTGGTTAAATATCCTGTCCGATGCTGTCAAAGTGGGCAGGATGAGACTTGCTGCGAGTGGTGTTAAGGGTATTGCTTAACTCCTACGATGTTCATTGGTATATATCTATAGTTACATGTTTGTCTATGACTCTGCCCTTGCTAAAGGCTTATAAATCCGTTGTTGTTTGGCCACATTCTCCACTGATGATTCCCTTAATGGCCTCTTTCGACTGTCAAGCCTCGTGTCAAATGTGGTAGTCTGATCCCCCATCTCCGGTTCTGATCGAACACGAGAAAGAAGCAGTTTAGCAAAGGCAGCCGCAGTGGCGGCAGCGTAGTTTTGCCATTTCTTGTTCTTATGCGAGTCACAGTAGTCGCAGATACCGCGAATAATCAACGATGGAAAGATATTCATCAGCCCAGCAGCTTCCATTTCGAAACATAAGACGTCGTAGTCTCTGCCCCATCTATCGCGTGTAATTGCGTCTTTCATCACTTGATTACCCGATGCTATTGTGCCGTAGTGGATGACAGGCTGGTCAGACAATCTTTGGTGTCTATATACCACCTTTGAGGCATCGCAGTCACAGCACGTTCCCTTCGCTGCAGGGTGTGAGTAGTCCTCTGCGTATAGTATGTCGGTATGAGGCCCAGGATGGCTGTATGTCTCATTGCATTCTCCAATTTGCTGGAGATATGGCTGAAGCGCAGACTTGGAAAGCCTTGGGTCAGACTGCATCTCACTCAGGGTCGATCTTAAATGCCGCGGAGGAGGATGGAGATAACCATTCATCTCTACCATTCCTCCTTCGAGTGTCTTTTGCATATCATACGGTAAAACACCAACACCGCTTCCGGTAGGTTTGCTCACGACGACATCACCCAGTCGAATGTCATTTTTCGCAGAGGGCACTCCTCCGCCAATTCCAACCATCAGGCAGAACTTGATATCGGGAAAACTGCGCTTCATGTTTGAAGCAACGTAGGCAGCCGGGCTGGTGCCATATTCACCATCGGGAAGACATGTAGCGACGATATTGTGTCTTCCCATAGCTCCAAAGACGTATGAATTCGGATCCACCTTTGGCACACAATCATCCATATGCTCGCTGTCAAGCAGCATTCGGACAGCCTTGAGCTCTCTGTGGAGTGCACAAACAATACCAACATTATATAGCTTTGCAGATGGACATGCTTTGTACTGGTATGAATCATTCCGTGAGATAGATCGGAAAGGCTCGAAATATCTCTCACTGGCAGACGGATTGAAGCTCGATTCTGTCGAGCTTTCTCCGTCTTTTGAAGTGAGTGACCCCAGGCTCTTCCCAATTCCACTGTCGTGAGATATAGCGATGCTACTTGCTTTGGAAACCACTGAAGAGCCAACTGCAATTGGGTCTTTCGACGGATCTCCTAGTTCATTCCAGTACCATCGATGGACTGAGTTGTATCCGAATACAAAAGCACCGTTGGTATCCACATTGTATGTGAAGCTCTTCTCGGTCAGCTGGGTCTGCATACTCGAGGGCAGAAGGACTTGGATAATGTCGGAGTGTTTTCTCTCCTTGCTACACGTGCAGTGCTCCGATGACTCCTCAGGAATATGCCAGATGATGTTGTCGGTCAATCTCACGGGCGTAGAGTAGGGGTCACCATGACCAGCCTGCATAATTTCTTGGAGATCAGCATGAGAAACAGCGAGGTATGATTGCCCAGTCGGCAATCTGGACCATTGAGAGCAGTTATTCACAGGCTGAATAATGTCACCAAACCCCCGACCAAATAAAGTGACGGCGTGTATAGACCTGACCAGATCCATCCAGGACCTTCCGGTAGAATCCAGACTGGCTACCCGAGGCCAGACCGGATCGCGCTCAACCGCGAGATCGTGAAAGTCCCAGCCCTCGAGGCGTGATCTGGAAACATCATTAATGGAAACGTTGTTCATGACACCGAATTGGTGGTCAATCATCTTCTCCATCAAGTCATAGAACCTGGTGACCTGGTTCTGGAACGGGATAAAGCCATCTCCCTCTGGGTAGATCCCCAGCTTGAGGTTGCTTTCATTCAAAAGGATCCTCGTTGCGGAACCTGGCTGGTATATATTCGCCCCTTTCAGCTTGGTCGGGAGAAATTGAGACACGCAGGCAAATTCGTTCATCCTATCTAGTTCAAGTGATGTACGGACGAGGTGTAATAGTGCACTCGTTCCATTGATTAACCAGCCACGTTTATCTCCCTCATCCCAGAGTAGGACAAACTTTTTTGAGATCCACTTGAGCTTACTCACGTAGCCATTGCGCGAGAGATGCACTGGAATGTCTTTGCGACCGATGCTGAAGGTGAGATCGTCTGTGATGACCTGCCCCATGGAGATGGAGGTATTTGAAAAGGGAGAGTCCCCGGACGCTCTTGGTAGTCTTGAATTCTTGATGTCATATGATGCACCGTGTGCGCCTGTCAGGTTAGCATGTTACTTCCACATTGGGAGGTTGGTCGTACCTGCGAAGAACTTCATTTCAGAACACCATCCCAGGATATGTCGGACATTCTGCAGCCCAGACAGTGGGATATTAACAGTGGCAAACTTCATTCCATCTAGATATGATATTCGATCACCATTGTTGTTGAAGAGTAGATGCCACATGACTGTGTTCTCGCTGTATTCCGTCGGGACTAGTAGTGTCGAAAATCCCTTGATAAACAGACGCCCATCAAATAGATTGACACAAGATGTTTCAGCAAGCTCAGCCATCATCTGTAATGATATGTCGATCCCTGGTCTGTTATGTGTCCTTCGTGGAATTGGATAGCCTTCAGCAATCACTGGATTCCGGAACAGGTCGTGCCAGCATTGACCATTGACTGATGCTGGGGTATTGTCTCTACTTATTTCGAACCGAATGATACAGGAATGGTCTGTTCTGTGTGGAAGAAGAAGCCCGTAGTCCACGAATGGCCTCGTAAAGGCAACTCCATGTTCATATGGAGAAGACCGTAGAGCAGACCCAAGCCATGCCAGAACCTCTCCGACTTCAGCAATCGAACTGGCAATACCATGCACAATGACCACAAGGGGGCACTTGAACCCATCCTCGGCTAGATCCATCCAAGCACTGATCCGAGTGTTGTCTGGCAGGATCACTGTTCCCATTAGCATGATATATTATTCCTGATGCTCTGTTGGGTACCTGATGATATGCCTCCCCGATTGCTCTTTAGAACTTTCTGAATTAACCCCAACATACAGTTTCCAATTGATGGCCAGGTCTGGTCTAAATAGTCAGCACATGTAGTTGCCTGCGCGGTCGTGGCTGATCCCGTCAATGTGATGGCCTTCCCAACTGCGATATCCGGAGGCTCGGTGTATTCTTGTTCTCGCAAAAAAAGTAACGGATCCCAGTCCACTTTGATCGTCATCTGAAATGCTTCGGTCTGATGTCTCCTGCTGATCTTTTGCGAAATAGGCAACATCTGAATTATGGCGTTGTGTATATTCTCCATCGCATCCGGGTCAGCAGGCACCAGGAGACACTCTCGACGTAGGTCCGAAATCAACTTTGTATAGGCCGGAGAGGACTGGATCAGCTCCTTGTATGCTTGAATTCCAGGGAGGTTTGACTCAATCTCAGGTGCATCGTAAAACTCAATCTCATCTATATCGTCATCGAAATAATTGTCTTCCAGATGGGCAAGCGGGGATCCCTCGATCGCATCTTGATTCATTTCCCACAACCGCATCTTTTCTGCGAGCGACATGTCGTTAGAGTCATCCTGGCCTTCATATGTTGGCTCAGCATCCGAAATCCTCTCTTTGCAACTTGCAATGATGTCTCTAAACGGCATCAGTAAAGCGATGGTGTATGTAGCTTCAAAATGAAACGTACCTCTGATACTTGTGTATAAATACCATCACATCCCGATATATCTGGTTTGTCGACTCATTGCCTACACGCAAAGCGAAGACTTTGAGCAACATGGGAAGGACATCATATACTCGCTCCAGAATATCCTCGCTGGGTTGGCAAAAGCTAATCGCCTCGCAGAGAACTTCTGCTAGTACGGACACATAACCTTTCTTTGTAGAGTCTGCCACGGTTACCTCGGAGTATATACTTTGCCGGTCGTCAATGTACTCGGCGGTTTTCCCTTCGCCATTTTGAGGCATGCAATCATCCATTGCGATATCAACAGTTGACTTCCCACAGGCATAGGAGCCATACCCAGAGTCGGTGAATGGCCCAGTCCGAGATGTGGCTGCATCGTTGAGAAGCGCTTGAAGAGCTCCGACTGCTCCAGGATCATTTTCGGGTGTTTTCCCCATCTCCACTTGAACATGATCGCCTACCTCCATACAATTCGCCGGTTCGGTGCTTTGGTATTCAAAATCGGCGTCGACGTCAACGTCATGCTCCCATTCTTGACCTCTACCGACTTCAGCTTCTGAACTGATGGAATGCTTGCAAACACAGTCGAAGAAATGCCCCCAAAAGACCACTGGTGTTGAGCAGACGCCACAGTGCCGAGGGGGCGGCAATAAAGTCGTGGCGCTATTGATCTGCATGGGTGTCAATTCCTCAAAGACATTATGCTTTGATCGGACATGCAGTCGAAGGTGATCCCTCCGACGTCCAGCCCAGCCACATTGTGGGATGAGGCAGTGAAATGTCTGTCGAGGAGCATGTGTGTACTCTACATGTCTCTTAAAGGACCCACGGGTTGTAAATGTTATCCTTCTCTCAGGTGGACAGAGTGCACACAGATATCTGATGGGCGAATGGGCAATGCGATCTTCACCTGGCTCTGCGACATATCTGCCAGGAAGTTCCACAGACTGGGTCTGTTCGTTCTCTGGCTGGTGCTGCTCATTGAGGTGGTCCGAAGTATGACCAGTGGACGATCGCCACATCACAGCGTCCCCAGCGTCAAACTCCTTTTTCCTGCCCTCCAAATCACCGGAAATGAGGTCTCTAGGTGCAATTAGTGGGGATCCCGCGAAACCACGTTGTATACGCTGTGGTTCTCGGGCATGCTTCCCCATGTGTATTTCAAAGCTAGTCTCTTTATTGAAAAATTCCGGGCAGAGTTTGCACTGGTATTTGACTGATTTGGAGCATTTGTGGTTGTAATATCTGTTATAGTGGTAGAACTCGAGGTGGCAATCTTTGCACTGAAAGTTGCCAGATCGGCCGGCTTTTTTCTGTCCTGATGTGAGGCTGAGGAGCATTTGACTATCAATCGGATTCATCTCTTCACGATCGGATAGTCTATTTTCCATCCAATTATAGCCAAACGCTTCAGGGGCATTTTTGTTGCCGGGATGGGAGTCCAGGTATCCATGTTGGCTGGGCTCGACGGTACTGTCATTCTCTGGCGATAACCCGTAGACGGTTTTGTCAGTGCTGTTGGCAAACGCCGTCCTTGGGTTGACGGTGTCATCATATGCATCTTCATCTCGCATTATATCTGCATTCAATGGTTCGGGGAGGGGTACAGGAGCTAACGGGCTTCCTCTCTTGAATGAATTCTCTTGCTGTCGTAACATGACTCTTTCCGGTTTGATGAAGTGCGATTCATTGTCTGCGGCGTATGAAAGTGGCAGATCAACCTCATGTTGTGCTTCCTCTGTCGGCTTCTCGCGTTGATAATAACTCGGGGACGCTGGCTCGAGAAGCCGTGGCAGGTCTCTGCTGAATTCGTTGGACTCGCTCAAGGCTGAGCTGCCTAGCTGGGTATCATTGGACCAACTTGGTATGTAAGTATAAGTAAGATGATCATTCGTGTATTGAGGCTGGGCTGCGCTATACGGATTCATGCGGGGAGGGTAAGCGTTCAAATTATGGCGATCACCGAATGGGTTGCGTGGTCTCGGAGGGGTTACAGCTGGAGCAGGTGGAGACATAGGTCTTTGATATGTCTGCGGAGCCTGGAAGCCGTAGTCAGTATTAGTGGATCGAGGGTTGACCGCGTTGGTCCTGGCTGATCGAGGACGTTCAAAGGGAGGTGCAACATGGGCGTCGGGTGTCTGATACTCCTGGTGATGCTGAGCACGTGGAGGCGAATAAGGGCGATCGTCATTCTCTTGTCTCAGGGCTAGTAATAAACTAGGATCGACCGTGGTCGGAGGAAATATTGGCCCATTACTATGTCTGGGCATCACTTCGAATACCTCATGCCCAAAGGCCTTTGTCGAGTATTGGTGAGGATGATGAAAGAAGATGGGATGGACAAAGAAAAACAAACGGATTGTCAGACAAGGCTGTGTCACTGGCTGTGCTGTCAGCTGATAGCAGAACGCCAAATGCCACTAATTAGGCATACAAGGCTGCTAATTTGCGCGATGCTCTGTCGTATTGGAAGTGCCTGAGCGAATCCCTGCCTCGCTGTAAGCGCCAGTCTGCAGGTCTAGTCGCACAGAGGATAAGGCAGCACCGAAAGGCAGGTTTGAAACAATTCTGTAATTTGCTCGGCAGATTCCCCCATTTTGTCAGTGTGGTTGATTTGGACATTGGATGTATATTTTAGTGGATTATACAGTATCCACAACACTGCCTATGAACTACTCGATCATATATGAATTAAGGTTATTTGACCATTCTTTATTTCAATTATCATGCTGACTCTGAAATACCATCAGCAGCCCTTACTGATATCATTTCCATGCCAATCACAGCTGTCCAGTCACTCGATGACTCGAGTCGTGTTCAGCTGTCTTCAGCTGGAATACAGATCATTTCCCGATGTGGACCAGATACCCACCGTTGGGTCGACTTAGGCTATTTCCGCTCCACAGTTCAGCCGAGAGAGCTGAATCTGATTTTTTGTTGAATTCGTCGATCTTCACCTGGCATTGCCTGACAGCCTCAGCTGAAAACACTGGACACTCCACAACTGCGGCTATTAGCCAATAGACAATGGTGATGATCGAACCAGTGGAGCCGGAATCGAGTTTTACAGCAACACGATATTATCTTTGCAGCTGCCCCTCTTCATCATATTGCATCTCCAAAGCATCCAATCGCCTGTATTTTCTCGATGATGGGGACAGTCAAACACACAATGCAACACCAAGTGCGGCTGAGATGGCTGTTCATCTCGTCTCTACCTTAGCCTTCATTCTAGTATTCCATTTAGCTCGTATCCACTGATCGTTCGATAACAAATCGTGCTAAATCTTATAGCCTGTTTGAGCGACTAGCTAGTCCCATCTCCAGCTATATAGGCCGCGCACCCGCGCAGGATTTTCCCTTCCTCATTCTCTCCTTCCATCGTTATCTCAAAATGTTTGAATCAGCTGTTTCCCTCTTCTCCAGCACCAATGCCACCAACACCGCATTGAAAGCGCTGCAAGACCTGCAACAACTCAAACCCCAGACTCGCTTCATTCGCTTCCAATGGCAGGATTCATCGGGCGTCTTGAGAGGCCGTATTTGCCCTATTCAGTATGCCCTACAGCTGGCAACCACTGAGAAAAACATCCGCCTAGCTCCCTCCGCTCTTCACTGCATGGTCGATAACAATTTCGCTCCGTGGCGCGATCCCCGTGCTATCCTTTTGCTGGTGGCAGATTGGTCGTCGTTGAAAATCATCAATGAGAATGCACCCGGTCCTTCATATGCGACGGTGATGTGTGGTGTTCTGGCCAGTTCGCCTGACGATCCGATTCCAAGCTACAGCATGTGTCCGCGAGGGGCACTGGAAAATGTCACCCGAAAGGCGTCTGAAAAACACGGTGTGGACTTCTTGGTTGGATTCGAAGTTGAATTCGAGATTGTCAAGATCGACGAGAGTGGGAATGTTGTCCCAGCCAGTGCTGGATATGGCCGGTATGCCATTGACGGACTGAATGATCCTGTATTCAAGCACATCGAAGAAGCTGCACAGGAGCTGTTAGACGCTGGAGTGGTGATCCAGGAGATTCATACCGAGGAAACCGTTGGACAGTACGAAATAACCCTCGGGCCACTGCCACCACTACAAGCAGTTGATCAACTCGTCTTCGTTCACGATACCCTCAAGCGAGTCTTTGCCCGACAAGGACTAATCGCCAACATGTCGCCAGTGACATTCGCCAAAGAAGGACAAGGGACAGGCCAGCACACACATGTCTCCATCAACCCACCCATCAAGGAAGAGCAGTTCCTCGCCGGCATCCTCAAACGACTCCCTGCATTATGCGCCTTCACCCTCCCCTATGAAGTCTCCTATCCTCGCCTGAAGCCATGCTGTGGAGGCGACGCCGTGGCATGGGGCACGCACCAGCGCAGAGCACCCATTCGACGCATGAATCCCGGGCACTGGGAGGTTAGATGCGTGGATGCATCTGCAAACATGTACATCGCACTGGCCGCCATCTGTGGCGCAGGTCTGCTGGGATATGAGCATGACGAGCCACTAATCTGGCCGGATACGGCTCTCGATGAGCACGCTGCTACCCTGGACAGCGCGGAAAAGCTTCCACGAACAATCGATGCGTCGCTGGACGCATTAGAGGGAAGAGTCGATGATCTCCAGGGCGTGATGGAAAGCAAGATTGTCAGGCATTATCTCGCGCTTAAGCGGTATGAGGCGGAGCAAGTACGGGCTATGGATCCGAAGGATGCCAATGCGGCTTTTGTGAGGTTTTTCTAGTTCGACTCTTAATCTTCTTGTGTATATTTTACAGCGCATAGCGATTCATTGTTTTACCTTCATAAAAGCAAATGTTGTCTTTGTTACTTCCCCGGACGTCAGCTACGAGTCCATATATCCAAACAATTTATCACCACCGATTTTCGTCGATGATAGTAGTAATTCATCGTCAATGGTACGATTAATCCTTATAAGTCTAGTATAAACAAGTTTTAAAAAACAATGCGAGCTATCAGTGTTGAGAAATATGGACCCATATCGAATCTGCTATCCCGCCAGGTATCGAAACCAGATTCCCAGGGAAGAGAAGTTCTCATCCAGTACGCTCTTTCTATATCCATATCGGTTGATACTGACAATATATAGTCGAAGCATGCTCCGTCAACCCGATCGACACCAAGATCAGAAGTAGAATTACGATGATGCTCCAGGTATTCATCCTTGCTACTAGAATTACATTAATAATGAAGATAGATAGACTATTATAAATTCGTACCTCGTCAATCTCACATCATCGGGTGTGGCGGAGCTGGTACAGTGTTGGAAGTCGGACCAGAATGCACCGTTTTCAAGCCCGAAGCATTGCTAATGTAGATAGATACATTTTCATCACGAATTCAACAGCGCAGTATATCGGCCCATCTGCAGACATTGCAGCACCACTAGGCAATATCTGCTGTATCGTGCAGGCAGACGTCAACATGCATGGCAGCCAATTCATGTCCAAGTCATTAACATTCGTCTGGGAACGAAACCATATCACGGCATTGCATCGGATGATCGCCAGAAAATGCAGGAAGAACTGTCACGAGATATCCATGGTGGCAATATTGAATCCCACTTGGCCAAGAGACTTAGGGTTGGTGCACAACATATCAGAGAGGCTCATTCAGTTTTAGAATTTAGCAAGGCTATTAAAAAGGTCACACTGGGGGCATCAGAACATGGAGGCATACAGGCGTTCCATTGAAGAAATTTCTGCTACATAGGTAGAAAGAATGTCTGCTCAAGGCCAATTTCGCATGCGATCTTTTAGTAACTATCATCATATTGATAATCGTCCTCAGAATACTCCCCAGGCTGTTGGTCCTTGGAGTCGTCCTGACTATACCTCCGTCCTATCGACTCCTCGAAAGGCGGCTTCGGGGCTGGGTGGACCTGATTGATAACTCTGGCAGAGAACGAAGGAGAGTCACGGAGAAGAGCATGAAAGGAGCCATGAAGTCGCAACTGGTCGATACACCACGCAGCATATTTGGCCAACCATTCGACCAAGCTATCATCAGAAGAAACCCCAGAGGAGACACTCTGTAGCACACTAATAACTGCAGCTTGGACTTCTGCACCTCCAGGCCTTCCAGTGTTCACGAGAGCTTTGGTGAGCTTTTCATAAGCCAGGAGCTTAAGGTCAGTGATCCCATACACCTCGCTAAACACGTAGAGCTCAGCGTGGGACACGAGCGAGTTATTGTCGCTATCCTTGGCTTGATCAGAACCCTCCATCACGTTTCCTGTCCGGTCTTCTGTTGAGTCGTGGAGAGGATCTGGGTAATCGCCCTTGTATGCCCATTCGATGAAGCGGACCAACGTGCCTTCAGATGTGTCATTGCAGGTATAGAGCCTATCCTCGCCTTCCTTGAAACGACTTTCCATGGCCGCAGCGATAACTTTGCATTTCTCTGCAAGAAGGGCTTTGTGGATCTTGAAGGAACAAGTTGACTCGGAACTCCGCAAAGATACGATCTCAGAGGCCAGAAAGCTATAAGTCTTAGTCGATATACATAAAGCCATTCATTGACATACTCAACATAACCAAACACCTTTTGTGTCGACGCCATTGCCCCTGCTTGGTCGACACCGGTCGCTGTCGATGGGGTCTCAGTAGTTTCCACACTCGAGCTGGCTAAGGCTTGCCGGATGCTTTTTTTGTTGTTTTTCTTCTTGACTATCTGTGGTGTAGATTGTAGGAAGCCAGGATGCGACAGCAATGATGGTCTCCTTATAACGCTCGTCCTTTATCTTCACCCTCTACCCAAAACCCTCATCGTACGCCTTCTTATGGAAGACCGCAAGATGAGATACCCACTGCAGAAGAAATACAGCAGGTTGATGAGAGAATAGCTGCTTTACAGAAGTATAGGACGCTTGGGAAAAAGCTGAACGTTTGTAAGCAGAACTTGACACATTAGCTAAGAAAGCTCACCAAAAATGCCATGAACCCCCCAGAGAAAATTGATAGAAACAATAAGATTAGACCTAGAGGAATACCTAAATTTACCCTTGATTTCAACTTACAGAAACGACATGAATGGCTTGTTGACTTAGAGCATTTATTTAAGGGAGCACCCGGAAAATTTGGCTCTGATGAAAGAAAAATCCTTGCAGCTCTGGGGCTTATAGATACCCCCTGTCAACAGCAATGATGGTATCGCCTGATGGATGAAAAGTCATCGGATACATGCTGACGTCATAACTTAAAATGAGCAGGCACACCAACGCTCCAACCAGGATCCACAGGAATTCGAAAACTATTTTGCCACTTTGGAGGAACATTTTGAGGGGGAATCAGACAGCAAACAAGCTTTAACTTTTTTCTCAAAGCTTACTCAAGACCTTCGGAAATACATGCAGGAACACTTGGGAAAACTTCCAGAAACCAGAGAAGATATGGTTTCACAAGCGGTCAAATATTGGTACTTGGCGAACAAAGAACGTCTAACCTCTGCTTAGATATCCAGAAATGGCATGACAACGGTTAAAGACAACGCCAAGCGATAATGAATACAAAGAGGACGATATTTGCCAGTACTGCTGCCTATCAAACAAACAATGCATGAGCAGCAAAATCTAGAGACATAAAGGCTTCCATTAGAAAGTAACAGATGGTGAATGGGAATATACAGGTCATAAATTGAAATATGAGGGGTGATAATGAGGCATCGAGCGTAAAGAGTTGATTGTAATTAACAAGACAGAAACCGATCATCATGAACCCGTTATCGTCACTTCAATATCAACATATGTACATCAGAGCATTAAAGACAGGTCATCGTCAATAGTCATCCTCGAATATGGAATTAGGACTCAGACGCGAAGTAGTACCTCGCCGTTCTGGGGTCCAGGGAGCTTTGGGGGCAGGATTGACGGCGTTCATAACTTTCAGGCAGAACGAAGGCGAGGCATTGCACAGGTTATCAAAGTATTCATTGCCGCGGAGATGATCAATGCACCATGCAGTGTATTTTGCCAGCCAATTGACCAGTGTGTCATCAGAAGGGAGTCTGTTTGCGACGATTTCCAGCATGGTAATGACCACGATTTGCATCTTCAGGTCTTGTGGCTTTCCCAGCCCATGCAGAGATCCAGTGAGCTTTTCGTAGGTCAGCTTTTTCAAGTCTGAGACTCCATAAACATCGCTAAAAGCATAGAGCTCGGCATAGGATAAGAGCGGGTCGATTTCATGCTCTTCCACTCCATCGGGATAATCGCCCTTGTAGGCCCATTCAATGAATCGCACCAATGTGCCCTCGGAGGTCTGCTGGCAAACATATAATTGCTGCTGACCCTCTTTAGATTGCCCTTCTATTGCTTTATGAAGAAGTCTGCATTTGGCACCCAGCAGTCCCTTGTGAATTTTGAACGAGCGGCTGGACCCGGAGGTTCCCAAAGCCACCATCTCCGAGTCGAGAAAACTGGGTGGGTCAGATTGTTGACATATCATTCGGGATGGTGGTGAGCATACTCAATATATCCAAACGATCCCTTTGGCGATGCCATTTTTGCTTCAGATTGTGGAATTCAGCGGTAAGCGAAGTGGGGTTTTATTTTCGCTTTTGAGGCGATTGTGGAATATCAACAACTCATCAGTCATGTGACCCTGTCTGGGGTATAGCTGGACAGCACGTTACACATCTATAGTATATAGCTTAGACGATGATTTCATTCAGTCAGCGCAGCAAGTCATATTGAAATTATTATTAAATGGGCTGTTAGATACACAACTGTAGGTGACCCAGTATCTGCAGCTTTTATCACCAAGATGCTCACCAGATGAACCTGCACGTTCGGTTATCTCGGAGAAAGCAGGCTATATTACAAACCGAGTCAGTTTCAAGATAGCCTCCGTGAACTGTTCCGGACCGTGTTTGAATACTCGATTGAATCGCGACTATGCAATTGTTAGACGTCTAATTCGAGTGTCGCTCTCCGCGGTTTTACTACTAGATCTACTTCCCACGGAGCCTTCCGACCAGGATCAGCAAAGCCAATGACCTTTGAGCAAAATGAAGGCGATGTGTTGAGAAGCTCGTGGAAGGGAGGGTGTGGGCGGAGATGATCGATACACCAGGCAGCATATTCGGCCAGCCATCCAACCAAGCTGTCATTAGATGGGAGCTTCAAACAGATAGCCAAAAGCAGACGAATCACTGAGCACTGAGAGGCTGAATTTCGAGGCTTCCCCATTGCTTGGAGAGCCGTGATGATTTTTTTGTAAGTCAGGCTCTTCAATTCCGAGACCCCATAGATGTCACTAAAAATACAAAGGTGCGCATCTTGCATGAGAGGGCTAATCCTTATCGTCACAGTCTTGCCTCCGGCGACTGTAACTTTCCGTGATTGCTCTCCAGCATGCAGGAAATCCGGATAGTCCCCTTTTTAGGCCCATTCTATGAATCGTACAAGTGTACCCTCAAGTGTCTCTTTGCAGATATACAACTTGTTCTCCTTTTCATTAAAGTTTCTGTCGAATGTCGTAAGGAATACTTTGGATTTCCTATCCAAAAGGCGTTGATGTATCTTGAAATGACGATTAGATCGAGCTCTAGCTAGAGCAACGATTTCAGAATCCAGAAAACTATCCAAGTTAGATACACAAGTATTGTATTTTGACAGCCAGACATACTCAATATACCCGAAGGGTTTCTCTTTGGGTTCCATTTCTATAGCTGGCCAAGATCGGCTGTGCTGGAGAAGATGTTGTTGGACGATGTGAGATCCGAGAGCAAAATGTTGGTTCCCCGACGGGTATAATTGGTGTTTTCCTTTCCTTCCCTGGCTTTCCCGGTGTAGAAAATACTGCAATACTGGTAGAGATTGAGTATTAAACTAGACAAGATGAATAAATGAGGGACTGATTCGATTCTGCAAATCTTATCAACTCTAACCTGCCAGGTACGTAACCATGATCACGCCGTTGCCAGCTTGTATACTAATCATGAGCCTCATATTCTACTTTTCTCGTGCCCTGAAATTCCATGTCCAGCAGAGGACAGAGCATTGGAAAAGGCTTTTTCCACGTCATGCTCAGCCAGCCACGCTATCTTTGGCTTGTTCTTCACCCTCTGTCTCAATAGCTCATCTGAACTGTCATCCGAGGACTGACCAATGCTCTTGAGAACAATGTTCAGCAGTTTCTCGGCATGTGGCTTTCTTGTCTGTTGGTATAATTCCAGAACATCCTTAATCTTACTCGGTTCAACATGCCCCGAGCGGAAGACGTGGTTAAAAGCCAGGAGCAGTGTATATGCATCGTCAAGTGCGAGTGACCCCCCAGCAGCAAACGCTCCACCATGAGGATGTGCTGCGTCGCCTACAAGAGTCACTCTAGACCCAAAGACCCATGTTGACAATGGATCACCGGCGTAGTTGGGATAGACGCGTGTGTATGGTGTTGCGTCTATCAATGACTTGACGACAGGATTCCAGTCCTTCAATTGTCAGTGTCAGTCGCATAGTTCTGATGATATACATACCTTATATCGCTCCTTGACTGGTTCAATATCCCCCTTGCTATCCCACATCAGTTCTTTTGCCTGTTCTTCCGAGACATCTGGCAGCTCAAAGTTTGCGACGGTCGTATATTGACCCTTTCCTATATAATATTAGAGATGTAATGATGACAGTAACTGTTAATCATACCTAGTCGAGAGGCAAAAAAGTTCTCTTTTGGTCCCCACTATATTATTGTTAGTTATACTCTGATACCGCGATGGATGACTTACCCAGTGAGCTGAATCCAATGGTAGATCAGGTATATGCTGTACCAATGAAGCATCAAATGTAGATCGCAAAAAGACCTTTCCTGTCCAGTTGAGCTTATGCTCTGGGGCAAAGGATTGCCTGACTTTCTGTTTCTGTTAACTGTGACTGTTTCAGCTCATAACAGTGCAAACATACCGACTTCAGCCCATCCGCACCGATCAGAATATCACCTTCAACGGCGGTGTTATCGGCGAATCGCAGGGTTACTTTCTCTCCATCAGTACTGGCAGTGACAATTCTCTTGTTCAGATGAATTCTTTCTGCTGGGACATGCTGTAAAAGTGCTGCGTGAAGATGTCCGCGGTGGAATCGTGCTGTTTGATGGCGACGCAGAGGGACATTTTCAAACTGTTCCTCGAGTATAATCTCATTTGTTTTCCAGTGACTGGATAAATGAATTTAGCAAATAAATACGAGAATCAACTCGATAATACTGACCGATAAATCATGGGAATTTCACTGGGGCCTCGAAAAGCGACATTTTCATCGAGAGCGTTGAGAACACCCAGTTTCTCTAGCGATCGCAGGCCCTGATATTGTCAATTATGTTTACCTGGACTATATCTCAAGTAACTTACATTTGGACTGATCGCAATACTTGCACCAATTTCCTTGAGTTCATCTGCCTGCTCGTAGAGTTCCACGTCGAGGTAGGGAAGACGCTGAAGGGCCACTGCAACAGCAAGACCGGCAATGCCGGCGCCGGCAATTATCACTTTGAGTTTATCTGCCGACATTTTGTAGTTTAATTTGACAGGTATGAGCGTCGTTTTCCATTATATAAACTCACTCGGAGACAGTCCGGGTTGAGAATAAATACGGTGGATGAGGTGCTTTGCTGGCATCTGCATGTCAGTGGCTGGAGATATGGAGATGCATCCAATGTGTGCCTCTCATGGCGTGATATGACGCCAACATAGTCCGGATGAGAATCACCACACTTGAACTGTTGTATATTCTTTATGGACAGCATCTCCTGCAAATGGATATATTGAGGGGTTATTACATATGTACAATGCAAAAGCTCTCTTGGCATCATTTCCAGGGATATATATCCTCGTAGCGGCGGTCGATCAACATGGTTTAGAAAATAATTATAAACAGTTGCTACAATGACATCCAATCCAAAAAATGCCATCTCAGGCAGTGTCGATGAAGTATCTAATACACCTAAACTGCCAGACAAGTATGCCGACGAGAGCTACAAACTGTTTTCCAAGGTCGAAGTTAGCGATCCAACACCAGAGGAAGCCAGGATCATTCGCAACAAATGTCTTTGGAGAATTCTACCTTTTCTCTGCATTGGATACCATGTCATGTATGTCGATAAACAAACAGTATGTACATCTTCACTCATAGTGACTTGTATTAATGAATGCAGCTTGGAAGCTCTGCCATTCTCGGCATCATGGATGATGCGCATCTGAATTCGACTCAGTATAACTGGCTCTCATCCATCTTCTACTTTGGATATCTACTCGCTGAATGGCCTCAGAACTGGGCGTTGCAGAGATTTCCAGTCGCCAAATGGTTGGCCGGTAATCTCGTCGTATGGTAGGTTGACCATCTACCATAAAATATCTCTAACATCAGCAGGGGCGCCATTACTCTTCTCCATATTCCATGCACCAACTTTGGCGGTCTCTTTGTTGTTCGATTCTTTCTTGGTGTAGCTGAAGCATCCATTGTCCCGGCCTTTCTTCTGACTCTATCCATGTTCTTTACGTATAAAGAGCAGTCTGTGTTGATGCCGATGATGTGGTCGATTGGGAATGCCAGTCCGATTACATCTGGACTGCTGTCGTATGGAGTACTCTGGATCAAGACAGGCAGTTTTTCTCCATGGAAGTGGTTCATGGGTGAGTTTGATCTATCCAATATACGGCATGCCTAACCTGATAGTCCTGACTGGGGGCATCACTGTCCTTCTTGGTGTTGCTGTCTTTCTCTTCTTCCCAGACTCGCCAGTCAATGCTTCATTCCTCACCCCTCGTGAACGGGCACAGGCTATTCTTCGGATCAAAGATAATCATTCGGGAATTGAGCAGAAGCACTTTAAGAAATACCAGTAAGCCTCCTACCGTATATAGATGTTCAAGCTAATATTTCAGATTCACCGAAGCGTTGAAAGACCGTAAATCATGGCTGTTTTTTCTCCACTCGTGGTCGCAAGAAATGGCAAATGGAATCACCAATCAGTACTCGCTCATCATCAACTCGTTTGGATTTACCGTTCTTCAGACTACACTCTTAGGATGTGTGTCTGGTATTGTCGCTTTTGTTTCATTGAGTACATCTGCTTTGTTGCTTGCTAAAACAAAGGTATGTATGCACAAAACCCTCCAGGCCATCGCTGATTGGTAGAACTGTCGAGCGTGGATATCCTTGGTCGCATACGTTCCAGGTGCTCTCTCCAGCATTCTACTTCTAAGTGAGTTATATTTATCCATATATGAGACAGTTATTAATTGATTGCAGGCCTCCCCTGGTCGAATAAATGGGGCTTGATCACTGGCATCTGGATCCGTTCGACAACCGGCATTCCATATGCTGTCGTGATGATCTGGGCTGCCAATGCATCTGCCGGGCATACCAAGAAGACGACTGTTATTGCCATGTATCACATTGGATATGGATTGGGGAATATTCTATCTCCTCAGTTATTCCAGCCGAGATGGAAGGTGAGTACCGTCACCACGACAGATGACCTTACTAACATGTTTAGCCTCGATATTATCCCACTTGGTCTATCATTCTAGTGGTAAGTAATATCTCCATTTTGAGTCCTTTTCTAACAATATAGGTCGCCTGCATTCTCCCATCGATTACTATTCTCTACCTCCGCTGGTTTCTATCTAGCGAAAACAAGCGACGCGACCGACTGCAAGCGCAGAATCAAGTATCAGAAAGTGGCATCGTCGAACATACCAGTGCGGATGGATCGAGAACTACTGAAGTTGTTGATAATAATCAGTTGGATTTGACGGATAAGGAGAATCTGGCATTGTAAGTTCAATCATTCTTTGATGTATATTTCTGCTAACAATATAGTCGCTACGTCCTCTAAATTTCAACTGTTGGAGAGTTAGACTTGATTACTTAGATATAGTTGAAACTGTCTGAATATTTCATCACTTGATAGTCTATCCAAAGAAATTGTATGTACTAGATTTTGATCAGTATAAGGGCTATTCTTCTCTCTTTTTCTCCTTTGATCCCGCGACAATTCCGCCCAACATATCCTTTGCGTAGAATCGGTGAGCTGCTGCCCAGGACAGGAACCCAACAGTGCAGAAGATAACATCCCAGCTCACACTGCTGACTGCTGGATGCTCGAAGATGGTTCCAAGTAGGCGCTGTCCCACGTCTTCAGCAGCCTGGGTATCTTGAGCAGGCTCAAAGGCGCAGCTGTCTCTAGCGCGTCTCAAGGGAACTGGTGAAGGACTGGCGAGTGCATAATACATAGTCCAGACTTGGAATAGAGACGCTGCCCCGAATATCCACGAAAAGATGCGGATGTATCGCTTCGTGACGCTCTGGCTGATCAAAGGACCCTTCAACTTTCCGTGTGCTTGGATGGTTGTGGGGATGAACAGGAGGAGATGCGGGATGAGGAGGGTGTAGAGGAAATGCTTGCTTTCCGCGGCGTGTGGAACGACAGCAGAGCTGACCAGGGATATCAGCAGCGGGAGGAGTTCAAGATAGACGTTCGGGGTCTGCATAGTTGACTGCAAGTTGAAATACGGCCTGGAGAGGACGATCGACAGAAAGAAGAGGTTCTGGGCGAATGAGATGGCAACAATCTGGCCGAGAAGCATATACGCCCAAGTGTTGGGGATTTGGTATCGTCGGCCTGTTCGTCAGCATGGCTTATACAGGGTGAGTGGGATCTATCTTACCCATGACGCCGATGAACAGACTCCACGCAGTTGTCCAGAAGAAGATCTGTCCACTCCACCAGTACCGGTGAGGAGTATTCACGACACTCCCCCATGCCTCCTTGAAGAGTTTCGTCTCTCTCAGCCACATCTCGAGGGTATCCAGCGTAGCCTCTTCCAGCTCGAGATTCTTTCCACACGCCCAGTCATGATACGAGTAGGCAAAAAAGTCAAACATGTAATACCACGTCGCATACAGACTGGCAATGGCCAGTACGCCAAAGAAGACAACTTTTCCCCACTCAATCGGCCATTTTGACTTTTTCGCGAATTGTGCTCGGCCGACCAGCAACACGCAGATATACGTGGTAATAGCGAGGCAGACAGAAAGATAGGTGATGAGAATCAAGAGTGATCGATAGTTGAGGGGATTCCCATCGTGCATGCTCCCTTTTAACTGCATTTTGGATATTGATCTGGGATGCTGATGATGGACATTTCAACGCGGGCGACGTGTTTTGATCTTCAGTTGGTTTGCCTTGTTTGGTTTGTTTGCATTATGATGTCATTCATCACGACCACAAATTCAACTCAACGAATATTATCAATCCGTTTGTTTATGAGACAGATATATAAACTCGACATATTCTCTTTGATGAATATCTAGCGTATCTTTCTATTTGGACATTTGATATATTGTGGTTGTGCTGCACAACTCATCCATGGTGCAACATATATGTGCCTGGCATCATGATTTCCAAGATTCAATGATGAATCATAGATCGATAAGATCGCAGGTTCCATCGATCCCGCACCTTACCTTGACTGTATCTTGGTCATGGTTCCTGAACCCGCCCGTTCCGACGCAGGAACATGATGCCTGCTGACCGATCGCAGGTATTGAAGGTTGGGATGAAGAGTACCTTGAAGGCATCTAGAATGGCAAATTATAAATCAAAATCGGGAAGCGTCAGATTATTCAAGCGAAATGAAGATGGGATGGATTGACAGTGGGATGATGGAGGATGATTGACATCCGACAGCCGATACCGACTGGCTGTCTGTCTGGGTAGAGTATGATCGTCGTTCTATTTCCACTGTGATTGTGATGGATTGCACATTGATATGGACAGTTTAATTATTAACGTGGAGTTATCCATAACAAGAATGTGAAGCATTTCATCATCCATCGTCATGCAGCATCCAGCTCTTCCGATCACCGAAAGCGGTTTAATATATCCGAGTCGAAGCAGGTTTCACCCACGTTCATTTAGTTGATCAAGTTGATGATCAAATCTATAATCCAGATGATTTAGATGATGAGTGCAACTTCTTCCTCCGTGTTTCGGCATCGAAAGACATGGGATGATCTGCAAGACGCACCCTGTGGGGTGCACTCTACTCTACTATATAAATCCTCCATCGACCACCTCTGCTTCTGATCAAACAACTCAACCATCATGATTCCCAAACACATCCTCCTCGGCCTGCTGGGCTCTCCAGCCTTTGCCCTTCCCCAGGCCAGCCGTGCTCCATCTCCTTCTGGTCCTCCCGTGGCCAACCATCCCACGTCGCAGCCTCACACGCCGTACTCGGGCACTCCTACGACCACCGGTGCTGTCAGTGCGACCTCTGTTGGAACTGGAATTCCTGATCTGGGCATCGCACCAGGTGCCACAGACTATCCGAGCAATGGACAGTTGCAGAGTGCTCAACCTGCCCCGTTTACTCCAGCTGGTGGAGTCGGAACCGACGGGACTGAGCCAGTCTACAATGCAAAGAGTGATTTTGATTTTGAATCATTGGTATGTTCTATCATTCTATATAAGGATATGCCTAACTCCATAGGCCCTCGGTGTGTACCAAGAATACATCGAACTCGACCTCTTCCACGACGGTCTCGCCCGGTTCTCGACCGAAGACTTTGAGAAGGCCGGTCTGAACGCCGAAGACCGCTATCTCATCCAGTTCATGGCTGAGCAGGAAGTCGGCCATGCTACCATGCTGTCCAACATCCTGGGTGCAGGTGCCCCCAAGCAATGCACCTACAATTACCCATACAAGACCGTTGGGGAATTCCTCGACTTCTGCCAGAAACTGACTCGCTTCGGTGAATCTGGAGTCTATGGGTTCCTCGGCCACTTGGACTCGAGAGAGGCTGCTACTCTCCTGACGCAGTCTATCACGACCGAAGCCCGTCAGCAGATGATCTTCCGTCAGTTTGAAGGATTGTTCCCCATGCCCGTTTGGTTTGAAGTTGGCATTCCGCAATCGTGGGCGTGGACTCTACTTGCCCCGTATATCAGCTCGTGCCCTGAAGACCAGACTCGTCTGGTGTGGCAGAACTTCCCTGCTCTCTCCATCCTCAACCAGCCAAACCCCAGTCGCGTCGATGGAGAGTCCGCAGAGAACGAGACCATTGACTCCGGCATGAACACTCTCAAGAGCGCAACTGGCGACGACGCATGCATCAACAACCATGAAGTCGGCAGCAGCTGCACCCCAGCCATCACCCACAACCGCACCGTTCCTCTGTCCTATCCCGGTAGAAAGATTGAGCTTCAGTGGGACACTCCCGGCAAAGCAGTCGGCCCCAACAACAGCTATATCACCTCGACATCCGCCGGAAAGCCGCAGTACGTCGCCTGGGTGACGCAGTTGAATGTGACCTACTCGCCGTTGGAAGTCACCAACGCCAGCCACGGAACTACAATCCAGCCTGACCTGGCTACGTATGCTGGCGATCCTGCCATCAACGGAACCATGTTCATTGCTGTGACTGATTCTAACCCGTACCTGACTGCGTTCAACCTGAGCAACATCAACCCTCATGTTGTTGCTGGCCCTGCCTTGTACCAGGCTGGCTAAAACATCCATCCAATGTCGTGTACCAACTGCCATGTACAAGTACAGTCATGTATATAGCGCATGCTCAATTCAACATCCTGCTATCTCTATCTATACAGTATCCTCCCTCCTAGCCCCCCGATAAAACTCCCTCTCCTCGTAAACCCTCACATCATCATCCGCATAAATCCTCCCCTTTTTCTCTTCTTTAATCCTCAACCTCCGAATCCGACAAACATCCCACTCTACATTCCGTGTCAACCACCACGTCCACAGATTCGCCAAACAAGCAGCGCCAACCATGGCAGCGCAGATGGCGAATGGCGTTTTATATCCGTTGTATGCGTATTTCGATTGAAAGAGCTGAGGGCCGATGACGCCGCCTACTTGCCCGACGCAGGATTGGAAGGCGAGTGTAAAGGCTGCGCCGGTGGTACCTTTTAAGGAGGAGGAGCGCCCTGTCTTATTAGCTGGGTGGGTATGAAATGGGGATGAGGACGTACAGGCCCAGAATGGGATGAAGTAGACGGAGTAAAACATATTGCCTAGTACACAGGCAACGTAGATGCCAATTCGAGAGTTGAGAGTAGTCAGAAGGATGAAGAAGAGTAGCATCGGCGGCATAATGCAAAACATGACATATGCAGGACGAGTCATGTATGCACGTTTCAAGAACCAGCCAGAAAAGACAATTGATAGAACGGCGGCAGCCGATGGAGGAATATTCAGCAGTTGATTCCTTGGCAAGCCAGCAAATCCTAGACTTGTCGTGATGGTGGGCAGTTCCCAAGTCAGGGCATATCCTGCAATATTGACGAGGACTTGCGATATCATAAATGCATATGTACGTGGATCTTTCAGCGATGCAATGACCTCGTCTTTGGAAAAGTTGGCATCGTCCGTTCTGGGTGCATTCTCGGATAACCGTGCTTCGACGTATTCTTGCTCTCGTTCCGTGAGCCATTTACTGCTTCGTTCTGATTTGGGCCAGTCGGGAAGGACGAGGAAGACGATGCCGGCGAAGACGACAGTGAAGAGGCCTTCCAATAGATATACCCTGTATCGTTAGTATCATCTTCATAGATATATAGTAGACTCACCATCGCCATGCACTCATCCCACACTTCCCATTCAGATACGATATCACATATGCAAGTAGAGACCCAATAATCCCAGACGCATTCTGGAATCCAAACATCCACATGATGGGCTTTCCCATTTCATCACTGCGATACCATCCACAGAGTTGGGCGGCAATACCTGGGAACATTCCTGCTTCACATAGTCCGAGGATGAACCGGAGTGCCCAGAGTGCTTCTTTATTTCTTACTGCAGCATGGCAGGCAAGAACAGTTCCCCAGGTTAGCATGATACGAGACTGCATAAGACGAGGTGTCATTCTCTTTAGTAGCATGTTACTGGGTACTTCGAAGACGATATAGCTGATCTACTGCTATCAGTCGAGTCCATTAACACTATGGGCTGCTTACAAAATAGATGGATTGGACCCAGTTGTATTGATCCGTCGTCATGTTGAGCTCTTTGAGGATATTCCTGTCCGAACCAACCTGCAGAACCTTGACTGATGCAGCATTTGTATAGTCGATCTGATCATTAGCAGTAAGTCCATCCGAAATCAGAGATACACACCGTTTTGATGATATATATCATCCCAATCAACCAGAGAAAACGTCTGTCAATCTGCCGTCTGATTCGCTTGTCATCTTCAGGCGTGAATGAACGAAGTAGAGCCTTTCTCTCTTCATCAGCTGTAATCTCTGTACTGCTCGTTGGAGCATCTCCCTTGACCAGGTCTGCCATTGTTGATATTGACATGAAAACATGGGACCGGGATTAATTATATCTGCAGATTGATGGTGAATAACATGTGGCTATCACGCCATTTCCATTATCGCTTGATAGAATACGAGATAAGCGTGCGGAGAATAAGAGGTTCCCTCGTTGTATATGGACTCATTTGACATCGGGATGGCGTGACTCTGGGCATATCAAGATCATAATTGTATCGGAGTCAAGAATCGGTATATATTTTTGCATTAATAGGTAGATATACTGATGGCTCTATTGACGAACATTCTAATTTACCAAGTTAATATCTTCTAAGCGAGAGGATCAAATCCTGGCCGCTGCTTGATCAGGTTGATTATGGGCCGGAAAAGCGTCCGTTCTGCCTCACCCTCGTTGGCTTGAGCACTCGAGACAATTTCCTCCCACGACACCCATTCCCACTTTTCGCACTTTTCAGGTTCAATCACCTGAAGATATAAGCATCATATCATATTGATATACTCAAGAACTCACCTTGGGTTGTGTGTTGTCATCAACAGGATCACACCCAACGAAGATGGTCACAAAGTGCTTATTCCTCGCCAGGGTGACATTGTTGGTGGCAGTGAGGTAGTGAGCTCCATGAATCGCAACACCAGTCTCTTCCAGTGTCTCGCGCACAGCACAGTCTTCGAATGACTCGCCATATTCAAGATGGCCTCCAGGGAATCCCCATGTTCCTAGACTGTCAGTCTAGTCTAGCAGAAAGGGGTGAAAGAATGAACTAACCAGCGCCGTGGCTGCCCTTTCTCTTACCAAGGAGAAATTGACCTTTCTGGTTGTGGACTAGAGCTGCAACACCCACTTTTGGATCCATCTTTACCAAGAATGTGATTGATAAACGATGAATACTCGAATTGTGGAAATGAATTTGTTGTCTGTGCGAAGATCCCCGCTTTCTGTTTTAGGTTTAGACTAATATCCACAACATAGACAGCTTCATCGACAGAGAAAAAACAGTCGGAGAGATCGAAGAAATCGCTTGCCAATTGTGAGGATATTGGCATTTCTGTATCGATCAATGATTTTGGGGGTAAGTATACATATACACCAGGCGAATGGTATTGGAGCAATAGTATCCCATTAGCACCTACTTGACAAGATCACCCGGGTCCAATCCAGTAATGCTCTTTTCTTAACCAGCAATAGTCGGAACCGTGTGCGCGGAAATGGTACAGCTGGGTTTCGGCATGCCCTCAGGCCATACCAGATCTTTAAAACTTCGACAAGACTCCATTAGTTTCTGCGCCGTTATTTCATAGTATGGACGCTTCGGCAGTGGAATGAGGTTTTTGCAATTCATCCTGATTATCAGAGTTCCTAACAGCATACAGTCACATGCGAAGGGGTGATTATGCAGACTGTTTACCAGCCACTACAATATCACATGCAAGGGGTTGTGGGGATAAGGCTCCCAACCCAGAACCCGTAACCATCGATTATCACCTGCAATACCATAGAATGGTGATTCCCAGTTGACTTCACTACAAGATGTGGTTCCATCTCCCCTCTTTTCTATACTATCTTCTTATCTTCTATCTCGTTATTTGCTTCTCCTGCTATTTTCTGTTACACGCCTATTCCAAGAGACCGCGGCCTCCTCCAGTGTGTGTTGAAGTAACAGCAGTCAGGATCCCAGCCAATGGTTCTGCACCTCACCTCCTGGTCCTACAGACTGCGAGTGGCATGTCTAGAAGAAAGAATGATCATTGGATGGGTCATTTACCTGATCTGCGACCGTATTGGGGCGTTCGAGCATGGGAGAAGCGAGATAACAGTGTTTTTCGTATCTCAGAGAACGGACCAATGGATTCCCGTGGAGGGCCCTTCATGATATTCTACTCTCCTGCTTCGCGCGACCAGCCTCAGAATCATCGTATTCCACGCAGACTTCTTCCGAAACCTGTTGATGGTGATGTCTTTGTTGTCCGACTGCAGCCCTATGTAAATGACAATACGGGCCATGCAGCATATGATGATGTCGGTCCAGAGTTTCTAAGCCTTCTCCATGATCCATCTATTGTATGGGAGGACGGATGGGATTTCGCGGTTGAATTATCTACTTCTTTCAAAAGACCATGAGCAGAATTTGAATGTAGCGATGATGTCTGTCGTTATCAAAACAATTACATGCTGTGGAGATGTGGCTGATATTAAATCTAACGGCTTTAAGAGAGCCAACGGGCAGATCTTATTGACGCAACGTTTATTCATATAAAGAGTCATTTCATATTTTACACTATAAGCCGGTCACACAGTAGATGGTACTACTCGAGTACATATAATGAATGTTCGGTCTGTAAAGACAGCCCCATCTCTGTTCAGTCAGTGTGCAGTTTCCAGTCGATTCGATGAAGGTTGCTTGTTACATCAACATAGTGGCCCCAATGATTTATTCGACCTGTATCCGATCGAGTGTTCTACTACATAGTATTGTTAGTCGTTGACAGGGCGTGGATCGGACCATCCCGATGTATTCGGCACACTACCCGATCTGCATCCCACCATGATTATTATATCTACAGTATCCATGAAATTACTTCACTTGAATACAACTGCATTTGCATAAAACACAATGGACAACCATGGTGTAATTGGTGCTCTCGATGCGCCCCAACATGCCTACCCTTCTGTTCAACATGATCCCCTCCCGCCCCCGGAGAATAAACCGGCAGGAAAGAAGAAAAAGACTCCTGGTGCGGCATTGATTGGCATCGATGTCGCCAAGGAAGCTGACTTTTCCAACTGGTACCAGCAGATTCTGCTCAAGGGTGACATGATAGACTACTATGATATCTCGGGATGTTATATCCTCCGTCCAGGGTCATGGGAGATCTGGGAGATTCTGCAGGAATGGTTCAATAAGCGGATTAAGCAGATGGGCGTGAGAAACTGCAGTTTTCCTTTGTTTGTGACCGAGGAATTGCTGCATAAAGAACAGGATCATATCGAGGGATTCTCCGCTGAAGTGGCTTGGGTGACGCAGTCGTATGTATCTCCTCATATTCAGTGGTTAAGCTAACGATATCAGAGGCCAGAATAAACTCGACAAGCGAATCGCCATCCGACCTACCTCTGAAACAATCATCTATCCCTACCTTGCCAATTGGATCAGAAGTTATCGCGAACTCCCCCTTCGTCTCAATCAATGGAATTCAGTCGTACGCTGGGAATTCAAGAACCCGCAACCCTTCCTCCGATCGCGGGAGTTCTACTGGCAGGAAGGACATACGGCTCACCTGACGGCGGAGGGTGCAGATGAGGAAGTTCATCAGGTACTGGATTTGTACGCCCGGATTTACCGTGACTTTCTGGCTATCCCTGTTGTGCCCGGGCGGAAGACAAAGAAGGAGAAGTTTGCCGGTGCTAGGTATACAACTACCGTCGAGGCGTATATTCCCGTGACGGGTAGGGCGATTCAGGGTGCGACTTCCCATGGACTGGGACAGAATTTTAGCCGGATGTTCAACATCTCCGTTGAAGATCCTCGTAACGAAAGCTCTAGAGAGAAGGTTTTTGTCTGGCAGAACTCGTGGGCATATTCTACTCGTGTCATTGGTGTCATGGCGATGGTGCATGGTGATAACAAGGGTCTGGTTATTCCTCCTCGTGTATCGCCTATCCAGGTGGTTATTGTCCCGGTCGGTCTTACTGCCCATACTTCACATGAACAGAGAGAGGCTATTCTAGGGGGTATTAAATCTGTGCAACAGGAGTTGGAGTCAGCAGATATTCGAGTGCAGGTCGATACACGCGATGAATACTCTCCCGGGTGGAAATTCAACCACTGGGAACTACGAGGAGTTCCTCTTCGTCTGGAGATGGGCCCTAGAGAAATGGAAGAAGGGGTTCTCTCAACGTCCCGTCGAGATAACGGCGAAAAGGGAAAGATTGAGAGAGCAGATATCACCTCTCATGTCGCACTCCTGTTGCACCAGATCCAGTCCGATATGTACTCTCGCGCTCTTGACCAATTTCGGAATAACGTCAAGATCATTGATGACTGGAAAAACTTCACACCAGCACTTAATAACAAACACCTCTGTTTGATTCCCTTCTGTTTGACTGAAGAGTGCGAGGACCAGATTAAAAAGCAGAGCGAACGGGCAGTTGATCCGTCAATGCAGGAATCAGACGCCAGAGCACCCAGTATGGGAGCGAAGAGTCTATGTATTCCATTTCAGCAGCCGTCAGAATTACAAGGGACGAATACGAAATGTCTGGGCTGTGATCGGATGGCTGAGAAATGGTGTTTGTTTGGGCGGTCTTATTAGATAGTAGATGATGTATAAATGTCATCTTCAATAGTTCACAGAATCAGCCGTGCTTGTATGCAACACCGAAATACATCTTAGCTTCATCAAGCAGAACACCGCCCGGACCAGCTTCCTCTCTAAACTTCTCAATAAATAACCTCTTTGCCTCATCTTTTATAGAAGGATCTCCAAAATTACGAAACATCGGGCTGGCGACCACCTGCTCAAAAGCCTCGGCTGCTGTATCGACATGATATTCACGAACTTGGAAAGTCTTGCTGGTAAAGACCGTCTCTACACGAAGGCCCGCCTTTTCCAATAGTTCAGATAAGGAACCCTCGCCCTGAACCCAACTCTGATCCCACTGAAGGGACTGTCCGATCTGATCTCCAATGCGACTCAGAATGCGACTGGGAACATGGACATCTTTGGCAGCGACATCGGTCACAAGTCGCCCACCAGGTTTGAGGAATGTGGACCAGTGCTTGATGGCCTCAAGAGGATCAGGAAGTAGCACCAGCGCAGCAGCGCAGGTTATCAAATCGAACCCTTCAGATGGCAAATCCAAACCCGTCAGATCAGAAATATCATGCCGAATAAACGATATCTTTCTATCATGTTGTTTGGAACGAGCGACATCCAACATTCCATCACTGATGTCGACTCCAATAACCTGCCCATTCGGACCGACCTTTTGTGCAGCCAGGAATGTGACTAGGCCCGTTCCACAGGCTAGATCGAGGACTTTTTCATCTTGTTTTGGCTGTGCAATGCGGATGTATTCTTCAGCGAGGAGAACGTGGAAGGAGGCATCATATTTTGCACTCCTTTCATTGTAAATTGAGCGGACCAATTCTGCTTGAGACATTTTGTTGTTGAGAAAGAAAAATAGCAAGAGAAGAAGAGAAGAAGAGAAGAAGAGGGGTGAGTCAACATGTGACGTCATGTCAGATAACAGCAATTGTTACTGATTGGCTTTTGCCCCTATCTAGCAGCATTAGTGAAAGCTTGCTTTATCAATATTAATATGAAGATTTATCAAATAATATATTAAAAACGATCATCACACATGGTTGATTGGCACAATGGCAGAAAGTCCTATATATATCTTACTCTCTATCTACCTAAATCCCCAGCGCATAGACAATGTTCAAGACCTTGTGGATCGCTGGAAAGGCATGAAACCCCTGTATCCATCCTTCACCACATTCTGCAGTACCTTTCGGTAACTCCCCAATCCACCAAAGTAGAAGAATACGGATGGCTTTTTGCCAGCCACATTTGCCCCAAAGATCCACGAGTCCGTCTTGCGAAACAGACTGTCAGCGCTGAGCTCCGTAAATCTTATAAGCACATCTGACCCAGCCACACCGACAGGATCAACCACAACGTCTACAGTTACGACCAATTCAAAACAGGCATTCAATACGCCCGTGGTTCTAGTACATCGATTCAAGACGACTTTTCTGTTATACTTCAGTGGGAGAACCCAGAGAAACTGGACGGCGTGGTGGCGGTCCTTAGTAAATGGACGTGCAGGGACAAAACAACGGGCAAGGAGACTAAGAAGACCAATGTTATTCACTGGGAGGTTAAGTGGATTGATGGCAAGAGGAAGCTCACAGGGCAGACTGAGGTAGAGTCTATGTGAGAGCAGGACTGGCGTGGTTCTGTTAACTTTAAGAACTTCATTTTCGACTCGCTTGTCAAGGGTTTTCAATTTGCTGTTCTCGCTAATCCAACTTCATGGCTGAAATGTGTACGTACTATCTCTTCGTCAAACTGGATCAATGCTTCCCCAGATCTAACACGGTTTAACCCTTCAATAATCCCAGGATAGATCCAGTTATACTTTGTAAAAGAGTATACACCTCTTGTGGGCTTCTCTGTTCCGTGGCCTTCCGAGTGTTGTCCGGGATTTGAGAGGCTCGAGGTCTCCGCACGCTGTCATACTCTTCCAGAATGGTTGGAACATCGGCAGAAGTGATGTTTCCCGCAAGAAACAGTCTGAATCCTTCCGCATCCTCAACTGCTTGCGTTCCTCCTTGTCCTTGGTGAGATGTCATTGTGTGAGCCGCATCGCCGATCAGGACCGTACGACCACACGCGTAGGTCGGAAGGGGATCCTGGTCTCGCAGCTGCCAAAGCTTGATATTCTCGGCGTTCCTTTGATCCGCATGTCAGCAAAGTAGGCATTGAATGTCAAAATGCACACAAACCTACTCGAAATACTGGGTAACCCAGGCCGGGAAGTCACAAAAGAGGGAGAGTAACTCATCTCTATCACCACTTGCCGTCCATGACTCAGTGGTAAGTGTCTTAAGAGAACCGTCCGGGACAATGCAGTTCAACAATTCGAAGTTCCGGCACGGATACATCACGACCGATCGTTTCGTGCCATTATGAGAAAAGATCACGTTGAGACAGGCAGCCTGTGATCTATCCAGAATATCAGGAATGTGCCCGAAAATCTCACGGACTTTCTCTAGCCCCATAGTGAAACTGAAGACCGACAGACCGGATGGCTGTGCGGTGTTCAATGCCGCTTCGCCCACCACAAGGGGACGAATCTTCGACTTAATCCCATCGGCAGCTGTGAAACAGTCAGTCACGGTGAAATCAAGGAAGAGGAGAAATCAAGTTGTATGGAAGCCATGTCTGCCATACCTATGATAAGGTCCGCTTCGACTTCGTCTCCGGTTGCTAACTTTAGCTTTGCGGCCTGAACATCAACATTGGTCACCTCCGTCCCAAAACGGAACTTGGAAGGGCTACCCGGAAGTATGCCAATCTTCCACTATAGCCAATCTCAAGAACTCATCTCTTAGGTCGGCCCGGTGATTGAACAACCAATCTGCGCCAAACTCCGTCTGACATTGGAGTACAGTATCGAGCATCATATCGCCCTCCTTATTCCAGGTTTTAGTACGTCCGACGGGACAGAGAACCGATCCTTGATCTGTCAAAACCCAGCGACTCAAGAATCTTGACACCATTGGGGCCAATATTGATAGCAGCGCCAACCTCGCTCGCAGTTTTGCTACGCTCATAGATTGTCACATCGTGCTTCTCACGCAGAACACGCGCAGACAAAGCACCAGCAAGGCCACCACCAAAAATGGCGATCTTCAACCTTTCGGACCCTGCCATGCCGTAGTTTTCAAATCGGAGCATTGATACATGGGGTCTGTCGAGAAAATACCCCGTCTTGTAAGAAGCCGCTTACTAATCGGGAATAGGATGCGTCGTGACCTCC
The DNA here is from genome assembly GCA_019976455.1 of Aspergillus sp. 'subgen. Cremei'. Taxonomy (NCBI): domain Eukaryota; kingdom Fungi; phylum Ascomycota; class Eurotiomycetes; order Eurotiales; family Aspergillaceae; genus Aspergillus; species Aspergillus sp. 'subgen. Cremei'. The sequence goes on from JAFBMR010000002.1 coordinate 127,772, forward strand.
GGATTCCGAATGTCGGGAAGTGGACGACAAACATAGCTGTGTTGCACTCCGACGTTCGCCACCCAGTTGTGGCTCGCTAGTTTCGATATAAACTCGTTACAGCTTACGAGGATTCTACAAGTTTGACGCAGCTTCTAGCAAAAAGCAGAATGCCCTGACTAGCCGTTATGATTTTAGTTTTTCGGCTAATGACCTTTCAGCGACACCACGAAAACTGCATGGGACTAACCACTCTGATTGCCAGCAATTCATCCCATCTCCTACAATCTCTTGATATAGGTTGCTTGCTATTAGAATCGACCACACTGTCGCTAGTGGAAATCAAGCATGCACGGTCTGTAACCCATCGACAAGTTAGATTTCGTAGCAGCCTACCAGACGCGCGCGCAGAGGCGTGTAAACCAGAGTGTTCGAAATAGCTCTGCTAGCACAGATTTACAGTAAACAAGCAATTATTCTATATCTTTTCTAGGCATATCTCCGGGCCGGCATTCTATGCTACATATAAACGTGGTTTTCGCAATACGCAAATGCAATTTTGATGAAGATTACCTAAGGTAAATAAAGTGCAGGTCAAGGAGCCATAAACCGTAGCGGCAAGCCAGGATGTGAATACTCCATAGTGAACTTATCTTTTCTCTCCGGAGGCTGGAAGCCGGGCGGCAGAGCGATTTTAAAAGATCGGAAGAAATAAGCCAGGACAATGGTAACCTCCGCAAACGCCACACTGTTTGGGTAAAAAGAACCACCGTTTTTTTTTTTTTTTTACTCTTGTAGAGGATCAGAACTAGCAGATGACTTACTTTTGGCCAATGCACATCCGGGCACCTTTGGAAAAAGTACACAGGTATTGATCCAGAGACTTTGATTCGGGCTGCAGCCAGCGATCGGGATTGAACGTGCGTGCGTCTGGACCCCATATTTCCTCACTGGTGTGCATTGTATATGCTGACATAGAGACAATTGTCTGCACGGTGTTAGTAAATATACACTGTATTGTGGGAATATGTCCAACGTCCAGAGTGGAGGGTGGGGAGGTGTCACGCACTCCAGGAGGGATAACTTTGTCATCAACGATAAAAGGCTGGGCGAGATTATGCGGCACCATTCGCGGTAAGCGTCCGGGAACTGCCATGCCAATCCGTAGGGATTCCTTGACACAGGCTGTCTGGAGAGAAGTGGAGGTTCAGTTTCTGAAATACAAGCGCGACAATCGCCTTATTGAACTTACCAAATAATCAATCTTTTCCAGCTCCAGAAGCTGAAATGCCTGGGGATCATCATGGCCTGTAGCAACGCCCCCTAGAGCATCAACCAACTTGGCGTGTATTTTCGGGTTGAGAAGTATATGCATCACTCCGGCTGTCAGGGTGGAGGCTGTTGTGTCGGCTCCTGCAATCAGAATATCCAAAGTCTCCGTGACCTTGTGTTGGTAGGGCAAAGAGGAGAGGTTGTCGAACACGACTGGGTGAGAAGTGGTGTTGCCGTGGGTTTCGTAGTGATTGAGACAGCTTTCAGCATACTAACAGGTGAAAAATAGCAATTAGTTATTGGGTCATTGCCGAGGAAGCATAACGACATATGCCAGTAAATAGGGCAGAGAGGATGTACCTTGAGCATTCGAAAAACATTCACAAGTTGTGGATCAAGACTCGCTACCAGTTTATCAGGCAGACACCCAGCAACCTTCCTGAGAAGAGGAAATTCCTGCATTTTCCACAAACTGCCCGCAACTGCATCGAAAGCAGCAAGGAACCAAGACTCAAAGGTAGTCTCATGCTCCTCAAGCATGTTTGCTGACTTGGCAAAGGCAAACTCCATAATGACCTCTGTTGTAAGACACCTGAGTGCATCATAGACATTGATGTCGGTCGAATCTCGTAGCCGGTCGATCTTCTTCATCATAATCTGCGTTTTCTCATGGACGATGTGCTCGAGTTTGAAGACTCCAGCGCGGGAAAAGACTGGATTCAGAAGGCGACGACGCTCCTTGTGCTTCTTTGCATCGACCTCAGTGAAGACGGTGTGGGGGGAGTTGAATGCTTCATAGAATTCACCCCATTTCGGAAACGGGTTGGCCTGGCTGTAGATAACTTTGTATTTCGAGACGTCGGTTATATGGAGCTCGTTGGGTCCGATTCGCAAAGCATTTGTTTCTGGATATGAGTTAGCGTTGAGAAATGTATGGACTGAATCGGGTTTTTGGACGAACTGTATTTCTTATGAAATCTCTCAAGTTCCTCCTCGGGGAATCCGCCATCAGTGACTCGATAGATCCAGCTCCTCGATAAAGCAGCATTTGCTGGACCTGGAAAGAACGATAACGGATGGAAGTAAAGGTAATAGAGCCTAGTTAGCACGTAGTATATGACCAGCACCACTGATGCTATTGCCGCCGAGAACAAAATTGAATTCCTGTCACCTTGATACATGACTGCGTCTTAAGTTCCAGGAGCTGCTGAAGTTGGGAAAACTTGAACGCCACAAGCTGCGTAGGGACCTTCTATAAAGCAATTTCGAGTTCTCAAGGCTTGCTCGGAGAGCGCTGTGCCAATAGGCAGACAAAAATTCAAAATTCTTGAGGATACCTTCTGTGACGGCGATCTCAGCTTGTCGTGGTCAAAAAATTGCGGCTCGCTCCTTATATGAATGTATATTGTGTGCACCATTATCAGCGCGATACCGCCGAATGTGGACCACATCCCGAAGAATCAAATATGCACAAGTCGAAGAACTGCGGAGTACTCGGGCTCTGAGTGCGAAGTTTAGGTTCCGAACGCCGCGACTTTACTAATGCATATTGCCTACACTCCCCACCACTCTCCCTGGGCAGTTCCACACTCCTTCACGGCGGAGCAGAGATCTGCATTGGCGAAGCCTCGGATTTAAAATCTGGCCTTGGACTCAACGGAGAACTCGAGTTTCAAAGTTTGGGGGGGGGAACGGTTGCCTCAAACGGTGTACTTGTTAGAGCCTCCGGTTACTGCGTCTGAGCTGTTGTACCAGCTTCCAAGTCCAAGTTGAGATTTCTGTGCGGCAAAAAGAAAAGGTGTCTTAGTATTCATTGCACCTGATTTTTCCAATGTAGAGCTCACTGTGAGCAAGCAACTCGTCTACGTATTTGAGTTGAAGTCGATGGTGTACAGAGGTAGATCAGCCCTTCATCGGCATTCGGTATCCACTGTATCATACCCAGGTAATGCTATTCTTAAAGCTCCAGTACCAGAGGAACATTCTCATCACCCTTTGTCGCCTCCACATGGCCCAGAGCAACTCGATGTTTAATGCAAAATGTGGCCCCGATGACGAGAGTTGCAGAGATAAGGAAGCTTGGATCGATGAAGAATCCTGGCGGCGGTTGGTGTATTCTACATGGAATGAGTAGCACCAAAGCCGTTATTTTGCCTGAATTGTGGATGGTTAGCTCACAGTCACGAAAATAGTGCTTGAATGTTTTCAGTGGGTACTGTTCGGCACACAACCTATACTAGCTGCCTGGGATGCAGCTTAGTCTCCCGTGCCATGAAGATATCTAGAAGTCCGCGAATCAAAGCCAATGGGAGCAGCTGACAAGTACTGAAACTTGTGCATCCCCCCATTTCCCCATACCCCTCTTTCTTCCGACGGGGATGTTAAATTGTATCCCGTGTGATATCATTGTGCTGACTGAAGACAAACACCAGTAACCGAGCCGAGTTTACCGACAATCATGGACACGCCCAGCGTCTTAACAGGTACTATTTGCTCGTTCGACAGGTTCGCTTCAGACATCATCATGCTCTCTTTCTCTGCGGAGGACAAAAGGCATTGCACTTCTCAGAGCTACAGTATTTATCACTTGTACGTGCTTTCCTACCCCCCTCCCCCCCAACCTCCACTGCCCGTACCGTTCTAACACCACCGATAGAATCTCAAACTCCTATCTGACTGCACAGTCCAAGCTACCGGGCAATGGCAGCGGATTCCACCTCCAAGATTCGGGAATAGCCCCACCACACCGGAAACTGTTCCTACTACTTTCCAAGCTTGCCGCGATGCTCAGGCTTGCACGTTTCACGCTGCCATATGGGGATGGTGGTAGTATTCATACCTATCCCAAGTCCGGCGACGATTCGACCCACAATAATATGGGCGATCGTGAACGAGGATGCTTGGAGGGCGCCTCCGATGGCCAGAAAGCTGCAGCCCAACCCAATTGACCATACTCTTCCCATTTTGTCACCGGCAAACATGGCAATGAAGGCGCCACAAACACATCCCAGAACATAAGATGAGACAATCTGTCCTTGGGTGACGGTGGGATATCCGTCAATCCTGAGCCAGTCGGATCTTCTGATGGCCCAGTAGATACCGCTTATAACTTTATTCCAGTCATCTTATTCTAGCTGCATATGTACTACAATGTAAGAACTTAATAATCAAAAATGTCCCCAGGCTACTATCAAATATTGACGCGCGTTCATATATAATAAGCCACATTTACTAAATTAGAGGTTATCAATAACAAGACGTGTTGGCTGTTGGTTAATTAGCATGGGATAGCAGACATCGTCCCCACTCCGCAGTAACTCAAGGCCGCGATGGGCAGCACGCAGTGGGAGAATTTCTGGAATGGGGTTGACGTAGCCATCTAACATACGTCAAATGGAATCACGATTCTATCTTATCTCCAGACAGCCGGGACACAGGATGCCAAGTGTGATTCGAAAAAGACGTCGGGTCAGCTGGCCCAGGATCTAGTCAATAGTTTACAGAGTGATGGGATTACGAATGCGGTGTTTCTGGTTACTGGATCTGATGGAAAGCAGATGGAGTTGGGGGGTTGCATTGAGAGAGGCTGGGACGAAGAATGACAATTCGTGTGGATCGCGTGCTACTTGCGAGTAGCTATCTATAATCTAGTCTATAGTATATGATATCACCTTAAAGAGGTAGTGGCAGTGGCAGTGGCAATGCTAGTCTGGTGATCCAAAGAGAACGCACAGCGTTCAATAGTCTCCTTCTCTTCCTCGACCACCTTCTTAGCCATGTCAACCAAGTGGTTCAAGACAGAAGAAACGTCGTCTAGCTCTCCCACACCCTTGTAGTTATCCAAAACCTTCTTGCCGTTTTCTATCTTCTCTGGCACGTGCTCGCCAACGTTCAACCGCCAGTACTTCTCCTTCATGTTTCTGGGCGCAAAGGCGTGGATAAGGGTGCGGAAGAGGACATGCATGATCTCCGCGTTGCAGGCGGCAGACGCAAATGCCGCCTCAACTTTGTGACTACCCAGACGGCCAGGGTCGAGAATGGGTTGGTTAGATGCGATGCCAGTGCCAATGCTTAGGAAGCAGTCGGATTCACGGGCAGGGCCAAAGACACCCAAGACTTCAGTCCACAGCCAACCGAGAGGGTTGTTGGCGCCCAGGCTGCCGTCAACGAGTTCGTAATCGCCGACCCGGATCGACTCGAAGTAGACTGGTGCAGCGGAGGTGGCACGGGCAGCCTCCCACAGTTTGATATTGGGGAGTGTGGATGGCTGGTGAGGATGTTTGTATGATCGCAGCAGCACAGGACCGTGGTTGTTGGCGGCGTCTTTACGGACGGCCGTCACGAAGCTAAAGAGTCAGTATGCTCGTCGACATTATACAGATGAGGTACATACACTTTGCAATCAGGTTTCTCTTCATAAAGAGGAACATCATCGTTGTCGACCTTCAGCTTCTCGCGGATGAGCTCCTTGACGACTTTCTCGAGGTTCTTGGCATCATAGAAATGGCGGTCCCACAGGAAACGACCATTCTTACCACCAGTCCACTTATTTTGGTAGAAGATCTTCTCCATGAACTCTTCGTATTTGTCAATACACTCCTTGACGCTCATGTGCAGACGGCCCAGCATGATGGCAATTAACCCTCCAGTGCTGGTACCACCGATCATATCAAAGATCTGCCATGGGTCCTTGCCTGGCGTGACCTTGTCCAGGACACCCTTGAGCAGATAAAGCGATGCCAGTCCACGAGCACCACCACCATCCAATGATAGCACACGCAGAGGACGCGTTTCTTCGTCGATGTTGATGGCATCAGCGCGGAATACACCCTGTGGGATAGATGGTGCGAGTTTCGGGTCTATCAGCTTGTTGACGTCGTTCAGGGCTCTTTGGATTCCTATGGTCTCGGCGACAAAGTCGCCATATTGGATGGGTTTGCGGTCTGTTCATTAGTCTATAACCCTCAACTCAGATGGGGACGGACATACCAATATCACGACCAAGGTTGAAGATGAGATATCCAGTCTGAGCAAAGTTCCTCCAACCACGGAATCGAGCACCCTGGCGGACAGCAAGAACATTTCCAGCCTCCAACTGACTCAGAATAGGGTGTTTCTCATCATAAACAACGCCATGGTTCCATTCATATTTATTCGTGAGGAAATTATTTCGGTGGCTCAACCAGACCAGCTCCACGCCGTTCTTGATCTTGGCTGTCTCTGCAGACTCGTTCTCGAGAATGGCGATCTCGAACCAGGTCCAGTTACCGGCAGATCGGTCGTCTGCATCGCCTTGATCGTGGGATTCGGCGTAGAGTTGGAGGCTGTGGATGCTACGGATGGTATCGGCAGTGAGGGCCTATCCATTAGCATACTATCTTCTTTGATGATATGGAATGACATACAGGAGACTTGAACCAGACTTCACTCTTAATGTCGCCACTTGTTGCTGTGATTACCTTCTGCTGGTTGCATTTGACGACATACTGGCCATCAGGAATGGCCGAGTCCTGAGAAGGAAGGGGCTTGATGGCCTGAAGCTGTTCTGGTGAGAGAGACATTGTGGATGTGAGTATGATGGAGTGAAGAGTAGTAGTCGAGGGAGCATGGGGTCCATTTATGTCCAGCTCATCCCACCAGCTGAAAATACATCCGAGCTGAGCCAAGTCTCCACAGTTCATCTGACAGACAATCAGATTGTCCAGAGCCGGCTATACCCCTCCTTGGCTGACGATCGTTCAGCTCGAGCTGATGAACCCCACTGACAGCTGTCGCGGTGCGGCTGAGATGTGACGATACTGTGGGGATCGTCGGCGCGGTCGCTTGACGGTTTCGGTTGGCCATTCTGATATTCGAGTGATTATAGGCTGATATCTGAGCATTATGGAGACATTTTCAAACTATTGGGGTTCGACAAGGGTGGACTGTCACATTGTGATAATGAACATACCGAGAGTCCGGTGGACACTATCTTGAACCAACTGAGCCACTCTCGGTTATCTTTCGACGTACGCATATTATCCCTCTACTGTATTCCCTGGCTGCCAAGTATATAGCCTTGGTATCAGCAGCTAGCACACTTATAAATAGCCAGTCTTAAGAGGTATAAGGGTATAAGTCTAAAGCCCCTATAAATTAACTTAACTCCTTATTAGATCTATTCTTAAAGATAAATTAGAACTTAGTATACCTATTCTCTTTCTTCACTCGATATATTAGTATACTTTAAATTGCCTCCCTGCCTTCCCTGTAGGTAGAGGGAACTATCTTTATCTACTTATAATATCCTATTAGGGTAATTAAGAGCCAGCCTTAAATCCTCCTTACTTAGGGTTCCTAAATTACTAATACTATTGTATTATAAGTCTCTTTATTATTTATTAAGCTCTTATATACTGCCCCCTGTTTTCTTATATTCGGTTAAAGAATATAAGTAAATTTAGATATCTAATAGAGAGTAATACCTCTACCTAGCTAAGGAAAAGAAGTATGAGAAAGAGGAGGCTTATATAGCTAAGGAGGTAGAGATATAGCTTTAAAATAGCTTTAAAATAGCTTAAAAGGCAAGAAGAGGCTTCCAGCAACTCTAAAGGTAAAAAAAGTAAGAAATATAGTAGCTCTAGATACTAAAGTTATTATAGAGGCGCCCCTAATAGTAAATTACTAAGGTCACTAGATCCACCTCCTACAATAATTCTAAGATTAAAAATTTTATATATAGCTTTATTAAGACCTTAATATTTCATATACTAAATATTTTTATATAATTTACTTTTATTATTATTAAAAAGCTTCATTTTTAATATTGCTGTGGGAGCAAAATCAGGCGCTAGGTAGGACTGGGCGTCAGGTGATCACCGACGGTATATCACATGAAGGGGATGAGAGGCGGTCAAAAAACCTCCTAGATTCGTTTGAAACTTGTCCCTCATCAATAGATACAGATCGGGTGAGCCTATTGCACCATAACTCAAATGTTGGGTCTCACAATCCCCGAGAAAGACTCCCAGAAAGACTCCCAGAAAGGCGAACCCCCCGTTTACGCTTCGATCGTCGAAGACTTCAAGGCGTTTGTCACTCGCTATCCGGCCAGAGAGATCCAATTCCGACAGGCCATCTACGATGCCACCAATCCAGCCAACGGCGGAGCCGAAGAGATGAAAGCGGAAGGCATCAACACTTTGGAGGACTATTTCCGCTACTGCCAAGATCTCCTCCACTGGGTTCCAGCAGTCACCTCTGGGAACAACGAGCTGCTGCGCAAGCTCCTGGTTTTCCACTGGGTGCTCAACCAGCCCAGCGTCATTGACCTCCAGACTCCCGTCAACCCTGCCGCCACCAATGACGATCCGACATGGCTCTCCTACTGGCAGGTGAGCTATGCGCGCGAAATCGGCCGTTGGCTGAGCACCAAGGAGTCTACGGGAGGGATCCAGAGCTTCTACGACAACGCCATGTTCAACCAGGAGGCGCACCTATGGCAAGACCCCCCACCTGGAGGATGGGAGTCATTCAACCAGTTTTTCGCTCGCCATTGGAAAGATGACGACGTCGCCCGACCTCTGTCGGAGGAGGATCAAGCAGAAAATGTGATTGTCAGTGCGGCCGACTCCATTTTCAATGGGAACTGGGACGTCCAACAGGGATTCGTGACCATCAAGGGTTTTGTGTGGCCGATTTCGAAGCTCCTACAGAACGCAGCGGCGGACTTTGCCAGCGGTTCATTCATGGATGCATTTATCACTCCGACTGACTACCATCGCCAGCACGCCCCTATCAGCGGGAAAGTCATCGAAGCGCGAGTCATCCAGGAGCAGGTTTACCTCCAGTTAACCAAGATGAGTGAGGGGAATGGCAAGGTCGGTTTGGCGCTCGACCATGGTCTTTTGGTGCCACAGTCCTTGCGTAAAAAGGGATTAGGCAAAGAGCCCCAAGAGCTGGATGGCCCCGATGAGCCTACTCACCAATGGTGCCAGACTCGCGGGCTGATTGTCATCGAGAACGAGATTTATGGCAAAGTGGCCGTGTTGCCGATTGGCCTGGCTCATATTTCATCTGTTGTCCTGCACGTTGAGGTGGGACAGTATATTATGAAAGGGCAGGAGATCTCCAACTTTGCGTATGGCGGATCGGATATGGTCTTGGTGTTCCAGCATCCAGTGGAATACACGGTCAATAAAGGCGAGAAGTGCAACGTTCGAACTCGCATTGCCACTTTTGGACCGCTGAATTGAGCTCTTTCCATGTGAGGTATATACCTCAGCACATCAATGCAATTTCATTTCTTTCCAATGAAAGACTATTCGAATTTCTGTTTCGCTCGTGCAGGAGATAGGTGCACAGTGTGAAGATCTGAACCACTAACTAGTTAATAGTAATTAAACCATCACTCTCCTATCCCATACACCATGTAAATATACATCTGCTAGATTGAGATGATATAGATAAATAAAGATATATATACATAATTATATCAGGTTAATCCTTTAGACTAGATCTTGTATATACCCACCACCATCCTTATTATAGGTAATATAACTGAGAGGAATCTATAGCAGAGTTATTAATTAATCTTAGTTAATTTTCTTAGACTTTGATTCTGATACTCCAAAAAGAGGTGGTGAGGATGTAAGTCCTCCACCCCTAGCTAACGACACCCACCCTATAAAGCCGGAGCGAGCGAATGCGAGCGCTTGGCGACTTGTTGAAACAATAATTCAATGAAGATTACCCATGGCAGGAATAATGCCAGCATTTACCATCTGGTTTGTAATGTAACTCCATCTGCTTGTAAATATTTCATTTTTTAGACAAAATAATACGAACCCGGTGTTAATTACTATGATTGTTCAATAATATATCCTATCAGATAAGCATGGCAGTTTGGTGTATTTGCCCATAGATGGGCCAGCCGTGTAATGGATAAAAGGTCTTTCTTATTCTCGATACTTTATGTTTTCGTTGATTCCTGTTCTCAGCGGCATTGTTTTCAAATATCAGTTCCGGGCAGTATTCCTTTTCCATATCAATCACATTACCCCTTGTTAATGTTCGATGAATATATCTTGAAGAGAATCTCATCGATTTCTTCTTCACAAGAATCAGTCTCTTGGTATACCTTTTCTTTATCGTTTCCTTACCTAGTTGACTCTCTTACTATTCTCATCCCTTTTTATTACCAGCCCGCTCAAATATATATCTACAGAATACACGTGACAGGTGAGCCATATTTTCTGCCTGCTTTAGGCCATCCACACAAAATCAGCTGTATAAAGCGAATTTTTAAGGAGATTTTACGGATTGCTTGGAAACGAATATCATCCATTATTGGTATGGGAATTTGATTCAGCGTGTTCAGTTCCCTACAACGCGTCGTTACTACGCGGGACACTATTTATCAAGTATTACTGTAATACTGATGTTTCATAAGATATTTTATCAGATATGGCATTAGTAGTCTGAAAAAGCAGAAATAAGATAATGTATAGCATAAAAGCATTGACGGTCAATCTGGATAACTTCAGATACCGGCTAACCTTGCCGAGACCCAAAAAGAGAGATCCAAGGGACAGACAAAGGAACCAAAGTTTAACAACAAAGTTTAACAGATTTTGACTACAGTTTGTCCCTTACTGGGCCAACTTTGGTTCCTGATAAATTTTCATAGTCTAGACGGTCGGAATTGAATTTGCAGTTCCACGGATCGGTAAAAAATAAGAATTTTCTTTGTTTCTTATTGGCCAGACGGGACCAAACATCGGTCAATTGTGATAAATATCAATAACAGTAAATCTCGAAAATGGGGATTTCAAATCATCACCGCTTCTTTGTCACCGACTCGTCTTTATCTAGATGAAACACAGTGCAGCCAATGAGGATATATCCGAAGCTGCTGTGACAGGGAGTTGTGTTGGACACCCATCCGGGCCTTGGGATCAAGGATCAAGATGATCTGTGATATATCACACTTGATCGTCAGGAACGTACGTATGTAGGCGTACGGGGTTTTAGATAAACTCTGTCGGAATATTCAATAATCAATAATAAGTATTACCCAAAAGTAAAAGACCGTGGGATCGAGTCAATCGGGCCATTTTGGAATGACGTTTTGTACGACATCCCACTATAGGCATCACAGCCTTAGACTTGGCAGTACCTAACAGATACCTAACAGTCAACCGACAGAGTGCAGGAGTGAGTCAGGAGAATGCTGTTTGAGACAATCCAAACAGGCAAGATTGACGGCCCACTGATCATCCAAGGCTCAAGAGACCCAAAAGTGCGACCCCTGTGGCCATCACGGCCCTTGCATTAGCCTCATGATTGACAGTTCCATGGAATGCGCCGACTTATCGCATTCTACGTGGCGGTCTTGATCAGAATGAGATATAAAGCTGCCTGTTGTTTCTTCTTTCTCTCTCCTGTTGTACTCACCTATTCATCTACCCATAATGTTCTCCCCCTCCCTCCTCTTCTTCTCCCTTCTAGGGACCCAAGTGTCGGCTCAAGATGACCTCTCCAAGGCACGACTGGGCATCAACGCCCTGAATCAATGGTACAACACCAACACCGGGCTGTGGAATACGGTCGGCTGGTGGAATGGCGCCAATTGCATGACCGTCGTGGCTGACCTTGCCCTTGTTGACGATGGCTCCCGGGATGCAGCTGTCAGCATCTTCTCCAACTCCTTCAACGTCGCCCCTAGCCAAAACCCCTTCCCCGACTTGGATGGAGGCGAAACATCCAACCCAGCCAATTCCTCCGCATGGACCGACGGCTCCTACGACGACGATGGCTGGTGGGCGCTGGCGTGGATCGCAGCATATGATATCACCAAGAATCAGGATTATCTCAATGTCGCGATCGGCATCCATGATCAGCTGGTAGGATCTGCATTCCCCTGATAGACTAGTTGATGCGCCGGATGAACTGGCCGTGCTGATCATTTCATCCCTAAATTCAGAGCACCGATGGCCCGACAGGCTGCAACCACGGCGGCATTTTCTCGGACCACAACCACAACTATGTCAATGCCGTCACGAACGAGCTGTATTTCTCGGTCGCTGCGCATCTGGCGACCAGAGCCAAGGACAATCAGCGGTTTATCGATTCCGCGAAGCGCCAGTGGAATTGGTTCCGCAACAGCTCGATGATCAACGAGCAGGGGACGATCAACGACGGACTTACCTCGGACTGCAAGAACAATGGGCAGACTGCGTAAGTTTTTTTCCATCACATATTGCTTTTTATTTCTTTTGTTTTGCTTTTTATATTCCTTTTTATATTACTTTTTATTTATGCTTGTTTTTGCTTTTTGTTTCACATTTATATTTCTTTTCTGACAATCCCAGCTGGTCCTACAACCAAGGAGTCGTGCTCGGCGGCCTCGTCGAACTCAACAAAGCATCCCCCGACGATTCGTATCTCCCCACGGCCGCCAAAATCGCCAAAGCAGCCATCAACCTCCTCGCCGACGCAAACAACGTCATCCATGAGTCCTGCGAGCCAGACTCCTGCGACGGCAACTCCACCCAGTTCAAGGGGATTTTCATCCGGAATCTCCGTCTGCTGCACGCTGCTGCGCCCGACGATCTCTATGCAAAGGTGATCCGGGCGTGTGCAGACAGCATCTGGAACAGAGATCGCAACAATGCCACGCAGTTTGGTGTCGACTGGTCCGGGCCTATTACTAGCCAGCTGGATCCGTCGACGCACAGTTCTGCTATGGATGCGTTGGTGGCTGTCATTGGACTGTGATGTATATAATTACGTATTAAAATTGCATGACTTATCTATCAACTATTTATCGTTCTTTGTAATCGAGGGAATTAAATAAGATTAGACTAGTAATTGTACATGCCAGTATGTATGTATATGAATGAAATTCCGCAGCCTCACTTCCCCTAATAAATGCCCTATTGCTTTCCATCACCAATATCCCATTTGATCACAATGATCGGCTATATAACCGCCAGTCTCAGACATTAAGATCAGCAAGCTTCATCGAAGTGATTGGGTGCAATGCCTGTTACCTACTGCAAAGGATGAGATGTCCTTCACAGACAAATTTGGTAGTTGCTGCTTTGAAGCAGACTAACTTCTGTGATGCATTGCGATCGGAGGCAGATATCCTGACCAGTATAACACCGGTTTTACGCATACAACCGGCAGAGGAAGCTATTCGGGAAGGCTCTTGACATGGCCGCTAGCTGTGACCAGGGACTGACTTCCTCCGCTTTATCTTCTGTCATTCTATCGTTGCATAGGCTCTTCGATTATGGATAGAAATGGGTTTTCGAGAACCATTGCCTTGCCGTCACTTAAGAAAAGCCTCGCTGATGCATTCCTGGGACCATTCAATCACCCCAGCGATGGTGCCTGTCGAATGGGCATTTGGAGACAAACATAGGAGATTAAATACTATCTCAGTACCATATTCATCCGTTACAGTTTGTTTCCATTTGTCGACCTTTTCCTTCTGCTAGAACAGGTCATCTCTCCCATTGTCCTCGAGAATGATTCATTGTTATGTCCAGTCGTGACCGGTTGTTCGGGCCTAGAGCACGAGGAAATCCCGCAATGGTCGAGAGCATCCCTAAGCCTCTGTAGTAAAGGCCAGGGACATCAACCCGTGTTTGGACCAAAAGATCTGTGACATAGTCATTAGTGGCGAATTTAGATGGGGAATCGACTGGAGGATCTACCATATTGTTTTCTCGCTGTAGACAATACCATCTAAGCTACCGTGGCTTTGCGGGATGCTACCATCTTTATGAAACGAAAAGAAGTATGAAACGACAATGAATCAACGGGATGGACCTTGGTTGTCTCGCTGGGCCCTGCGATAGAGAGTTGATGATGAGAGTGGGAGAGATTAAGAAGTTGAGAGGGGATGGATGAGGTCGACTTATATAGAAGCAAGTCCATTCACCACGATTAAGGCCGTCCACTGTGCAACCACCAAGACAATTCCATTATTCCTTTTGGATATTGAATGGCCTCTGCGCCTGCCGAGATTCATCATGGGCATTGAATGCTTATGAATCCACCATGACGATGGTGTGGGATGATTATTAAAGAGAATATCCGACAGCACAGTGTGGGGTAATTCGGCCCCATCTTGGCTATGATCCGCCTCGTATACCATCCTGGATGTAGCGACAGGCCCACCTCTTGGTACATGCCATTAAGCAAACAACGTAGATTGATCGGTTCCACTAGCAGAAGGGAATGTTCCAATTGGCTACTCTCCTGTTTAAATAGACAGGGAATGGATCCGTCGACGGGAAGAGGGGCTCGGGAAGGCAGATAAATAGTGGGATGCCACTGAATCAGTTGAGAGTTTATTTCTTCTGCAACTGACTCACAATGGCCCCAAACGTGTTCTTGTAAGTCTTTTTCACAGCATTATATTCTGTCTAACGACTTAGAACCGGCGCTACTGGCTACGTTGGCGGTGATTTTCTGTATGTCCTCGCACAGGCTCATCCAGACTGGAATATTTCAGCCTTGGTGAGAAATGTGGGCAAAGCGGCCATTCTGTCCAAAGAGTACCCGAAAGTCCGCATCGTCAACGGCGACCTTGACTCGGTCGAGGTCATCGAAGAGGAGGTCAAAAATGCAGACATTGTCTTCCGTATGTTCCCCACCAATCTGCCCGTCTAATGCTGACATTATAGAAATCGCCGACTGCGACCATGTCGGGGCAGCAAAAGCCATCGCCAAAGGCGCTGCCCATCACACCCCCGATCGACCATGCTGGGTGATTCACGCGTCCGGAACAGCCAGTTTCATCTTCGAAGACACGCGAGAAAAGACGTACGGGATTGAGCGGACAAAGGAATACAATGATTGGGATGGACTGGAGGAGCTGTTCAACCTCCCAGATGACGCATTCCATATTGACGTGGAGAGGACTATTATCACAGCTGGTCGTGTAGATCCGCAGCGTATCAAGACGGCTATCGTCTCCCCTCCTACAGTATATGGACCTGGTCGTGGCCCTACTAAACAGATGAGCATTCAGGCCTACTTCCTGGCTAAAACTGTCCTCCAACGAAAGAAGGGAATAATAGTTGGCGAAGGTAAGAATGTCTGGAGCCAAGTGCATGTGTAGGACCTCAGCGATCTCTTCCTCTCCCTCGCCGAGGCAGCTGCCGCAGGAGGGGGAAATGCAACCTGGAACGACGAGGGATATTATCTCTCCGAGAATGGATGGTACGTCTGGGGTGACATCGAACGAGCCATTGCCCAAGCCGCATACGAGAAGAAGTATATCCCAACCACCGAGCTCACGCAGTTTGGGGAGGATGAAGAGTTGGGAGACACGCTTGGATATGGACTGCTCATGTGGGGATCGAATAGCAGGGGGACTTCTATTAGGGCAAAGAAACTGCTTGGATGGAATCCTACAAGACCCAGTATGCTGGAGGAGATTCCGGGGATAGTGGAAGGAGAGGCGAGAGCGTTGGGTTTGGCTGAGTAGTTATAGTAGGAGTATCAGAAAACATCAGCTGCAAATAATGTTCATGAGGGACAAGGGTGCGAACAAAAAGCAGAGGTGTGACATTTGATTGGTGGGGGGAGCTACTTATGGAGTCTTCAAGAGAGGGGTAATATAGCGCCAGGAGATGTGTGAAAGACGAGGCAGCTTGTGTAACGTCAGAATCCAATATAAAATACCCCGCACACACATTTCAGGTTTCAATCTACGAAAGCATAATGGCAGAAACAATGAACAGAGCGTCATTTAAATTATTCAAACCATTGGACATAGCCAATGGAAAGATCAAACTGGAGCATCGTATTGTTCATGCACCAGTTACTCGGAACAGAGGTGTGCCTCTGAATTCCACGAGCACCCCGGAAAGCCCGAATCGGATATGGTATCCGGGAGAGTTGATGGCCAAGTATTATGGCCAGCGGGCGACTAGGGGAGGCTTAATTATAACTGAAGCTATTCCTATCACTCTCGAGGTGGGTTGACTAAAGATGTTTGGAAGGTAGGCAAAGAATTATCTGCTAATATACAACAGAGTAGTGGAATGCCCGGTTCTTCTGGGCTATTCATTCCTGAACAAGCGGAGGGTTGGAAGAAGGTCGTTGATGCCGTTCACGAAAAAGGAGGATATGTCTATGGTCAACTCTGGCATGCTGGCCGTGCAACAATTCCTCAGATGATCGGTGCACCGCCAGTGTCTGCATCAGCCACGCCGTGGGATTCTCCTACGGATCTTTATGCGTATCCTCCAGTGGGAGAGACAGAGCGTGTCCGCTATGCTGATTATCCTCCGATTGAACTTTCTATCGAGGGTATAAAAGCGATCATCCAGGATTACTGCAAGGCCGCACGGACAGCCATGGAAATCGGATTCGATGGGGTCGAGATAACCAGCGCAAATGGTTATCTTCTCGAGCAGTTCTTAAGCACCAATGTTAACAAAAGAACTGATGAATACGGAGGAAGCGTGGAGAACCGCTGTCGGATTGTGCTTGAATTGATGGACGAACTGGCCAAAACGGTCGGCGAAGACAATCTGGCTATTCGATTGACCCCGTTCGGGCTATTCAATCAGAACAGAAGTGAGCAGAGAGTTGAAACATGGTCGTATCTTTGCCAGAGTTTGAAGATGAATTTGAAGTTGTCCTATGTGAGCTTTATAGAGCCGGTATGTATCCCCCTTATATAATGACGTATACTGACCAGTCAGCGATTCGAACAATTCGACAGCTACGAGTACAAAGACGACATCCTTCGCAGCTGGGGCTTACTAGGAGTGACTTTGGATCAATTTCGTACTATTTTCGGCAACATTCCATTCTTCTCCTGTGGTGGCTTCGACGATAAAAACTGCTGGGATGTGGTGGAATCGGGTACATACGATGGTCTACTCTTTGGAAGACTGTTCGGTAGTAATCCTGACTTGGTGGAGAGGTTGAAGAAAGGGTTGAAGCTATCAATGTGGGATGATAACAAGCTCTTTGGCCCGTTTGAGGATAACTCGGTTGGGTATGTCGATTATCCTACAGCGGAGTGTATATAACGACCGTATAGAGTAGGTAGTGCCTGAGAGGAGGCGTACTGTATATAGACATATACAACGAAACATTGGGGAAGGGGATAGCAATGTAATAAGAACTGAATTGAAAGAGTCTGTATACAAGGCATACATACAGCAAAAAGCAACTATCTTACCAACGCCATCTCACAGATACTTCTATTCTCCCACTCCAAGGCCCCAGATATATGCGAAATTAATCCGCACACTGTAGGGGCTATTGTTGGCAATAAGATCAAACGGATAATCCTTAATGTCAGTAAACTCTCCCAAATCAAAGCGACGCGTGCGGATGCAACAGCCACAGGCAGAAGTGCAATGTCCATGGCTCAGTTTGCGCTGCGTATCGCGAGGCTTCTCGCAACAGCCACAATCTCGTCCACAACAACCACCTCGCTCGACACAATCCCTCTTCAACCAGTCATTGAGATGCCAGTTTTCGTCCTTTCTGTACGCCTTGAATGCCCTGCTCAAAGGCCCTAGTGGTATATCGAGATGCAAAGCACCCCGCTTCCTGTCGTACTCGACGTACTGTCTATTGAGGCGATCAAACTCGCTTTCATAAGCCTCAATCTTGGAAGCCTCCGAGTCAGACGGACACAGTTGAGTGGATTTGCTCAACGCCTTCAGCTCTTCGCCGATGTAGATTTCTCGTTGCACAATCCAGCGGCCTTGGATGTTCAAGGCAACCGCGTCATGACACCATTTGCTACTCTGATCGGTCTTGTACTGTGTCCAGTACAGTCCGTACCGGAGAGACTGAACGAGGTCGGGCTCGCTGTCTTTAATTTGGTTCTCCACATACTCGATACCATATATGTCGTCATAGATACGAGTGTCTAGTCTATTGAGTAACGTGAACTTGTCGTCGGTGCTCAGGGATGACTGCAGACATGGGAGGAGGTCTCGTCCATTTTCGGAACCTTTGATCCTCTGAAGCCAATCATCAACTGTTTGGGGACTTTTCTCAGGAACTGGCTCCGAGATTGCCTGGGAACTGAAGCTTTTGAACCAGAACATCGTGGTGAGGGTGCTATGGTTAACTGGTTTCGAAAGTAGGGGTGTGAGGATGAGGTTGGGGAGTTTTCCTGGGGTGAATTCCAGCATTAAAAAGAGTGTCCTCTTGCAGAAACTGGGAGTCGGAATCTATGGGTGGTTGTATGTCTACGAACAATTATGACGTTGATTGAAGGGTTGCTCTAATCGCCTAAAACTCGAATTTGGACAGGCATCAATACGGGGGTTTTGTCAAAAACATAGTATAATATGGAATTGAAGACAACAAGGGTTGCCTGCGAGTAAAGTTTCTTCTGACGGGTCCTATTGAACAAAGGATCATGAACGTCGGCCTAGTATAGTAACATGTCGGTGCGGATGGCAAAGAGGAGGTTACAAAGTACCAGTTAAAGAGTTTTATTCTGTCCATTGAGATTGTTGCCTGACTGCCTAAAGGTATTTTGAATGCAGATAAAGAAGAAAGTATTCATGCTGACCAGCATGGCAAGTCTGATCGGGTCAGTGCTGGACAGGGAGTTTAAGACGGTTCCTCTGGTATGCGCATTTTATTCTTCCTGGATAATAATGACGATATAGACTGGCCTCAACAACCGTGAGCAAGAGCATCCAGATGGAAAGGTCCTGGGTGGTTCCTCTACGATAAACGGACTTGTTTACATTCCCCCTTCGCCCGCTGAAATCGACGCGTGGGCCAAGCTGGGCAACGACAAATGGAACTGGAATGCTCTACTGCCATATCTTCAGCGATCATACCGTGTGCGAGCTCCTAATGATGAAATTTAAAAAGGAGTTCCACTTAGACACACGGAATACAGGCAAAGGTCTTATCAATGTATCACATCCATCTCCCGCAGACGAACGGAATCATCTCTCATCAATGCCTGGAATGATGGTTTCAAAATCAGGGATACGACTTTACAGGCAAATTTCCTCCTGAAAGGACGATCGGCACGCATCCATCTACAGCTACAACGCATGATAGGTGGGGCCTTGGTGATTGCCGAAGTGCTAGTGATACCGAATATGGCCAGAGTGCATTCGGCTAAATCTGGATGTTCGCACTGGCGTGACTGTTCGACATGTCCTCTTCTCCTCTACGTTTGTAGTAGCAATCGCAACTGGTGTTGAGGTCTGCATGAAGAAAGGGCTTGTCACGACCAAGGCAAAAAAGGAGGTGATTCTCGCGGCGCCCATTCAATACCCCGCAGATTTCTCGAGCTTTCTGGTATTGGCGATGATCGTCTTTTATCCAAATTGGGGATTCCAACAGTGATCGACAATTCTGGTGTTGGAGAGAACCTGCAGAATCATCCCAGGAGCTTTCTTCCCATCCCGATGAAGGGGTTTACTGTTTATAGAGCTTGATGATACTGTCCCTGATATCAAAGCATGGGATTTTGTCAATCTTGACCAACGCGAACAAGCCGATCTACTGGTCAGATTTCCTCCACAGTCCAACCACGATGGGGCTATTCGCTCCATCATTCAGAGTCCAGATGAAGCCTCCGCTACTGTCCTGCTGAGTCTATGGGAGACATACGAACATGAGGCCAACCTCTTTCTGTTTCCAAGTTTTCCGATTTCCAAGGGTCGTACTCATATCTCCTCGAAAGATGTTTATGTGAAGCCAACTATTGACCCACGATTTCTGTCCAAAGGAATAGATCTCGAAATCATGGCTCGACTCGTTCAGTATCTCCATCAGGTGCCTGCTAGTCCTGCCTTTGAGGAATTCTTACGCGACCAAAGAATTTATCCATGCACGCGCTATAACAGCACATCATGTATGTGGAACGGCTGCCATGCTTTCAAAAGAAGACAGAGAAGTAGTAGACCAAGAAATGAGGGTATACTGTACAAGAAATCTGAGAATAGTCGACGCGAGTATCTTTCCCCTGATTCCTAGTGGGAATCCAATGTCAAAAGTCTATGCCTTGGCCGAGGGAGGAGCAGATTTGATTCGATATAGACATTTCTAATATTGTCAGTCTGTCGGATATCGGTAGGAAGTAGATATCATTGAGTGGCATTCCCGCATTGACTATACTCGATGGAGAAAAGATGTAATGAACCGTTCTGAATAACAAAAATGCCAATTTATACTATTTGACCTTCTGCTGCAACCAGAGCCCATTCTATTGGCATCACTTCTTGACATCACGCATGCCTAATCCTTCTTTCAACATTAATCAAATGAGGCATATTCGGTATAGGTTTTTCTGGGTCTAGATCAAATACGAGTATGCCTGAATCGTAGGGATAATCGAATTCCCCGGAAATTGGGATACCAATCCCCACAGTGCGTTTCTCATGTATACCGCGGTGGGTGCCGATAGCCACAAGGCTTTCACCCGGTCTGTTCCACAGCACTAGTGATCCCGATTCGCCTTGAATGAATTCCAGTTAGAGCAGTCACGAGGGAACCTGAAAGAGTGAGCCTTACCTCCTTATGTTACATGATTGTACTCCAGCACATGCCCATCAGTATTATTCAAGTTCCATGTAGTCTGCTCGTGCCCTTTGTACATCTGAGCGCTATATTCCCCATTGCTAGACTTGTCACCGGGATAGCCAACAATCCCAAGGTTTCCGGCCCCGGTTGTAGGAGTCCCAATATAGTCAAATCGATGCGAGACATTGGGGAATTTCTCATTGACTTTTACAAAGGCCACGTCCCTGTTGCCATCGTGAAATGCAGTGTATTCATTTGGTGCCGTGACAGTAATTCCGTGGTGATAGATTCTGTCTGTTTTAGACGGATCTGCATCCTTACCATTATAACCCATCCACACTTTGAAGGTATGGGCTTTTGCACCAGTTTTCCTGTCATACACAAGATGGGCCAATGTGGCAAGGATATCCTCAGTAAGAAGCCAACCAGTCCTCATGTACCAATCCTTACTCCCTTCCCTTATTCACCATGACTTTCAGTATGGCTAATGATGTCAGTTATAGCCTAATTCCAGCTGTTGATATACTTACAACGATACTTTCCACCCTCCTTGATGTCCTCCACTGGGACTAGCCTTCGATTGTCAGACGTAATGTTTACATTATGTTCCGGTATATCTTCCAGTAGCACTGCATCCTCTACGTTTACAGTGAGAGGCGCTTTAAGGTTCCATCTCCAAACAACGAGTTTGGCCATTTTGAATATTGATATCGGAGGTGAGTTAGTGACTGCAGAGGGTGATGATGTGATGGATTCCTTTCGTCAGTGGGGCCTCAGCTAGTTATGGTCATCATCGAAGCTGAATGCCAAACTGTCACATTTCCTGGGCGAGTGACCGACGAGACCTGCAATGTGGTGTGTGCTTTGCCATACTGCAGTCCGTTCTGGCCGCCTAATGATCACATACTTGGCATTTACGCCCCACAAATGTGAGGAGAGTACGTCAGAGTCCGCCGTCTTATGTTCACTGCCATTTTTTGAAAACATAAAGTGACAAATAACAGTTACTGTTGATAGCAGAGGGGGCAGTTATGTGAAGTGTGGCGAGCTGAACCACTGGGCTTGGCTTCTCATCCGCTGTAGGTGTGGGTATTGGGTAAACTAGAAGATCGGTATCTCTGATAGGCGAATAGGCCGATGATGTCCGCACCTGAGGATGAACTAGAACTGGATGTGGAGCTGAAGCAGTCTGACGTGTTAATAAGTGAGTAGGGAATTGAATGATTAACAGAAGGCAGCGGCTGCAGAGAAGGTGGCAGAGCTGAAGATGAGGTAACTAGAAAAGAGGTTATATCATGCCTAATTTAATCTATAATATAATGTGATATGAGGAGAGTATATTAGTAACTGCCTTATTATTTACTGCCTTGTTTTAAAAACATAAAAGTGATAAATAGCAAATAGTTTTGACAAAAGAGGGGGGACTTATGTGAAATGTTGTGAGCTGAAATACTGGGCTTAGCTTCTTATCTGCTGTAGGTGTGGGTATTGGTTTACCCGGATCTCTAAATAGGTGAATAGGCTGATGATGTCCGCACTTGAGGATGAACTAGATAAACTGGATGTGGAGCTGAAGCGGTCCGACACGTTGACAGTGCTAGTGGGGAATTGAATAATTGACAGAAGGCAGCAGCTGCAGAGAAGGTGGCGGAGCTGAAGATGAGGTGACTGGAAAAGAGGTTACATCGTGTTTAATTTGATCCACAATCTGACATGTTGATGCATGGATGGTGTTTCTCCGCCACGATATACGAAGGTGCAAAGATGAGCTGCCGCAGACTATATAACCAGCCTCCAGCACCAACTTGTCATCTTTTATCCTCAATCCCATCTATTCCAGTTTATCCCTGCCTGTATCAAAGTGAACGCATTATTCGAACATGTTGGCCCAAACAGATGGAAACGACCTACTGTACCAGAATCTCCTGGGATCTGCCGTGGACATTCTTGAGAGTGAGTCCTGATGCCCAGCAACCCGTGCTACCACACTGACAGCGATCCAGAACCAAACATCTTTGATGTTCAGAGCATTATAAACTGCAGAAAAAACAAAGCCATTATCAAGCTAGCCGATAAGACCAAGAAGGTCACCGTCCAAGGCATCCAAGACAAAGTCAATGTCCACGAAAACGTCGATGTCGTGGGTGGTGGCAACGGAACTATTTATTCGGAGGTCCAGGTTGAAACTGGCACTGAGCTGTCGGACTCGCTCAAGACGAACGCCAGCGCCAGCGCCCAGTATATGGGCATGAAGGTCGAGGTGGGCGGTGGCTATAGCTATGAAAATACCGTCAAGAAAAGTTCGATGTATGCGTTGATGGCGATCGACCAGACTCAGTTTTATACCGAGTTGAATACGGGCCAAAACAAGGATGATTTGAGCCCGGACTTCCTTGCAGCCGTGGATAAGCTACCGGATTGGAACGAGACTGATGTCGTGAAAAGTCAGTATGAGGGCTTCTTCCACACATGGGGAACGCATGTCATCCAGAGATGCTACTACGGTTCTCGCTCTACCTTGAAAGTCGAGACACACAATGCAGCGCTCACGAACAAGGAGGAGTACAAAGCCAATGTCAAGGCGGAGTTTGGTGAGGTCTTTAGCACAAGCGGCAGTGTTGAAAAGGGGAATTCCTTTGAAGAGTACCAGAATCAACGGAAGACATCAGCCAGCGTGATTGGCGGCAACCGGTCGAGTTCGCTGATTATGCAGCGAGATCCCGGCAACAAAGAGCTATTCAATGATTGGGCCAAGTCCACCGACGATCTTATCAATTCCGCCGTGACCGAGGTCAAGGCCGAAACCTTGGGGCAACTCCTCAACGGCTGCGGGGTGTCCAAGGGAAATGAGATGATCAAGGCGCTCAAGCATTTAACCAAGGGCGCTGAATCCCAGCCAATCTGTGTGGAAGGCTACCTGTACACGTGGGGAGGAAGAGAAGGCAGCGATCTCGATGTTCAGATGTATGGGGAAGGTGTCTCGAACTTCGAGATAGGTTCAATAGACGGCGGAGAGGCCTATCTCAAGGATAAACCTTCAGTCTGGCGGTTAACGTCGAGTGAATCAAATCGCTGGACAGCGTGGGTGAAAATATACGGCCAGACAGGAAAAAAGGTTACCTTTGGGGTATGGCACGAGAAGAGCTCACAGGGAATCCACTTTTACCTGCTGCCTCCAACCGGGCCAATCCAGATTGATTTTGACCGGAATGAGGCCTGGAACTCAGCCACCATTCCCGACTTGCTTGCATCTGGCCATTACTATTCGGATAGAGGATAGGTTGACTGTAGTTAGAATCTGGGCAAGACACGATCTATCTTGTCCATGTACCTAACTAATCATCTTGAATATAATCTGCTTCGGGTTGGTGTGGAATGGGGATTTGGTGAAGCAGAATAAAGAGCTGTTGATTTATTCTTATCTTCAAGGGGAACACAAGTAGTTTTAATTCAAACATGCTCAATCTATCATTTTAAATCTAATCTCTACACACCAACCGTTCTCCCTTCTCATTAAACTTGACCACCTCCCCAGTCAACAATGCATGCTGCAGTGCCTGTCCGATCTTCATCACAGTAATGCCCGTCTCCAGCTTAACAGGAACCTCCTGGTCCTTCAGCACAGCCTCGACAAACTCATTCGCCTCACGTGCAAAGGCATCTTCAAACCGCTGCCAGTACTCCGGCTGCACTTCATGGCGCATACCCAGCTTATCGGCAATGACCACATTGTTCTGTTTGGGGACAACATTCACCATGAGCTTGCCATGAGTACCGGTGATTTCAGTGCAGACATCATGTCCATGAGCCTGTGTGCGCGAGCAGTAAAAGTAGGCAATCTTTCCACCCCAGAACTCGACAATACCAACGGCGTTGTCGACATCGTTCAACTCCTTCAGCTCAGGGTGATGCTGGAGGGTACCCGCAGCCCAGCACGCCTTGGGGGTAGGGTTACCGAGGTACCAAAGGGACAGGTCGATATCGTGGATAGCGCAGTCGACGAAGATTCCACCGTTGCGAGCGGCATATCGAACAAAGAAACCGGTCTCATCACGGAGATCGCATGTGTTGGATCGCACCATGAACGGGCTGCCGATGGCTGAGTCGTTAATTTTGGCTCCTGCATCGCGGTACGAGGCGTCGAAGCGGCGGGAGAATCCGGCCATCACCTTGACAGATGGGTTTGCATTGGCAGCGTCGACGACAGATTGTGCCTGTTCTGTTAGATCTAGATAGAGTATCTAATATGACAGGCTCACCTCCGCAAGATCCGTACTCAGCGGCTTCTCACAAAGCACATGGACGCCCTTGGCAATAGCAGCCAGCGACTGGCTGGCATGGACATCGGTGCTGGTCGACACCCACACGGCCTGCAGACCAGGGTGCGAGAGCATCTCCTGGTAGTCTGTGTATGCGGTGATGCCAAAGTCTTTGTATTCTTGGTTGTTGCGAGCCCATTCGATTTCGGAGGCGTCGGTGCTGCAAACTGCTACGACCTGAGCGTGGGGAGCTCTGTAGAGGAGAGTGTGGACGTGGCGTTTGCCCTGTATGATATGTAAATATTGATAGTGTGAGATGGGTTGGGGATGGTGTTACCATTCGGCCAAGGCCAACGACGGCGATGTTGAGGCGGCTCATTGTGAGGGATTGACGTGAAATGTGAAGAGGAGAATTAAGTGATGGATTTTTGATGAGATTCAAGATGAGGATTATAACAGCTATTTATCTTCATCTCGAGCTCTACATCTACACTCCGGGTACATGGTATCGGCGTCTCTTACCGCTTCTGGTGATGATCTTATCGATGCGATCAGAATGGATATGGTACTCGACACCATTTTACCTTATACGGTAGGTACTTACGATCTGCTGCTCAAGTATTCCAATATCTAGATACAAACATCTTTTTCAACAAAGCTCTAATATAGTCAAAACAATTTCAACATTGGCTGTGTTTCCCCATCGACGTATAAACCAATTCACTTTGTCGCAAACATATAATGGAATGTCAACAATCCATTTACAAATCAAATTAATATATCAACATATTAAATTCTCTACATACAAAAGACGTATAATCATACTGGAATGATAATTGCTTCCATAATCCTAACAACTCGTATACAATCAGCACTCAGACAATGGTGGGAGCGGCGCCTCCTTCCAAATGTGGTAATGCGGGGTTCCCCACACAACCCTCCCCGCATCTCCAGGAGGCAACTCCCGCCGTCATCTTTCGCGCTCGCCGCGATGCAATCACAGAAGAACAAGATAGAATCGAATGATGCAGCCATGGCTACATCTACAGGATCAAGTAAAGGCCCCTGCTCCAATTGCCGCGGTAGGTCATGCACTCACTCCCTGTATAACGTTGAACTACTGACAGCCTGCAGAAAGACACGTCAAATGTACTCACCCACGGCGCCTCTTACCTAGCCTGTATTAACAAATATTCTAGGTGATAAACAAGGCACAAAGTGCAAACGGTGCCAAGACAAGGGGTTAGACTGTCTTCCTGTGCAGAGAAAGTCAGTCTTTCGCCATGGGTCGGCGGCAAACTTTGAGGCGCAGTTTTCAAACGATCAGCCGTGGGTGAATAGCGAGCCGAGACGGTGGAGATCCTTACAGAATAGCTCTATATCTTTGAGAGACTCTAATTCGGTGCAAACTGCAGCACCTACCGGTAGGGATTTCGGTGCATGTCCTACGGTGTATGCAGGGTATGATTTGCCAGAATCTCAGGGGCACGAGGGCCATGGAGGGATCAGTGAGTCGACACCGGTCTCCAAGCGTCGGAGAATTGATAGGCCAGGCTCGGGGCTGTTTCATGAATCGCCGCTTAGTGTGTCGTCGCTGCTGTCGTCGAGTGATTCGGGGGTATATATACCGAGGAACGAGCAAGGAAATGATTGGGTGTTTAGGAATAGTCCTGGCGAATCTGAATTGAGGCCTAGACAGGACTCATCTTGTTCTGTGAATGCCAAAGCCTATACGGTTCAAGAGGCTTGTTTGCTGCGTTATTTCATCGAGGAAATATCACCATGGGTATGACACCACCTATCTCGTTATCTTATACTAATCTTCTAGTTCGACCACTGCGATGAGCAACGACACTTTCAACTGGAAATTCCAAAACGAGCAAAAGACTGTCCGGCTCTTCGCAATGCCATCTTCGCCGTTGCATCGTGTCATCTCAGCCGTCTGCCCTGCTATACAACACCACATGGAATCGTGTATCAGGGACAGCGACTCCCCGATCTTAAAACCTCCACGGCAGTGGAATACATGCTAAACTGCATCCCCGATCTGATTAAATTCCCCGATTTCCAAGACCCAAGCGACCAAGAAAGTCTAATGGCAGCCGCAATCATCCTCCGCCAATATGAAGAAATGGAAGAAGAAATGGACGAGTCGCATATGCATCAGCGGGTAAACTTTCTCGCCATCACGCAGACGATTATTGACTCGATGATGTCGTCTCCAATTGAACGATCTCTTGCTAATGCAGCGTATTGGATTGCGATCCGACAAGAGGTCTACTATGCTTTGACGAGAGAGCGCGTCCCGATTATGCAGTTTGGTCCAGACGACTGGGATAATGCGTCTGTTGCGAATACGTTTATCATGTTTGCGGGAGAAGTTACCAAGTGGCGATGGGGAGTGAAGTCATCAGATGGATGGGGTACGTTGCATGCTCTGATATAATACTCAGCTAACCATATCAGACCAACTGAAAGAACTAGAGAGGCAGCTGATGCACGACCACATGTCTCAACTCATCCCCATTCTCGAACGCAAGGCCGATAAATCACAAGGCGAAATATTCCCAACTGTCTGGTATGCCGTCGACAGCCAGGTAACAGCAGTCCAACATCTGGAGCTCGCCCGAATGATTCTCATCGCCGAGAACCCTCATCTCGAGTACGTCCATCTCCACATACGTGGTCAATACTGATGAATTAGAAACGCTATATCTCCCCGCATCGCCCACCGAAAAGCTGAAGCTCAAGTCCGAGCCATGGTGTTGAATTTATGTGGGATTGCCTTGGGGCATTTAAGGTGTCAACCTGCGCTGGTGAATGCCGTCATCGCTATAACCCTCTACGGGGAGTATTTCACCGAGCAGACAGAAAGAGAGGCTTTGATGGAGATTATTGACCGAACGAAGAATATCCACGCGTGGCCGATGCGAAAGCCATATCGGATGTTGAGGGAGCGATGGGAGATGGTCGATAGTGCTTCTTAGCTGTAGAATACCAGTCTTACTACACTATGTATATAATGTAGGAAGTGATCACGTGCACTCTAACCGTAATTCGGAGTCTCCTTTCGGAAAGCCTCAGGATTTCCTAATCGGGCGGTTCCTTCGGTCGGCAAGGATGCTTGATAAGCGTTTTTCGGAGACAAAGAGTCGGCGATGGTGGATTTCTAATCTAGCTGGAATCCTTTGAACGTATTTAAAGATGTCCATGTCTAAGGTTCTTGGCCAGGAAATTCAACCTTTCCCGCAATTGAAGAAACCATGGCTCACGAAAAGGATATCGAAAGCACACCTGCTTTATCGGTCCAGTCGGATCCCGATTTTGTTGTTTCATTTACCGACGATGACGACCCTCGCAGTCCGAGAAGCATGTCCACAGCACGAAAGTGGTTTATTGTGGTTATTGTGGCCATGACGAGTACTTGTGTTGCGTGCACCAGCTCTCTGTACTCAGGCACCTACGCACAGATTGAGAAGGAAATGAACGTCAGCAAGACAGTGGCCACGCTGGGATTGAGCATGTTTGTCGTTGGTCTCGGATTAAGTCCGATGCTGTTGGCGCCATTGAGCGAGGTGTGTCTTCCCTCGCCTCTAAAAGATGTATACTAATAAGATAGTTCTACGGCCGCAAACCCGTCTACGTGGTGTCGATGTTCTTCTTCGTCATCTGGATGATTCCCTGCGCTGTCGCTCGCAATATTCAAACATTGCTGGTTGCCCGTTTCCTCGATGGATTCGCCGGGGCTGCCTTTCTCAGTGTGGCGGGCGGGACTGTGGGCGATATGTTCTCACGAGATAAACTGCAAGCCCCGATGATGATTTATACAGGGAGTCCTTTGTATGTCTTTCACTGTTTATACTTGTGGTGATGCTGATTGAGCAGTCTGGGACCAGAATTAGGCCCGATTCTGGGGAATTTCATCAATTACTACACCAACTGGTATGTATCTTCCCATAAAGTTGAACGCAGCTAATGAACAGGCGATGGTCATTCTATACCCTCTTGATTTGGGCATTTACGCAGTGGCTGCTGATCTTCTTCTTCGTCCCTGAAACGTACCATCCTGTTCTTCTGCGCAAGGAAGCACAGAAGCTGCGTGCAGAGACGGGGGATGAGCGATACCATGCACCGATTGAAAAGATGGATCGATCAATTACGCAGGTAAGACATTGTCTAATCAAGTTGATAAAAACTAACAGCGTAGACAATCCTCCGCTCGTGCTGGCGTCCATTTCTCCTCCTTGCCTTGGAGCCAATGTGTCTCTGTCTCTGTCTCTTCTGTTCTGTCTTGCTAGGAGTGCTATATCTCTTTTTCGGAGCATTCGGACTCGTCTTTCAAGATAACCACGGGTTTAATCTCTGGCAGGTCGGACTGTGCTTTATCGGGATGATCGTGGGAATGGTTATTGGGATTGGTACTAATCCTCTGTACGTACACCACTCTCTGTGCTGGTCAATACTAATTGAATAGATGGCACAAGAAATATGTCCAACTGGTCAAAGAACACGAAGAACGAACGGGTATCAAAGGAGCTTCTGAGCCCGAGTTTCGCCTTCCCCCAGCGATTGGGGGTGCCCCGTTGGTTACTATCGGGTTGATGATATTTGCCTGGACGACGTGAGTACCTATCTTCCACTGCAAATATGACAACTAATTATCCAGATATCCCTCCGTCCACTGGATCGTGCCTATCATCGGAAGCGCAATATTCGGTTCTGGGTATGTCCCTCCCAGATATGAAGAAATAATCTAACACACACAGCGTGATAATGGTCTTCTCAGGCGTCTTCACCTTCCTGGTAGACGCATACCCTCTCTACGCAGCCTCTGCGCTGGCGGCAAACAGTTTCGCGCGGAGTATGTTTGCCGCTGCGTTTCCGCTTTTCGGGACGGCGAGTGTGTCTACCTACCTTGTTATTATTAGAACGAGTGCTGATGAAGTAGTGTTCCATAAACTGGGATATCAGTGGGCATCGTTTCTGGTGGCCATGATAACGTTGGCTTTGGCGCCTTTTCCGTATGTTATTCTTCTGACTGGTGTGATGGTAGCTAACTTTGCAGGCTTATCTTTTTTAAATATGGAAAGGAAATTAGGAAGAGGAGTCGGTATGCTGGGGGGAAGTAATTATACATGGTTTGATTCATAGTTCATATCTAATTGTTAGATGGTGTTATAGGTAGATGGCTTTGATGTGAATAGAATAAATATAATGACACTTTATAACACGAAGCTAGTGTATGCTATTATCCCACCAAGACTGATCCAACCCAAGCAAATCCACTGGTATAGATGGGATATCCAAATTATTCACATCGAAGGTATCAGACTGAGAAGTTGGTGAGGCCAGCGAGTTGACCATCGATGCAAAGTCTGGAGTAGGCATATTCTGCATATCCACCCCCTTCAGCGACTCCGATGGAGTTGGGAGCTGGTTGCTGCCCGTAGAATGGCCAAATGACTTGGCACTGGTATCTATCATATTGTGAATATCTCTCACAGTCGCAGCGGCATTCGCAGCTCTGGTAAATCCATAGCTGGCAAATGCCTCCAATGCCTCGACGGCAAGGGTGATGGCTTTTCTTGCGGAAAATGTATACGGACAGACGGGATGAACGACTGCGAAACCGAGAACAGTGACGATAGCATCCCACGTATATTGAAACGCAGGATGCCAGCAGGTCAGAATATCCGTTTCCGTGAGGACTTGATGGACAATGTTGATTGTTGCTACTGCGTGGCTTAGTGCAAGGAGGGCGTTACCGTCGGTGACATGCTTGATGGACTGCGATGGCGAAATAGGCGTCAGTCTGATAAATGGCCGATAGATGTATATGACAAGATTATGATAGAGGAGTTCCAGCATGACCCGCTGTCGCAGAAGCCAGAGAGGGGCGTAGATGTCGATGTCTACGGGTGATTTGGTCGTGGAAAAGGCATCGCCAGGTCCTTTTCGGGAAATTTTCAGCCCAGATGGAACGGCTTTCTGCCATGCTTGGAGAGTTTCCATATTGCTTCGTAGGATCGTCGAGCACTGCTGTATAATGGGGAGGTTAGTGTGGATGGATGTTTCTGTTTCTCTAGACATGAGCTGCGCGGCTTTGGATAGGATGTTCGAGGATATCGAACGGACGCGCATGATCAGCTTGACGTATTGTATTTGGTAGTCGAATTGAGTAACATCGTCAGTACTATCAGGCCCGTCCGGTTTGACGGTTGTGTCGGATGGATTGATCAGATATGGCCTTCCCAATTCCAAGCCGAGTTTTGCATCGAGCAAGAAGAGTGTCCACCATATTCTCCGTCGTAGTCCTTGTTCACTTGGGGATAAAGATGGGTGTTCGTGGTTGAGGCCTAGAGTGTATGCTATATTAACAGCGATAGAGAGATGAGACCTGCATTTATCAAAACAGGAAGCATTAAGGAGATAGATAGCTGAATAAATTCGACACTGCAGGGTAGAAATAGAGAAATCCTCATTCGATAAAAGCAGTTGACATCGATGATAGAGCCATTGTCCATCATGCAGATCTGATGGGCCATCAGCCATCAAGCCAGCGCTGTATTGCATGCACAATGCAAGAATGATATCCATCAGAGCAGAGGATTTGCGAATGGCACTAGGCTGGGAATCCATCAGCCAGAGAGAGTCATGGTACGCCCTCAGTTCATCTTCGTCCACGATAGGGGTAATGCAGTGATATGACTGCCAGAACTGGCCAAGAAGATGTTCTTCCTGATGACGAGATAGATCTGAGTTTGACTGAAATGAGTCCAGATTGATGGATGTGAGGTTATTGCTGGATAACAAAGATTCCGCAAGAGATGGAGAAGACTCGAAGCAAATACTCAAGCGATGGACGAAATAATTCAGCGATGTAGGTCCATAATATCTGTCCTGCATCCAAATGCCCTGCCAACTCCATTTTTGAGCTTCGATTACAGTTGAATCCGCCGGCGATGGCGGGGTTTTGAGCTGCTCTTCCAACTCTGCAACGCGTGATCGCAGCCGTTCCAGTTCTCTGATTTCGTTAGTTCAATCTTAATTATAGAATTGTATATTTAGTACCTATAATCGCTAGCCTGCTCAGTTAATCGCCCCTTGGTGCAGTTGACGCGCCGAGTGCGACAATTCTTGCAGGGGTGGTGGTCGTCGCATTTGATGCGATTCAGACGACACCAGTCACACGCACGAGCGACATTTGCTCTTCTGGGACGAGATGAGGTTGGAGAGGGGCTGCTGGTTGGGGTCAGTGAGCTGTTGAAGGTGACAAACATGGTGATGATGATGGTTGAGATGAAAAAGATGGACGGGAAGTGGGATGGGGCGGCGAAGGATCGGGATCCCGGTCGGATGAGTCAACATGTCTGAATAGCTTCATATCTGGAGACTGGGTGTTCCACACTGGCAATATTTGAAGTTTTAATCAATCTTTCGCTGATTCTGCACAGAATGTCTGGATTACTCCTTTTTGCCATTCTCGAGGCAACTGGGAATACGCGGCTTGCGCAGTCTTTGCAATTTTTTCGATGGCACGACACGGTATTATCTTGCAAGTGGTCGGTATCTGGTTGGTTCTTTATGCGGTGAATCTAGAGATGAATATTTGCTGGCATATTATAAGAGGAACCGTTGTGCGATGGGATATTCTCCAGATGGACTTGCACCAGTCAAATCCAAGAAGAGATTTAGGTCATAAGCCTGGGATTTGCCAATATCTGCTTATGTCGAAAGGCCACTCACTGCCTTACGTCTGAATGGCCGGGAATATCTGCATATCCATCACCGATACATTCCTTGCGTGACAGTAGTGTCAAGGGAATTCCCAATGTGGAGTATGGACGGCATTCCACAGCACGGAATTACAGGAAATGATAACCGGACAGCATCATGGATAACTGGATGCGACAGTGGGAATTCAGATAGCCTAATCGGTATGAATACATTGATAAATCACTGGTAAAACTCCTTCACCATAAGCGCATCAGCAACCCCCTTGTCATGCCCAAATATCAACCTCGCATTAAATAGCCTCTCCAACCGCTTGATCATATTCAGACTCCTCACCCATGCCGTATGATCTCTCGCTAGTCCGCCCTGCGGATGCGCAAGTTCGTAATTCTCCTTGACGTGGAACTGGTCACTCGTCCAGATAAACGTGCCATCATACTGCAGATTGATCTGCATAATACACAACCCCGGCGTATGGCCTGGTGAGTGGTGCAGCGTGATGCCCTGAAACAGCTCAAGCTGGGACTCGGTAAATGTCGTCCAGTTCAATCGTTCCAGATGCATGTATTCGCCTAGGTAGACACCAAGATCTGCTTTTGTGGCCACAGCCCAGCAAGCATGTTTAAATTCTTCTTCGTGGACATAGATCGGGATGTCGGTGTCGAGAAAGTGTTCCAGTCCGCCCGCGTGGTCAAGGTGCAGATGGCCCATGATGATCGCCTTGACGTCTTTGATGTCGTTTCCGGTGTTTTTGATGGCGTTGGGAAGACGTTGTTTGTCCGTGTAGACGGTGCGGGCGAAGATGTCGGTTATGGGGGCCCCGACTTTCTACTGAAGTAAGTATACAGCATCACAATGGAGGAGTATACATACTACGTCCAAATCCTCCGCATATCCGGTTTCATACAAAATCAACCCAACACCAGGGTATTCAATTAACGCAGACAGAATAATCATTTCACGGCGTTTATTGACGGGATTCTTATCTTTTGTTGTACTCACGTTGGCGCCTCGGAGGATCCTATCTTTTCAGCATATATCATGTCTGCGAATAAGCATATTTACCATGAGTCATCAGCTTCCAGAATCCCCAAGTTCAGGATGTGCATCTTTGTCCCGGTTGGGCATCGGAAGGCGGGGATGCCAGCGGCAACAAGCAGGTCGGCAGCAGACATTTTGATGGATATAGATGGGATTGAGTTTCTGTGTTAGGAGAGGGAGGAGTATTTATCTTTTGCAGTGACCAAGAGGGGTATTTGGACATGGGTTGCATTGCGGGGTAATCCTGAAGCACAAAGTACAAAGCAGACCCACCATAGCATCATGTTATTATCATCTCTCTCGGTCAAAGGGATCTTTGTAATTATGCATATCGTGTGGGCCTGCTTTCCGCCACGTGGAAAATCCCACTTGGATGTCTTCAGTCCGATGCATGTCTCTATATATGCTGATATGAAATTGTTTGAGTTGTCTCGGGATTTGGCTGAAGGGATATCATTTCCTGATGAATTGATTTGCGGGGATAGTGATCCCTGCTGCAAGTCGGCCATGTCAATGCTGCGATTATATCAGCGTTGTCCTGCATAGTTATTAGATATTAGAGACATGCATTTTCTATGCTCTGCGTGGCTCAATACTTGGATGAAACACTTACAAGCATGTTGATTCTTTCTTGCTTTAGAAACGGAATTCTGCCAGTATTTCTCATCGATCAGGCTTTGATCAGGGCTTAGCACCTGCCTTGAGCAGTAGTAGTTCAACCTCTGGATGTCTATTCTCCAACGCCCACGATAGTGGTGTTTGGCCAAATGAGCTCTTGGGGTCAGGATTAACGCTTTTTCGCGGAGCTTCACCACCATGCTATGCCCCTTCCATGCAGCCCACAGTAGTGGTGTCTGGTCGTAAACATCCCGAGACTCAAAGTCAGCACCATACTGAAGTAGCAATTCTACTACAGCTGCATGGCCCTTCCCTGCAGCAATCGATAGTGGTGTCTGGCCCATCAATCTATCTCGTGATTCTGTGTATGCCCCCTTCTCCAACATTAATTTCACAACTTCCGCATTCCCATTTCCCGCTGCCGATGATGATGGTGTCTGACCAGAGGGTCTATGTCTCGACTCGGGGCCAGTTCTGCTGCAGTAGTTCAGCCATTCCTTCGTCTGGAGAAGAAGTTCAATCACTGCCTGGTGGCCATTCTCTGCAGCCCTCCAACGGGCAGTACTATGGCAACCAGAACGCAGCCAACAAGCCCTCTCGGCCTCATTATCAAGACGGCATGTACCATCCTCAACTGTACGGCGAGCCGTCGCCGTACAAGCCAGCCTCTCCAGACCCGACCAGCATCGTGTCGAGCGCAACCGAGCATCCTGCCACTACTGCTGCCCACACCTCCATTCCCACCAACAGCGATCCCACGACGATTCCTGGCCTTCAATCCACGTCCAACACGCACAAAATGGGTGCTGTCGAGACTGCTGCCGCCGTTGCCAGCATTGTCGTTGTCGTCGGAGGCATCGCCAGCTTTGTTCTCGTCTGGCTGCACAGAAAGAAGCGTCATCAAAGAGCCATCTAGGGTCCAAAACATGGAATGGAAAAGCGTGTGCCTGTATCGCCAAAAGCCCAAAAGGCGGCCAAACCCCCGAAACCTCCCAAAGCCCCGAAACCACCAAAGGAACCGTCAGGGCCCTCCATCATCGAGAGAGGAGCCTCGACTGTCGGGTCCATCATGGCTGGTGCTGCTTTGACGGCCATCGCCATGTTCAAAATGCTCCGCAAACCCAAGGGATCTTCGCCCTATTCCCAAGATCTCATGCAGCACAGCAACACCACCGAGTTCCTGAACCAGACCTTCAGCGAGAGCAAACTGTCTTTCCCTCACCTCAGCATCAACCCAGTCAAGGCAAACAACTGCCTCTCCAACAACTGCTCGACACCAACACTCGTTGTCTTCCCTACCAACGACAGTTTCACCCGAGGTGGTGGAAAACTGCGCCATGTCCCCTCTGGCAGGGCAGACCGGGTTGATTACATCGGAACGGCCGAGGCAAGTGTTGGGTCGCTGAAGAATTACCGTCCAACACCGTCTGAGGCTGAGATCGATCATGCCAGCCGACCTGAAAGCCCCAAAGTGGGTTCCTCCGCCAGTTCCACGTGCGACTTGACCGCCAGCCGTGGTGATCTGCTTGCCATCACCAGCATTGCAGCATCTCAAGCAAATCTGTATCGCGTCGACATGGCCTTTACTGCCACCAAGCCTAACCCTCCCAGAAGAATGTAACTGAAAAGACCTCATCAAAATGAAAATACATCTCCCAACACTATCCTCCCTGGCCCTCCTGGCCTCGTCAGCCCTCGCACAAACAACCCAACTCTTCAACTTCACCAGCTACATCGACATCGAAAACAGCATCCTCCAACCAAACGGCCATCTCCTCCTGACGACATTCAACAATGGCAGTCCGTACACCCTCGACACCACCACCCCCCACCCCAAAGCGGACCTCGTCGCCGTCTTCCCCGGCGTGACGGCGATTTTTGGGATCGCGGCTATCGGGACGGAAAAGTATGCCGTTGTGGGTGGGATTCGGGGGCATTATCACTACACGAACGAGACTGTTTTCACGGTAGATTTGAGCGGGACGAAGCTGGTCATCAAGCCTGTTACCCAGGTTAAGGAGGTGGTCATGTTGAATGGTCTTGCTGCGCTGGAAAAGCCGGGTGTTGTTCTTATTGCCGATTCCCGGCGCGGATGTCTCTTCGGGGTGGATACCAACACTGGACGGTCGAAAATCGCATTCAGCATGAGGCACTCACGGCGCCGGCTAATGCCTCTATACCGATTGGAGTTAACGGGCTCAAGGTCGTTGGGGGAAATGTGTTTTTCACGAATTCCGCAAGAAACATCTTTGCGCGCATTCCGATTGAGAATGGGGAGAGGACGTCAAGGTTATCGCGCGGTTGGAGGGTACGACTGGGTCTGACTGGGATGATTTTGCGATTGATGCTCGTGGTGTGGCGTATGCTACTCAGCCAGAGAATTCACTGGCTTGGATTCTGCCGAGTGGAAAGCATGGGGTTGTTGCTACGGATGGGGTGACGCTGCATGGTCCGACCTCTGTTACTATTGCAAAGGATGGGAAGACGGCGTTTGTGACGACTCGTGGGGATGGAGGGTCGATTAGTGGGCAGGTTGTGCTGGTGGAATTGCCACAGTAATATGATATAGATAATTAGAAGTATATACATAATCACAGTTTAGAAAGACCACTCCGACTTGTATCTGACAGCCAACGGAATAAAGGCTCCTCCTTTAGACACTCCATCACACGCTCCTCCAACACAACCCTCAACTCCCAAGGCGCCGACACACCCGGTCTAGCAGGCATCACCCAGCAAAGCCCATTCACCCTCGGATCCGGCAAGTCGAAATTCGCCAGTCTACCCAGCCCCTGCCCAAAGTCCCACTCGTACACGCCAAAGCGACGCAGGCTGCTGATGGCGACGTCGACGACACTGCCCCTGAAAGAGCCCCAGTCACGAACGTTGTTGAGATGGGCGATGAGGCTGCGGGTATACTCTTCAGTGATGGTTTGGACGCTCGTTCGAAAGGACGACGCGACGTGGTGGATGAGGGAGATGTCTGCGAGGTCATTGGTAGGGTCTCGTTTAATGGCGTCGTGCGGGACGGAAACGTGGATGGCCAGCACGGCGTTGCCGATATATGATGTGCCCAGGTTGGGCTGGAGGATGGAGCGAGTGTCCACGGGGTAGGAGCTTGTGGCTGTTGTGGTTTCGGGAGGGTCTGGAGACGCGGCTTGCTGTGCGCGGATCATGCAGATGGAAAGGACGGCCGCGACAATGTCACCGGTGGAGGGGGATGGGCTGGACCCCCGGACGGTGTCAGAGCGATGCATATTTTCTTGAGTTGGCTGATTTTGGCGGCAGACAGGGCGAGTTTCCGGCTGATTGCGTGTCGGGGAGTGAAAGGCGGCACTTGAAAGGTTTGGTGATCGTTAAAAGGCACCGTGCTTGTGGTGGACGCGATCTGCTGTCTCCTTTGCAGCTCCGCAGCCATAGTGGTCAGCGGGGCATCACCTCGACAGCATGCAGCCAGCGAGCCGAGAATCGAGATTGACCCAAGACCATCCATGACTCGGTGGTCGTTGACCATGGCCAAGACGACTCCGTCCTGCATGATATTCGCCTGGAATCGAACGACAGGGCTTGGGTCGATGGCGAGCCCTGTCAGTGGGACAGGGACGCAGTCGCTGTGTCGGGCCGAGTCTTGTTGAACAGCAGATGTTCTGGCCTTGTGATGCACAATCTGGAGCATTGGCGACTTGGCCAGGGTCGCCGCGTCTGCCGGTCTGACCTGCGTCACATTCTGCTTGCCATTTAGTTGAGGCAACACCTCGACAGCGCCGGCCAGGAAGGGGATGCAGTCTATCAGCCGCGAGAGACCTTGTTGGAGAATAGGAATGGCCTCAGATGGTGAATCAAGGATGAAGGTGGAATAGCAGAAAACATGAATGGGGGGGATTCGATGGTCCAATGCCGACAGGACAAAGGGCTCGAAAGGAGGCGGCTGGCTGAGATTGATATGTTCCATTTTGAATTTCCGAATAGGAAGATTTGGGAATTGCAGTCTGAGATGAGGGGAGATCATGTATTTAACTAGCAGTGCTACGTGGACTGCATGTACAGTGCATCACATCCGATTCTCCATCGGTATTATTCACCGTATTTCCAATTCTCCTGCTGTGCAGAATCACTGTGTATAAATCTTCATAATTAATTATAACATCTGCATGTTATGTGATTGTGATGGACTGCATATAGCAATAGACGGACAAATACAGATATATGAACAGCCAAAAGCCATAATAGGAAGTTAGTACAGATTCATAAAATAATGCAACTACATTATGAATATATTTGCTTTTTCCTCCTCGCTGACGTGGACTACAATAGCCAAGATATGCATTCATTTCTCTTCAGCTCATCTCAGCTCGCTTCTTTATAACTTTGTGATCAACCAATCATACTCAAGCATTCCACTTTGTTGCAGATATATTGCAGCATGCAGTGTTGATCACGCATAGTTCGACTAGCTCGGGCACGCACGAGGAGCCCAAGATCGACGGTCAATAGGATCGGCATGAGATTTATTCCAGTAAGTGAGATGTAGAAATAGCAAATATCAATCTGAGCTGATTGGCTGGACTAAAGGCCAACACAATGTGACAGTATGATCACAGTCTGATCATTTTGATGCCGATTTACCGGCTGAGCAAGAATTACTGAGCTGAGTAGGATTTGGCTGGCGAGTTATGCAGGAATGAATAATGCAAGAGCCCTTTTTCTGCCCATTACTCTTTAATACATCAGCCCAAGTAATCTGGACTATCCCTCTTCCCTCTTCCACACTGGGTACTTCAACTGCTCTGGTATACTTTAACCCAGTTTTAAAGGTAATAGATTTGCTTAATAACTTCTACTCTCCTTTACAGGGGTGGCGATGGGCCCGAATAGAATATCTATACCACTCTACTCCCCGAAAGCATAGTGAGCAGATGCTATACCTATAGTGACTTGCTTTGATATCGTTGGCTGTGAATATGCCAGTCGAGACCACCACGCATCCAGTGCTTTATCGTATCCACGAATGGCAGAATATCACCTCGCCCTGTTCATCAAGGCCATCATAAAATGGACTATGGATAAACATACTCTCAGTGCTCCTTTTATGCCGAGAAGAGATCGTTGGTCATGGAGACGACATTGTCGGTGTTCTCCCGTAGACTGCTCAGACGATGTTTGTGAAGGCTACCAGACATGCGTTGGTGTATGGAAGGAAGAGTTGTCTCCAGGAGTTGACTGACAGCTCTGGGGAAGGGGATGGAGAATAATTAACATTTCTGCAGTTGTCACACCTCAGATGAATCCTTACTAGGGAATGCTAGCTAGCTTAATATACATTCGTACCATAATATAGAACGGAAAGCACATCCATCAAATGCAATTGGTCTATACATAATCCACCGTTTATCAAGAAAAATATAGTTAGATCTGTGCTTAGTCTTCTTGAAATTCTACCAATATCTAAGTCATCTTAATATATCACTAAATATTAGATATACACTTCTATATGAAATGTGATCATTTTTCTTGGATATACCTTGGGGTGCGGCAGACCAACCGTGGGGCAGGCGGGGCGGCTGAAAGACATCATCAGCTAAATTGACTGATGACGTAGAAAAGAGATCCAACCCACTTTTTGCTCAGCTGAAAAGAACTGAACCATATCCGAGCAGCCCATAAAATACCGAATTCAACCAAACTAGAGAAGGCTATGCAACCCGCCGCCGTTGTAAATAGTCAGCAGCTCGCTCTCTGCCCCGCCAATGCAGCCGGTTTACAAAGAGCAACATGGCCGATCTACACTTTGCGGCTGATTAAAACTACAGCTGAAATTTTCAGCTAGATCCATCTATAAATTGAGCTTCACGCCCCCCTCCCTCACTTTATTATCTAGCATCTTTTTCAGTCCAAAGACCTACGTTAACACCAAAACCAAGCCCAAACCGAATATATTCAAAATGCCCGTCCAAACCGTCCAAGAGTACGCACAGACTTCTTATCCCCAGTCTCTACCAATGACTAACTCCCATATCTTCTAGCCCTGGCGAAGTTTTCCAGGCCATTATGGAGTCCGATAAACCAGTTGTTGTGCATTACTGGGCTCCCTGGATGGGGCCAGAGTCGCCATTGCTGCCCATTTTCTGGGAGGCAGATGAAAACCGTGGGGAGGAGATTGACTTTGTCGTTGTGGACAGTGGATTTGTTCATCCCCAGCATAGCCCGGACGAGATGCCCTTGACGGTTCTTTACAAGGGTGGTGAGGAGATCGAGACTGCTCCGTTTGATCCCAGTGAGATTCAAGAACTTATTGAGAGAGCATAAGGGATGGATATTGGGATGATATTGTATGGGGGGATATAATTGTTGTATTTAATTACCATGACTGATGATTTACCTTGTACGGTGATTCAATGCTTCAGCGAAATTGTCTATTGACATATCTCAAGTTCAACTTTCAGAGCAATAGATCTATGTTCTCTAGACGGAGTATATACGTTCCTCACTAATAATTCAGTAATACAGAATTATTGACAGAATCTGAAGCCCTTCATCTTAGATATAACGGCATACGCCTCATCAAATCCATGACCAGAAGAAGAGACAATGGGATCGATATGCGGGTCACCATAACACGTAGACTTTAAATTAGTAGTATACTACATTAACTACTGCTCCCCTCCCCGAAAAGAACGAGAAGAAAAAACGGCGAATCATTTGTCCGCTTCAAAGGGAAATATCAGCGCCGAGGTGTAAGTGCAGGAAGATTGGGTGGAAAGTAGATAATTCAGGCGGTTTGTTTTAAGCTTCATTCAGGTAAACAGGGCAGCAAATAAACCCAATTGTGCCAAGTACCATCATCCAATCCAGTTTCCCCACCAATATTGCGTCAAATAAAACAGACTCTTTGGAAGACCTTATATTTTGCAGCTAGAACATATAAAAACCACCAGTTTAAGAGTATATGAGTAGTAATAGCAGCATTTGAAATTCCACGTTGCACCCTTACACCGAATCAGCGGTCGCAAAGCACAGGCTGATATACCAGCAGACTGCCAGAAACTGAGCAAACTGAAAGAAGCTTCTTTAAAGAAGTGGATAAGATGAGCCTTC
Organism: Aspergillus sp. 'subgen. Cremei'; assembly: GCA_019976455.1. Lineage (NCBI taxonomy): Eukaryota > Fungi > Ascomycota > Eurotiomycetes > Eurotiales > Aspergillaceae > Aspergillus > Aspergillus sp. 'subgen. Cremei'. The sequence continues at coordinate 169,297 of JAFBMR010000002.1, forward strand.
TAAATACGTGAGAAACAGTCCCGAAATGGGGGCTGTATTCATCCTAATTAAGCTTAATAACGAATATCACGAATAGAATCCTAAAGAAGTGACCGACGATGGTTGAATAAATAATCTGAAACTTCCCGGCTCCGGAATAACGGTCATTTTGATTGACACTGAGTTAACCCGATACACCTCGCCTTGTATATCGCGCGTCCAGGACAGTATGAGAAAGTCTGCTACGATGATGTCAAACACAACTATACGGCCAAAGGTCGTACCCAGAGAGAGCGAATCACTTAAGACTAACAGTGCCCAGGATGAACAACCTGAACATGATAATAAGACCCCTGCACCTGAAGGCAGTGAGGCCTATCTTAACCTATAATAGCAGGAGAATAAATGATGCCCGATGCCTGCTATTGGCTTCCAGGATCTTATCAAGGAGACAGGAAGTAAACCTGGTCAGGGTTTACCCTCCACTCATCTGGATACTGCCGTGCACAATCCAGAATATTCTGATAATTTTGCCCATCGACATTTCGCTTCGCTGTATCCGCACCTCGTGCACACAATAGCTGACAAGCCTCCGTCTGAAGATTTCGCGCCGCCTTGTGAAGAGGTGTTTCACGGAGATATGCATCCATAGGATCAATCGAAGCATTGAAACTCAGAAGAAGTTCGATTCCCTCCACCCACCCAGCGGCAGCAGCAATATGCAATGCTGTGTTGTTTTCCCACATGCCGTTATTGTCGGGATCAGCCTCGTTAGACAAGAGGGCTTTCATGATGTCAAGATCGCGATTGGCTACAGCGTACTGCAGTGGGGATTTTCGATGGCCCCAAAAATCAACATTCACATCAAGCAAGGGTTTGTACTCGAGTAAAACATGAATAAGCTCGGTTCGCTTGTAGTCGCATGCTGCATGGAGAGGTCTCCAGCCCTATTTCAAGTTAGCCAGGTCAGGAAGGTCTTCCAACTCAATAGCAAACATACATGGTAAAAATTCCGAAAGTTCACGTCGGCCCCATTGTCGAGTAGCAGCCTAACTGATCGTACATCGTTTTTCCAAATAGCTTCTTGAAGCGCCGGTCGCCCGATACTGTTAGCAGAGTTAGGATTCGCCCCGTGCTCTAATAACAGCTCAACCATGTCGGGGTGTCCTTCCCCTGCTGCCCAGTGAAGGGGGTTGCGCCCTGCCATGTAAAATGGGTGCAAATCACGATCCCAGCAGTTGCGGCTGTACTGCCGGATATGTACTGATGCTCCATGGGCAAGAAGAAGCTTTGCTATGTTGATATTACCGGTCTCCGCTGCGATTGAGAGCGCAGTGCGTCCGTCTCGTAGGCTCTGGGCATTGACATCCACGCTGTTTAGTAGGAGACTGACCACAGGAACAGTGCCACGTCTGACAGCACCGAGAAGCTCCTCTGTCATATGAGGGTCGAATGTTTTAGGAGTCGGCTGCTGCGTCAAGGTTCCGGAGACGACCGAACCGCTCTCAGATTTTTCTAGGTCCTCAGTCTCATCTGGCTGTGCTTTCAACCAGTCTATGATTGCTGAGCCAACATCATCATCGAATCGACGGGCCACCGGCTTCGGAGTCTCCCCGTTATTCTTCAGCGCAGCTGTTTTGATTATGAGGATACTGAATGTTGTTAGAATCGATCATCGATTGCCAAACAATCTGACTAGGGTTGGGCACATACAGTGTGATGCTTCCCATGGAGTCTGAAAGAAGGAATTTTGTCTGCTGCAAGTCATGCACGGCGGAAAATATGCCCTTTCGCTTGAATAGCCACCAGACCGACCTGCGAATGTCGATGCCTTCCCTTATCAAGGACCCAGAATTCAACAAGTCACTTCCAGTGTTGCTCTTAGTCAAATCGGCGCTAAGTTCCCGGGTAGATCTCCCGGTTTGGGAAGAAGAGCTTAGTTTCTCTGTCACTTCATTGCAACAGTTCTTGCAGCTTTCAATAAGGCTCTGCAGATTCTCCAAAGGGCTCCTGACTGTCTCATCTTGGTCGACAATCCTCTGTGCATCAGGGGATTTCAAGGCGAGTTCGAGATTTCTCAAGAGCGTGCCTAACGCTTTGAGGTCACTTCTGAGATGAAGAATCTCTTTCGGTGCATTTTTAATTGTTGTAATGACTCCATAGAGTGTGACGGAGGCCTTTACCGCAGCGCCAGCAAGTTGTAGCACTGCTGCTGCGGTACCAACAGCTTCCATATTGGTGAAAACATCTGAGATTTTTTTTTGAAAAAAAAAATTAAGAAGGGTTTGCCGGGTTTTATGTGCTTCGCCGCGAGTTGGCCTGCATTGTTAGGGGACCTAAGACGGTCGGGCGAGGCTGACAGTCAAAACATGATGATCCTGCAAATTCAGGTGCACAGCCACATTTCTAAAAGTCGATCTATCTGCCTCTCTGTTTGATAGGAATTAACAAGATTGCCAAAGTTCCAATTCCCATTCCTTCAAAGAAAGAAACGTCCCCTATGGTACTAACACCAGCCATCATAGGGCTTCAGATACCACGCGCTTCCATGCTAGGTTTAGTGCCCACTCAAGTCATGTGTTAGGATAGTAAGGCACCGTAATAGACCGCGGCAGTGCTCAGACAAGGTGAAGGCTGATCAGGCTCTCGTCGCGAGGCGACACGGGCTGGCCAGGTGGGGGCGGGCGCCAATTTCGTGAGCACATGATCGCTGCCATCTCGTCTGCATGGAAGGATTCTCAACTTTAATTTCATCAGTGATGGTGAGCTGGATGCTAGTGTGCGGGCATGCTGGTTCAATCGGGGTGTTCTGTTGTGTTGGATGGAGTGGAGTGGGGTAGCAGCATTAAATGTGGAAGACGTGAGCAAGGCGTTTTGGGAAAGGACGCGATCAGGGAGTTATCAGCTGCTTTGTTACACTGTAGCAATATCAAATCACGTATAAATAAACAGTGGTAAAGTAGAATTCCAAGATGTTCCCAAAGTATATCAACACTGACACTATCTTCAGTGGAGACGGCACCACCGGGAATTCCCCCACTTCCCCTCACTTGATCAACACAACAACCTCAGGTCAACATGGACAACCAAGATTATTTAGACCTGGGCTCCTTCCACAGAGATATCACAACAACCAGTCATGAAGCTCAAGTCTGGTTCAACCGTGGCCTCGTCTGGTCCTACTCTTTCAACCATGAAGAGGCAGCCAACTGCTTCAACAAGGCCATCGCGGAGGATTCTTCCTGCGCCATTGCATATTGGGGACTCGCGTACGCCCTAGGTCCCAACTACAATAAGCCATGGCAAGCATTCGATGAAGGAGAATTTAAAACAGCAGTTGAAAAGACGCGTCGCGCAGCTGAAGATGCGAAAGCGCATATGGTCACCGCAACACCGGTCGAAAAGGCGTTGATTGACGCAATCCAGCTTCGATATCCAGAAAGTCAGCCATCAAAAGACTGTTCCGGATGGAATTCCGGTTATTCATATGCAATGCGCACTGTTTATTATGCTTTTCAAGACGACCTGGACGTGGTAACGCTGTACGCGGATGCTCTTATGAATGAGACGCCATGGGAATTATGGGATTTGAAGACAGGAAAACCAGCTGAAAATGCGCATACGTTGGAAATTAAATCTATCCTTGACCGTGCTCTTACTCGAGAAGATGCACGTCGTCATCCGGGTTTATTGCATCTCTACATTCACCTCATGGAAATGTCCAGTACCCCGGAACTCGCCTTGAACGCAGCAGACCATCTCCGAGGGCTCGTCCCTGACGCCGGACATCTTCAGCATATGCCAACTCATTTAGATATTCTCTGTGGTGATTATCGACGGGCGATTGCGTCCAACTCTGACGCCATCCGAGCAGATGAACGGTTCGTCGCTCGTGTAGGGCCTGTCAATTTCTATACCCTCTACCGCGCGCATAACTATCACTTCCGCATATATGCTGCCATGTTTGCCGGGCAATCCGAGGTGGCTTTGAATACTGTATCTCAATTGGAATCGTCTATACCGGAGGAATTGTTGCGGATTGAATCCCCGCCGATGGCAGACTGGTTAGAAGGATTCCTGGCAATGCGCGTGCATGTTCTCATTCGCTTTGGACTTTGGAATGACATTCTGGATATTGTTTCTCCGTCTGATCAGAAACTATACTGTGTCAGTACGGCAATGATTCACTACGCCAAAGGCGTTGCACTGGCAGCGACAGGAAGGGTGGGTGAGGCAGAAACAAAACGAACTCTTTTCCATCAAGCATTGAAGACAGTGCCAGCAAGCCGCACGCTATTCAACAATAAATGTGTTGACATTCTCGCCATCGCCAACTCCATGCTAGACGGAGAGCTCGAATACCGTCGGGGAAATATCAATGCAGCGTTCAATCATCTCCGACAGTCCATATCATTAGACGACAATCTGCCGTATGATGAACCCTGGGGCTGGATGCAACCAACGCGACATGCATATGCGGCACTTCTACTCGAGCAAGGACAGATAGAAGATGCAGCAGCCGTGTATAGTGCTGATCTGGGAATGGATGATACACTGCCTCGTTCACTGCAGCATCCGAATAATGTCTGGGCTCTTCACGGGTATCACGAGTGTCTACTGCGACTCGATCGGAAAGCAGAAGCGCAAATTGTGAACCAGCAGTTGAAGCTGGCGATGGCGACAGCCGACGTCCCGATCAAATCTTCATGTTTCTGTCGACGATGCTGATCCTTCTCTTGCTTACGTCTACATGAATTTCTTCGTAGCATCGAATTATCCAACCTCAAAGATCATCAGTAAATCTCCACCAATAATCTCTCAAACCGCCCGATCACGACGAGCAACGATACCTTCCCCTTTCAGACGTGATGAAATCGAGAAAAGCGGACGAATATGAAGGATAGGGATACTCCGAGGTCGATCAAGAAGATTGCTGATCCTGCCGATCAAATTCCCAAACCAGCAATAAACCTCGAATGAAAGCTCGGTGATTAGAGGACGGACGATAACATAGTCCGACTTTATTGTTATTTGAGTTTGTTTAGAGTTGAGCTACAGGAATTTGAATATTGGAATCGTCGTCATCAGCACATTGTCTCTTCCGCTGTTTATCCCTATTTTCTGAGCAGAGAATTAATCAGTCCTTAGTAACGTTCCTAATGCCCTCATTAATTCTCCACAAATCCATAAGTAAACAGCAATGATCGACATTCGCGACGCTAACCGAGAATAGCTAGGCTGGTAGTTTATTTTTGGCTGTGGAGCCCTTCTCCGCGGGTTTACGCCATTGCATACGACACCACCAGGCATCCATTTTGACAGCTTCATATCCAGCCACAGACAGATATGACGTCTATTTTCAGAATAGGCCAGTGTCTAACTGGAAAAGTGGGAACATATACCATCCATAAACAAGTGCAGGACTTTATTTGGCTAGCTAGGTACGTCATCCCTGCAATCAAGGATCAGGCTTACTTGATTTGTGAATAGTAACAAAGTTGGGCAAAATGTCTTGGTGAAAAGTGCATTCCATCCCCGTATTTCCAATGAGAGGAACGTTCTCAAGCTTTTTCAACCTCAAACAGCGTCACTCCGGCCTTTGATAGATGAAATTGAAGAGCAGGGTGGTCCGACTACGATTGTATTGAAGCACCTCGATGATGACCTCCACGATGCTTCAGCCGCTAAAAGGCTCACTTTTTCTGAGATAAAATATGTATCGAGGAAGATCCTCGAAGGGCTGAAGGTGATTCATGAGGGTGGATATGTGCATACAGGTATGCTTCTCACAGGTTTATAGTAGAATATAAAATTCTGATCGAGAAAGTAGATGTCAAACTAGACAATGTGCTAGTAAACTATGGGCCTGCGAAGAGCGGTCCTCGATTCACCGATGTCCAGCTCGCAGATCTTGAGAACACCGTCCATGTGGAATCCAAATTTTGCAAAGATCGGGATGCTATTGGTGCACCTATCTGGCGTAGTCCTGAAGCTCAACTTGGGCTTCAATGGGGGCCAGCAGCTGATATCTGGGCGTTCGGATCAATGGTATTGCATAAATTACCTCCTTTATTTTATATGCTAACACCCTGTGTAGGTTATATCCCTAATCTGGGGTGATAACTTTTTCATCTTCAAGCCTGATGTACCGCGTGGTCATGATGAATATGAGTTCAAGATTCTCGAAAAGTACCATATCCACTTTGGGCCGTACCCATCATCATTTTCTGACCTCGCTGACGATGAAACCTTGGCGATATTATCGTATATCATGGACAATACTCCTCGTGAAAAACTGAGGCCTTTTTCACGGGCTAGTGAGCGGGAAATCTCGAAAGACAGGGAGTTTGTGTTGAAAATCATGAAAATCGATCCGAGGGACAGGCCGAGTGCAAAGCAGCTCTTGGAAGATGAATGGTTCAATGGAGCGTGAAGTTGTGTCTTTTCGTTTGATCCTGTTGTTGTTCATATTTGACATATCCAGTAATGATCCCTTTCATGAACCTGGCGCTCTGAATGCAACACCGCAGAATATTCAAGCAGCCGAGGATCAAGCGCGCAATGCGTGCTTGAGATGTCTTGACAAGACGGAGAATCATAACGTAGAGCGTATTTATACAATCACGGCTTTTGGGACACAAGAACACGCATGGTATTATGATAGAGGGGGAATAACTTGAAATCGCTGTGTGGATCGGCAGATTACATTGAGCTGCACTCCGCTGATGCTGATGAGCTTCGGAAAGCTTTCGACATAATGCTGGCTGCAAGGCTTATCGTGTAACTGAGGGTCTATGCTGCTAGAGTAAATCATGTCTGTAGATTAATCGTCGTACGCATCAATTCTGTTACCATTATATTCAAACCACACGGACAATAGTTCCTTGAGAAGGAATATACTGCCATCCATAATCATCGTTAATAGGTTCCGACCGTACCTCTTCGATATTGTGAATGTAACTGTTCTTATCCACAACGCTTTTCTGCATGCGATGGGTGGGCACAGTGGAAGTTGGTCTTTTTTGCTTTGGAAAACTGAGCACAAAGATGTCATAGCAGCCCTTATGCGCCCAGATCTGACAACCTCGCTCTCCATTGCAATCCCTGCAGAGAATTCTGCCTCCGGTGGCTGTAAAATTTCGTTGGTTGTTATCTTTTCACAGGGTGAGTTGATGGCCCTATGGCGAGTTCAAACAACCGACCGAGAATCCGCGATCCTATTTCCGCGCACCTTCAGCAAAGTAGACACACACTGTACGACGTATGAATCAGTTGCTCGTCTCCAGACATAGAAGCAGTTTAGTATCCGTTAAGACAGTTTGTTGTTGTTTTGGAGAGCCTGACGTTGAATCCAGTCTCGCGGGGTGTGTCACATGATCTTTCCTGATGGCAGCATGAGACATTCAGTCAGAGTCGTGATGTTCCAGAAAGCAGATCACGATCGAAACAACTAGCTGTCTAGAGCTCAGCTAACGCAGATCCCATTAATGAGACCAGTGTGATGGGCCCGGGAAATAGACTCATTCCAGCAAAGTCCGACGGTTTCAGCGCCCAAAATTGGGCGTGTGTGTGGGATAAAATCATAGCCGCCGCTGAGACAGCAGCTGTACAGCGATCTATATTTTCATCCAAAGCCATCACGTTTATGTCCATAATCCTCTCCATCCGGTGTCTCACCTTGTCTTGGATATCGTAGTGTTGGATTCGTAGGGCATTGTAGGAGGTCTTGTGTATTCACCGAGTGGGATAAGCCGATCGAGGGAGGGGAGGAGAGGAAACACCGGTCTGTCAAGAAGCTCCATCGTTAGTAAAGTAAATGCATCAGAGTCAAGCCCAATAGACAGACGAGGCTATTCAAAAATCAGTCACCTGTAGAGGGGCGTTTGAGTCACATTAATTGGCAAGGATTAGTGAGGGGCAGTTCTCGAGATGCTCTTGTTTTGAGTTATCTACAGGAGAGAAAAAAGAAACAGAAAGAAGACAGTCTTTGGGCGACCTCAGGCATCCAGAAAGAAGGAGTGGATCCTCTTGTACTCGTAGTCGTAGTGACTGGATATCTCGGGATAACAACACTTGTTATTCGTATGGTTTGAAAGATATCGGAATTCTTCTTTATGGCCATTTAGATCCATTGTATATATTTAATAGTATGTAGAAGGCATCAGCGTGCGCTTCGTGTATTTTCCGATGGATAATTGTCATTTTTACGAATATTGGTTGTATTTACATTCGACCGCATCCGATATATATATTTGTGCCCTCCCAATATAAAATGATACAAACATCAACGAAAACACTGAAAAGGATCTTGATTTGGCCTTCAAACAGTAGCATTTAAATTGTGAATCTCGATATTATTTCAATTCTGATTTTGTACCACAATTGAATACTTGTTGCTTTCATTACTACGTCGTATACTCATTTGGTCCACGTCGATATCAAATGACATTAAGAAGTACATTAAGATATGCAGAGAATATCCAGTGAGAAATAAACATTATTTTTCTAATTGCGAATCGTACTAGTTTTATGCCGATCTTATGGCACCTACAGTGTTTCAAAGACATGATAATGCTATCCTCAACACTTTTCTTAATGCTCCAGTTTGACCAACGACACAGACAGACATACAACCCTATCTGAAGCAACAGCAAAACATTCACTGTTCGATCCCAAAGCCTTGTACGGCTCCTAATATTTGCTCTCAATCTTCCGGCTTGCTATTCCGCCATTTTGGACCTAGATATCTCGGAGCGTCGACCGAGGTGCATGGCCAAGGTGGCCTGAGAGGAAGATGCAGTAAGACGAAGGGATTACGAAAGAAGGAGCGAAAAGAAGTGGAAGTTACTAGAAAGACTTCGTTTAGAGTCAGCCCCCTTTCTATCCCTTGGTCTAGGTTGGGCTGTGTGGAATATCTCAGCGGAAGAGAATGCAAGAGTATCAGCCACTAACTGCCAGCACAACAGGGAGGCGTACCAATCATCTCTCACCAGATAAACAGATAGAAGGACATTATTTGAATAGACTGAAAGAAAGGGGATACCATGACTACCCATCTTGTTGACTTTCTCCCCGGCTCCCCCTGAAGCCAAGCTGTCATGCATCAAACTATTTTCTCATGGAAAACCCGAAATTCTCGCCCCCAGCTGGTGTCCACTAGAAGTATCCATCAAGTGAGAAGATTTGGCTGAAAGGATTGCCTACCCTGTGAGGCTCGGCGTTGAGTTGCTGAATCTACCAGACACTCATCACGTATGCACTCATTCTCGTCACATCTTCATCATCCTATGCATAAAGCATACGTATGGTGTGTAGGGCCAAAACGTGAACGGTCACAATATCAGTCCATCATTACTGCATATGGACAGTTAGATCGAGTTTCCCGAGAACGTAGACACATTTCCCCGATGCTTTGCCGCCGTTGAGATGCTGGTTATTCGCCCGCCTAAATGATCAGCACCCGGAAGAATGAATGCATTGAGTGATTTCTTACACATTGGCTCGGTGCAGACTAGCCACGCACAGATGCAGGACCAGCACCGAGAGACAGGAGAGTTCACAGTTCCAGGATGAAGGAGTCGGCAGTCGGCAGTCGATGTGATGGTGTGGTGGATCTCCCATAAGATTCGAAAATCGATAGATGCTTCGGCTATCCACTCTGCCTGCTCTCAGCCCCTATGCTGCATGTGAAGCCATCTGGAATCCTTGTCAATACGCGTTGTGCATGGAGTTGACAAATAGCATGGCAGTGAGATGACCACATACAACTGGCCCAGTCTCGATTGAGACACCATGACGCTGCGATAAAAATACCCCTTACTGGTAAACAATAACCTCAAATTAGGGCACTGAATAGCCTGAAATTGCGTTCCACCAAACCTTGAGCTCAGCCTCTCAGCCACCATCTGTTTTCCGACCACCCCAGAACCGCGCCGGTTTTTCATGATGTGATGGATAAATAAAGGAAGATCGACACGCCCTAAAGCTTTAAGCTATTGCTGACGACGTGCGGCACTGCCAATGGGCGTGAGTAATCGGGCTTATGTGGTGCTGTTATTGGCGGTGTTATTCGAGTGGAGTTGCCAGGCTGGGGGAAGATCGGCGGCCGCGTGTGCGATGAAGTCGAGATGGAGAATTCTTGGGTAAGGCTGATGTTGTTGCGACAGTTGTCCGTCATTTTTTATTATTCCATGGTTATCTGTCGTCAGGAACAGTATAGTTGTATCTGTAGGTAGTGTTTGTTTGTTGTTGTCTTGAATATTGGCCACTTGAATCCGCCGCAGTGCTAAGCGTGCCTGAAAATGGCCGACAAACAGTGAATAGCGACAGATCTGGAGCTGACGAAGCCAAACGACCAGGCGCATTAAGTCCGACTGACGATCTGCGCCTGGAATGGACCAAGAATATCGCCGTCTTTTCTCATCACAGCCTCGAATGATCGAATCACCCCAGATTTTGATCCACTGCTTTGGTCGTCATCTCGGAACTGCTTTCCCCGTGGACGAGTCCATTTCGCGACATCCACTTTGGCTTCCATCCTGCTCTGCTCGAGAGTTCTCCGGCTGACGACACCAGCCTAATTCTGGACCACGTCAAACCGGTCGTCATGTCATGATCTGAACAAATGACGCGAAAAGGAGTACCTCGAGGTTGACGTCCAAACCTATAAAGAGACCTCTTGATCCCGTCCAGTTCTGTCTCTCATCAACAACTCAATCAATCAATCAATCAATCAGTCTTCCAATCTTCCAATCAATTCTTCTCTTCAGTCAAGATGAAGTTCAACAACGTTCTCTCTGCCCTCATGGTTGCCGGCATGGTCGCCGCCGCTCCTCCTGCTGAGCGTATGTCTTCTCTTCTCTCCCCTGGATAGCTTCATTACTGACTTTCGACTCTTAGGCCCAACCACCGACCTCCAGGCTCCTCCCCCGCCGCCAACCAACCTCCCTCCTCACCACGACAACGACAACGGCAAGCGTGGTGACGTTCCTCCCCCTCCTAAGCCCACCAAGGGTCAGGCTCCTCCCCCGAAGGACGATGAGCACGACCACGGAAAGCGCGGTGACGGCCCCAAGCCTCCCAAGCCTACCAAGGGACAGGCTCCTCCTCCTCACAAGGATGACCACGACCACGGCAAGCGCGGAGATGTTCCTCCTCCCCCTAAGCCGACTAAGGGCCAGGCTCCTGCCCCGCAGGAACCCCCCAAGGACCACGGAAAGCGTGGTGATGTTCCTCCCCCCTAAGCCCACCAAGGGACAGGCTCCTCCCCCCAAGGACGACCACGATCACAACAAGCGTGAAGATGGCCCCAAGCCTCCCAAGCCTACTAAGGGACAGGCTCCTCCCCCAAGGACGACCACGACCACGACAAGCGTGAAGATGGCCCCAAGCCTCCCAAGCCTACTAAGGGACAGGCTCCTCCCCCAAGGACGACCACGACCACGACAAGCGTGAAGATGGCCCCAAGCCTCAGCCCCCCAAGCCCACTAAGGGACAGGCTCCTCCTCCTCCTAAGGACAACGGCAACGGCAAGCGCGAGGATGCTCCCAAGCCTCAGCCTCCCAAGCCCACTAAGGGCCAGGCTCCTCCTCCCCCCAAGGACGGACAGAACTAAGCTAGTTCTGTAAGAGAGATATGGAGATGGCGATCATTGAAGAACCAGCGGACAGCTAGTCTGAACTGGTTTTATAGCGAAGGATTGATTTGGATCTGATTAATATTCTTGTTTCTTAAATTCCCAGCTGGTTTCGCGTGCTTTTTTTTGTCTATAAACTATCCAATGAAATAGGTCGACCACTACTTTGTCTTCATCGTAAAGATACCTATAACATAATTGAATAATCTAAATAGTCTGCATAAGAGGGAATATAAAAACTACAGCTCGACAACAATCTTCTTGGCAGACACACCCTTCCTCGACAAAGCAATCCCCTCAATCACCTTCTCCAATCCCCTCCCAATAACCAACGGCTCCGGAACCGGCTTGAGCACGCCGGTCTTGAGGGCCTCAGGAATAAACCGGCCCCAGATGGGACCCCCGTTTTCTTCTCTCTCGCCAATATACCAAGTGTCGTTCACTGACATGTCAGCACACTATCTCTTCCCCAGGATAGGACAGACAGAGAACATACCTGCGACACCTCAACGCCATCAGGAATACCGCTCACAGGAAAAGGTAAGTTGGTAACGGCCTTCCCACTTCCCACTTCCTTGACAACCGCCGCAGACGCTCTGACCGTTTCCTCTGTCGCAATAGCGTCGAGAGCACCCGCAAACTCACCCCCGGCATTCTTCACTTAGGCTTGACTCAAAGGTTACAGGTACAGCACCATCGCGAGATCCCAGGGTGTGACACTAACCCTAAGAGTCCTATATATAAAAGCTATCTATAGGATATTCTACTATTTCTAGAACTACCTTATAATAGCCTAGTTAGTTAAGGATGTGCAGGCTATTTAGGAGAACTGTTGAAGCCTACAAGTGCACCATTATATGACCATCAGAGACTACTAGAAATGTCCGGATATTCGTTTTAGTCTAGTGGCATTTTTGGTTAACAGTTATGAGCCCGACTTGCCTCTTTTAGATGAACTGAAGCTATACAACTCCTCCAAATCCCCTGGCAACACCATCAGTCAGCTGCTGTACAGCTAATCGACATGATTAACCACTGATATGGCCACGAGTTTAAAGGTCTCTGTCATTCTAAGTACTTAGGATGATTAGAACTATACGGACATACAAGGACTAGCCTTCCGTTTGCGGTTGAACCTATGGTTAGACTTCCGCATAACCCAACTTTGGTCGAAGGTTTCGACCCAAAACCCAACCCAGCCTGAGTCCGGGTTATGTTAGGTTCTGCGGAAGTCTACCTACAGCATCATTATGACCCATTAAGATTCTTCTAGATCTCACTTTGCTGAAAGCTATTCTTTAGAGTATATTATATTAAGAAGTTTAATTTAATCACTAGACACTATTTGTATTTAGTCACTTAGTGGCTTATATCTAGATACTGTCTAGACCTCCTAGATCATTTCATAGAATCACCATAACCTACTAAGATTCTTCTAGATCTCACTTTGCTGAAAGCCATTCTTTAGAGTATATTATATTAAGAAGTTTAATTTAATCACTGGACACTATTTGTATTTAGTCACTTGGTGGCTCATATATCTAGATATTGTCTAGGCCTCCTAGATCATATCGTAGACTCAAAATGATGGAATACTTTTATTGAATACTTTAATCCATATTAAGCGGCCTAGGGTATATAAAGAGGACCATCTCTATATTCTGATTTACTCATTGCCCACTTCGAATATTAGCGTATTGACCGCTTAACCGATATTCTTACTCTATCTTCGATCTGGTGTTCAAAGGTCTGAACTCTCAGGATGAAGACCACATTTCTTACCTTGATCGTTCTCTTCCTCGGCCTAGTTATTGCATCGCCTATGTACAACTCTGATGAACATGAAAATATTGAAGGTAATTCTATACCCATTGATAAGCAGATGGTACTATAACACACCCATAGTTTCTATTTCTGAGGAAGGACAGTGTGACTGGATAGATCCGGGTTGCGAAACCTGGGATTTCGTCAGTTGCATTTGCACCGATTACGACTACCTTTCTAAACGCGAGCCTAGAGATGACCCTCCAGATTTAATTAGCGATAATCTAAACGAACGCCAGGGAGGGAGGATTCAACGCCGCGTTACAAAGAGTATTGGGGGTTTCTATACTGGTAAAGTACAGGGAAATTGGATCGCAGTCGATAATGACGCATATGAGAAAGCCAAGCGGGCAGTTTTCAACCAACTAGCCAAGGACCCACGTGTTTATTTCGGGCAAGTTGATAATTTATCAAAGCGTTTCAGACCCTTCAGTCCCCATCGTCAGGCATGGAGGTGGACTGGCAAAGTTGATAAAAAGCTACTTTCGCGGCAGGCGCACACAGACCGCGACCGATTTGGTCGATTCAAAAACTGGCAAGGGACCAGTTTTTTTGATTTTACCTTTTATTTTCGGGTAACTTGAAGTGACTGAAACCAGGATAAACTGTTGGTCTACTAGATTCAACAAAAAGGGATAGGATTAATGATCGTTTTGTTCACACAAATTGTCTGTGTATTTACCGAGTTTGTATCTCCTTCAGAGATCAAATCCATTCTCAGTTGCCTATAAAAACCAGTCTATTTTGCCAATCAGTTATAATAAGCCCAGATTAGCAATCGTTTACTATATTCAAACCTCGCATGAGCAGGTGGATCGATACGAGGCGGCCTCGACACCTGACAGCCGAGCAAAGAGCGTCGATCCCTGAACATCCAGAGTATGTCGAAGCGGTCCGGCGATTGGATGAGCAAGCTGAAGTTTGCAACCATGACCCTCCACGAGATCATCCACAATCGTCGGACTGTTATAATCCAGCAGAGCCGTCGCCCCGAGACCCTCCACCAGTTCACGGTTTCTACTGGACGCAGTCGCGATAACAGTCACGCCCGATGCAACGGCAAACTGGATAGCGGCACTCCCACAACTCGACGACCCGCCCCAGACGATAACGGTCTTACCGACTGGTTCTGCAATTGGTACCGAGGGAAGGGGTAGCTCCAATCGACCGGGTGGATATAATCCCATCGCAGCAGTGCACAACGCTAGAGGAAGGACACTATGGTCGGGTAAAAGGGCGATGGTCTTAGCATCGCAGACGGCATAGTGCTGGAAGGCACCGTATTTGGGATCGGGTATTTTAATCCAGTATGCTTTGCTGTTTCACTTGTCACTAGACTGACCAACGTATATGGAAATAGATGAAACTTACGCCATCACACGATCACCCTTCTTATAGGTCGTCACGCCCTCGCCTACCTCGAATATTTCACCTGCCATAGCTGCTCCAATCGTCTACCGCTGTCAGCAGAAGAGTACTTGAGATGGGATGGACAACACACAAAAGGGTACTTCTTTGGAAACGGAAGTTTCGACCCGAAATCGTGGATTTTCCAGTCCACTGCACCTGTTAGCAGATGTCGTATCCACGGCCGAGTCTACTTACTCGGGTTGATAGCAATAGCGCTATTCTTCACGACGACTTCGTTCGGACCGGGTAGACTATACGGGGCTTCTTTTACGGAGAAGTCGCCTTCGGATTCAAGGAGCCAGGTTGCAGCGTTGGAGACAGACATGGTTGATGATGATCGATATCCAAGTATGGTTATGATTGATTAACATTATGGATTATATTGGCATGTTTGTATAGTTTATTGTTTACGGAATTCGGTGATACTGGAGTTAGACCTCGAGATCAAAATAAGGTGCTGTCTTAACCCAATCCCTGCTATCTTCGGTCGATCAGACTAATTCTGACGGCGAACGGTGTGAATTTAGGGCTTATGTCAGACCGCGCTCATCAACACTGCAAATTGAGATGAAGGAATGAGTTATTAGATTGATACGGTGAAATGGGATTAATCTCCGGGGTGCATATTCGACGCGGGATTAAAGTACGGTGTCTACACCCCGTATGCTGCATTCTAACTCCGACATCGACTTTATGCAGCCGATTCCTTTAGAGGTTATCGGTGTACCAAGCACGTACAAGCAAGGAGAGTTTAAACAGCATGTAGCGACACTGAACCTGCCAGCTGTCGAAGACCGTCACCTTCGTCTCGAATTGAAAGCCTGATGAAAAGCCTGACAGAAAGCGACATCTGGATTACAGCGTCAAAGCTGATGGATACGTTCAAGAGTGTTCTTTGACCTTTGTCAGTCGTACCACCCAAGTAGCGATTCTCGTCAAAGGTCAGATTAAGGTGGCTTGACAATAGAGAGCTGAAAAAAATCAAATCCATCGCCCTTGCGCCCCAGGATACGATTATCACTCAAAATAGTGCATCGGCTAGAATCATCCATCATAGTCGGTGACAACATCTGCAGCGGGCCTGGAGAGAAGCATGCATGCTGCAGTCATATGTCGGCAAGACCGGATGCATGTAAGGGAGTTCCGTGTTCATCCCCACAATGCAAGTCTTGCTTATTCTGCAGAATAATTGGGAACACATGTGTTGTTTCTGAGCCGATTGAATATGCGGCTAGAGATGTTGACGGTGAGAGATTATATTGCGGTTGTCGGTGTAGTTTGCTCGACGATGCTATTTTGTCGCAAAATGTCGAAGCCGGACATCTGGAAGGTAGGACTGTCTCGCTCTTCAGGTCGCATACGGTCTAGATGGATGAAAGGGCTACTACCCCGCTTACTTCCGATGAAGATAGGATCAAATCGACGTCGAGGAAGATGCTGATATTGAGATTTTTTCGATATCGGCTTGACCGATCGAGTCCATCGCCACCTAGCCGACAGTTGTGACACGACTGGGATGTTTGTATACGGGCGCATGATCTGCAGTGATTTATCCTGGAGAGAGGCTTCTTATCGAACATATGATTTCTTTTTCGATCTGGCCCGAATATCCATCCCTAAGTAGCAGTCTGGTGTGACGCGATGAGGGATATAAATCCAACGTTGATTCTGTCGTTGAGTTGGTGATATTTGGGACTGATAGGTGAGTGGTCATCAACAGCAAGGATGTTTTGCTGTGGCTGATGGATAGGGATCCTTCGGTCGCAATGTGACGTTGCAGTGAGACGGCATTGTATGAACGAGGATACCTCATCCGTTGTACAGATCTCGGACACTCTGGCATCATCTCATTTGTCTCATGATAGAAATCGACGAACTGTTGAAGCTCTCATGATGCAGTCCATCCAAGCTTTGTGGCAGCGCCATAGCCGTGCTTATCGTTCTTGGCCTGAACTTCCATCGCGTTCGCAAACCGGCCGCGGCGAGGAGATGAACAAGGGATGAAGGCGAAAAGACTGAACGACGGCACCGCGCTATCGATAACCGCGCAATTCGATGCCATCATAGGCTACTGACAGCTTCTTATCTCTTCTAGAACACCTCTTAGAGTTAAGCTTGGTCGAGCTTGATAAGCTTAGTTGCATGGATAGCCGCTGAAGGTTAAATCGAGCTCCTGAGCTGAGCTGTTTTGATATACCTATTGCAGTAGAGGATGCGCTCATCAGGCCACCGTTTGAAAAGCAATTATGTATTAAATCGCTATCAGGAGCACACGACGCTGATCAGGCAGCATGTATTTCAAATGCGACCGAGAGAGATAGCTGATCCGTAAGCAGCCGACGTTTCACGAGGCACAAAGATGAGATTCTGGCAGGTGAAACGGAGGTGATAGGCGATGACCAGAACGGATTACATGAAGCTATCGCGGCGAGATAAGAGATTATCAAATAGAATAGAGTACTCGAATGGTGGGCTGACCTGTTGCCACCATGCCCGATCCATCCGGTGGCTAGCCGTAATAGGCACACGGTCGTCCGATCCGCCGCCAGTGGCAGTTGGCCATTAGAAATCGTCCAGCTTGACTCCGGAGTTACATACAGCTGAGACTGAAACCTGATGACTTGATGAGCAGAGGCCTTACCGTTCTCATTAGATTCTCATTACTGTTTGAGTTCTGGGGTAATGTCCCATCAATCCATGAGGCATTTACTATGTAAACACTGTACGATAACTTTAATAATGTTGATAACTCTATTATGTATGCCAGATAGTGATCCCCGGAAGTACCCCGATATCTACGAAAATTTCTGCTCGTACGGCTGTGCACCGGTGTGGGTGTTTCAGCGCTGGCGGTGCTAAGAACCCGCTAGACGAGCTTAAACCCCACCCTGCGTCCGCCACAGCAGATCTGCCCAATCAGAGACCAGAAAATATCTGCAAATGGCGGTTTTAACGAGCCGGAGGCTGAATACGGTCTAGCGCCGTATGGGCATTACTTGCACTGTACAGCGTCACGGCCACGGGTTCTTTGATTGTTTCCTTCTGCGTCGTGGATTTTTGCCCCGCATCCGGCCATGACCGACCCCAAATCGTCCAGACCCACGTTGCATTCCGACTCCAAGTTTTTTTCTGTGCCGTTCGGCTTTTAAATCATCTTCCCTTCCCACCGTTTGGGTCGATATCCAGTCTTCATCCCATTGCTGATATTCAGAAGGGACACTCGACCTCTCTCCCTTACACCCTCACACACATACATCATGGAATACACACAAACCGTCAACGAACACCAACCCACACAGAAGGAAATGGAGGCCGGCGCAGACAACAAGTCCTTCAACGCCCCGGCGGAATATGACAAGGATCTCGTGGGTGAGATGGACGAGAGGGAGAGGAATGTCTACGATCATGGCGTCAACAAGTTCAACCGTCTCGGATGGAAACGTCTGACGGTGGTGCTCATTGTCGAGGCCATCGCGTTGGGCAGTCTGTCGATCCCCTCCTCGTTCGCGACCCTGGGCATGGTTGCCGGTGTCATCTGCTGCATTGGCCTTGGTCTGATCGCCATCTACACCAGTCACGTCATTGGCCAGGTCAAGCTGGCCTACCCTCACGTCCAACACTACCCCGACGCCGGTCGATTGATGATGGGCCGCTTTGGCTACGAGTTGGTCAATGTCATGCTTATTCTCGAACTGCTCTTCCTCACGGGCTCCCACTGCCTGACGGGTACCATCGCCTTCCAGAACATCACCGAGAGCGGTGTCTGCTCTGTCGTCTTCGCGGTTGTTTCTGCCATCATCCTGGCTTTGTTGGCCTTCCCTCCCAGTTTCGCTGAGATGGCTGTTCTCGGTTACATCGATTTTGCCTCCATCATCATCGCTATTGGTATCACCATCATCGGCACTGGTGTCTCCGCTGGCAACTCCGCTGGTGGACTGTCTGGTGTTGAATGGTCTGCGTGGCCCAAGCCAGGAACCACCTTCACCGACGCCTTTATCGCCCTCTCCAACATCATTTTCGCCTACAGTTTCGCTCTATGCCAGTTCTCCTTCATGGACGAGATGCACACCCCCAAGGACTATATCAAATCGATCTGGACCCTTGGTATCACTGAAATCTTCATCTACACCATCACCGGTGCCCTCATCTACGCCTTTGTCGGCCAGGACGTCGAGAGCCCCGCTCTCCTTTCCGCCGGAAACACCCTCAGCAGAGTCGCTTTCGGAGTCGCCCTTCCCGTCATCTTCATCTCTGGCTCGATCAACACCGTCGTGCTGGGCCGTCTTGTGCACGGACGTGTCTTCAAGAACTCGACCATCCGCTTCATCAACACCAAGATGGGCTGGATCACCTGGCTCTCTCTGATCATCTTCGCCACCATCCTCGCCTTCATCATCGCCGAAGTCATCCCCTTCTTCTCCGACCTCCTCTCCATCTGCTCCTCGCTCTTCATCTCCGGCTTCACCTTCTACTTCCCCGCCATGATGTGGTTCATGCTCATCAGAAAGGGCAGCTGGACTGATCCGAAGAACCTCTTCCTCGCCTTTGTCAACGGATGTGTTTTCATCATCGGCCTTGTCATTTTGGTTGCGGGCACCTATGCTAGTGTCGATGATATTGTAAGTTTTCTCCAACTTTCTGATTTGAATCTGTTACTAATGATTTCTCCAGAACAACAACTACAAGGAAGGCACCGTGCGAGGTGTTTTCACCTGCGCTGCTCCGGAGTAAGCGTGGATTATGACGAATCATGGATTTCGATATGTCAGCGACTGTATCATAGATTACATTTACAATAAATTGCATTGCATATACCTATCTCTTTCTGTAAATGCCTCATTCTGTGGATCTGTAATTGCTCATTGTGGCTTCGGTGATGTCACTACTGCCTTGGTTTCTACGAATTTCTTCGTTCAATTGACTGTCGTCATATTTGCATGTCCCATGCTATACAGAATATGACCCAGAATTGACTTAGCGATTTGGCTTCACCATGACACTATTGCTGTATAGAATATGGCCTCAGTTAAAATCGAAGTTGGCAATTTCCTTCATCACTAAATTACTCTACATCATACCCCTTAACGGATTGCCTGGTCTAGACCGACAGCAATTTCAGCTTCATCACGCTACTCTGTATACGAACAAAGCACCACTTAGCAATACGCCTCATTCAATAATCCAACTTGGCAAATGCTTCACTAACAAGACTACTACTGTTGCTTACTCCTTGGCGAACATTAGCCAGACGCAAGCACTTCTCCAAGACCCTTGCCTCAAAAACAAGACCATGGATAAACTCCCGTCATATTCTCGGGCCGCTCGACTTGGCTAATTTCAGGTACTCATACACAGTTGAAGTAGGAGGAGTACGATGAGATCACTCAAGCCAGAGATCAGCGCCAAAC
The DNA here is from genome assembly GCA_019976455.1 of Aspergillus sp. 'subgen. Cremei'. Lineage (NCBI taxonomy): Eukaryota > Fungi > Ascomycota > Eurotiomycetes > Eurotiales > Aspergillaceae > Aspergillus > Aspergillus sp. 'subgen. Cremei'. The sequence continues at coordinate 189,553 of JAFBMR010000002.1, forward strand.
TTTGAGCGGCTACTGCTTACTGCTGACACGGGTTGGGGTCAAGTAAGTCAAGAGCCCCGGAATCTTCCATCACGATCTACATAACCATGACATATAAAAACGTCGCGCAACCCCATAATTTGTAATGGAAACTGGCTGTTGGGGCTTTCCCCCGCAAAATGCCCAACATTTGAACGCATAAACATGGAGGATGTGAAATTGCGACCATGGGGTTGTGTTCCGGGGTACCCCGTATTCTGGCCCTGGTCGGTGTTGGTGCCCCGTATACGATTACCCCATATGAACGGATCGGGCGGGGAGAGAAAAAGAAAAACTCTAGATGAGGCCCGAATTGTGTATGAACAGTCCACCGAAAGATCCCGATGCTAAGGTTAATGGCTTGGATGAGAGTTAAGGTGACACATATTTTTTGGCTTTGGAGGTGAGGATAATGCCTCATTTGGGGTAGCTGCACGCTTTTTGTCGGAATTACAGGAGTAATACAGACTTCTCCAGATTCTCCTGTATTGTTGACCCTGGACTATGGCTCTATCCACATTTAGAATAAATGAAGTAATTGTTAAAGCATCATCTTCTCGTGCCTCATCCATGAATCGAGGTCGGTATATCGACTCCACCGACACTTCAGCTTCCCCATACCCACTTTCTTATTAGCTAATTCCGAGCCCACCGTACCACTCTTCACCGATTATCGGACCTTGACCTACAATTGCATTGCATTATTCATGAATTTATACAAATAAATTCACTATACAGATATAGTATGAGTTTGAATATCCTTAACTCATTCTCTCAACTGACAAGAACCAAGACGGCTATTCGGCTTCGGCAACGGACCAACAGCAGAATACGGCGAATCCACCGGGACTCGGACACTCCACAAAAGCAGAAATGTGGGGATTGTGGCCAATCTGTGCCACCGTGGCGGTTTTGCATCGTGCAGGCTGTTTTGAACATTTGTTTCTCGCTCAAATTGGGCGATTTTGACATCTACAAAAAAGGACAGTACTCTGTGTGCGATATGAAAGATTGTGATGGTAAAACCCCGAGATAATCGTGATAAAATCAGACAGAAATTGAGACTGAGAAAGTGTGGGACTACTATCCACCAATGGGAGCTCGCAAATGGTCAGATTTTTACTGCAGGACGGATTTAAGATTCCAGAGTGGGTCTTTAGGGTTCCGGTTTGCCGCCCACAGGGATTTCCGGTGCTCTGATTGGTCTATTTTGCTGATCAGCCCCTCTGCCCGCAAAAAAAAGGATCGCTATCTTAGGTTATCTATCGTGGACGGCGATATTAAAGAATCAACGGCTGTCGTTGCTTTTCCTGACTACATCCATCTACTTATGAAGGGTAGCCATGTCGTTTGCACTCCCTAATGATATCTTGTTTTTGGTCGGGGACTTTATCGAGGACCATGAGGATCGGTATAATCTGATCTTTGTCTGTCGGCATTTCCACGACTTGTTTTTGCGCACTGTTTATAGAGATGCGGCGTTGAGGAACTGTACTCAGATCAGGTCGTTCCTTGCTGCTATCCTGCGACGTCCAGAGCTGGCTCGGGCGGTTCGCACACTCGATTTTGATGAATGGCAGACAACGCCAAGTGCGGGGGAAACTGGCGACTTGAACGTGTTCAGCACCTTGATCGAAAATGTCAGCCAAAGCGACGAAGAATACGCAAAATGGGAGCAGGATCTCCACAAGGACAGTGCAGAAGCGTGGATTGCTCTTCTCCTGCCCCTCGTCACCAATGTGAAGCAGCTGAATTTGGTCTATCCAAAGGAGAACACGTATCTGGATCGCACCATGCAACGGGCTATCAAAGGCGAGAAGCCGTTTGAGAAGCAGCCTGCGTTCCGTATTTTAGAGCAGGTCTCTATGAAGCATCTTAACGATGACGACTGCAAAGGAAGTTATACACCGTCGCAAGTGCTGACATTCTTCCGCTTGCCATCCATGCGGAGCATCTCAGCAGACTCGGTCGTTGAATCGACATCTCAGCCTGAATCTGAAGAACAATTGGATAGCTCCATCTCCGAAATCCATCTGACGACAAGCAACGGACCCAGAGGCATGGATAGCCTCATCTCCTGCTCGTCTCTCAGATCTTTCAAATACCAACACTCGGACAACCACCTCCTCGCAGAAGGATACCAACCATCCGCATTTCATCGCTCGCTGGCCAGTAGCAAAAACACACTCGAAACCCTCTGGCTCGACTCGCATGGCACTCACTTCCCTTTTACCATTACCGGAGCCAACGAAACCCACGACGAATGGTTTGGATCGCTGGCCGATTTCACCGTCCTCAAGGACATCCGCATCCGACTGCCCAATCTCCTCGATATCCGCTATCAGCCTGACCCAGCGACTTCTGTAACTGATATTCTCCCCAAATCAGTCGAAACACTCTACATAGAAGGCTGCAAGGAGAACTCCCTCCCCACTCTCATCGCGCAGCTCAAACTGGTCCTGAGTAAACGCCGGTCGCGATTCCCCAATCTTCGCACTGTCGATGTCGAAGGGTTCTTCCATGATGAGGAAGACTATGAAGACTCAGGCTATGATGCCAGTGCAGCAGGTGCAGAGAAAACCATCAAGCCTCGCGTGTATGCGATGGCGGAGCCGTTGCATGTTTCTTGCGCTGAGGCGGAGATTCAGCTGAATCTTCGCGATCGTGATTGTCCAAGTACCATGGCTGGGGCTGTTTGATTTATTATGATATACGACTGATAGATATATTCTCTTTCTTTCTGTTTGTTTATTTATTTTGGTTGTTGTTTTTGCATTCCCCTGCACATATACACAAGCACACACACAAATATACATACACGATGGTTTGATTTCGATGCATATACACATACATTCCTTCACACTTGATTGAGCGATTCATTTACCCTCCATTTCATGTTTATAGATAGCGTTGCTTTATTCCTGGATTCGCAAATGGAGCGTCGAGTGGCATCGCCACCGTTTTCGGAATCAACTCACTTTCCCACTTCATAATCTCCATTCATGGGCAATCTATTCCCTCTGTGACTATCCGTGCTTTGCTCTAAGATCTGTATGATGATGTAGGAGGCTGACTATCTAGGTGTGGGAGCATAGCATGTGCCATGACGTGATGGTGTCTGTGCTGCATGTCTCATCCCGTATTCTCCTCCATGTTTAATCCCGATACCACAGCTATCTATAGAATCATTTACTCTAGTCCAATGCCATTTTCACAAGAAATAGCTCTGTTGTTGTGAAGAGTAGTTTGTTGCTACGGAAATTTTGTTGCTGAGGAAATTGTAAATCCATATCCAAGTATTATGATCGTCTAAACTGCTGCTATATAATCAAAAGTATAGAACTTTTCATTTCTGGGACTTTGAGCTATGAATTGAATCCTATGTCGATATCTCGGATATATATTCCCGGTCGATATCAATACAAGAATTTCCTTTACCATTGTTGACAGAAATTTAACATGATATCATATACAGAAATAAAGCGAAAGTCATATATTTCCTACAGCACGATGCAAAAATAATATTCAGAGATGAACAGCAAATTATACAATCCACAATATCTGTCCTCAAGCCCACCCGATAAGAGATTCAACTGGATCGAAATTCCGTAGGTGAAAACAGAGACAACCAAGCATCGAAGTGTTATATCGTCAGGAAGACCGGATAGGAATAGCAAAGAGACCTGCTGTAGTAGTGTCACTTAGCAGAGAGAGTGATGATGAGCCATTCTTGTGACCTGCGATAAATAAAGGCAAACAACATACTGGAAGATAAGATAGATGAGATCCATAACAGATAAAATGAATTAAGCATATCTAGAGATAATAACTTTGCACGGCCTCTGGCTACCTGCTCTCTAGTACTATTCACTCAGCGTCACCAACGTGCCCAGAATGCCCTAGATATACAGTCCAGACTGGGGTAAACTCCTCTGCCTTAATATTCACCTTAATCTGCCGACTAATTAACCACGACTCCGTTGAGCAGAAAGCTCATCTCTGGAATTGCATTGACATGAACCAGTCCAGTTTGAGTTCGCGGCTTCAAAATCAGCACCAAGAGTTGATGCTTAGTGTCCCAACTGCTGGATCACGTTGAATCGGCGTCGGTCCAGCTTGCACCGTTGCTTCAAAAACACGCAGTTGTTTCTTTGCATGGCGCAGTGCCAGATGGGAGGCAAGAGATTTGGGTTCCTCTAGCGATAACAAAGATACCGATAGAAAGGCGCGTAATCCGCCCGGCTGTACCGACCAGCTTCTGTAGGCCGACTAGAGAGTGGCAGTGTTTGATGGGTTACTCGCGATACCCGGACTCAGGAACAGAATGAGCCTTGGGTCCCTGAATAAGGTGATGGCATTGAACTGTGATCAAGTTCGCTCGGGCTGGAAGAGAATATCAAACGGCACCCATGGCCATAGTGTACTCAGAAAACACAAAGTACACTTCCGCCTCAGGCTGTAAAAATTTATCGATATAATCTGTGCGCCACTCATCCTCATACCAGCAGGTGTAGACAGCTTTGCAATACTCCCAATAATCCGGATACCATCCTGATTGCTGCCAGTCCACAATGACAACCCGAGCTGGACTGGTAGAAGGCACAATGATATTGCGCCGATGCAGATCTCCGTGAGTCAGTTTAATCTCTCCAGTATCCGGTAGAAAAGGTCGGTTAGGGTCGTCGTACTTGACCCCAAGACGTAGTTGATGTAAAGAAGCAAACCAGTCGTTGAAGTCCTTTACGCTCGAGAACGGGCCTGTTTTCGGCTGGCCGAAAAACACGTAGTCCGATAGATTTTGGTGGTTGATTGATCCTACACAGTCGTAAGTCATTGATTATGTGCTTCACCGGACGTCTTCAATCATACCAATAAACCGCTCCGAGCGGTCCTGTGCGAGTTTGCGTAACTTTCCCGTGATCTGGGAGAGCTGGTCATTTATGGCTCTTTTCTCGATAATACCAAGAGAGTCCCAGCACTCTTCGAGGTTTGGCCCACTGATCAGCTCCATGTATATGAAGGTATACCCATGACTATCAACGCGCCAGCCAAATACCTCGGGTATGGGAATGTCGTCACCAAAAACCTTTTTGATCATCCAAAGGTTCAGTGCCTCGACGGTTGTAACATGAGGCCCAAACTTCACAATTAGGCCGAGCTCCTCATATTTCACAGGCGTGGGTTGCCCACGTGTATCGATATCCTTGGACAAGGCTCGCACTTGGGTTGGCGTAGGAAGTTGTCGGTCTGGACCGCAGGTGAAAAACGACGTATCAATGAAATCCAGCTCTTTTTGCTTAGAATCAGGTAATGAAAGTGAGATAGGCTTATCGCCGAGTGAATATAGGACCATCTTAAGAGTAAAGCCAATATGATAATCGACAATCAGAAATGTGTGCGGGTTAACAAGAATGCGGGGAATGTGGGGCTCCAAAGTCTTAAGAAACTTAAATAGTCTAGACAGTTGGAATTGCATGCCCATTATGTCGCGATATTCAAGAATTATGTTGTTCTTCGAGACCGCAGCCATTTATGAAATAACTTATCGCTATGTCAATGCTGTCTGGGCTAATATTTAGTCCTGTGGATAATCATGCTGGTAGTTGTTTGCAGAGGATCTTGCACCATCTAGATATATATTCGTCATGGGTGCTAGTTCCAAAATTAGTCTCCACCATTTTTTGATACAGATAGAACAGGATATGTATAGAGAGTAGACTACCATTTCAGCGGTGAAGAGAGTAAAATGAGATATACTACTCAGATGGACAGCAAATGATAGAATCTACATACAACACCTGTTCGTTTTGAAGCCTTATTAGATAAGGATACAGTAAGGATAGCCCACCCGATAAGAGACTGATACCCCGACATCCAGTGATATAAGAGAGCAGAATTGCATGCTTGGTTGCTGCTTATGGATCAGTTTTCTATGATATTGACATAGCAAATGCGCTGGGCTGCTGTGAATGTCAATCTGAGTATAGTTATTCGCGTATATAGTGAAATCTTCCATAGCGACCCTGAACTCCAGTTGATATACAGCAAAGGCTATTTAGTGCCCTTTTGTTTATCAATAGTATTCAAGATATATAAAGTATGCTAACTATCAATTAAGGGTATTAGCTCAGTAGAATCAAGAGATTAGTGTTAAATTGACATACGATGAATGTAGTACTCTGGCCGACCAGTCACGTGATCTACTCGACAATCTTTGGACAATATGCAAAATAGATGGCTTGAAACAGAAGAATGAGTTTGGCTGAAGAATGAACAGTTCATCATGCAAGCTGGATCGAAAATAGTATCGATCAACAGTTTTAATTGACGCGTCACCAGATAGATGTATGTAATAAATGATACACACAGCGGCGTATGTTACAGACTGTATTACAGCTCAGGATACAAAAGACCCCCGCCACGCCACTTCCTCCTTCGACGCGTCATATCTCAGCTTCACAACTTCACAGCTCACACTGCATCATCCACCATGGTCGGTTCCCCCTCACTGCCATGCTGTCCTCCCGCTAATGTTGTTCTTTAGAGCACTAACTCATTCTGGACCGAAGTCCCTAAGGACATGAATGCGGATTACTTCTGGAAAGACGCCGAAAGCCCTGGACAGTTGGTAGCAGCATCATTCGGCCTGAAGTCACCAGAGCCCGTATTTGGGAATACTGCCCGGGCTCCATGCACGATGTTTATTTTCAAAGCTGGGGAGAAATTCTACCTGTGGAATTTGGAGCAGGGCTCGGTGGGTGAAATCATGAAGCCCACTGAGAAGGAGAAGATCGAGGGGCTGGTATGGGCAAATGACTTAAAATCATTGGAGACGAGGGAGTTAGAAGAGGAGGATTGATTGAATGTAATAGCCCCAGTAGCCTTGGAATTATAAATATCCCAGACCTTCCGCCAGAGGGGACACGATCCTGGAGTACTCCGTAGGCTCAGGCTATAAATCAACATGGCAGAGGCAGATCCATATGCAACGATCCTTCCCGCATTCAACAACCAACTGAACTTTAAAACCGCATGGTCATATAAGCAAAAGGTACTTCACGCATCGCATTCTTGGATTTGATACTAACCCAGAATTTGGTAGGACGTACTCAAATTCATTGACAAGGTGATTGCGGAACCTAACACATATGGAATTGTCCCGGAGTGGCAGACCTATCTCACCACCATTCGAGATGGCCTTAAGTATCTCATGTAACGATTTTGAAACCTCGTTCGTTGTTCGGATTGCAGTGTCTAACAAGGGGACAGGATTGGTGGAGCCGGTTACATAGAGCCCATACCAGTACAGCACACTTGGCGGTTAGAAAACAAGAAGCGAAAGGGTCCGAACGATCCATACGATCTTCAGCAATATGTCTTGTCGGGGGGTCATCGGGTCTCCTGCGCTTACGATCTCTTAGCCATCTTCCTCTCTTTGGCCCCCGCTCACATTGGGGCGACGCGAACCACCTTCTATCTTCCCTGGACAGTCCTCTACAGCCGATGGGTGAACGAGTTTGTGTTCAAACATAAAAACGTCCATAAAGGGCCCAAACAACCCACTATGCTGCAGTGCACCTGGCAGAATGAAGGAAACCCGGCCGGCGAGCGGTTCTTCATTGGGGTCAATTTGTCCGGCTATGCAGGGACTGGCAGCCCTAAGAACGCTGAGGACAACCCGTGGGTGAGGAGAGTGAGGAAGGGCCGGTTTGCACTTGTTTCTGATAATGGACAAGAGGATGGGACGGTGAATGGATGGGCCTATGACAACGCACCAGAGATCTTCTTGCAGGGAAGGCAAAAAGGCTGGAACTTTGGCAACTGTGCCGAGACACATCCCTTTGTGGAGTTGGTACAGTAAGTCAAGCTGCAGAGGCGGGGAAAATGTCGATTATGGCTGACACGATGGATAGGAAGGCATCCCGGGCCCAGCGAAAGCGACGTGAGGGGTTTGCTGTAAAACCGCAGCTTGTCGAACAGGTGATCAAGGATGCACAAGGCGAGTATACAGAGATTCCCTGGAATTCTCTGGCGGTACCCTGTGCCAACTGTCGAGTGCTGATCAATGAGATCTATCATTGTGACCACTGGAAGTTCATCCCATTGCTTGAGCTCCCAGCATTGGTTGTCGAGGATAATACACCCAGCCCAGGAGGCTAGCCAGCCTGTTATGACCTGGTTGCCTTGTTTTCAATCAAGTTCTTGCGCAATTTAGCCTGTTCCAGATAGAATAGACCAGTCGGGATATCGACTGCATGCTCGGAAGTGTAACATGAACCTACAATGTGGTAGACCTGCATCTGCACCTGTAGTCACGCCTGCACTACCCCATGGTGGTGGTATTGTATTGTCCTGGTAAATGAAATACACGTTTGGTATCTGTAATACAGCCAGGGCCTTGGTTACCACCTAACAGACTCGCTCTTCCTCTGCAGCGCAGCCATCATCGCCACATCCACGAATTCATCATGACACCCCCCGTTGATAGTGGAAAGTTCTACATCTATGCCAGCACGGCAAAGCAAGACGAGGCGCCAAAAGAGGTTCTTGACAAGAAGACCAGCAGCGACGAGTTTGTCGACAAGTTATCCAACAAGGTCATCATCGTCACCAAAAAGCCCGAAAAGCCGGATTTCATTGCCACAATCCACAAGGACGACCAATGGGCAAAATGGCTCAATGTCCTCGACAAGAATGGCCAGTTCAAACTGACCATGGACGAGAAGAAAGCGGAAATCAACCACTTTGAATTCGCATTTCAAGAGCCCATCGCCCTCAAATTCAGCTCGACCAAGGAGGCCCTGGCCAACGCATTTGGCGACGATGAGAGCAAGATCAAGCCCCCAGGCTACGAAGACCCGCGGCTCTGTGCCGGGCTGATCAAACCGAGCGACAAGCCTGAAGGCCAGGTCAAATTGGAAACAATGTGGAAGTTCGCCGGGCTGCCACCGGAGATATTGCCCGCACCTCTTCGAAAACTGATGGTTAGCATGGACTGGAGCCTGCCTCGGGGCCACCGCAATGCCATGTGGTTCAATCCTGGGGTAGGGTCCCGGATCAATATTCGACTGGCGATGCGACTCGCCGACGTGGACCCGCTAAACAAGCTTATCCAGGCCGAGTCGTTGAAAATGAATATCACAAAGGCCGAGGTAGTATGTAAAAAAGTGCTCACGCTCGCAGACACGGGACATAAAAAGCTGGCTGTCAATCAGGGCGAGGCGCTACTGGGGTTGGAATGCAAACTGAATAAAGACTTGGACCTGAGAGGATGCATGCAATTCAGCGATGAGCTCATCCACTTCACACTGGAGACGGATACGGAGGATACAGTAGCTAAACTGATCGCCTGGCTGGGTACTGTGATTTTGGGCGACGAAGACAAACTCAAGCCAATGGAGAATGTCCTCAAGGGGGAGCCATTTCAGTCTATCAGCTTCCGTCGGTTCCAGCTCACACTGGATACCAGCGGACCAAACACAAAGGTGGACTCCTTCAGTGTGGATGTTCAGGCTGCCACCACTGTTGGCCAGGATCCTTCCAAGTCGGAAAAGACTCTGTTTCTCATCTCTTACACATGGAATAACGTCCAGGGAAGCACTAATCTGGGGACAATTCGGGGAGAGTTGTGGGAACGTAAGTTATCTCGTTCGAGCTGCTGAGTACTTGGTTAATAATCTGACTTTTTCGCAGCGACTGATGAGCCATCTCTGGCCGACCCATCGTACGAAGAGTGGACAGATTTTCAACCAATCCCGAAGAATACACCCACACCACCGATTGACATAGCATATCTCATTCCCGGCCAGACGATTGACAATATCCCAGCCACGATCCCAAGAAAGATCACCCGAGCGTTCATTAGTCTGTCAGCAACACAGGTTAGCCTAGGAGCGACTATCAAGGCAAACGAGGTGGAGCCTGGAAGCGTTCCTCAGCCGTATCTGGGCGAGGTCAGGCTAGATGCTTCTTTCACGCGGGAAAAGGAAAAGAAGGACTTCAACTTTGAGCTGTATGTGCTGGCTGGTATTCAGCCAAGTACAACTTCAACACACACCCAACCGGCGGTGTTGACAGGCGATTTGATTTACAAGCGTTCATCTTGATGTACATACAGACATATATCTACCACGCCAAGGATGTGCATTGCCTAATACCCTTTGTGAGAAGTCATAATGGTGAAGCGCTGAAGATCTCATAATCTTAACCGTCAGATTGCGATGCTAGGACAGAGGATATCATGGAATGGTGTCGGAAGAGGTGGCACTCTTAGTGATGGAAGGGATAGATTCTCCAGTCAATTCATTTTGCAGCGTAAATGAGTAAATTCAAACATGCTAAGAAGCTATCATCATTATGCAGCCACTGCACCCATTCGAGGAACCTCCAAAAACGATTTCGCAAATGTCGCTTCATCCTTCAACAGATTTGCTGGCTTCGCCCCCGTCAACGCACTGTCTCCTGTAGTATCCCACTTGAAGAACTCAAGTTCTGACCACATCTTGACAAAATCATCTGCAGCCGTGCTACCAAATCCCGGGGTGCCATCCCATTGCTTGCGCACATTCTCCCACGCTTGCGGACTCTTATCTTCTTCCTTTGGCTCCCATGGCCCCTTGGTGTCCTCAACTTTGGGGAAACTGAACTTCGAGGCCGCATCATCAATGAAGAAGGTTTTGTAATCGAATGACGGGATCTTGTCCTCACTTAAAACGGGCAGCGGTGAGGAGATGGTGATCCCCATTGCCTGTGAAACGGCGGGGTCACCGCCGTCTAGAAGCGAGCCTATCTGGTTGGGATTAGAGGCAGCGCCGCTGTTCGGGTCCTCCTTGGCGTCGTCTAATCTGTCAGTATATTGTATATTTTAGATTGAGTAGTGAGAATAATAACTTACACTTTCCCCAAAGCGCATTCGGGACCGACTTGTAGACCATGAAGGCGGAATTCCACACTGGAATGCCCGCGTCTTCCCCGGCAGACGTTAGGGCCTTCAGCTTCTGAGAGGGTTTAATCTTCACGGTCAAAACACTTGACAGCTCGTCCTCAAGATGCATAGGCTTGGCGTATATATTGCTCGGGTTTTCCTTTGGTTTGTATGGGGGAATGGGCTGTCCGTGTGCATCTGGTTCGTCTGTTACGACTTGGGCCTGTTTGACCGCAAACTTGCATCCGACGGTGAATTGGAACACGGCACCACGAACATCCCATGGGCCCGAGTTCGGGTTGGATTTAGCGTTCGTATCACTGGCTGGGATGAGACCCTGGTTGCACGAGAAGACAATTGCGGGTGGCGGATCTTGACCCTTGGCCAGATCAGCTTGCAGAACCTGCTCGATGAACTCCGGCAGAGTACGCCGCCTGTTATCTGGAGTTTGCTTCTCGCCAAAGCCGATATCGAAACCGAAGACCCAGAAGTTGACGTGGACGTGGCCAGCGACCGGGGGCCCTTCGATGTATAGCGTCGCGGAGATCTCGATGTTGATGTGAACGGTACAAATCCATAGATCGAGGGTGAAACGGACACCAACGCTGAGTCCACCGTCGGCTGCAAAATGGAATGGCTTGTAATTGATAAGGAAGTCGGCGTACGCATCGAAGAAAGCGTACAAAGCACCCAATGTCAGGGACGCATCCAGTCTGCCACCTCCCATGCAGACTTTGGGTGTGATGGCAAAGTAAGCCTCACCACGGATACTAATCGAGCTGTCGTAAGACCAGCTGATGGCCAGACGAGGCGGCTTGGGATACTGTGCTGGTGGCGTGTACGACCGATGATAACCACCGATGGTAAAAACGAAGTCACCTGCGGACGGTCCACCGCCAAACCAGGTGTACAGGGCAAACCCTCCAGTGAGATGGCAACTAGGATCAAGCACGTATGATGAGGGCGTCAGTTGGCCCTCCACCTTGAACGTGCCGGCGTCAAAGTCCAGCACAGCGATCAAGCCCAGTTGAACGTGGGCGAATTTCTTTTCAGCGCCGGCAGGCATATCAGCCGTGGCGACGCCAAACAGTCCAACCTTGACTTTGGGGTCCCATTCAACGGCAAGGACAGCTTTGATGTCGAGAATTTCAAACGCAAGCACAGTCAAACCGGCGGCTAGCCAGAATGCATTGTCTTTGGGGAAGAACCAGGCATCTCCGCCCATCAATGAGTCCAGTGCACCTTTAGGATCAGTCGCCTCTGGAGGTTTGATCAAGGGAAAGTCCACAACATTAGTGACAGTTGGAAATTGTAGGAAGCTGTTGTACCCAAATCCACCCGTGACGCCTCGAATTTCGGCAAATTCCAACGTGGCCAACGGGCCGTTTAGGATAAAGTAGACAAATGTCGAAGTAAACTGTGTGCCGGACTTGTCCTTGACTTTTCCGTAGAATCCAGCTGCTTCGAAGAGATATGGCTTGAAACTGAGCGTAGCCGCTCCTTGATAGGTGGCGTCAACGTGCTTGAACATGCCGGCCAGAATGACAGGGGATCGATCAAATGAAGCAGCCAGACCGTCAATTTCAGGTTTGGGGAGGGGGAAGTTCTTGAAGAGATCCTTGCCTTTATCAAACACAAGGGTAAGTTTGAATCCAAGCAAGCCAACGCCAATCGGACCAAGGAGGATGGAAGCGTCGAGGAGGAGCGAGAGTGACGGATGCTCGCCCAGGCTGTACTTCAGGCCCAAATTGCGGATCGTGATGGGCCCGATCTTCTTTTCGTACGGTGCTTTGGCTGCACTGGGCTCGGATGGCGGCGTGTCTGCTTCCTCTGTAATATCTTCCTCTCCACTCGTGGCCATCCGGAGGGCTTTGGGCTTGGGCTTGGACTTGGCCTGGCCAAAGACATAATCCAAAGCGACAATGTTGCCCTGCTGGGGATCCTTGCGAATCAGCATGAAGTGCATGCCAGCTTGAATAACCACATCGTCAGGTTTGTAGTTTTCCTTCTTCTTGAGAGCTTTGTATCGCAGTTGTTGCTCCTCAGGCAGTTTCTTATTTATCTTTTCCACGGAATCGTAAGTCAAGCCAGCCGGTGCACCTTCTTTCTTCTGCGGCTGGACGTAGAAAAACACCATCTCGTCGAACGGTTTCGGTACCTCGCCGATCAAGTCAAATTTTACCTGAGGCATGTCGCCCACGGACAGTCGAAATGCACGCTGGACGGCAGGTTTACTCTTGGGACTCTTGTCGTCGGTTGGTGCAGCCTGAAATTGGAATGCCTGGAATTTGAAGTCTTTGATCTCGAGCCATGCAGTGAAAAAGACATCCTTTTTCGATCCAGATTTGGGACTAGCTGCTGCAGACTCGCCAGATTCGGGTTTGGCCTCTGGCTGGAGAGAGACCATTTCGATTCCAGCAGCATTCTTCGACTTGGGCAGCTGAAGGGAGATATTAGCCACGAAATCAGGAAATTCTACATCCGGGCCAAATATGTGCGCCGCGACACTCCCAACGGTCGTGGGCGGAGGGTCGCTATCCCCAAAGGTGAGGTTCGCCTTGAACTGCCATCCATGGCTGTCATGGTCGAAAGAGAGATCAAGTGGAAGATCCCCAAGCTTGATGGCCCCTTTACTCGTGAAGCTGGATGTTTTCGGACCGTCATACTTGTAGGTGAAATCGATCTTTTCGATTTCTAGGTGATCCAGCAGCGACACAATGCCGTCTGAAGTCGACGGATCGAAGAACTGGTACAAGGTGGATCCGTAGATATTCGACAGCGACAGTTTGACTTCCCACTGGTTTGTCGCTGCGGGAACGGGGTTGGGATCGATTTCTTCAGCCATGGTGATGCCGCCGTCTCAGCCAGTATCCAGCATCCTGATCGCAAGGCAAAACAACTTCGTCCCAGTAGATGTACCATCATACCATGGTCTCTCTCGTCTGTCACGATGTATTGTATTGGTATGTATCGAATCGGTCGTCGTGACCATTTCGGTTTTGTTACGTCTGATCGGCATTCTTACCAGTGCAACTCAGCGGCGGGGTAGACGCATCACACTGCATGATTATGCCTTGTGGAGAAGGTCTGATTATACTAATTCAGCTATCCGCTCGGTAGATCTACGCTGACATCCTGCAGGCCTGGTCAGCTCGCCACTGTCGCCTTGACTACTGAGAGCTGGTTACGGAGTCACAATATTCAGAATCAACACGTCAGGATTCGTTTAACTGGATCTCGCCCTTTAGCACTATCCACTTGACTGCGAATTATCCCTCACAATGGGTTGCTTCAGCTGCAGATACCCCTCAATTGCTGTATACGGACCCCGCTCGAACTTGGGTCGGCTGTCCAACTTTCCTAATCCCAATGACTTGTACTCTGGGTCCGTAGCAGGGGTCTTCGCAAATGGCTGTAACCATGCCCAGTTGCCTGTCTGAATCGATGGCATTGCCACCGCGCTGCCTTTGATCGTCGGGTCTCGAGCGGGATCGTTCAGTCGATAGTCGGATGATAGCGGGCTGCCTTGTTTGCGGTATTTTTCGACGTCTTCAGTCACGATCATCGGTCCCAAGTGGAAGAAAGCGGTCATCTTCTGAAGGGCATCTTGCCACGTCCACTCCGGCAGTCGGAGGTTGTTTCTTGGGAGGATGCTGCTGAAGGCCGTGATCGGGAGGAACGGGTCGACGAGGGCACCAAATACCTGGAGTTGTTTATTCCAGAAGCGTGCGTACTGACGTGCGTGATCACCGCCGTTTTGCTTCGAGGCTTGAGGATTAATCCAGAAAGACGAAAGCTTAGGGAGGTTCTTGGGCGTGATGGACTCAAGGATGGTACTATCGTCTTTGTCCTTGTAGTAGGTCAAAATGGTGTTTAAATCGAGCTCATCACCCGGCGTGAGACTCTCGTTCTCCTTAAGGGATTTGGTTTTGAATAATCCCACCAGACCATCACTATCTCGATCTCGATCCCCCAGCTTGATGGGGAATTCGTAGTGCCTGTCTTGTTTAGAAGGGGGATTAGGTAGACCGGGGGTTCCTTCACAGTCTGGTCATCTGGGTCGGCCTGGCTTTCCTTTGCTTTTGTAGAGAGTTCCAATGACCAGCCCGCGTTGACAAGCGCCAACGGCCTCCCCACGAGTGAGCTCAAGAACCCAGCGTACGCACTGGGGGCCGTGGAGGAGGTCGATTCGAGAGACGAGTTTACCATGTTGAGGAATGCATGAAGGTAATCATCGCTGTCGTTGAGCAGTTTGATAAGGTGGTCCAATTGTGCCGTGTCAACTTCCTTCTTTGGTGGCCCAAATGGCAGCCATTTGCCGCTGGTTGCGACATGCTTGGGGGCATTGGGAGATGCCAAACGGACTTCACGGTAGAAGGTGCCATCAGGCAAGAATAGCTGGATACCATAGTCGACGTAGTTGAGGACAACCCAGCCCCAAATCGGATTCTCCCACTCCGTCACAGGACGCCAATATGAATACTCATTGTTATGGCGCGTATCGTGTTTGACAAATGTTGCGTTCAACCGGGCCGCTTGGTTGATACTAGGGGGGGACCTGTGCGAACTCAACATGCCCTGGTTCATTCTCCCGAACTAGATTTTCCTTGTCACCGAGCTTCTGCGGTTCATAGTAGGAGCTGAGATGCGGGTAGACTGCCTGCTCCTCCTCATGGCCGTAGCGCGCATCAATAGCGTTGATGACCTGACCGAATTTGTCGATGATGTTCAACTTGGAGAAATGGAACTGACCATGCGCGACCGGCTTGAAAGGATGTGGCTTCTTCTGCTGCGTACCAGCCCCAAAAGCTAGGATGCCGGCCGAGTTGGCGAGATACGAACCATAGGGGGTAACTTCTGAATAGATATCGATTATTTCCAGATGCTCCAGTTTGAATGGTCCGCTGACAGCCTCATCGATTGGGTGAACTCCGTCCTTGTCGTATCCAGCATCACGGGGATACCGTGCATTAGGCTTGATATGCGTACCTTGCACCATGGTCCGTAGATGGTCGTTGAACCCACTGAGGGGAGCTGACAGGAATGGAAGCTGCCATGTATTCTTGCGAATCAACTGCTGCTCATCCTCATTGATGTACTTCTTCAATGTCTCTGGGGTGACAGAGTTGAAGAGTTGATCAATCGTTGCTTGAAGAGAGAAATTTGGTTGAGGTAAAAGTAGGATACGCCCTGACAACGGCCGGCTGTCGTTGATGCGAGGGTTGAGAAGGTCAACTCCAGGGGCAATTCCCAGTCGCCACTGAGGGTCAATTCCATCCTTTTGCTCCTTGATCATGTCCCAATCTTCCCAAGGAATGTGGAAATATTCGGTTCCCCATTCGAGAAACAACGGTGCCCAGGGCTGCGTTTTGTTCCATTGATCTCGGAGTGGATCCTTTCCTTCCTCCCCATGGAGGCCACGATCATGATATAGTGGAGGCAGTTGTGGTTCTGGTGGCTTGAATGTTTGATCACTCAGTTTGATGAATTCCCGGACAAGTTTGTCGGCTGTGCCTTGGACGCCGGACGGCAAAGTCTTGACGCCATATGGGGTTGTATCCAAATCGCTGTCCATCCTGACAAACTGACTATCCAGCCGCACTTTGAGCTTTTCCAAATAATCGTCGGGCCATCCGTCCTTGATACCGCCAACTAGCAACGTCGGATCGCGGGGTTCGCTGAATTCAGGCAAGACTCCTTTCTGAGGGGTTTGGGGGAACTGGGACAGGAGTGTGCCGATAAGACCAGACTGTTCTCGAATAGTTTTTTCTAAACTCACAACCTGATCCTTCACATTATCGATAGGCAATGGCTTATCTTTCTCGGTCGCGCTGAAATACCTCCACCAGTGTGAGAACATGGTCCATCTCAGCTCGAGGAGTTGTCGATTGGCAGTGTCCAAGACTCGCTGGGCGTTGTTGAGCTGTTCCAGTCTGTCAATTTCAGCACCTGAAGGTGTCTTGACCTTTTCTCCCGGTTCGCTCTGGAGATGCCAGTGTGATCCTCCCGACTCTCGAGAAAAGTTCCAGTTCTGCACCTCATCCACGGCGGCCCGATGTGCACTTATACCTTCATCCTGTGCCCTCAAAAGCGGCTCCAGAAGGTGAAGATCTTTCTCTAGTCGTTTCTGTGCTTCCTCATCACTATCCGCCTGCTGCTGGTGGCTATCGATATAGGCCAGCAGTGAGTCGATCGGCGTCGTGCCCACCGTGACGGGCATATCGTTGAGCAAATGTTCAGACGCCTTGTTGGCAGGCATATTTTCCGGTCGTTTTTCTCGATTCCACTCCACACTGTACATGGCGCCATGGCAAAGACTCTGTCCGGGGCCTTTGACTTTCAACCACTTGTTGATGTCTTCTGGCCAGTCCTTGCCCTGCAGTTCCATATCCAACGCGTTAAGACGGTCCTGGCGCGAGAGGCCCAATCCCGGATTCAAATCCCCCAACGGCCCTTTGGCGGCGTCCGAATGCCATCCGATGACATAATAATCTGCTTTGGCACTGGTAAGCCGGCTTGGGATGCCATTGACAGTGCAGTCGAACGTATCCACGGTGGAGAAGACATTGCTGCAGTGAGGTTGATAGTCGAGGAAGAGCTGATTCGAACTGCTGATGGCTGTGAGATCGACTCGCTCGGGCTTAGACTCTGCCGGAGTGGTATCCAGGTCGAGCTCTTCCCAGTCTTTGACTGATTGCTTGTATCCAATGAAGGTCTCTGCCTGTCTTGCCAGTTTTATTCTGCCCACACTGTGGCTGTTCGTCGTGATATAAGGCGAGATGTCCACCTGAAGATCTGCATCATTCAAGTCCTGGTCATCGATCGAGCGCACTCTGTCACTTTCCACAACCCATGCTTCCACCGTCTCGATCGACGCATTTTTTGGTTGAATGGAGTCGGGGTCGAGTTTCCGGATCACCAGCCATCGATTTGGAAGTGCCCGAAAGGCCGGCACGGAATAGTCCTCTGGATCTTTGGCAGGTGTAGTTCCCAACCCTTTCGCTTTGCGTTCTTCAGTATGCTGTTTTGTCGCTGACTCTGTCGCAGCTGTTCCTGTTCGATAGAAACGCGGCATAACCCAGTGCAAATAAACGCCCATGCGGTTTTCCCGCAGCTTTTCCTTTCCCAAGTCATACAGACGCGAGTTGGTCCGAGCTGGGAAGGCATTGTGCAGATCGACGTGGTCAATAATGTCGTTCTGGATCAGGCTGTCGTCCAGCTGTAAGAAGGTGTAGTTAGGCTGGGTTATGGGAGCGATCTTGGCCTCTCTTTCGTCTTTGCCGCAAACATCTTCGTTGAGAATAAAGGCATCGAGCTTGAGAGGGACTGCGAGATTCATTGAATCAGTCATCTTGACTGGGATTTCGAACAATGGTGATGATTTTACTGGGCATTTGTTGCTTTCTTAAGTACTAACTACTACCCTAGTGTGGTAAAGACCCATATTGCTGACATCAATTTCCACGCACCTCCTCAGCTACGGTCCTTTCATTAACATGATCCATGTGTCATAGTTTCAGTCAGACCTGCATGGACCCGCCTACGTGTTACGTGTTCATCATATTCATCGATGTCTATGGAGTCTCGCAGAAATATGTTATCATTTTTCGAATGTCACACACCACATCCATGGGATATGGTCATGATCTAGCTGAATTTAACCCACACACTCCACTGTTGAGCTTAAGCGTCTCCAGTCCAAGGATTGTCGATGATTGACTCGTATTCATAAGTTGTGCTTGTTTTGGGGATGTAATAAACCGAGATTGTGTCGGTTGCATTGGGCACCACCGATAGGGAGGACCACTGATTCAGTGCTGGAACATCCTTGAGCTTTTTGTTGTATATCCTGCTGATATTGTTGTTTTGAATGTCGAAAGTGCATCGATTGAGGACATGCAGCCCATCCACGTAATACAGAACAACACGCAAGTATGGTTGTTTTTGAGCATCTGTACTCTGGTAGGCACTCACTGCCAGCGGGCTATCACCCCTGACAGTTCCTGTGCCGTCGAGTGCATTGACTACCAGCATCAATTAATTTGTGTTTGAGGCTTCGACAGAACAGATCGACTTACTGCCTTGCTTTTGATTAGTTGAGACATATTTGATCGTTTGTTCCTCGGCATCAGCCCAGAAGACCCAGCGGGCATCGTAGGATAGACAGGCAATATTACTGTCCTTGCTAACTTCGGTATATTCGTTAGGTTCCTTCGAGGCTTGGTCGAGTTTAGAGGTCAGTTCTAGTTCGACCACGTGGTAGTCTTTGGTTGCCCTGTGAGATTTGCGTGTCAGAAAAAAGCCACTCCTAACAATGATAGGCATGAACTGACTCGGTCTTTTCTAAATAGTAGATATAATTCTTTTTGGTTTTTATGTCAGTACAAGCGGCCACTGCCTTGTGATCGGTGAAAAACAAGTCGCCCTTGTCGTCGGCCAGCGGATTGTAGTACGGACTCAACAGGGAAATGGCATCGTCTGGAGGGTTGGGAGCCGGGGTATTTGGGGTACCCGAAGCAGCTGGGGTACCGCTTTCTACTTTGCTGAGGCCATACACAGTGGGCTGGTCAGGTTAGAATCTGGTTGATTGATTCATAGATCCCGAACTTACCAGGTTGCCTTGGATGATACCAGCAAAGGCACCGGGATTCTTGATGTTCCCCTGAGAGGTCCCATGATACCTGTAAGGGACACGAACCGCATCCGGCGCTGTATATACTATTTCCAACCCGATCTGGGACTTCTCGTTCAAAGTATACACCAGATGATGAGTGGGTTTTTGCTCGCCCGGGATGGTTTTCGGCTCGCCCGGGACGGGAAGAACGGCAACAGGCATTGCCATTGTGGGAGTTGCTCTGGTGGGAAATGCCATTGCTGACTCTATTGACTTGGGTGAACTTCTTAAATCGTAAGGCGACGTCTGGTAAAGAGCTGATGCTCCATCCTTCTATATACCAGTAATAGCCTCGGAATCCCATGCGTTCAGCCAGCCACTTCACGGACGTGACTAACAGAAACCTAGAACATCACTTGACGCCACCTCCAGCTGAGGGTGAACCCTGCTAGGATTCACATCCCTCTTGGACATCTATGCAGCACTTCTATCACTCTGCATGCATCTACCCCTCTTTCAAGCGTCACGATACATACCGTACCGTACCGTATGTAACATACCTTACAGTATATACGGTAATACACGGTCATGTATGCATGCCGTTTCTGTCCACGGAATATACTGGACCCAACTGCTCTGGCTGCTTGTCCACCTTCACCCCTCGCCCATGGAAGACTGCTCTGTCAAACCATCAATATGGATCGTGATCTTCGTCGTCCCCCCAGGAAAGCTACTATCTCTCCCCGCCATCTGGCACTGCGCCATGCGAAGAAACAGCAACTGCGCGCCTTGAATGCTACGGTTCAAGATGGACCGAAGCCGATTCCGCGGAGGCAAGAGCAGCTCTACTCCTTTTATGTTCCCGGCCTCCAGACAGGCAGGCATACGATTACTGTGGACCAACAGATCATAACGAGACAAGGACAGCCAGAGCAGGAGAAGCAATCCCTCTACGGCAACCATGACTTCAACGTTATTGGACCTCGATTCGCTTTGCCAGAGGGTGCTCTGCACTCTTTCTACCCTCCGCAAGGCCATGAAGACCGGGGGGAAGTTCTCCCCAATGTTGTCTTGACAGACCCAACACTCCCATGGGAAAGAGGAGCAAGCCAGTCTCGTCCATCGGATTTCAGCCGAAACCGCGTGCCATGGCTGGCTGTGTTTGTATTCACTGAAGAGGAACTTCGCCTGAGTGCATCTGATCTGGATGAGGTTTTCCATGATCCCGATCTAAAGAAGCAGGGACTTAAGCAGAGCTCAACCCTCAGTACGACTATGCTGGCCAAGGACACTCCGAAACTAAATAAAACCAACACATCCCCGATTGTATACGAGACGAGTGATGGAGATGCAAAGACAGATGTCATTTTCCCGCGAAGGGAGCTCTTCACGTCTCTATTCGCCCAGTACGATGAGAAGGGAAAGAAAGTCGACCAGCCCAAATGTTACGCTCAGCATCATCGGTTCCTGGCTCATCTCCGTCACATCCATCTTGAGGGCACTGCTTCGGCGGCAAAAACCGACAATGATGACCATGTGTACTCGGTCGTGATAAGCCATCGAATTGGTGCACTTGAGATTACAAAGCCGACCCCAGTTGTAGCTCATCTGGTGAATATCGAAGGGGTAGAGCGTACGAACTCTTCAATCAGTGAGCCGTTTGTTGCCATGTCCTCCTTGCACTCATGGGAGTATACCTGTCTCCCACCGAATTCCCTCGATGTCAAAGATGCTTTTGCACATCTAGGAGGCTCTCTCAACGTTCTCAAGCCTATCCCTATCAACGAGAAGAAGAGTCCTGTCGCACCAGCTGAGGACAACATCAAAAGAATAAGTGATCGACTCAGTCTGAGGATCAATGACGGGTTTTCTTTACTTAGATATCGTATTCAAAGTGGAGAGGTCACCGCGGCCTTCACCAGGAGCCCCTTTACGCCAACAGCCGTGAAATTCCAGGATCCTTTGTGGCCCCCTGGTGCGACTACGGGCACAAAGCTTCAAATTCTTGACCCAAACCTGAACATCATGGACATAACCTACTCGGCCGCTTGGAATCTGGGAAAGACCCTAGGACTGGCTCAGCCGGAGTTTGCCGCGGCTGCTGCGCGGCTCCGAAAACAGATATTTGACATGGGATTGAATGAGGCACAGCAGAAGGTGATAGACCGTCGTAATCGGGAACAAGGCATCCCTGCTACGTTCAAAACCCGCGAGGAAGTCCTTTCAACTCTGAAGGAGACTATCGAGAAACTGAAGGATCTTCCCTTTGATACGACACTCAGGAGCAAACCAGATGGAATGGTTCGCCGATGGAATCGCCCTAGCCTGCCTCCGTTGGACCTTTCGTACAAGGGACCTGAGATCCAGGCAATCATCGATCAGTGTCTTAGAGACGCTGCCAAGAAGATATCCAGCAGTACCGATGGCCGGGATGTGCCCTACAATGAATTGAACACACCCTATTCCACCGACTGGGCGGTCGTGCTGCGCTGGATCATGGACCGGTACTTTCTCGTTGATGTCCCTCCACACTACCTCATCACCGATCCAAGCCACCTTCCCATGGAGACGGTGCGTGTCTTTGCCATTGATCACGCCTGGGTGTGTGCGATGATCGATGGAGGTCTCAGCCTAGCAAACCATCTAGACCAGGAAGATGATCGCGTACGCAATGCCATGAAATGGGCTTTCAATAACTATCTCGATACACCCTATCCCGATTCAAAGTACAAGCCTTTAATTCCCCGGTATGGGTTCTACGTTCGATCTGCGCTTGTCACAAAATTCCCCGACCTCATCGTCGGGATCGAAGCCAGGGTCGGCGAAAGTAAAGCCACAACCGCGCTCAAAGACAAAGAGCCCCCCGTCCTGTTGCATCATGAGGTCGTTGACAAAAGCGTCATGTTGGGTTTGATGCGAGAGCCCCCTAAAGACGATGGATCCATGTCGCTATTTCTACGCCAGCCTCCTCACCAGCAATACTTCACTGCAGCAGCCGAGATTGACACTGAGAAGATCGAGATGGAATACAAGCGCGTATACACTAAAGAGGGCGTAACGGACCCAAAGCAACGACAACCGATAGAATATAATTATTTTCGAAATGGCGGAGGTTCTGGGCCGGCCATCTTCATCTGGGGGGACGCAGACGATGTTCGTACTTTGAACATCGAAGCTGTGGCTAAACAACACGTCGACAAATTGGTGGATACATTCGCAGACCACAAGGACTGGTATACCGATCCAACTCCTAACTCAGCACTCATGGGGATTCAACTGAGTGAGCCTCAATGGCAAATCGAGATCAGTCTCCCAACAAAAGAGAGCTTCCCAGACCTATTCAGAGACGGTTCAAGACATCTTCCTGTTCCCCCAATCAAAAAGACCGATGTTCCACCTACTGCAAAAGTAACCAACAAGATTGAATGCAGCCCTTATCCATCATTTGGCAATCGAAAAAGACCAGCCCCGATTTCTTCGACATATCACCCTCCACATGTCCGTTTACCTCGACTAGTCTCTGGTGTCCATTCAGCCCCCCCGCCTCGGGCGATGCCGATGGCGATGGCCCTGCCACCGAAGTTCAAATACGATCTCTATCCAGTGGGCAAAGTGGGGCAGCATGACAAAGGAATTCCAATGCTTGTCCAAAAACCCGGGCATCCAGCACCCCGTCAGGACCTCGTTTTTTCTGTCGTGTTTGACGGCGGTGCCTATGATTTCCAGTTGCAAAGGCTTGTAGTGTCTATCGATCTGGGAACTAATGGAGAACTTATGAGCAGTTACAGCGGGACGGGACCGTCGATGCTCTCAAATTTACGATTCAACGTGATGCAGCAGTTGGACACCAAGAATAACGTACTGGTGCTATCTTTGAAGCCGCGCAGTCGAACGGGGAAGGTTTTTGTTAGGGGGATCCCGGAAATGAGCTTTTTGCTCAGCGGAGTGGTGGTAAATCAGTATGATCAAGACACACCTGTGACTCTCAAAGCAGAAGAGCACTACTTTCGTTACGAGCCTTTCAAACAGGAAATCAAGGCGACTTTGGTAAAGCCGAGTTAGCGGCCATGAAGGCGAATGATGGTTGAAAATGTATTTTGTCAAGTCACAATTACAAGACCAGAAATATAATAATATCATTCCTTCATATATGATGCATCACTGTGTTAACAGAATATTCGAACAGAATATCAAGACTCAGATTTTTGTCTCTTTCCCATATGTCATAGCCCAACCACTGAGAACCGAAAAGTAGATTACTGTATTCGTATCTTATCACTCTCATATCCTATCATTATTTTATCATGATAAGATTTACTCTCATGGGTGGGAGGATTGTTGGCAAAGCCCTTCATAAGATCATGTCATCTCATCTGACTAAGCATTACATATTCAAGTTTAGCTTAGAGAGACGTCTTAATCTTCGGGCATCTTTCAGAATTAGTGAAAATAGTCTTACACTGACAATTTCATATATTTTTCCTTTAATGCGACAATACACAAATGTAATATAATCCTTTTCTCAAGATTGACCAGACATCACTATCAATTATTATCATCATATTTCTTCCAATTCTTCGGAGTATACCCCTTGGGTAGGATAGATATCATGAACGACGCCCGTTTACCCTTTGGTTGAAATGGATCTTCCCCGTCACCTTTCGATCTATCCCACACCACCTGTGGTTGCCCGCCATCTTCGTCAGGATGTATAGGATCAACACGATATATCTTATTGACCCGTGGATTCCTCGTCAAAGCCGGATACTCCCACCCACCCCACGCAGAATCCCGATTCCACTTATTCCCTAAGCTCTCACTCTTCGGAATACAAAGATAAACATCCCCCACAGAAACCTCCGCAAACGCCTGCGATATATGCTTCGGAAACGGATCCGCTATATGCCTCAACGCCGATTTACTACTCACCCCCTCATCGATGAACGGTTTCAAGATCGCACTATCCTTAGTAACGACCCACGGGTAGGGGACGACACCATCCCACACCGCTACGCGGTTATGAGGGAGGGCACATTTCGCCCACGCCTTGCATTTAGACATTGGTTCGCCGCCAGCGTTCCAGCCGGTGTAGAAGAGGGCGGTGCGGGAGGGGATTTTGCCCTTCTCTTTGGCTTTCTTGACGCATTTGTCGACGCCGGGGACGATGGGGGTGCAGTCTTTGCCCATTTCGGAGCTGTCGCTGGGGGCGCCGCGGGCGTTGAGGAAGCAGGATAGGATGGAGCGTTTGGTGAGGTCGGGGGTGAGGCTGGTATTGAGATGATCATTTAGAGGGGACTCGATGGGGGTTACTGAGTTATTTCCATGGGTCGATGTTGAGCGATGCGTAAGGACAGGAGTCGATATGTGTCCGTTGGGGTATAGAGTAGTGATATAACCCAAGACAAGAAGAAGAAGAAATGACTGAAAAAGGAATGGATGGAATCGATTTGTCCACATATTGAAGACTGATAATCGGAGTGTTTGATACAGCCATGCTGTCCAGAAGACATATTAAATATCACAGACGTCAAAGATAACCCAACGATAACATCGGAAAGCTTTCTATTCTCGGTATACACGTTGCGTATTCCGCTCAAGAAATGCACTGATAGTGGAATATCAACAGAATACGTGGTTCCAACGAGCTGGCTTGTACAGTAGAGCCATCAGGCTTTCTTCTGTTTCAAAATAACCCGACAGTCTGGTAAGCCTGGTTATTCGTCATGTATCGGTTTATTGGGATTGTTCATAGTGGCCCAGTCTACTATAGTTACCGCCGACAATTCACCACATCTTTATTGGTGGAGATGGTATGCGGAGTAATGAATATGGCAACATTATTAGCTAGGATAAGCGCCAGGGCTGAGATGAACCAGGTGTAGATGACTGAGGATGAGTTGTCAATAATGGAATTGACACTTGGCTTATCTGGAGTTGGTCTCTAACCGCTTCGCCTATGCGGGTATACCTGCCGTTCCGATGGTCTACATGCAATGAGGTCCGAGAGCAAAACCAGTTGATTTATAGTACAAACAGAGAATCATCATTCGCCATCCGATACATCCTCCGCCCCATGTTTAACCAGAAGATCAATCATGGCCTGACTTCTCCCCCTGACTCGCGCATAATACAGAATCGGGACCATCCCACATCGTGCCTCCGAGAGAAGCGCCCCATGATCCACCAGAAAAGCCAAAACAGGAAGATTATCGCTTTCAACAGCCATTCCGGCAATGGACTCCGCATGTCCGATCCGCATATGCACCAGATTCGGGTCATACTCGACCAGCGCCTGCCAATATGCAACACCACCGCGGACCGCATTGCAGCATACGTCGTAGTCGATTTCCATGTCCGGGTTTGATTTCAGGGTTTTTTGAAATAGGGGCAGATTTTGTGCTTCTGAGGATTCTAAGAGTGTCGTCTCTGGTTTTCTATCTTTGTAAATGATTTCCTGGACCTGTCTACTGCACTGCGTCAGGATTTGCTGGATTTCCACCTTGCGTAGGGTGATTTTGGGATTTCGTTCCATGACCATCTGTACGACGGGGATATTGTCCGCTTGTGCTGCTTCCATCAAAACATGTCGTTCTGTATGTTCTTGGGACGAGTATCTGTTCATGATTGTTTTTGCTGTTTCGGCATTTGCAGCTCGACCAGCTTCGCATAGAACAAGATATTCGTAGTGGTTGAGAAGAGATTCCACATTTTGTGTACTGCTACTCGACCCGATGGCTGTTGATAATTTCTGGGATGTTTCGACTACGTGATTTTGAGCGGTCTTGGGGGATCGCCCTGAGGTGGTCAGCATTATGCGAACTAGAGTTCAATAAACCATACCGAGACAGCATAGTTTTTTCCACATTGCGATGGTTATTTTGTCGAATTTGGTGCAGCTGGGTATTTGGTGTGATTCAAAATTTAGACAGCCACTTTCAGGCGACAAACTTGTTTGATTTTATGTATTACCCCCAGTTGTCAAAATAGAAACATGATTGAGAGTTTGAAATCATGTTTCAACGGCATTGTTGGGCGCCAAAACGCAGCGCGTCATTGGCGCGCTGGGAGGATCAAACATTGTACCGCAATTGATCGGCGCTGCCACGTTGGAATTAGTTATTACTGAATTAAAGGGCATATATATTGGAATGAAATGCCATTGGATACCGAGTATTATTTAAGGCTGAACTTTATGCATGGACACGCTGTTTTGGCGGTTATGGATAAATGGTCGTATAGACTCACGATTATATAGAAGTTGTTGCTTGCATTGAGAACGGGCATAATGATATTCAATCTCTTTGATTAAATATTCTAGGGTTAATAACAATATGCATCTATATCTCTTGTGTCTAGTTCTATCCAGTCACTATGCACTCTCCTCCCCTCTGAATCAGTCCAGTTCCACTGCTCCTCATGTCATTCCACATTTGTCTCTCAATCAATCGAAACCAGCCGTTTCAATATCTTCTACTCCTCATGTTCAATCTTCTCTATCTTCATCCCCGGCTTTACGCTCTTCAAACACGCCCTTTTCACCAGTAAAGCTGTCTAGCCTGACACCTACTGGGTCTTCTATCATTCTTCCCTCCATCACACCAAATCAATCTCATCCGACAAACACCAAATCTTCTACTCCTATTCCTCATATCTATAGCTCTACATCTATATATCCAAGCACCACCACCAGCTCCCTCGTTTTACCGCCAACTTCACCAAGTCAATCTGCTCCAAATACACCAACTCCCGAATCGAATATACTCGAGATCCCGCAAACGAATGACCCTTTCGACTCTTCTCCCACACAAAATGCTGTTACTAGCCAAACCACAGAATTACTATCCACAATAACCCCAATCGCCATCTCCATCTCCTCCGTCTCATCTATTTCCGGCATCTCATCGGACTCTCACATCGAAACCACCGATTCTAATGGACAGCACACCGTTGTCCCATTCCTTTGGAACTGCTGGTTCTGTGGAGGTACTGGGATATTAGCCTGGGGATTAGGTATTTTCATAATTTAATTATTAGATGAAATATCTGACATAATAGGACCTGGGCCTGGTGTTTACCCTCCGCCTCCAAACCCACCCGTGCCAGAATGGCCTACGATTACTATTGGACAGGATGGGAATCCCACGCCGTCCGCTTCCCCAACTAAGAATGAGCCGACACAAACTACTACAAACAAATCTACTACAGACGAGTCTACTGCAGATAGTCCATCAACTACGGACAGTCCAACATCGACAGAAAGTGACAGTTCATCGACGACAGATGGCCCATCTACAACGGAATGCACTGCATCAACAGTGACAGATAGTACTATATCCTGTACAGCCATATACAGCGGCTCCACATCCAGCTGCACTACATCAACACGCATTGTAACCGGATGCGACATCACAGCATCGGTGACATCCACCATCGACGCATGCAGCTTTGCAGTCGAAACTGAAGCCCTACCGTCTGGATTTGCGGATGGACCAGAGTATCCCACTCCTATTTTTGGTCAGATGGACTTTAATATGTTTACTTATGTTTTTGATTCCATGTCTGCGGGACCAGATGATGGTAGATCATCGACTGCTGAGGCAACTGCTACTCCAACGGCATCTGCATCGTATATACATTCGACTATGCTGTCATCGACGTCTTCGACATCGACATCTCGTGAAAGTGAAACCAGCCCCTCTTCAGTGGTATTGCCAACTTCAACATCGACTGCAGATACTTCAACCACCGACCCACCACCACAACCATCAAGCACAAGCACAACTCATACTGTACCTATGACGACAGGGAACCATCCATCTAACACCACAGAAAACCCACAACCAACTACAGCAGATCCACCACCGCCACAAACTACCGCCAATCCTTGGCCCTATACCACAACACGTTCAGGTGGAGATGTCATTGCGTGCGCCAGCGACAGACTCTTCTATACTGGATCCGGTGGAGAGTTGATTCCTGACTTCTGTGCTGGATCGAGTACAACAATATACACTGCGTGGACGGTGGGATAACCTAGTGCCTAGATAAAATTACATATGACGTTCCATAATTTATAGTTCGTTTATTTTCGACGTATATTGTTGGAATCATGACATGTGCCGTTGGTAGTTAAATTTAGGGATGTAATTCAAATTGAAGATGTCACCTATTGAATGAGCACAATTCTGCCCAGGATATTCCAAGCCGCGTATGCATTATTATCTGGCCTTTTGCCCTCCATGATAACTATAGTCGGGATATCCGGTCCATTGGATGCTCAAAGGACGAAGGATTGTTTTCTGACAATCAAATGTTTCAAGATGCTGTTTGCGCGCTTAAGGATTCAGACTGCCACGTTGAATGCCATTATTGACTAGAATTAATAGGATTAAAAATAAACAAGGCCGAAATAGATGTGATTTGGCTGGGACCAGATCTAACTTTGAGGCTGAATTTAATGCACGAACACGCTGTCTTTGGCGGTTAACACAGCCAATCGGATTATTTATACTATATGGAATGATTCTTTTTTCTGGCAGTAGGTTTGTTTATTTTTGACAGATTTAAGATATATATCCAGGATGATATTCTCTTGACTCCTTCATTCAAATATTCATCTCTATTGTGTTTCATTCATTAAAAGCAAGATGCATATCTATATTTTATTCGTCATTCTCTTCAGTCACTACGGACTCTCCTCTCCTTTGAACGAAACTAGTATTCTATCTAATGACTCTTCATCCAACTCTACCAATCCTTTTGTCATGTCTCCTTCAAATGAATCCGGCTCAAACCCTTCTCTTCTTGATTCGGGTGATGATGATGAAGTACATCATCCCAAGACCTTCATTCCCCCAGCCAACACTTCTACTGTTCAGCCACCCAACACTCTCGTTCAATCACGATCAGTGCTTTTAAGCTCTACCACCGCCTCTGGCCATACGGCTTCAAAGACGAGACCGACCATCCTTCTATCTTCAACTTCAACAAGCTACCACACATCGACTGCTCCCACTGCGGACTTGAATCGACCTGAAAAAGCCCCAGTTGAACCTACAGAGGCTCTGGGTAAATCATGCGTTTGCAGCTGTAATTGGGAGATGAACACTCAGATCACGTTTGATTTCCGATGATAAATCATTTACTTCGGGAGTATGCAGTATTCCGGCGGAGGAAAAGCCCCTGTCTTGATTCATCCTTAAACTGGAATATCCCACTCCGTTTCCCGGTGATCTGGACTTGGTATGAACTCTTAGGTGTTGGATGAGAATACTTTATGCACTGTATATTAAACAGAATGACTTAAAGAATGATGACTTGATCTCTTTTCCACTGTTCTATATAACTTTAGTTTCTTCCACAACGAAATTAATTCTATCAATGACAATAATTAGAAAATTCGGTTGTGTTCGATAAACACAAGGCTGAAAGCACGTGCTGGCTGGTTATAGGTCAGCTGAGCTGCATCATAACCGCCAGCCTCGTCTTGAACCTCATCTTGGTCATTTCCAACCATCGCACGCACTGACTCATTCTAGACGCCAACGCTGAGATGGTTCTCGATCCGCTGACAGCGGTCAGCGTCGCGACATCAGTTGTCCAATTTGTTGACTTTGGAACCAAGCTCGTCTCAAAAAGCAGAGAAATCTACAAAAGTACAGATGGCGTTCTTGCCGATCATGCCGAGCAGGCTGCAGTTTCCTCGAAACTGGCTGATTTGATCAGGAGATTGTCAACCTCCGCTGATGGATGTGAAAACGCATCAAAGCTGTCATCCGCGGAGAGGGCGTTGCAGGAAGTCGCGCTTGACTGTCTTCAAGTGGCCGATGAGTTTGGCTGTGCTATTGACCAGGTGATGGTGACTGGCAAGCACCGGAAATGGAAGAGTTTTCGCCAGGCTTTGAAGAGTGTGTGGAAGAAGGAAGAGATGGACGAACGGCTTGCCAGGCTGGATCGCCTTCGCCAGCTTGTGATTGTCCATCTTCTCGTGGTGATCAAGTATGTGTTTCCTGCATTATTCATGCAGCTGACTGATTCCTCTACAGCGAAGGACAAAGCAAATCATTTTCCAGAGTCACTAGTGAGATTAATCGCATGGAAAATCGAATCATAGCAGGAGTCTGCCAGAGCATAGGCGCGATGAAACAGCAGGTCGACGATTTGAGTCGAACTCTGTCGAAAATTGCAAAAGAGCAAGCTAACGACCCGCACGACCATTCCGAAGGAATAAACCTCAAAGAGCAACTGGTAAATAATTGGCTAAAGCAGAATAAAGTGGCTCTTTCCCATATTATTGAAAATGCAAATGTGAAGAACACCGACGAAAAGACACTTTCCTACCAACAAAAGGTCCTCGACAGTCTGTACTTTGAAAAAATCGACGATCGACAAAACATGATAGACAAGAAGGCCCAAGTGACTTTGAATTGGGTTTTTGATCCGCCATCTGAGATGCAGTTGCAGTGGACTGTTCCTTCCTGGCTGCAATCCTCCAACGGTCTATACTGGGTGTCAGGAAAGGCAGGATCCGGCAAATCGACGATGATGAAATGGATTCTCCACGAAGACCAGACAAGAAGGCTTTTAGAATCTTGGGCTGGGGGTAAACGGCTACTGGTGGCGCAGTACTTCTTCTGGAGCTCTGGTACAGATATCCAAAAGTCACTGTTGGGCCTTTTACGTTCTCTTTTATATGAATTGCTTCGACAACGGCCCGATACAATACGCCATATCTCTCCTGCTCGATGGCGGTCATACGATCTGGATCTAGCACACTTTCCCACATGGACGAATGCAGATTTGGTTTTTGCCATTCGCCGTTTCTTCCGACATGTAGCCCCGAGTACGTCTGTCTGTATCTTCATTGACGGACTGGATGAACTTGATGGAGACGACGACCAACGGCTCGAAGTAATCCATCTCTTGAAAGAGCTCTCTGAATATCCTCATGTCAAACTCTGCATTTCTAGCCGACCGTGGGAAATATTTAAAGATGCCTTCGCTACCTGTCCTAATCTACGACTTGAAGATTTGACTCGCAAAGACATTGAAAATTATATCAATGGAAAGGTCCAAGCAAACGAGGCATTCCAACGCCTCCAGCAGACTGAAGACGACCTGTGTTGCCAACTCGTAAATGAAATTATCGACAAGGCTCAGGGCGTGTGGCTGTGGGTTGTTCTTGTTGTCCGTTTACTCTTGCGTGGATTGAGGAATCAAGATACAGCGACAGATCTGCTGGACAGACTGAGAGAGATTCCGGAAGAGGTGGAAAAGTGCCTTCTTCAGATGTTTTCCAAAATCGAGTGTGACTACCGTCTGAAGGCTTTGAAGCTTCTCAAGATCTCTCTGAATAGTCCACCCGGACTATCTCTACTGACATGTTGCTTCATGGACGAGGAGAGTTTGTCTGGAAGGGAAACACCAGGATTTCCTTATTCAATGCCGATAGAGGTTTTACCTGAGGATGAAGTTATGGAATGGCTCAATCTGACTGATAGCCGTGTCAACATCGTCTGTCTGGGTTTGTTAGAAACTGTATACCGACCAAACCATCACCTATTCTTTCGACATCGAGTCGAATTTCTGCATCGAACAGCACGGGACTTCCTCGGCGATAGCAATACTCAAACGCTGATCGGAATGGAGTCAGTCGCTTCGTTTAATGTCAACGAGTTCATGTGCAAAGCACTGCTGGCACAGATCAAGATTTCACATCCAACACGGCTCCTTCTGGCTGACTTTATGTACTATGCAGCCCGGCTGAAAGATGAATCCGAATCACCCCAGTGTCTACTTGACCATCTGAATCATGTTTTGGATCTTCAACGCGATCAGGACTATTCGGATGATACATTGCCAGACTGTCCAGTCAAAGAATGGCGGTGCGATAACCAAGGTCCTGTTCCTCTGCTGTCAGTGGCCATCCAGTATGGTCTCACTAGATATGCCAAAGATCATCTAACACTGTCACCTGCACTTGTCATGAAGCAGCCAGACAGACCTCTCTTGGACTATGCACTTCGAAGGCGAATTTACAGCACATCTTTAGGACAGGCAGAGCAGTTAGATCACCCAGTAGGCGGTGCCCGGGACCAGCCCGATGTCGAGTTGGTGCGAATGATTCTGGAACGCGGTGGCGATCCAAACAAAGCATTTGGTAACTCAACAGTCTGGAGGTACTTTCTAGAATTTCTAGATATTTTCTCCAACAACCTTCAGAACCTGGACGAGGAGGACAAAGGGCCGTGGATAGAAGTCACAGAGTTAATGATCCGACACGGCGCTGTCCGCGTTCTGGAAACAGAAACTGTCATACCCCGACAATCGACAGGAAGGACTCGAGTTAATCTTTCCCAAAGGCAGGTATTAGCTCGTCGTAGTATTTCAGCAGCTTTTGGAGAGGAGGAAGCAGCCAGATTGGATTTACTCTCTTGGTGGTTGAATGCAACTGGACAGAATTTGGTGAGGAGGGTTAGTAGGACGATGAGCTCTTTGTTCTAACTGTGCATTCTTTTGTTTTATACTAGTCGACGACCTTATAGGCTACTATATCTAAATATTTAACCCTTAATAGACATTTCCAGCATTCAGCAACCTAGTGTATTTAGCAAGACCCCCAGTCTTCTTATACCTTCGACCAATCTCTCTTCAACCTCCCACATGAAACATAACCTCAATCTTCGATGTATATCACTCTTAGAAGTAGCCCCAGGTACCGCAAAAAGATTCCCATTCCCTAGCACAAGATTCTGCTGTTTCAATGCCTCTTCGCAAACCGTCGTGGCATTCAACGCATCAGGCAACCTAAGCCAGACATAATATCCACCTGCCGACGGGCTAGATGAGTCAGGATAGAATGTAACCCCAAGTGGCACAAGATATTTCTCGATCGCATCTTTCATCAACTGGTACCGCCGAGTCCCCGTCGGTATGATCGTGTTGGTAATATGCTCAGTCAGAAACTCATCACGGAAGAGGTCATGCACAAAAGTCGACATCAACTGCGAAGGGGCACCACCAGAAACCGTCGATCCACTATCACCCAGTCAGACAGGACAAACCATACTTAAAAAAAGACCTACACTTGAGAAAGACCATATATGAAATCCTCCATCCCCTCCGCCCATCCAACACGACATCCCGGACCGATCAACTTACTAAACGACCCATTACTTACGACATTGCCAAATCGATCAACTGGGCCGGAGTCAAGCGTCCGATCTATATCGACAAGACGGGGTAGACGCGGTCCGCTCCAATGTAGGAAATCATAGACATCGTCGCATATGACAAGGGCGTCGTGCTTGCGGGCTACGCGGATGAGTGACTCGCGACGGGCGAGTGTCATTGTCGTGCCTGATGGGTTGGAGAATGTCGGGACGAGGTAGATGATGTGTTTGTATATCTTTCTGTATGATCTGGGGGTTTTGGTTGGTTTCTGTTTCATTAGCAGGGTTATCTCAGATAGGGTTCAGAAGATGTACATCACATGCAGCAATGGTGCCATCAAACTCATCCAAAGCCCTCTCAAGCACATCGACATCCAACCCGTCCGCATCCTCGGGTATCCCTCTTAATCTCCCATCAAACCCCGCATCCTCAAACACCCGAAACACAAGATGATACGTCGGCTCAACAAGCCATATACACTGTGTCTGGTTCGGATCTGTAAAAACCTGCAACACGCACGCTAGATTCTGACTCGCGCCGCCTGAAATGCATATACGATCCAGCGTGACTGGCTGAGTGGGTGTGTAATACCCAGTCAGCCAGGTGGCGACTCTCTCGTAGTGGAAGATATCCTTCATCTGGTCCGTAGGTGCATCCTTGAGAGGATATTGACTCGTTCGAGAGGGAGGTGATGGCGGCTTGTTTTAGGCGTTCAGTTGGTATTATGGCTGTGGCAGGCCAGCCCTTGAAGAGATCGATTTTTTCTGTTTGCATTTTCGAGTAGCAGTTTCGATATGAGATGTGGTTACGTCCAGGTTGTAGTGAGTCTTATATTTCTCATGAAATACGAGTCTCTGGCTAATCTGATTGCCGGGATGTAGTGCAGTGGGGCGATGGGATGGTGTTACACCCGCCAGCCAATTATCGCAAGGGTAGCTCTACAAGTGGGCGTACAAGTAGCCCTCCTTGGACATTTACCCGATCCAACCAATCACAGACGCGTTTTCATCTTTATGAATGCCTTTGCCTTCCATGAACTCAATGTTTTGTTATCAAATCTACCATAATGAGAGATATCATTGCCAAGGCCGAAATCACCTCTATCAACCTGTAAGCGCTGCAGGGTGACGTGCTAGAGGGTATTGTGGCAGTTGGAGAACTCGACGAGATTGGAATTACTCTAAAAAGTGGATTAACTCAACCAGAGTGTACCAGTCATTTATTATTGTATAGAGAATACTGTTGTCTCCTGAGCAAATTCAAACACAGACCGTGGATGTGGCCCGGCGCCACACATACCACTCTTCATTTGCCTGCAGATCAACATCCACAGATAAATGAGATTGCGTTCTCCCATCTGATGATGAAATCTCTCAAGCTTAGACTTCCGGTGGTGATTGAGCCATTCTATAGCAAGACGATTGGAAACAGTTAATAGATCCTGAAGGGATAGAATGATGAGTGAGAATTTTAATCATCAGTAAATATTCCCAACTGTAGAAGCGATGACTGGCTTATCGATAAGATAACGATAAGATGGCAGAACCTCGGATCTAAATTTGATTCCCCGCATGGCCAAAAACGGCGACCTCGGTTATTCACCATCGCCATCTCATCCATACATCATGCTACCACGTCTTCCCTATTCGCTTCAACTTCAATAACGAACCATCATGCCAGCCCTCACTCTGCATTTGCTCACCCTCAACCCCCATATCACCGCGAAAGCCTTCCTACATCAACTCCGCCAGAACGTCCAGGTCATCGTTTCATCCCGTCCCCGTTTCACCGTCATCCATCCCACGACGATCGACGCTGATCCGCTCGCCACGGAACAATGGGATCTTCTCATTCTACGGGAGAATAAACCCCTTCCATCCGACCTGCAAAAGCAAATCCAAAAAGAATACAAACTCACCGTGGGCGTGCCGTCGAAACTCCTCTCCACGTACGCCCAGCGAGATGCGGAACTAAAACACACCCCGCCACCCCCGTTAACCGGATCGCTCGACAAAGCCCGAGAAAAAGGTAAATCGTCGTCGCAGAATCTCGAGCTCTCGCCGGGTCTACTCGCCTTCATGGATGAGTTAACGGCGAGCCACCCCGGCCCGGTGACGATGCTGAATCTTCTGCATTTCCATCCGAATGGGAAGCAGAGTTACTTTAACTACGGTCAAGCGTTTATCCCGGTCGCCGGGAAACGCGGCGGCAGTGCGAAACTGGTCGGGAATGTGGTCAAGCCGAAAGCAGGCCATGAAGCCGAAACAGAGTCAGACTCACGGGGGAGCATCGATCGACCCGAGTCGGAGTGGTGGAATGAGATTTCCATTGTGCATTATCCGTCTATTCGGCATTTCTGTGATATGCTCGCCGGAGAGGATTATCAGGCAATTAACGAGAAGCATCGGTTGTCGGTGAGTTATCCATCTAGATGAGTGTGAAATGAGATGGGATGGAACTGATATAAATAGGCTCTACGGGATACGTTTCTGCTGTGCACAACCGAGGTGGATCTCGAGGCCAGATTGTAGATAGTAGATAGGTTACATGATGAGATGTCAAATATCGATGATATTCTGATAGTGGTATATTAATATTGACAATGGGTAATAGAAATATGTAATTACAAATGATTGCAGTGGAGCAAAAAGCTTGACTGGCTTGGCGTGATAAAGCGTGTTTTCGTGCGGTTATTGAATCTGCCGTGTTGCATTGGGCTATTAGGCAAGGATTATTTTAGTAGATCATATTTATATACATCATGAAGACAATTATGGGAGTATATCTTATAGAAATAATTGATATATCAAGACTCTAGTTTAGAAGAGCAGCGAGCACATTATAGCATTCCACTCCTTGTGGGACTTCCCCAGGTTTATGGAGGACAGTAACATTCAGATTACCTAAAAGATTGCCTATTCTATTCATGATCTTCAATTGACTTCAGACTCCTTACTGTACATTGTTTAATGTTGCTTATGCCAGACATTGTCGCGTGACCAATACGATCTCAACACAACAACAGAATACAACACGAGAATAACCTCCTATCAGTCTATTGACATCAAACATTGTCACGAATCATCAGAAGATAGACAATTCATGACACAATCAATCGCCAAACCGAGGCGCATCGGCCGGGTCCGATGGCTTTATTGTGGGGAACAGCAGTAAAAGCGGGGAATCCAATGTAACCGAAGTCGATGATCGCGAGTCTCCCTACCCTGGCCTGCCCATTGCCATGTGGACAGGGTTAGACATGGGATGCCATGACAAACTGCAGATTAGTTCTCGAAGCCAACCGGCTGCTGCTTTCGTATCGTCGTGTGGGGATGATCGGGTTATACAGACTCCCACAAAGGTCGATCAGGTTGATCAACGGCGGACGCCGAAGACCGTAAACTGTCGATTTATATAATAAACCAGATGGAAGTGGTTCAGCGGGGCAGACATTGCAGATGCAGTGAATACTGAATTGATCAAGATGGCACCGTATTTTGGCCTACGAGGGTCGGCCCTCAATCGAGCGATTATCTGGCTGGTTGTCTGTCCGGCTTTTGTCTGTTATGGATACAACCAAGGCGTCACGGGCGGTTTGCTCACGCTCGAGTCGTTTGCATTGACGTTTCCTGAGATGAACACGTTGACTACGACTGGAGCACAGCAACATCAGAATTCGACAATTCAGGGTGAGTTGGTCTTTCTCTGTGGGTGGAGATGTCGCTAAGAAACAGGCACTGTCGTGGCTCTGTATACTGTAGGGGGGATATTCGGCTCCCTCTCGTGCATCTATCTCGGTGATATGCTCGGTCGTCGTCGCGTCATCTTCATCACCTCCGCGGTCTCCATCATCGGCGCCATCCTAATGGCCACGTCCTTCGGTCTCGCCCAATTCATCGTCGCTCGACTGGTTCTCGGCGTGGGAACGGGCGGTTATGTCGCTACCGTGCCGGTCTGGCAGGCGGAAATATCTAAAGCAGACCGTCGAGGCGCACACGTCGTGACGGACGGGATCTTCATCGGTGCTGGCATCACCATTTCGCTGTGGATCGACTTTGGGTTCTATTTCGTCACGGGGAATTCGGTCTCGTGGCGGTTCCCTCTCGCCTTTCAGATCGTTCTGTCTCTTGTCGTGATGGTGTTTGTCGTGCTGTTCCCGGAATCGCCCCGGTGGCTGGTCAAAAAGGGACGACAGGAAGAGGCACGCGAGATCCTGGGGGCCCTGGCTGATCTCGACCCTCACGATGAGGCTGTCAACACGGACATTCGCGATATCGAGCTGTCGCTTGCCTTGTCTGGGTCTGGATCATGGAAGGACATGTTTTCGATGGGCGAGCAGCGTCTCTTCAACCGGACTGTTCTCGCTGCGACTGCGCAGTTCTTCCAGCAGATCTGCGGAATCAACCTCATCACGTTAGTCTCTCCATCTCGTCTAACGACGCATACTGACTGTTCAGATACTACGCAACCACCATCTTCGAACAATATCTCGGCCTGACAGCCCTGCAATCCCGCATCCTGGCCGCCGCAATGACCCTCACCCAGCCCCTCGGCGGCTTCCTGGCCTTCTTCACCATCGACCGACTCGGCCGTCGCGTTCTGATGCTCTGGAGCGCCGCAGGCATGTCCATCTCAATGGCCATCCTAGCCGGCACAACCTCCGCAACAAACAACACGGGCGCGCTCGTCTGCGCCGTCGTCTTCCTCTTTGTCTTCGAATTCATCTTCACGGTCGGCTACTCCGGCCTCACATTCCTATACGCAACAGAAGTCGCCCCACTACAACTTCGAGCAGCAATTAGCGCCGTCGCAACAGCAGCAGTATGGACATTCAACTTCCTAGTGGCTGAAGTCACGCCCGTCGGTTTCGATACGATCTCATATCGGTATTATATCGTCTTCGCGGTGATCAACGCGGCGATCATCCCGACAGTGTACTTTTTCTTCCCTGAAACCAACGGCCGCACCCTGGAGGAGATTGATGAGATTTTCCTGCAGTCGAAGACGGTGTTCGATCCGCCGCGGATGGCGAGAACGTTGCCCCGGATGCACATTGCCGATGCGCAGGTGGTGGATGTCGAGACGTTCAAGGAGGAGAAGAAGGGTTGATAGGCT
Organism: Aspergillus sp. 'subgen. Cremei'; assembly: GCA_019976455.1. Lineage (NCBI taxonomy): Eukaryota > Fungi > Ascomycota > Eurotiomycetes > Eurotiales > Aspergillaceae > Aspergillus > Aspergillus sp. 'subgen. Cremei'. The sequence continues at coordinate 228,396 of JAFBMR010000002.1, forward strand.
GGTCCTTAATGATTTATGAATTACTTTACTCTGAGGAGTCAATACTTTGAATATATTACTTTCTTTGCTCTGATTCAATTTGGAAGGGATTGATACTTTATTTCGTGAAGATTGGGTTTTGTGTAGATGAATCAATTTGGCTGTTGTATATGTGAAACATCGCTGGACTGACCATGTTTCACATCGAATGACAGAATATAAATATACCACCGATATCTTCTTTTCAAATCAGCAAGTCAGTAAACCGAAATGAAGCATCTCAATTACCTCCTCTCCCTCCCAGCCCTCGTGCACTGCGGCGACGTCGTCTGGAATGGTTTTTTCAACTCTTCCATAACCGTTGACCATTTTGACCAATGTACGCCCCAACCATATATACATATATATATATATAAATATGTAAACTAATAATGCAGGGTCATGGTCCAACCAAATCGAACCCTTCCAGTGGTACATTCACGGTTCCGGCGCAACAAGTCGCTATCTCGGTCTGGCGCCGCTGAACAAGAATCCCGCTGATGAGAGCGATGCGCAGGGGATTCGAATTTCAATCGTACGTACCCCTACAAAAAAAATACTTATATATACTAACAAGTGACTAGGACGACACCTCCTCATGGAACGGCCAGCAAATGATGCGCTCCGAACTCATCCCCCAGACGAGTGAAGATCTCGGCAGCGGACATCTATTCTATCACTTCTCGCTCAAGACGAATAAGAAGAATGCCCCGAATCCGAAGTTTGAGCATCAAATCGCCTTCTTTGAGGTATCCCCTTTCCTTTTTCCTGGATGAATAATGTGATAGGTACGGGTGTTAATGATAGTAGAGCCACTTCACCGAACTCCAATACGGCCAATCCGGAGGCAGCGACAACACGCTTAAATGGAACGCAGATGGGCAAATGCACTGGTCGACGACGCTGCAGCCGAGACAGTGGTACAACTTTGCGTATGAGATTGATTTCGACGCCAAGACGGTTGGACTGTGGGCGTCGAACGGAACGGAGGCGTTGACGCAGGTGGTCAAGGGCGTGAGTGCGTCTACGTCGACCAATTCTGCTGATTGGCATGTTGGGCAGTTGAGACTGGATAATGGGGATAAAGGAGGAAAGGAGGATTGGTTCTGGTCGGGGGTTTATGTGGAAAAGGGGCCGATTACGACGAGTGTCAAGGGGCCTTCTTCTTAGCTTTATATATAGTAAGTGTGTTGAATTGAATGTTTTGTTCATATTTTATTATGGTTTGTTCATATGCATACTATGTATGTATACAGTCATCAATCGTACATCATAATTTACCGCACACAGTATCCGCCATCAATAACAATATCACCACCTGTCGTGTACGAACTGGCGTCACTGGCCAGATACACATAAGCACCCTTCAATTCCTTCGCGTCGCCGTTCCGTCCCAGAGGAATCATCGACATCCACAAGTCCTGCACCTTCTTGTCCACAAAGTCAGACAAGCCAGTGTCGATGTATCCCGGCGAGATACTGTTCACACGGGCAAAATCTCTCCACTCGTTCGCCAGCGATTTCGCAAGGTGGATACACCCCGCCTTGGCCACGTTGTACGAGGTCTGCTCCTGGGGAAAGTTGACGATATGCCCCGACATGGACGAAGTGATAATGAAAGAACCCTTTCCACGCTGCTTAAAGTGCGGTCCCACAGCCTTCGCGCAGTGGAAAGTACCCGTCAAATCGGTCTGAATGACCTCCTCCCAGTCCTGGACCGATCCATCCAGAATACCCGACGAGGCAGTCTTGCCCGCGTTCGCGATGAAGGCATCAATCTGCCCAAAGTCCGCCAGCACGGCGTTCACAAAGTTGGACACGTTCTCCCAGTCGCCCACGTTGCACTTGTAGGCCTTGGCCTTGACGCCGTACGTTTCGGCGAGTTCTTTGGCGTTTTGCTCGCCCCCCCTGAGGTCGGGAGGAGTAGGTGAGGGCAATGTTGGCGCCGAATTCGGCACAGCCTCGTGCGGCTTCGATGCCCATTCCTCTCGGGCCGGAGGCGCCGGTGACGACGACCGTTTTGCCCTTTAGACTGAAGAGGTCTGTTAGGCTGTTGGCTGCGGGGATTTGAGGCATTTTTGGAGGTGCGGAGTATCGGAGTTAAGAGGTGGAGGAGTAATCGTAGTGTGGACTAGTGTAGTAGTATGTAGAAAGAATGTTAAGAGTTAAGATGATTGCGATTGATGATTATCCAGGGAAAACAGGCCTACTTATACTTCATCAGACAGCTATGATATAATGACTCTGCCCGGAGCCAAGTCAGAGACGTCAGGCCATGTCAAAACAAGTCAAATCAGCCACCGACAGGTCGATATCCGGGGTTGATCCTGTTTTCGATCGATGGTGATGTCATGACTCTGCCTTGGCTGCCAAATTCGGCCTGAGGCATTAGGATTGTTGCCTGACTATAAAGGCGGCGGAGTACTCATTTCCGACGAACACTTGTTAATTATTGCTATTTAATAATGTCTATTAATTATATGCTTAAGTATATGTTGTTAATTATGTTAGTAACAGCTTCAGAAACAGGTTTGATCCACTGTGGGTTAACGGTTCGGCTTCTACGGAGTCGGAATTACAGCGATTTTATCGATGCCGATATACTACATAGCATGAGATGTAGATATACAACACAGAAAAAAGTAGATGGAAGAAGGGTGAAATTGAGAATGGAGAATAGAAACAAAATGACGACATCAGATAGATATAAAACAATAAAAGAATATATTAATCCCTCTGCAAAACATACAAGATGCAGGACATGCATCGGCATCACTCGGAATCGGTCCGCTCACCGGGATACCGACAAAGTATGCAAGCACTGAATGACGACACGAACCCTCCGAACAGAATCTTCCTGCAGTCCCAGTCTCCAGTCTCCAGTCTCACTCCAATGGAGAGTCTCCAATCTCCAGACTCCAGCTGCTTAATCAGCCATGTGGTTTAAATTTCTTTTTCTCGTCTGCAGTCTGCAGCCGATCAACTGGAACTATTGATTCTATCCGAAAGTATCACCCATCATGGCTGAAAACGGTACGCAGAATCAGCATCTCCAGATTCCAGAGCCGCAGGTTCCTCCTCAGGCAGGTGATCACGGTGAAAGGCCTCCTATGGATCGGAGGAGATCGAGTGCGGTGCATAGCAATCAATTTGATGATTCGTTTCGGGGGAGGTATGCATACCTTTCTCATGTTGATGTATATATATACTTACGACTATAGAATATCCTCTTTCTTCCGTCGAGACACGCAAATCGGGCAGGTTGGACGCCATCCGATGCGAGACAGCACCGAGCTGGAGATTCATACTTGGAATGGAAAGGATGATCCCGAGAATCCATTCAACTGGGGTCCTGGCTATAAGTGGCTACTGACTGTGACTGTCTGCTTCATGTGAGTTCCATCTATATAAATAATGTACAATAAATGATACTAATGAGTAGTTCCATCCTCACTGGTATCCCAGCTGGTTCCTACGGTGCCGGGAATAACTACATGGAAGAACGTTTCCACGTACAGAACGAACCCTTCCCCAACCTCGCCTGGGCCACCACATCCTGGAATATGGGCGCTGCCTTCTGGCCGCTCATTTTCGTGCCTCTCACTGAATCCTCCGGTCGCATGCCCGGCTACTTTGTCGCATACATCATCCTCATCATCTCGCTGTTTCCGTCCGCGTTTGCGCAGAACTTTGCCACGCTGGTCGTGACTCGCTTCTTTGGCGGCGGTGGCTCGTCTGTGTCCATTAACATCGTCGGAGGAAGTATCACGGATGTCTGGTATGGTGATAAAGCACGCAGTCTGCCCATGTCGCTGTTTGGATTCACCAGTGTGGTTGGTATCGCGCTGGGCCCGTTCATCGGATCCGCTATCCAGGCTATCCATAAAACAGACCAGTGGCGCTGGATCTTCTACATCCAGATCATCTATCTTACCGGTCTCCTGCCGATCTTCTGGTTCATCCTCCGTGAAACCCGCGCGGATGTCATCCTGTCCCGTCGCGCGAAGAAAATCCGCAAGGAAACCGGCCGGCCAGTCTACGCCCTCGCAGAGCTCAACACCACGTCTGTCTGGCGCCTCATGCAGATCTCCTTTGAGCGTCCCACCCGTATGCTCCTCACCGAGCCAGTGGTCACCTTCTTCACCCTCTGGATCAGTTTCGCCTGGGGCATTCTCTACCTCTTCTTCAACTCTGTCGTCCAGACCTTCGCGGCAAACTACGGCTTCAACACCCTCCAAACCGGCCTCATCCAGCTTGCCATCTCCGTCGGTGCCCTCATCGGTACCGTCTTCAACCCCTTCCAGGACTGGATCTACCTCCGCTCTGCGGCGAACAATAAGGAAATACCCGGAAAGCCCATCCCCGAAGCACGCCTCTACACTGCTATCCCGGGTAGTCTGCTCTTCGCGGGTGGTCTCTTCTGGTACGGCTGGTCGAGTTTCCCCCACGTTCACTGGATCGTGCCGACGTGCGGTATCGCCGCCGCCGGTGTGGGCATTTACTCCATCTACATGGCTGTGGTCAACTACCTGACGGACGCGTATGAAAAGTACGCCGCCTCTGCCCTCTCCGCTGCATCGTTGGGTAGAAACTCCTTCGGTGCTTTCCTCCCCCTCGCCTCGTATGTGCTGTTCAACAACCTCGGTTTCGGATGGGCTGGGTCGCTGCTTGGGTTTATTGGTATTGCGTTGTCGGTTGTTCCTGTTGTGCTGGTGCTCAAGGGGCCTGCTATCCGACGCAGGAGTCCGTTTATGCGGGAGTCGACCTTTGCCGGTGACGAGGAGGAGACGGAGAAGGTCAAGACGGAGGTTGAGACTGAGGTTTGATGTATATAAGATACCCAGATGGGTAGATAAAAGTTTTGTGAATAGTCTTGTCAATATAGTACGCGTTGCGTAGTAAATATCCCGCCAATAGGAATTGAAACGGAAAACCCCTCTCCAGCCAAGCATTGAAGCTTGAATTATCCGGCCAATTGCGATGGTGGATTTTCCAATCCGTGCATGTGTGGAGATTCACGAGCCACGCGGCGCCAAGCGTTCTGTATAGAACATTCTGCAGGCTGTTTGACAGTAGTTTAACTGAGACTGAGATTGTATGTATTCGTGGACATGACGCGGCAGGCAAATAGAGTAGAATAATCGAAGGTATATAAACCACATCAATATCTTGCAATTGAGTAGAATTATCAAGTCAGTCAATAAAAAAATGCACTTCTCCAAACTCCTTCTCGCTACACTCGTCACTCCCCTTTTCGCCCACCCGGGGAGAAACATGATCCCCACGCTGTGAAGAGGGATATTCACACTCGGGATGTGTTGGCTTCGTCTGGGAAGCGGGCGTTAGACGCTTGTTCTACCTCTCTGGGTGCTCGCCATCTACACGCGAAGAACGTCAAGCGTCGTGCGCAGACTGTTGACACTCTCCGCAAGAAGCGCGGCATCACTGCTAGTAAGCCTCACCTGTCTGGTATAAATCTATATATATTAATGATCAGACCCCCAAAAATACCGCCGCGACCTCGCCGCCCTCGAAGAATGGGAAGCCATCAACCACAACCAAACCGGTTTGCTCGATTACTTGCCGCACACGCCAGAGTCTGTCATCTTTGCTGCGAATACCAGCTGCATTCTTACCCCGACTGTCACGGATGGACCGTACTATGTCTGGGGCGAGGTGATTCGGCAGAACGTCAAGGAGGAGGAGTACTGTGATGGTGTGGATCTGTTCCTCGAGGTGCAGTACATTGATATCAACACTTGCAAGCCGGTTGAGGGGGCGCTGGTGGATATCTGGCAGGCGAATGCGACGGGTGTTTACAGGTATGACCCCTCTATATACCCTCATTTATATTTGATACTCATGCTTATACGATGGCAGCGGCATCTCCACCTCTGGCAACTACGCAGCAAACGGCTACAACTCAACCTACCTCCGCGGCATCCAACAGACCAACTCTGACGGCATCGTGACCTTCGACACCATCTTCCCCGGCCACTACGACGGCCGCGCCACCCACACGCACCTCCTCACCCACCTCAACGCCACCATCCTCCCCAACAACACCCTCCAAGTCGGCACCGGCAGCGTCACGCAGATCGGACAGCTCTTCTGGAACGAAGACCTCCGCTCTGCCATCGAAGCTACGTACCCGTACACCACCAACACGCAGGCTATCACTTCCAACGAAGATGATATGTGGAGTGTGGAGCAGGCTTCGTCTGCGTATGACCCGTTCCCGGAATATGTGTATCTGGGTGAGGGGGTTGAGGAGGGGTTGTTTGCGTGGATCCAGATTGGGGTTAATGCCAGCAGCGATTATACGGACAATAGCTATTATAGTATTGCGGCTTATTATGACGAGAATGGGGGACATGCTAATAGTGATAGTGTGATGGGGGGTGGAAGTGGTGGTGGGATGGGGATGAATGGGACGAATAGCACCATGCCGTAATGGACATACAGTGTACTATAGTGATATATATCAGCTTGGATGTATAGTATATTGCTTATTCTGTTGCTATACAGGTCGGATAGATGGTAGATCATGTCTCACAGATAAGAATAATCAATCTTCATTCTCAAGATGCTTGACGATGCTTAATAAATTAATCCCCAGTCAGCGCACTCCTCCTAGTGGTCTAGCATTCTACTAAACAGTACTAGACTGCTGCTAGTATCTCTGACGAAGAAACAAGATGAAACTCCCCTTTTTAGTGCATCTGCACGTAATACTAGCGAGTGGATCCGGAGTATCCCCAACAGAGCACGAGTGCCACGAGCATGTGCATGTGCATGTTCTAGGTACATATGTTATACTTGAATTATATTACGCAGAACAAGTAGATATTTAACGTAGAGAATACCGTCAATGCGTCTATTATTTAATTGGACAATGCGGAATCATGAGTAATCGCAAGGTGTTCCATTCGGGGAACCCCCGTCGGCTATTGACGAAACGGGAGTGGAGCAAACTTAATCGTGAAGAGCAGGAATATTCCAGACAAAGAACAAGGCAAGACAAGAACAAAAAATAGAGAAGAGGCAATATTGATAGCAAGAGAGAACAAAGAAGAATAAATAGTAACAATAGAGAATAATAGCAAATATAATATAACCATAATTATATAATTATTGCCTTCCTATGAATCATGGATTCTACAAACTCCGCACTAATTTAGGGCTGCTTCTATTGACCCGCAATTCCACCCCGTTGGGTTTCCCTGCTTTCGCCTCTTCGGCTTTTCTCTTAAAGGATTGTCTCCCCCGGATTTCTCCCACCATGCTGCACCACCATGGCGGACGATGGCAGGAGTAAGGCCATCACCGTCGTCACGGCGGTTATGCTGGCTGTGTCTCTCACCACCGTCTTACTACGATGTTTTGTGCGATTAAGGGTTGTCAAGGCGTTTGGGTGGGATGACGCCACGATGGTTGCTGCGATGGTATGAATATTTCAGTCAATTGAGATGAGAAGGATCATACTAACTGCATAGACACTCAATCTCGGATTCGCGATTTGCGGTCTCATCGGACCTCAGTATGGCATGGGCAAGAAGATGACTTATTTTGCACAGTATCCCGACCACTTCCATCGCGCTTTATTCGTATGTTTCCTCCCATCTTATGATTACAATGTACTGACTGCTTAGTGCTGGTGGCTCGGCCAAGTCTTCTACATCTTCACCTGCGTCATTGCCAAATTCTCCATCATCATCTCCCTCCTACGCATCACCATCGACCGTATGCATCGCTACATTCTCTACGCCGCCATGGGCCTCACCCTTGTCGTCGGATTGCTTTTCTTCTTCTTCACCGTCTTCCAGTGTAACCCTGTCGACTTTTTCTGGAATCGCATCTCTGAGACGGGGACGTGTATTAATACAAATACGCTGCTGGTCATTGCATATATCTACAGTGTTGGCGCGGCCATTGCCGACTTTACGATCGGGTTGCTTCCTATCTTTATTATTTGGAATTTGCGCATGAATCCTCGGGCCAAGTTTGCTATTGCTGGTATTCTGGGCATTGGGTGCATGTATGTTCGTCTCTGCTATTCTGCTAGTCAATGCTAACAATCACAGTGCGAGTGCTGCCGTCATCGTCCGCATCCCCTATCTGCACAACTACAAATCCCACGACTTTCTCTGTACGTTTCCATCTTCTCTATAATGACTCGTATACTAACGACATAGACGCAACATCCAGCATCTCCGTCTGGTCCAACATCGAAGCAGGCCTCGGCATCACCGCCGGCTCCCTCACCACCCTCCGCCCCCTCATCCGCTTCCTCCGCGACGGCTCCTCGGCCTCCCGCAGCACGCCGCACACCCCAGGCAGCTTCCCTCTCTCCTCCACCTTCGGCCAGGGGCTGAAGTCTTCAAAATCCCGCCGCTCACGCACACGCACCAACCCCGACGACGCCCGCCACCTCTGGACAGGAAGCCACGACGAATACCACGGCACCACGACGACCGTCATGGGCTCGCGCGACCCGCCCCGCAATACCAGCGAGGAAGAGCTCAACGCGGGGTTTGAACCGAGTTCGAATCCCGACGAGCGCGAGTTGAAGGTCGAGCGCACGTTTCGGGTTTCTGTACGGAATGAATAGCCCTGAACTGGCCCCCGAAAAAGACTAGATACCCATTAATGAGCGCTGTTGCGCACTAGAACTAGCTAGTAGCTAGAATGATAATCGTAATTAATACACTGCCAATCATGGGGAATGGTGGACTGTGGAGAGGCGATGAACGGGGATGATCATGACTCGATTTGGGTGATTAGACGGATCGGCGTCGTTAGTTTGGATGGAAATCATGGAACAAAATAATAATGAATTATGAGGTTGACTGGTTATGGTTTGACTATTGTTATTAGACTTTTCTGCCTCGTTTTGTTGGTTGGCTGGTTGTCTGACCCCAAAATTTTCGGCATTTCTATCCGACTACTTCTGAATAGCTTCATGCTCAACATACTCCACAACCATCCCATCCAAATGCCTAACCCTCATCTTCCATCCAACAGGCGTCCTACTCACCCCCTCCAACATCTCAGCGCCCATATCGCCCAAAAAACCAACATACGCATCCAGTTTATCCACCTTGATCGTCAAGCGCGTCTCTCGAAACGGCGCCAACTTATCCTCCTCACCGGCGATGACCAGCACGGAGAGATGGGCCGATGAAACGGCGGCGAGCTCGAGGCTTGTTTCGGGGTATTTGAAGTGGAGGGTTTCGGTTCCGTTGAGGAGGGAGACGTAGAAGGAGATGGTTTGGGGGAGGGTGGATGGGGAGGTGAAGATTCGGGTGTAGATTTCTAGGATCATTTTCTTTACTAGACTTGATGATCGTTGGAGAGTTTCTCTGTTATTACAATAAATGAATGAATATATAATCTCTGAATGGACTTGTCAGTACAGGGATACATTTGTAATCAACTGATAGTACTATGTAGACAAAAGGCAGTTGAAACCTTCGATCAACCCGTCTTTTTCCTTTCTCTTATTTGTCAAACGTCAAGTCAACCTCATGCCATGCTTGCTTTAAATTCAATAGACTCCTCCCCCAATGTAACTCTGATGATCGAAGAAGCAATTATTGTTGACAAATATCACCTGTCAGTCCGCAAGACACTAGGCCCAAAAGGGAAGATGGTCATAACTGAGTGTCTTCTCTTCTCTTTTTCGACACATCTCATCTATCGACTGTCAATCCATCGTGATTAATTCAATGCGGTGTGATGAAAAAAGCAATTATTCACCTAACCAATCGTGGTCGAGTGGAGATGCAGCAACAGGATACAATCCCTGTCAACCTGCCGTGCCAGTTCATCACTCAGTCGCTCCAGTCCGACAAACCAGCCACGGCGCAGCAACGGGTATCGGAGAATGCTTAACATTTTAAACTCCATGTGATATCAGCCACAGGAACCTCAAGAGCTTCAGAACCATGGACCCATTGACAGCCATCAGGCTAGTCGGAAATATCATAGCTTTTGTCGACTTTGGCGTAAAGGTGGTCAATAATGCGCGAGAAATATACGACTCAGCTTCTGGTGCCACAGAGGATGCCGCGAACCGGGAATATGTTGCAAGAGAAATGAGGAATTTCCCAAACAAGCTTCTTGCTCCCGATAATTGAACCCTCAGCGGCGATGAAAAGGCGCTGTGTAGACTGGCCGTGGAATGCAGAAGTCTGGCCAGGCAGATTATCGCCCTCCCGAACAAAATAAGACCAAAGATGCAAATTCACGAACTCAGACTCTCATGAGTGCTCTTCAAAATAAGCGATATGAGAAGGAAAAACTGGACCTACAACGCATACTGGATGATTGTCGCAGTCAACTCGGGTTGCAGTTGAGCAATACCATGAGGTTATGCTCTACTACCTTGTTACTTTGTCAAGAGTTAACTGAAACAGGTCTGAGCTCCAAAACAAATTGAATACAATGACCGAAATCGCAAAGGATGACGGCAAACTGATTCAACTTCAAGAGCGGGTTGAGCCACTGCAAGGGATGACAGTGACTTCAATTTCTCCAGATGCGCAAGCCCAGCTCGCAAGTCTCCTTCAAATCTCGGAAGAGTCTTGTGAGAGGATATTCGGACAACGCGTACTAGACAGCCTGGCATTTGCTGGCATGCATGGGCGATTTGAGGCAGTCGAACCCTGTTTATATTGCAGCATATATCGGTAGCTCGGCATATGTCGCGTGGAAGTGCGACAAAGCCCTACAATTCTCGATACCCAATTCAAACGGCTTATCATACTGTACTGCGTTATTGCAGGCATTGGAAGCGAAATGTGTGATGCAGTGGGCCGATTAGCTATACATGACTTGCTGCTAGAGCGCGGCCTGTCCCCGCATACCATTACAACCATCTGCTGCTTTGGTTTGAACCTCGAGAATTAAGCCCAACATGAGTGTCTGGCACCACATGATGCTAAAATTCACCGATTTCATCGAGAGGCCTCTGGAGCCGCAGTTCTCTCTATTTCCCGGTGGTTTGCTAGAGAGATTTCTTCGACGCGGAGCCAACCCTTATTTCTCTATATCGTACGGGACGGAGGACGCAGTGTCCCCTTCAAGATCATTCTCGGCATAGAGAAGCAAAATGTCAAAATGTCGTGGTTACTTGGCCGATTTTCTCTGGGTTATTCACACTCGATTGGTCAGAGTTTCCTCTGGTGATCACGAAGGCGGCAAGATATGATTGAAAAACATGGCCCGCAACTGGAGTCTAGACAACCGAAAAACTACCCTCATCTACCACTTTGAACTCGCATTGATCATGTCAAACATCCACTCCCAGCTCTACGCCCGCACAGCAGGAGCAAAATCCGACATTGAAGTCCTTCTGACATACGAAATGGTTCCACGAGTATAGGGTTAAACCTGTACCATAGCACACAAAAGCTTTCAACCATTGTCACTCTCGCTTAAGACCAGCCTCAGGGCCAATTTGGAATTTGCCGGCGAAAACGACCGCGAGGCTCATGGACCAGGCCACGCTATGACCTTTTCAATGTCCTCATCGCTGTCATTAGATGTGAGATAGTCTATGGCGTTGATGAAGATGTAGGCGCCTATGCCTGTGAAGATATGCCACCTATTGAGGACTGTATTAGCAAGACTCTCAAACCAGGCCATTGAACATACCATCCATGAAGTTCAAAAAGGAAAGCCCATGGCAAGCCCACTGCGGCCCGGGTTTCTTTCAGGAACCCGCATGCCCATCTATCGACGATCCAGACAAAGTATCCCAGATGGAAAATGGCTAAATCCAGTATTACCAATCTATATACTGATGAAGTGTGTGGTATATCAATCTCACCTGCTCCAAAACGGACAACACCCCAAATCTGCTGCCGAGAAGTTGAATTGGCTAGAGTCTCGGTGTTAATAAGTTGCATTGTTCGGACACCGATGACTGCAATTGAGTCAACGAAGAAGAGTGGATGCAAAACAAGCTCATAAAGTTCTAAAGGGTAATCTATATATATTATTATAAAAAATATTTATATTATAGGTTAGGCTGCTTACCTTTAAGGACTTTTTATTCTACTTTATTAAGTAGGATAGAGATATAGTAGTTCTCATTGTTATTTAGATAAGCTATCTTACTAGCTATTATAGTTTATCTATTAAATAAGGTTTAGTAAGTTTAGTAAATTCAGTTTAAATTATTATTTAGAGGAATACCAGTAGATTATTATTTAGGGGTTATCTAGTAGTTCATTTTATCTTCTACGGGAGATATAAAGCTATTTATTTGATCCCCGTATGGGGTACACCAGCGTTTGTGTTGGGTGGGAGCTTTCTCGGGTTTGAGAAGGGATTGTTTTGCCATGATCCTGGGCTTTAAACATCCAGTACTCTGCAAATTCTTGACAGTGTGCAAAGTAAGAAGACAAGCTCCACGTGTGTGAGGATCTGCACGTTGTAAAAAGGAGGCAATAGCATCCCCAATGGTCAAGAGTGGTACATCCGATATTCCGATTCATATGTATAGTATAATGCCAGTTTTGACCAAATTTGAAGCGATTATAAGCAGTAAAAATGTGAGCGAATACCGGAGCTTGCAGTGTTGGGGTGCTTCCATCGCTAAGCAGTAGCTCACTGTGAATTCAGGGGCACTCTTTTCGTCATCTTCGTCTATCCAATCCGCCACAATCCAAGCGTCTGTCTTCCCGAACGAAGCCCAGTCTTCTTCGTTGCAATAATTGGGCTCTCCCCTGGTGCAAATCCAATCGAAAGGACCAAATCCTAAGTTACCATCCACGGTGTTATTGCCAGGCTGATAACCAAGTCTTCCTTCCTTCTGCTTGTTGTATACTGGATTGGTGAAAATATAGACATATGAATCATTCCCCACAGCGTCATCGGTGACAAGTAATAGTTTGCTGTATGCCGTTTGATAAGCCATGGCAAAACTAGATAAGCACTCTGGAACACTCAGATTCTGAAGCCTCCCTTCAGTGCTAGCATGAGATAACTCTAGAAGAGAGTCCCCTTTTCTTGAGCGCCCGTGTCTTGGGACGAAATTAAAGAAGGAACCGTAGCTATGTATGGAATGACTGAAGTCACCCGGACGATGCTCCATCAACTGCACCGCTGAGTGGTTACCGGAGCCTAGAGATCCCGGGCCGGCGAAAATATCATATGCTGGAACGGCGATTGTTCGATATATTGCTGAGTTGTAAAAAAGATGAAATGGAAGAGACGAAATACACAAGCATAGCCACAATAGTAAGTGTTTCTTCGACACGTGGGATAGATTTCGAACACTTGGAACACCGACGTCGAGCCAGCTACCCCTATTGTGGGCTTGATCAATGTTCCGTCTCGTAGGTGACGATAGGCATTGCTATTCAGAGCTATTTAGCTATACAGTATGCAATATGTGAAAAAAAAATAAGGGTTGGTTACCATTCCAAAATTACTGGCACTTAAGAGGGCAGTACTGAGCACGTTGACCACTAAGTGGATTCCCGTATTTATCTGTTTTGACTTGCTGCACTCACCATCGAAGAGAACCCTATTGCCTCCTCCATGGTGAACAATGGCATATATCAAAAACCCCAGATTGAAGAAGAATACTACCAGGCAGGAAACGAATGCTAGAAAGAGAGTAAACTTCCAGCCTTCGAAAAGAGCGCCATTGCGACGTCGCTGACTCTCTGCTAAATGTTCTCTATCCTTTATCACCTGCAATTTGGAGCCTGTATCCGAGTTGGCTTTAGATTTGCTGCCAAGAAGGTGGATGGAGGCATCACTCGTAGAAATCGGTTCTAACCCCATGCCCAGCATCAGCGAATCGTGGATTTCCACACACCCAGGAGCACACGGCTGGCTGGAACAGGAGCAGGCAGATAAGGTGGTAAATATCAATGGACGCAAGTGCTTCTAGCTCCCGTAATAATCTCAGTGATTCATATATTTGACGGGTGTGTTCATAAGGTTGGCGCTGAGGGATGAAAGAAGCAGCTTCCGTATATGATCTGCTTTGACCGATGGATGGGTCATCTTATTATCTAGGATAATATTGTAAGACGCTGTTGCCATTAGCAGCTGACAATAACTAGAGGAAAGTGAAATCTTTATCCCTAACCACGCTCCCATTAGATCAGTAATTATTCAATAATCCCCTAATCCTTCCAATCAAACCTCTTCGCCACAAACTTAACAGCATAAACAAGCCCCAGCAAAACTGGAACCTCAATAAGCGGCCCAACAGTCGAAGCAAGTGCCTGATTACTTTCCGCCCCAAAGGTAGCAACAGCAACAGCAATCGCCAACTCAAAATTATTACTAGCAGCTGTAAAGCTCTGCGTTGTTGCAAGCTTATACCCAAATCCTAACTTATATGACACAAATAATGTCAAAAAGAAAATAACCGCAAAATAAACAATCAGCGGCGCAGCCACCCGGATCACAGAAACAATCTGATGGACAACCTGACGACCCTGCGACGCGAACAGCACTAAGATCGTGAACAGAAGGCCAATGAGAGACCAGGGGCTGGCCCATTTCAGGAAGACCTCGTTGTACCATCGGGGACTTATTACCCAGCGGAGAGTTAAGCGCGTGAGGATCGCTGCGCCCAGTGGGATGCCGAGGAAGACAGCGACGCTTTTAGCAGCCGTGGAGTATTCGAATGTGATGGTGTCCCCACTGATGATTTCAATAAAAAAGACGCCCATAGGGGCGAAGAGGACCATTTGGAGGAGGGAGTTGATGGCAACGAGAATGGCGCAGTATTCACCATCGCCGCCTGCAAGGCCAGTCCAGATTAGAACCTAAGGGTTTGTTAGAATTGTCGAGTACAACAATGATATTTTGTACTTTGGGGGATGTGCAACTTACCATGGCAATGCACCGTGCTAGTCCAACAATAATAAGTCCCTGGCGTAACTCTGGCTCGTCTGGGAGAAAAGCCCAGGCTAATGCCAACTAGAGTATTCAATGTGAGTGATTCCCTCATGATTTAGTGAGGTACTAAAAGGCTTACCATAAAAAATGGAGCGATAATCCAATTCACAACAACACTGAACGTAATCTGGATCCATATCTGACGGGTTTTGAAAACATGATGCAAGCTCTCATACCGCACCTTGCAGAGAATGGGGTACATCATGACAAGTAGGCCGATAGCTATCAATTATTATCAGCCCATATAAAGTCAAATGGTTCAGGAGAGGCAGAAGTACTCACCGATAGGAACGGAAACTCCCACAAACTTCCCCCTTTGCAACGCAGGCCCAGTACTGGGAACAAAGTTGCCCAAGATGATCCCGATAGCCATAGCGAGAAATATCCAGAAGGCGAGAAAACGGTCTAATAGGCCAAGGTTTTTAAAAGCGGATTGCTTTTCTTGCGACGAGTCTGATGCGTTCGCCTCGGCTTGCTTTTCCACGTCGTTGGCCGGGGAAGGTGCCTGGGCTGCAGCATCGGATGGAGTTCGGTTTTGATTCATCTTGGGATGGTCCTGATCCAAGACCAAACGCAGTGAAGCTAGATAGATGGCACGAATTGGTCAACAAGTGACTTGCGGTGTCGTGCAACAGGGTTATGTAAATGTAAATTGAGACAGGATAACTGTATTGGACGGTGATTTTGCTATTGTCGAGAAAATAAAGAGCGTTCGGTGTATGAATTCTGCCTTTGTGTCCTGCCATATATGGAGCAATGAAGCAATGAGAGGTGGATTTATATTGAGTGATTAAACATCTTTCGATGCTCTTCTATCTACTCTGGGTGGATATTATGATGATAGGGCGGCCCGCCCCTGGATGTCACTGGCAAATGCTGATTGGGCGAATATAGCATGCGGACCCATCAAAGTTTGCACCTTAGAATATGCATTCAGTAATTATATAGCCCGAGTGACACACTGGGAACTGTCCAGATATCCAGATCACTTTTGGCTGTTAACGGACTAAACTACCCGTAACTTAACTATCTACCTGAGTAGTCAGCCATCATTGCCTGGGCTGACAGAACTTTCCCTAAAACTTTTTTTGCATCACATTGTTATTATTTTTGACTGCTGATTAGATAAAAATCATCGAGTCAAGGTTCACGTACTTCTCATGCAATCTATTCCGTTCTTCTGAGCATAGCAGCGGGTAACTCCCTACAATGGAACCGCCCAGGCAAACAGGCCGGGAGATTTTCTGCTGGTAGACTTTAGAGACTTTGGGGGCTTTTTTTTTTTTTTTTTTTTCTCTCCTTTTTAAATGTGATGGCACAGCGCGCAGATCCCATTAGTAAGTCACTAGCAGGTGTTTATTAGGCAAGAGTTGAAAGAGATCATCGACACCAAGTTTCCTTTTTACCCCCTGGCTTTGAAAATTAGGTTCCTCCTGCGACCAATCAGAGCACGAGAGTGACACCGAAGGCTAGAGCCCTAGCTCGGGTCTAGTTAGCCTAATATCATATATTATAGCCATTAGAGCAGCATCACTGTAAAATTACAGCCAGCACTGTCGACAGAGCAGCCTCCTTAGACACTGTCAGTCAGAATGAGTCTTCTCAAACTAGCTGAATGGTCACTGAATCAGATGCCTACAGATTTCCTCCTTGCAGTCATCGCCGGTTGCAAAAACACCAATATTTTCATTCGTTTCACCGGCCGCTCCGCAACAACCGCTCAGCCAACCACTAAATGGTGATCATGGCAGACAAGCCCAGCGTCTTGTTCGTTTGCATCCACAACGCCGGTCGCTCCCAGATGGCCGCAGCCTACCTCACGCATCTTGCTGGCGACACTATTGAAGTCCGCTCCGCCGGCTCAGCCCCAGCCAGCTCCGTCAATCCTATCGTCATCGAAGCCATGCGCGAAGAAGGTATCGAAATTACCAACCAGAAACCTAAGATCCTTACTACCGACGCTGTCCAAGCAAGCGATGTTGTGATCACCATGGGCTGTGGGGACTCCTGTCCCTTCTTCCCCGGCAAACGCTACCTTGACTGGCAACTTGATGACCCTGCCGGGCAAGGTCTTGATTCTGTCCGTCCAATCCGCAACGAAATCCGTTGCCGCGTTGAGAAACTTATTACCGAACTCCAGCTGTATAGTTGAACCTGCGTTTCGAGCTCGAAATGCTGCCCGATCTTAGTATAGTTCCATCTACTATCCAATACCAAATGTTGTTTTGTACAGCACAAGTAACGGGCCCTTGACAGCAAGATCTAGATGCCTGGAAATTTGTCCCACCTTACTGGCATCGTCAAGCTGGTATGAAATGTGGACAACGTCGCTTTTGTAGGTAACAGCGCAGGTACGCTATAACGAAGAAGGGAAAAAAAGAGAGGGAGCAGGAAAGAAGCGATAGAAAATACTCCAAAAATCAGTGTCATAGTGCAGGACTGCCAGAGAGATGAGCATATCTTTGCAACAAAAGCCAGCAGAGTAATTGGGGCGTCTTGCCAGAGCTACCGACACTTTTCTCTATGCACGAAAAGATTCATATGACATCACGAGCAAGCAAAATGTCACTGAAGACTTTGCCCAAAAGAACATTGAATCTTGCCCTTCCTTCTGGGGAAGGGACAGACGAGGATCAGAAACTGAATAAGTGGAGGGATATCTTTCTTCAGGTTCGTTCTGGAGATGGGCTAAATTGGTATGTTTCCAGTATGCTGAAAAGCATCTTAGACTGCTTGTATATTTTCTGCCTCTGTATATATTTTTAGGGTTAGTAAAAAAAGCTAAAGATCAATATCCTACATGTTTACTAGGTGCCAAAACGAAAAGGAACAGACTGACGAGACGATTCTAAGCAGATCTATTCCATTAAGTATATACCCTCAGAACTGGACTCTTCAATGTCACACACTATATACAAAACCCACCCCTCCTTACTACGCCGCAACTGTCTTTGTGCGCGCTGCCCTCAGCTTCTCTTCTTTCATTCTCTTCTCCTCCCGCTCACTGAACCGATCACCAAAAAGCTCTAAGTGAGGACGCATTAGGATAGTATATTTCACAAATTCCTCCATGCAATCCACTAGCCGGTCTCGATTACCGCTAGGCATAAGTCTCTGGTCTCCCGGTTGACCCTCGTCAGGGAAATGGGTATACGCTTGTGGGATAGATGACTGATTCGGGATAGTAAACATGCGCATCCACCGGCCGAGAATACGCAGGGAGTTGACGGCGTTGAATGATTGCGATCCGCCGCACACCTGCGCAATAGCAAGGGTCCGGCCTTGCGTGGGACGAACACTCCCTGTGGTAAGCGGGATCCAGTCGATTTGATTTTTGAACACGGCGGTCTGAATTTCGTCAGTGATAAGAAATGGAGAATTTTGAGAGGGGGAGAACGCTTACCAGGTTACCGTGCTGTTCGGGCGAAACCCAAATATGACCATCACTCCATTTGCTCAGCTCCCGGAGCTCTTGCACCTTAGGATGGCCATGCTCGGTATCATTCTTCACCGGTAACCCCTCAGGATTAAACACGCGGACATCGCACCCTAGACGGAAGAGAATCCTGCTGGCTTCCAGCGCCACCAGGCGGGAGTAGGACCTCCGACGTAGACTACCATACAGAACAAGAACTTTTAATCTGTTATGCGACACCTGGAGTTCCTTCGCTGCCATGTCCAGGGCGGTTGTCAACTCCAAGGTACTGACCCAGTCCTCAGCCGCGTCATCCTGGAGAATGAAAGGGCGGTATTTCTGGCGGATATCCGCATTATCTTCATCCTTGGATATGGCCAGAGAGGGGTGTTCAGGGTAGATCATGCTCTCCTGCTCATCAACAAGCCCACGAACAGTTGGCCCGGGCTGGACGGCAGCAGGATGGGCCATTGTGGTTTGTCTGCAGCGCCGGAAATGTAGTCCGGAGCGAAATGCAAATTTGGGCACGAATGATAACAGGAGTCTAGAACGAGCGATCATCGAGGAGATTTTCGTAAACCTGTATGGGTACCTGGTAATGGGTTATGGTAGTGAATTGATACCTGCTTATTTATAGATTTAAACAATGTCACTGGTGGGCGCTGATTGGATGGCGCCACGGAAGGCGGAAAATTCTAACAGAAGCGGATTTATTCCAGGCACAAAGCCTGCTTAGGTAATTATTTATACCCAACACTCATTGTTTTATCCCTGCATTACCTGATCGCCACCGCATCAGTCTGTTGTTTGCCCCAGCAGCACCACTCGGCTCCCTTGACCATGACCAACATGAAGACTAAGAATGCAGATAAAACAACGATGACAGCCAAGGTCAGCTCCTCCACAGTGTGGAAGACATGCCATTTGACACACGATTTGCCGGCTAACAACATCCCAGACTGACCAAATGACATCATCAGCGCGAATCCGCGACAACCAGCGGCGTTCACGTGCACGGCGCAGAGAATACATTCAAGATCTCGAGCAACGCCTGCAAAAGTTTGAGACTCTCGGAGTTCAAGCGACACAAGAAGTCCAGGATGCGGGGCGAAAGGTCGCCGTGGAAAACACTCTTCTCCGGGCGCTGCTTAGACTACATGATGTCCCTGACCATGATATTCAGGAATATATGACAGCGCACACGCGGAATGTTGTTCCATTTACCACTCACTCTGAAGCTTTACTAGAGGCAATATCGCACTCGTGGAAAGAGAAAGGTGGAAATGCAGTCAGCAGCGGTTCCTCGCAACCCAACCCGTTGCACGAGGACGAGACAGCGACTCCTGAGCCGACCTCATCCCCGTCAAGTCCGGCTGCCAACCGACAGGTGGCTATCTCCCAGATTCAAATTTCCGACGCGGGGCAGTCTGTCCCAGTCGAGCCTCCCACCAATGACCCCTCTGGATTACAACCATCCAGTCAGAACCAAGGTTCAGCGCAATCGACACCGTGTGAAACTGCAGCCAGAATCATAGCGTCTATGCGAAGCTACACGGACGCACAGGACGTGCGGTCAGAACTAGGGTGTCAGCCGAGTTCCAACTGTATGGTGAGGAATATGGATATTTTTCAGCTACTGGATGAACGATGACGCGAAATATTAAGTTGACATTGGATTGTTTCAATGGTCGCAGCGACCTTGTGCATACTTATCATGAAACGATGTAACTAGGCTTATCCGAACCATGCTCTGCAACAGCGTTCCCACAAAATAGGGTTCTGAGAATATACCTCTCCTATAGAACAGCACTCAAATAAAGCTACCTAAGCCTTGATGGCATAGATCTGAAAGGAACCTGAACAAACTGTCAGCAGCGCAATTGATCCAAGACCGAGGGCCATAACTGACCAACCCACTCATTAAAATCCAGCTCCGCAATATCACTCGTAGTTTCCTTACTCCCACAACCACCACAGCACGAGCTCTGAGGCAAATATGAAGACCCCTTATAGAGATTGAGGTTCGACTTGGCATCAACAATGAACACACCTACCACCAATTTAGTACACAAGGCCTTTTTTATAACGGTGCACATACCTTCGAATCCAGCCTGCTTAAGATAGTCATTATACTCCTCAATCTGACTAGCACCAGCAACACAGCCAACAAACAGCGCCATATTTTTTGTAATACTATCGGGGAGTGGCTTTCTAGCCAAAATGTCACTGATAGCGACCCTTCCACCAGGCTTCAACAAACGAGCAATCTCTTTAAAGACGGCCGCTTTGACGCTAGCCGGGACAAGATTGATAACACAGTTACTGATGATACAGTCGACGCTGCTGTCTAGCAGCGGGATGGAGTTAATAGTTGCTTCAATAAACTTCGCATTAGAGAGTTCTGCCTTTTGGGCATTTTTCTCGGCGAGTTCGATCATGCTCTGGGTATATTATCAGTACTGGTTTCGACAGGCCAAAGGCTTGGGAAACAATTACCTTGGTCATATCGACGCCGATTGCTTGACCACTCTGTCCTACTTTACGAGCAGCCAGGAGGACATCGATACCACTGCCGCTGCCAAGGTCGAGAACAGTCTCTCCCTAGTAGAAGGTCAGGCCTTTGAATTTCTCACCGTCGTGAAAACAAAAAATTGGTCAAAACAGACCTCTTTCATATTTGCGAATCCCACCGGATTACCACAACTCAACCCGAGGTTGGTCTTCTCTGGCAGCGAGCTCAGATCTTCCGCGCTGTAGCCAAATGCCCTAGCAATGTCTTCTTCCTTTTCGTGCTGCTGTGTGATGTTACTCTGTTTGGCGATATCGCCGTAACGGGACTGCACGAGGTTATAGGTATCGTCAGCCATCTTGCGTTGGAGGGGAGTTTTTAACACAGTAGTCAATAATTCAAGGAGTAGTTGTCTATTTGGTATGGATGAATCCAGTGCGGGTTAGGTTTGGTGGTATGATGAGTTGTCTCGACGATGATGGGAGGGCTGAGGCCCCTCTTATATCACACAGGAGACCACACTAAATGGTTCTGATTATCAATACGTGATAGAAAGTGAAAAATGTGGTGACAGACCAGAATCCCTGATGGCATTTTCTCGTGTCTGCTGTGGGGCGGGTCGTTTATAACTGGTATGTCACCAATTAACAGACCAACTACAGTCGTTTATAACCGGTATGTCACTAATTAACAGACCAACTACACAAGAGTGCATGTCACCACTTTCGGAGGGAAACCCGCAACTCAGCTGTTTTAATCATAGACCGCAACGTGAGTAATCTGCCTACAGGCAACATACATACAGAGAGGGCAGACAATAGACCATGAAAATAACCAATTATTATATGGGTAATATACACAATATCATGTAATCTCAGAAAGAACAGCGAACAAAACCCGATTATCGACCCTGCAGCCCTCCCATTGAAATTTCGCGCTACGGTACCCGCAGCGAAGCCGCATATCAAGCTCCGGAATGCTGAGGTTCTTTGCATTACAACTCAAGACCAGCTCCAGGGCCAGAGCGCACACGGTTGTGTCTTGGTGCTCGTCCTTCAATGCCACTGTGCCTGGGGTGGTATCAGGTGCATCTTGCTCCGGTAGAAGTAAGTATCCAGGGTCTGACTCGATTTCAAGGGGAATTGGGAGGTAGCTGGCTTCCTGGAGGAAATCTTGAAATGTCTCGGGAGATGAAGATGGTGCTGGATAGAAGTCAACTTGGGAAATATCTTCTGGAATTGTTTTCTCTGTGGTTCCTAGCAAATATCCAGTTGTGTTAGATATGAGACCAAGGAAGCGATGGGTGACTTAGATGACATGCGTGGGTTGGAAAATTATGACAGCGTGGGATGTAGCACCCTACCCAAGAATGATTTATCCCGAAGAGTGACGCGATCACTGCTTACATTTCCCAGGATGTCGTCCTCATTCTCGATCTGTCTGCTACGTGCGACTGAACTGTGGCCGACGTCCCGGCACTGCAGCAGCGACCTCAATCTCTCGTTCTCTTGGTGAAGACTATCTGTGAGAGACTGCAGCCTTAAAATTTCTCGAGACGTAGTCTCCTCGATGGATGTAATTTTCTGTTCAAGTTCCGCTACATAATCACGTTTTCGCTGCCTGCAACGACGCTGATTATTGCGGACTCGGGTGAGGTCCTCTGCCTGGTTCGATGGTCAGTTTACACTTGCTACGTATAAAATTAGGGTATCATACCCTGGTTTTTTGCTTTATGCGTGGCATGATTGGACCGCAGAATAACGAAGCGAGTTCTACTTTCAGGAATTGGGTAGAGACGGCTAGCACAGGTTTCACTCTGGAAAGAACAGGTATAGAATACTAAGAAAGTCAGCAGATGTAGATGGATAAGTCATGTGAACAATTTATGGACGTGTGGTT
Source organism: Aspergillus sp. 'subgen. Cremei' (assembly GCA_019976455.1). NCBI lineage: Eukaryota > Fungi > Ascomycota > Eurotiomycetes > Eurotiales > Aspergillaceae > Aspergillus > Aspergillus sp. 'subgen. Cremei'. The sequence continues at coordinate 251,168 of JAFBMR010000002.1, forward strand.
TACGGAAGACTATGTATAGGCGGAAGTCAGAGCGGTCAACATTTATTACTAAAATTAGAGTTATTGCAATTTGCACGCTATAGTCTTCCGTATAGGAGTGCCGAAGGTAACTGGCATACATTATGTTGAATATAAAAGTGGTGGATATTTGAGACACAAGAAATATTAATATTAGCTGTGTGCGATTCAAGTAGCCTTGTTCGTTCATGGAATAGTAATACATTTTTGAACTTGTCAGCCTTGTGCAAACTGTTGAAAGTCTGCCTGTTCTTTTAAGGGGATCGTCCTGTCTGGAAAGTGGATGTGGAGCGTGTTATCCTACTTAATACCCATACATAGTAAACTGGTATTAAGGGACTTTTTAATCATGAACCTTTCTAACTCACTAAGATAGTGTGGAGACAATATGAGAATATTTATATCTATAGAGGCAGCTTTAGTCTCTCCAACAAGATGTTAGGTGATGTCTATATCATGTAGTTAGCCCACACGCACTTCATCATTTGCTGATTCTCGCATTTCGATTTTGATAATTATCGCAATTATAAATATATCCGGTCCTCGCTTTGAGGATGGAGAAAGAATGTGCGCTTCTTTTTATCGAGTAAGGTACGTCCACTGTCCCATCGTGTTGGTTGATATTAACACCTACAGAAGATCTGACGCGTATCCTAGAGTCACGCCCACTAGTCTCAAACTCATGGCAGACGGGAATAAAAATGTCCTTTTAGCGCTTATAAGTGATCAGTGACGCTGAAGTGGTACTGCTTATCGATTTTGTGCGAGGGATGCGGACGATCGACTCAAGCAGCGAAAGTCGGCGAAGGAGTTTTTGCAGGATAAATGGTTGATTCAATCAGATCGAGGTTTGCGTGTTACGGTTTGCGTGTTACCCACTAAGCTCATCTACATTGTCATTCTTAGGCATAGGTCCCGTCCATGCAGCATCCCAAACTCATGTCATTATTACACGTCGACTGGCCAGGTATATAGCCAAAATCCTATCGACTCCGCAGATCCTGACTCCCACAAACGTCAATTCGATTCGAATTGCAGACACTATGTGTTTCCTCAGTCCATTCTTCTGGCTCAAGGTATGGAGAATGCCCAGATACAAGCGTGACTTTCAGTGGGCCTTTTACCTTGCCAGCTCTGCTAGCAACACGGCATATAGCGACTTCACAGTGGAGCGCTGCCTAAGGGAAGAAGACCGCGGCATCGCCATACTGCAGCGAGAGAACCGCTTCATGAAGATAAGAAAGGCAGCCAAATATAATGGCGGCAAATCTCCCGATAAACCTCCTGCATATGATGAGGAACTTGCAGACATACGTGCCGAGTACCGGAAACACTAACAAAAGATGCGAGAATCAGAACGTGGCTTATGGTCATCAGGTGCCACTACATTGGAATATAGGGTGTGTCGGCAGCATAGGACGAGCACGGCCGCCCATATGCATGGAGGATGGGGAGGTCTGAATCTGCTAAACTTGGAGGATGTTGTGGAATGTCCTGCGGGTGCTGTGATAATGTTCTTCATCAGTACCTCCAGCTGACTGATAGAGAAAGAAGGGAGAAGGTTGGAGTGTATGGCCATTGCACTGCTGAGTGTGCCTGCTGTATACAACATCGAGGATTCTACCGGCCGGATACACGTCTGCCTACAACCACATTTCTTTCTTAACTGGCGGAAAAAAAGAACATACTGATCCTTTGTTCACACTGCTCGACACCATATGAATCACTTGCTCAGATATAATTATAGTGTAGTATCCAGTACCTGCCAAACCAACTGTTAATGGCGAGCCAACCGAATAGAATAGATTCATAGTATATAAATACTCTGGTGTGACACATTCGCATTGAATAAACATAGAACATGGTATTCGAACAATGAACATCGTAGTATCGCGACAGCCGGGCCTCAAATAAACCCAAACCTGGGCCCTTTGCTCCTCGGTATATTTCCCCAGGCGCCAGCAAATGACAAATTTTCAATGAATCAGTGTGATGTAGAACATATTGATTTTTCAGTTTACGTACAAGCACCACCCCCAACTAATGTCATGATTACTCCTGCACTGCCCAGGTATTTAATCGGCCACCTCCACCCAAGCTCGACCGATTCAAAACGCCATCTGCCGCCACGATGTTCTGCACCAAAACTTCCAAGTGTGAGCGTAACTTCAAATGGGCCCTCTGGCGGGCGAAATTCCATTCCAGAGAGTTTGGAAAAGCTTTCTACGAGACAGACTGGATCGAGGCGTATGTAGCGGAGGAGCATCGTGGTATCGCCATACTTCAGCGTCAAAATCGTCTTATGGGAAAACAAAACACGACCCAGAAATCAATTGGGGGCGCAGCTCTCGACGAGCCACCAGCATACAATGGACAATGGTCAGCCCACACTGGTGGAGAATCTGGTTTGGACAAAGATCTTGAAAGCATTTTAGCCGCATACTCGGAACACCAGCAGCGAATTGCGACCTTGGAACGCCGAATGCCCAAAGGCCCTGATACACGGAGAATTCAAGTATGTCGCCAGTATAAGGACGACAACGGCCACCCTTATGCTTGGAGGGCGGGAAGACGCGCATGCTCCAAAGCTGGGGGGTGCTGCGGACGGGGCTGCAAGTGCTGTGAAAAGCCTCTCTATCAATATCTGCTACAAAGTGAAGATGGAGAAGAACAGGAGGAAGTCGGAGTCTATGGCCACTGCACTACTGAGTGTGCCTGCTGTATACAGCATCGGGGTTTCTATCGGCCTGATCCACGCCTGCCTCGAAAAGTCATTCTATAGCAGAAAGCGAAGTAGGACAGTTCGGTTTGGATGGGGAAGGTGTGCAATTGCTTTGTTTATGAGGATGGAATCTTTCGTTGGACTTGGATCTTTTCTTCTTTTGCTTCAAAAATCAAATTACATTTTACATGGAAAAAAGAAAAAGAAAAAGAAAAAAAACGAACAATGTCTTGGGATTCCCTTGCGAAAATGGCCCCCGACCACGTCGGCTGGTTGCCATGATACCCCTGTATTTCGGGGTGCGGACCCTGGCTCGGTTCTTCGAAAGCGTAGTCGACAGAAGGTATGTTCATCATTGCATCTCTGTTCTGATACTCACCATTGATAGACTACCCTCCCCCGGGCGCCATAGAGGGCAACCAGCCGGCGTGGTATAGTTGGAGCCTCCCCCAAGCATACTAGAGCTTCTGCTCTTCTCTCTTTGGTACATCTGCTTCAACTGGCTCCTCGAAATCGGTCAATTGCTAACTTACCTGTTGGTAAAGGAACCCTTCGAGCCCGTCTGGTCGTCCGTCCCGTCCCAACAGGATATCCAGCAAGGAATTCCAGGCTATCATACACTGCTTTGCGAGTCAGCCTGTCCTCCATATTGTCAGCACTCAAAAATCCTCCCCATAACTCGAGAGGAGCCTGCAAAGGAATTCAACTCCGGGATGGTGTCAACGCAGAACAACAGGCAAGACAAAGTCCAGCAGGAGATTTCCTGGCTGGCTAGGCATTCAAACTTTGTGGTTGTCTTTGCCCTGGTCTTCTTGAGACGGGTAATCCAAGGGATAGTTGAGCGTAGGTACGCTTTTCCCATTCTTCCATTGCGATTCGACGCATACTAATGGCTTGCAGATCACTCTCCGCTGCTAAACTGCCTAGAAAGAGGTCGGGCAAAACAAAGTGTCCAAGTCAGAATACCCCTTTCGGCACACGGCGCACGAGTGCGCCTTCAAACGGAACTTCCTTATGCCTTAGGATCGACTGACCCATGTACAACTGCTGTTCACTTGAACCTTTCCTCACTTCAGTCCTCAAATTTCTCATTTGAGTATTTGCTACTACCACCAACATCTGCACTAGGGGCCGTTCGACCCGGGGTCATCCCCAAGGCTTCATCACGGACCCCCACGCCTGCCTACTCATCGGGGCATCATTTCTACCCTGATGGCGAGGTATGGGTAACACGCTTGAGCGCCATCCATTTTCAGGGCTAGTTCGTTCGCCCCCTGAGTTGTTACACACTCCTCAGCGGAGTCCGACTTCCATAGCCACCGTTGGCTGTCAGGATCAAGACGACAGGAAGGCCCTCCCTAGATAGCCATTATTTAACGCTTGGTATGTCCGCTCCCACTTGTCAATGTTTCAAGTTCTATGTACTGACCTTTTGGCAGACCTTAGGTTAAATCCGTCAATTCCATCGCGTTGAATCAATCCTGCCCCGTCGGGAATTCGATATTAGAAGACTAGGGACGGAATCAGGGAGCTTTTGTGAACGGGGCCCGAGAGTTGCCGGTTGACAACCGATTTTGATGATTCGGGGTGTGTCGAATGTTTTGTTTTCGATTTATGTGTGCATAGCTTTGTATATAATTGACTGCGAGCTGTGGGTGAAATCTAGATTATTTGTGGATGATCTGGTTGTCATGTCGCTTGGAATTGGTGTCGGCTTCGCAGCGTCGCGTCGCATTGGAGATGGATGACGTTAAGGGAGAGCTGGAAAGGTGGAAATCGGATCAGTGGAAGAGACAGGAATAGCCGTGAGGAAATACCAATTGATGTAACATAGTCGAGGGGTGCAAAATCCATGGATCCATTAAGTAGACTTTGGCTCAGGCACAAATCAAGGAAAATAGAAGCAAAGTCAATCGAGCTGACATCAGAAAACAGAGCAGAAAATAAGCAGAAACGAAGAAGAAACGAAGCAGAAAACAGGGAAAAGACAAAAGAAAAGAAGAAGGCAACTGGATATCTTCTTCACCTGTCAAAAACGAAAAGGCAATCGGATGCAGCACATTGATTAGACGCTCACATGCAGCGTACCTGTCAGCCAGCTTCCCCGACTTGGGCAGGGATTGCGAAATTCCTCACATTTCGACGTGGAATTCGATAAATGATTCCTCATCGCGTGTCTCGATGCCCCATTGCATCATCGCGTGGTCCCGATTCTCGATCTCGTGTGTTTCCCACCCCGATCGTCGATCGATCGGGCGATCGAGCGAGTCTGGAAATTGTGAGGCCGCAGATCGCTTCCAGCCCACCTTTTCATTCCAAGCATCAAGACAATTAAATAAATTCGACTGGATCAATTCCCAGGAGAACCGTGGACTGGTAGCCGTATTTTTGTATATCCTCACGGTCGGGGCTCACTCTTTGGGTCGATCTTCTGATCCATCATCTCCACCATGTTTCTTAAAAGGGCGCTCGTCGTCCGTCGCGGCGCTGTTTCTTGAATTTCTTCAAGTCCTGACAGTCGCATTGTCGCATTGAGTCCATTTTTGTTTATCGCAGTCTTTACCCCGAGTCGCATCAACATGGAGATCCCAGACTTTGTCGATTCCCGGCCTGGAAGCCTCAAGAAACCTCCATCTGTGCTGTCATTCACTCCGACGGTGCATCTGGACGCTCACCTGCGCGACTCGGACAGTTACTCGAAAAAGTCCCACCACGACGATGCGCAATCACGGTAGGTCACTATCTGGCGATTAGAGAGCTTCAAATTAATTGCAACAGGAGTTCTTACATTCCCGACTTCCCCCATCCTCCCCCCACCAACAACGAGCTCAGCTCCAAGACCTCCGCAAAACACCTCCGGCGCAACTTTGCCATCAACGAACTTCCCCTTCTGCAGGAGATTAACCCCTACGAGGAATCCGACCAGTTCAATCCCGTCAACGAGGATGGCCTTTCCTACGACCTGGTCGCTCCGTACGAGGGCGATGGTTCTGCCCCGCTGCACAGTCTCGAGCGCCAGGCCGACATCATGTTCTCTTCAGAGCACATGCTGGGCATTCTAACCAACCCGCGCTATTTGGCGCGTTTTCGCGAGTTTCTCCTCGAGGAGCGACCGCGCTCGTTGCCTACTCTGACTTACTACCTCAACGCTTGCAAGGCGCTGAAAGCGCTGAATTACGCCAATGCCCTCGTGCGTCTGTCGGTCGATGTGCCCACTGCGGGCATCAGCACAGCAGACCAGCCTGTCGGTGATACCAGGAATAGTTTGCTTGAGCAGCGAGTTCAATATGCGCTCGGTGTTCTGACAGCAGAGGAGTTGCCTGCCTTCATCACATCCAACTGCATCAACATCACCAGCAAGGTCGTCGAGGAGCGAGTACGGGGGACTCTCCCGGATAAGTTCCAAGGCACCGCCGATGCGCTCGCAGAGGTGTTCTGTCTGACTGATCCGTCGCGACCGGATAATCCGATTATCTTTGCTTCAGAGGGTGAGTCGTCTTCTGCCTGGGTAGGATCAAGCTAATAGAGTAGAATTCCACCGAACAACACAGTACGGCATGGACTACGTGCTAGGTCGGAATTGTCGATTCTTGCAGGGGCCAAAGACGAACCAGAATAGTGTGCGACGGATACGAGAGGGGATTGAGCAGGGTCGTCATCACTCGGAGCTGTTTCTTAACTAGTATGTCTTTCTCTTCTCTTCTATCTTACTGTGTAGTTTTCGTGGACTAACAGCAACAGCCGCCGCGACGGCTCCCCATTTATGAACCTCCTCCAATGCGCCCCCCCTCTGCGACAGCCAAGGAAAAATCCGCTACTTCATCGGTGCCCAGATCGACGTGTCGGGATTAGCAATGGAAGGCGCACAGATGGAATCATTACAAAGCCTACAAGCAGAAAAGGAAGAGCGCGAGGAACGGGTGAAGAGCATGAAGAGCGGAAAAAGCATGATCAGCGAACAGCACACCGAGGATGATGAAACCATCCCCGACCCGGTCGAGGAGAAGAAGAGCGAATTTCAGGAACTGAATGAGTTGTTCAGTCCCCGGGAGTTGATGAGCGTGCATGAGCACGGTGGAAACTTGTTTCAGCCTACGATTGATCCCCGAGCGAGTTCGAGGAGTGGACGGACGTGGCGTGTGCCAGACTATGACAGCGAGGATGAGGATGCGAATACGCCGCATCTGCAGGGGATGAAGTTGTCGAATCCGGTTGTCTCGCTGACTGGTGTTTACGAACATGTATGCCCTCTCCCTCTTTCTCACATTAACTAGATACTAACGTGAACAGTACCTCCTCGTCCGACCGTACCCCTCCCTCCGAGTCCTCTTTACCTCCCCCTCCCTCCAAATCCCCGGCATGTTACAATCATCCTTCTTCTCCCGAATCGGCGGGTCCGGGTCCGTTCGCGACGACCTCCTGCACGCCATGATGGCCGGCCGTAGCGTCACAGCCCGAATCAAGTGGGTGACACGGTTCAACGACCAAGGCCGGAATCGCTGGGTACACTGTACACCGTTGCTGGCGAATAACGGGGAAGTGGGTGTGTGGATGGTGGTCATCGTGGATGATGAGGATGAACATGTTGTGAGGTGGAAGGGGAACTGGCCTACTGCTTAGACTGGTGTAATTTTGGGGGGTTCTTTATATATCTATGTAATATTTTTTATTGGTCTGGATGGAGTTTATTGGTTATTGGCTGCATGGCATTGGTTTGCATTATATCTCGTCACTTATAACTAAGCCAACAATCGTGGATAGAGATAGCTTCAATCAGTCACTCAAGGGCAGTGGACTTTGCCACCGTTATTATTGCAAGACTTTCCATCGTCCTGCACAGGTCGGCACTAATGATCGTCAGTATAATTATACTCTTTAGAACCGAGTAGCTTACATTTCCAGTTTGACACCCACTACATTCATTAGCGTTTCAATACAGACACTGAGGATATGTGAACTTACTGGTTATGTCCATTGATCTGACACACACCACCGAAGCATCTCTACAAGCAAAATTAGACATCAATGCACAGATCTAGAAAGAAGATGGATCATACCCCGATAGCATTAGCAGCATTCTCTGAACTCTCCACCGGCGTAGCAGCCACCAAGGCAACGCTGGAAACGAGGAGGATGATAGATGTGAAGAACTTCATCTTGTTCGGTTGTTTGATAAGACAATAGGATAACTCTGATAGACCTTTCAATTCAATTCAATTCAATCTGTCTGATGATATGCTCTACACGGTAAGTTGATCTCTTATATACCCCTCCGCACCACCCTAATCAATGTCAGACTGCAGAACATGTCAGCTGAAGGCCTGAAATGCACACTGTGTCAGCAATTTATACAGAGTCGTATCTGGATATTGATATATGAGGTAAATATGTCTTTTGTGCTACGCTGGAGTATTATTTTCATGGTGGTGTGGATGGTCTGGGTTGTACAGTTACGTAGTGGGGGTGGAATGGATGGGATGGATTTGATATGGGACTGATTTTGGGGTGCATTGGAGTGCTATTTCGGGGCTGTCATGTTGCTTTTTGCTTTTTATTTGCTGTTGGCTGGTGTTGAGTGGAGGGTGTTCATTCCGATGCTGTATACTGGGTTTTAGATAGCTTCTCCATAAAGCTCTATTAATCATTCACATGCAACAGTGAAAGTCTACAGGAACAAAATGATAGTAAAATAATTCATTCTGTATAGAAATTGACATAACTCGTAACAAATCGTCCCTCATGAAATAGACATTACTTCATCCTCCACAATAAATCTAAACAACCCCCAATATAACCGTAATAACCATCTACCGTGGGCACTGGACAGCAGGGTTCTCAAATCCGGTTCCGCACGCTGCTCCGCTGTGTCCAGAGCACTAGACACGGTTAGTAGACATACACTTTCAATAAAATGGAGAGACATACGCTTCCGTAGTCGCAGAATTCGTTTCGGCCGTTGATCAAGCATGAACTTCCGACGCATTTCTGGGATTGTTAGATTGTTTGAATATTCAATAGGGGCATGGTCGATGACGTACGCCCTGGTCTTTGTAGGTTGCTGCTGAGGTGCTCTCCACGTCGCGGGTCAGTTCTTGGATGGGAACAGCTGCGGCCAGGGCAGAGCCGGCGACGAGGAGGATGCTGAGGAACTTCATTGTGATGGTGTTTGATATAATTGACTGAGATGGAAGGATTTGGTAGATGAGATTGATGGTGAGATAAGATGCTTGATGCTTGAGCTGAAGTAATATCAACCCACGGCTTCGAGGGTGTTTATATAGCCACCCAAACTCAAAAGACCAGGAGGAAGATATAATGAAAGTACTACTTTAAATATCAACGCACACATAAGGCCATTCATGCATCCAAGCCCCGCACAGTCAGCATGACAGCCAGCGCAGCAGCGCAGTCGTTGGATCATCACCCAATATTGAGTTGAGCTGAGCTTGCCGGATGCGGGGATGGTTGACGTCATGCCCGACAGCCTTAGCCGACAGCCGAAGTGGACGTTCTGGGCGTTTTGAGGCTGTGAGTTGTACATGTGTATGGAGGCTGTGAGGTTATTTTTGTATGTATGCATGACAGTTGGTGGTTTAGTATAGACATGGTGCCTAAAAACTGAGTCGATTAATATGTAGGGGGTTCATTAAAATAATAGTACCTGCTAAGGTTGAATGATAAGATTATGAGAAAGATACTGTCATATTCATATTTATCCAAATTATTAGTGCTTACTATCCATCTCAATGTTATTTTAACGGTTATTAAAAGTACTCAACTCCCATCAACCTTGATAAAAGTCCTATACTCCCCCGCCTCCACCTCCTCCCCAGTAACAGGATCCTCACTTCCCTCTCCCAACAACCTAAAAAACCAAAACGGCAGTCCATGCGACCCCGCATCAGGCCCATAGTACTTAATTCCCCACTGCGTGACATTGTTCGCACCCAGGAAGATCCCATCCTCCTTCTTCCCGTTGTTGTAGTGATTGTAGAATTCAACGGGGATGCTCTCGTCCTCGGGTAATCCCCACATCAGCGACGCCGAATACGGGATGTTGGTGATGTTGAGCTGTTGCCAGGAGACGCCGCTGACGCCGGTTTCGACGCGGCCTTCGAGGAGGTTGGGGGTGGCTTCGTTGCAGCGGAGGGGGTTTTTGGCGATGTCGTTTTTGTGGACGATTGTTATCTACTTGAGTTAGTATTCTATATATACTACTTGTATAAGTATGGACGTACATAGCCCTGCTTGATCCCGCCCTGCTCGTCAAAGACCTGTCGCACGACGGAGCTATCGCCGAATCCTTCAATGCTGCATGCTTGGCTGCTGTTCGAGGGTGCAGTGGTATTCACGCATCCGCTGACGGTGACTTGGAAAAGATCTGTCATGCCAGTCGAGGCGTCGTATGTTGGAAAAGTCGAACAGCCGGTCTTAATCGGAACGGCGGTGATGGCAGCGTATGCGCCTCCGACGAAGAGGGTGGTGAGGATGGTTGAGAGGGCCATTTTCAATTGAGTAATTGATGTGCTGGATGGTTGATTCGATTGAGGATTGGGTGCTGTATTTATGTCAGGGAATCGCAATATACAGGTTCTGTTACTCCAACCCCGGATTACTCCATTGGGAAAAGTGTGAGGCAGAAGGATCGCAGTGCAATTTATTCTGATCCTTGGATGCATCTGGATTCATCTAGACTGAGACATTTGCAGGCATCGGTAGGCAACAAGGCCCGTCGACTTTAGCGTCATGATTGCCTGTTTGGTCGCATTATGCATCTTTATGCAAGGTTGCATTTATCATTATCCTAACTCATATGTACTCATCCGCATCGCTATCATTATATACCCCTTGCCAGTAATCCTTCCGCCTCTTCCCGACCACTTCCATCTGCGTGGAATTCACTCTCATCATGTGTCTTCTCCAATGTCTCTGCCATCGCCAATGCCTCCCGTCGTCCCTTTTCTGCGTTTACCATCCACACCAACGGGATTGGCGTGATGATCAAGATTCCAATGAAGAAAAACCCAGACCGTACCTGGCCGGTCGCGTCAATCAGCACGCCAACCACTGCTGGTCCAATGAACGAACTGCCCTTGTCCGTGGCTGCATACAGCGCGTAGAACGCCGCCTCGCTACCAGGGGGTATCAGCAGTCCGAAAAACGACCGGCAGTACGACGACAAGCCTCCCCCAACCACTCCGTGCACGATAGCCAGCGGGAAAATCTCCCACGGCTGCTGCAGGCCAATCACTCCCCACTTTTTGAATATCGGGATGTAGGCCAGCATACCATATAGCGGAATGAGCTCAAACAGCGCGATACACACGATAATCGTGTGGTTTGACTTGAGTCCGAATCGTCGCGACACCACCGGCCACAGGAAAGCGCCCGCCATTCCTGACAGGGTCGCTGTGATAGACAACAACGCCACGGATGTAGTGCTCATCTTCAGTTCCGTCCGCGCAAACAGAATCGCTGTCCCGGACACAGTAGCCATCGCGTCGGACAAAAGAAACCAAGCAACCAGAAACACGAGCACTTCACGTAGCCTCACTGCCACCTTGACAGTCTTCCATAGCGATTTCCACGCAAAGCCGACCAGGTGAAGCCAAGCCCGCCATCGGCTCTTCTGACCTGTTGTTCCGTGTTCGAGCGGAGGTCCTGGGCGGTTACGCAATAACCGACGGGAAACCATTGTGAATGCGAACCACCAGATACCAACCAGGAGCAGCACGAACCGTAGAGGCAGAGTGGCGGATGCTTTGGATATAGATGTTTTGCCCAGACCAATGAGCAGCAAAATACTCAAAATCTGCACAAAGACTGCTGCGCAATACCCAAGTCCAACACCCTTGGATGAAATCCGAGTGGAAAGCTGCAGTTCCGGAGCTGAGCTGGAGGATTTCGCTCCCGCACCTAGTGGAGGTTGGCTAAATCCTTCCTCATCTTCGTCAAATGCATAGTGTCCATCATGGTCCATATGGGGCAATTCCTCTTCCTTGCGATCGTCCTCGATGGACGGGTCATTGGCCACCAGAACAGGCAAGAAAGAATTCAGAACGACAAACGACGATCCCAAACAGGTCACTCCAATAACCACCAGAATCGCGCCGAGAACAAACACGGGAGGTGCGATGAAGACAAACAGCATGCTAGTGACAGAACCAATGAAACCAAAGGCCAGCAAAAGGGTTTTCCGGTTATTCTCTGTATGGTATTCAATCAACTTCCAACCTCAGCGTAATCTATAGCATCCAATCATACCGTAGTCCGCCAGAGCGCTGAAGGATATCAGGGTCAAGGCTTGAACGAGCACCGCAAGGGAAAAGGTGTACATGGCGAAACTGGCGGTATTGATGTCCAACCCAAACAGGCCCACCACACATTGTTCATTCTCCGTCCCATCGCGGGCCATCAAGGCCGGTGCAGTTCCATTATTCGGAGATGCCGACGGAGAGCCGGGACCGACACATGGCAGATGGCTCGACTGTAGGGTACCACGTTCGCGCGCAAGTTGTTCCAGCGTGAGGGGTAGGAAGGAGCCTGTCAAATGGTCAGTAAGAAATTTAGTGATGGAATCGTATATCAACGTACCCACGCCGCAAACAGCAAAAACCTCGGCCGCAATGCCATACGCATACCATCCCAGGATTTCGCGCCGGCTGGTCGGTGTAGTGTCTTCGCCCGGATATCGCGGGGAACGTTGTTGGAGACCCTCGGAAGGAGACTCGGGGGCGTTAGAGGCGAAGGCCATGGGCGAGGATTCTATGACTGGGTTTGGGGATAGCCTGGACACAGAGCACCATCGCAGAGAGGAAAATTGAGAACTGCATTCCAATGCGTTCGTGAAACAAACAGCTTCGGCCATGGACGGCTGATTCATCGGATAGGGCGGAAGCGGAAGGTGGGGTCTGATTGGCTGGTGAGGGTGGGCCAATGACGTGCACTCTTATCGATAAGATCTAAACAACGGGCCTTCAGAGCGTCCATGCTTTGGGGTATAAACAGAATAAGCTTTATTTCTGGAATGAAGAAGGGCACTATCTGACATTGGGGTTGAAATCGACAATGATATTTCCAAAAGTGATAATCATGCCAGATAACATCACTCATAGCAGTTGTGATTCCTATATAGCATGGATATATATCCCCAAGGTGACATGATGATCGGTTCAAGTTTGATGGTTTGTCTCTGTCCAGAAGAATCGAAGGGACAGGTCACAACAAGGCTAATGATTCATCAATCAGTCTCATCTCAAAGCCAGATCCGGTAGCAGCGTCAGGCCCAGAACATCCCATGGAGACTGATTTGACAAATGAGGGCTGCGGCATGTTGGTATTATTAAACAGATGTCACACGCAAAACTTCGGTTCTGAGACTGGAAGGATAATTGCCTATTCTCCTTTCATCATGCGTCCTTTTGTATCATTATGCGACGACACATTGAGCGGCTTGGGCTATGAATCAAAGTTATCTTGCTCGGTATATCGCGAATGGGGTTTGATGCCAAGTGCGAAGGAGTCGTGACCGTCATCCAGCAGTGTCTATGTGGAAGGCAAAAGGTTAGTGAGCCCAGAGAAGAAAGCAATAGCAAATTCCCATGACCAAGCTTTTGATTGAAGAGAGTATCTTGGGATATAATTGCAGATAAAACCTTGGTTCGTGGTCTGTACTCTGATCAGGATATCCGAAATGCCATTGCTGTGTTGTTGGCTCGATAATGGCTGACCAGAGGACGGAGAATTTTCGAAAGACTATCGTCAAATTTAGTGCATGAAAGGCCTGGCATATTGCAAATCTTACTGGGTCTGGATCGAATCTCTGGCTCCGCTCAGACGTGTTGACAATTTGCCAGTGACAGTGGGTAGCTACTCAACCCATCAAATACCCGACAATGAAACACGAAACACGGCCATTAACTCATTCAATATGCCTTGAAGCTATTCACCTGACGTCCATCGAAATCCCGACTCAGGGAAGTTGCATCCGGTTCCGGTCCGGTCCCGCGTGAGCTCCCCTGTTGCGTGGCTGCTTCCTACTCTTCTTCTCTTCCCCCTGTCTTTTATTTTTCTTCCAATCCATCTATCCCATTCGTTTTGCCTCTTTATTCCCTGTCATAAACTCCCAAGACCTCCGTCGCTGTCGGGCCGTTGACCGCGATATCACCATTCAACATGGCGGGCATTCTGGCGTATCTTCAGTATGCGCTGGGAAAGCTCTTCTACCGCGTTCGTGGCCATGACGCGAAGCAGATCATCTACACCGATGCCTTCAAAGGTCTTACCAATCCCAATATCGCCCTCGAAGCCACCGACTGTGGCCCGTCCGGTTCTGTGATGCTCAATCATCACACCTGCCTCGCTGAGGATGGCGTGGGCCGCTTCCCTGACCTTCGCTGGAACCCTCCTGAGCTTATCGACGATGTCAAGGAGTACGTCTTGATCTGTGAGGATATTGATCTTCCTATCCCCGGTATCGTCATCCATCATGGGCTCTTCTACGGCATTCCTCCTTCGACCACTACTGCCCTCCACTCGGATATCAAGGAGCAAAAGGACAATCCCAAGTCACGCATCACTGAGTCTGGCTGGAAGTACGTCCCTAACCTTACTGGCAATGCGTACATTGGTCCAGCTCCTCCTCTGGGCCATGGCAGCCACCGCTATGTCTTCACCATCATCGCCCTTAATGAGTCGCTCCAGTTCGACAGCCCTGACAAGGTCACCAAGCAGAAGATCAAAGCCGCCATGGTCGAAAAGGTCATCGGATGGGGTCAGTGGACCGGAGCCTTCGAACGCCCCTGGCCCAAATAGCTGGCTGCTCGAGAACCAAGGGCTACAAATCGGGGTTTATGTGTGTTACGATTTGGCGTTTAGACGAAGGCAATTCAGGACTTCCTAGGCCTCAGGATCGGTCTATGGTTTGAGAGGAAAGGATCTGTTTTACTATCCCCGCTTCTTGTATTGTTTAACACATTCCAATTACTCTTCTGGACACAAGGAATTCTAATCTATTCAAACACCCTCCTTCCACTGGTACATTCGCACATTTAATGCTTGGAACAACTCATTGTCAATTCACTATTTGAATCAGAAATGTCAAACAGTATGGGATCTAATTATCTTACTAGACTCAACTTCGATTTGCTCCATAAAGACGGCAAAGCGGTGCGTTATGGACTCCACTGACGACTCACAGGCCCGCAACGTGGCTGCCCCGGCTCGATGGGCGTGGCCACCATCTTTCGACAATTCTCGGAGGATATCTTTTAGAACCTCTAACAGCTCCAGAAGTCGCATAAGATTGTGATTCAGCAGTGTTCTTACGAGAAGACCGGTCTCGTCGTCGTCCAGCTCCATTTGCCCAAGCAAAACCTTGGTCCGGATGCAAATAAACTGGGGAAAGGGTTGTTCAAAAGCGAGCACAGCAGGATCGAACAGGGGATTTTTTCGGGTGATACTGTACGCAGAACAGACAGCCTCGAAAAGCGACAAGCATTGTTCGGCCAGGGCAGGTAGAGTGACGATGGATGGCTGAGGGCTCTTCTTGCAGTCCGCACAGTTTACCATTGCTTGGCCCTGCCGGTAGACGCGGTGGACGAGATCGAGGATGGTGCCAAGGTCAACGACGGTATGCACATTGCGCAGTTCGCTCATGATTTGGAGGGCATCTATGGAACAGTGGCAGGTGGTTTCCATTATGGATATTGTGAATCTGCAGCTAACATGTATGTCTTGTCAGGAGTCATGCATTTTGGTCAGTATAAAGCCACCCTTTAACTTGGATGAAATAGGCAACTGAAAAATACTGACCTCTTTCCCTGGCCCACGCTACGGTTCATTCTTGCATTACGGATTGTATCTGTGGCACAGACCAGTAGGAACACGTTCCTGAATGGTGATGAAACCCTTTCATTGATCGACTCTGACGGGAGAGTTGAATACAACGACCAGTGAGATTGTACGCCCCCATGAGGTGCCGTTGGACGTAATATCCACTGGCTACCTGGGGTTACACCAAGACAAGGATGTGTTACGAAGTAGCGGTCAGCGCCAATCATTTGAAGACGTTATGGGTGATTTATGGGTATGCTTTCGGTCTGTGCGCTATACTTGAATGGATGTTGAATTTCTTGCTAGCTGATGGATATTAAAGAATACCAACATGATAGTAACATGGTACTATAGAATCACCGGCTCAACATCTTGATCTTCATCATAATCATCTGCAACCGTCGATCTGTCTCCATCATCATGATCAACCGTCCCTTGGACGCTGAGCTGGCCAGAACTCCCTGCGTACAACCCCTGATCCGACGAATTGTGGCTAATAGCCCAGACAACCTGGTTTGTAGAACCTGTTTGATGAATGTATACTTTTCTTCGGTTGGGACACGAAAGTTGCCGACTAGTAATGGACATGCCTCGATCTGCGCCTTGAACGCGACGCTCCCGTCTCTATGTTTCTTGCCCAGGATGGCAGGGCTCATCACAGGAGCTGCAGCTATACATTCCTTGTCATCGACGAGTCCGTCTAGAAAGCCGCTTTTGGCGGTGGTTGTCGCCTCTAGTGTTGTTAACAAACTGTCTATGCACACGATCACGACCATGAGAAGATTCATCCGGGTTCTAGAGCAGGTTGTACACTGCAGGATCGTCTCTGCGAGCTGTTGTAATCCACGCTGACAGGTCAGGACCGTGTCAATAGGGGATGGAGGGGTCGTACGGGCGGCACACAAATTGATGCGGAGCAGCTCACGGGTGGCTTGCTCATGGCATTGACAGGAACAGTAGCTGTTTGTATCGAAGGAGTTGAACTCTATAGGGGAGGGCAGATCATAGCCATGTTCCATCATGTAAAGGGGTGGCTGGATATTATTCATGGTTGTCTCTGGCAGGCCAGGGATCTTTTGGGGGTATTCTGGACTGGAGATGGGAAGGGAATTCATGTAGTCCATTGGAAGGTCGGGGAGGGGCTGGGTTTCGAGGCTGTGATAGACAAGATCCAGTGTTTCTGAGGTTGCTGGATATGCCATGACGGTTGGGTCTTTGAATTCGGCTGAGAAGGTCAAGGCATCTTCTGTCTTGCATGGATAGTCCAGAGAATCGAGAAGGCTACATTCCTGGGCAGAATCGGGGATTTGATGGGCGACCAAGTCTTGTAACCAGTTGTTGGAGAGATCGAGATTGTCCGATACTGGAACTGTCAGATGAAGCTATTCAGAGCAAGACGGGAAGCATACCAGAGTAAGGCACGGTTTCCATCTCCGTCATGGGTGTCTGTAGACTCTCTTCCACCGAAGTATCGTCCATCATCACGTTGTCGAGCTTCTCATCCTCTCTGTCCCTTCGAGACCTCCTCTTGGATAATTTCACCTTCTTGTCTCGACGGCGATCAGGACACTCTTTGGGCCGATACTCATCGGAAGACGACTCCCTCTTCTTCGCGGGTCTCCCCAACCGCCTCGACATGCTGTAAACACAGTCGATGTTGTGTTTCTGACATCGACGACAAGATGGTTTCTCATGACTGCAACGGATCTTCGCCTGTTGGCAGGCATTGCAGGTCGAGCGGACCTTGACGCTTTTTGGAAGATGAGAGGACTTGGGTTTTTCAAAACTCATGATTGCGATTGATTGTGTTTACTCTTTCTTTTCTTCTTTCCGCTTACTGCTGACAGCCTTTGATTCTACTTTCCCCTTACATCTTAAATACTATATGCACTATGCAAGATGATAGCTCTATCTCCAAAGCATGATTTGACTGCAGCCTACCTCGGTTCTCATGCGATGGCAATGAGACACAGAGGGGGCAAAGTTACATGAGTCTTGGATTGTGCCACATGTCACTCAGAAAGGTTTTGATAAATCAAAGCAATAGAGTTGAATCGAGTTACGCAGGGGGTGAGATTGGGATTTTTCACGTTGTATGGAGGGGTGGTATGGCGTTTTGCAATTCGTGGACGCGTGTATTGATGCTTGTTTTCGTTTGTCAGAACAATAAAAGGTGATTACCATGTCTTGGGAATGTGTATTTTGACTGAATGAAAATGTGATTAATCAATTTATCTTGGGTAATCGCTAACTCGCTAACTGAACTACATAGTCCATCCCTACAATTCCCACTTTCCCGTCACCATTCCACACGGGGCAGACCGTATGGAAGTCGTCGTTGCTGTCACACTCGCCGTGACACCTCCCTGATTGATCACGAAGAAATAATTCGCAGCAACGGGTCCCTTCAGCCCAGCCACGTCCATGAACTGGCGCACGTTGAACCCGCCCCTCCCCTCGGGCGTAGGGGGGAATATGTACCTGAAGCACTCGGGGAAGGTGTAATTCTGCGGCTGTTCGTAGAGGAGATACGTGTAGCGGTGGTGCGAGTGCGGTGGGGGTTGAGGCGGGATGTACGATGCGCCTGATGTGCTGGTGTTAGTTAGGAGGTGTGGATGGTCGACGCAGTTCGGGATGAGGTCTGGTTGGTACCAGTGCAGGACGGGGGTGATGGTAGCGATGGGCTGGAGGAGGGCGTCGAGATCGATGAAGAGGATGAGATAGGTTCTGTGGCAGTCTAGGCCGATGATGCTGATTTGGGGGAGGGGGGCGGTTTCTTTGTTCCATGTCAGGGGAAAGAACGCTGTGATGGGATTGGATAGGTGAGATATACCTGGCATGAGGAGATCGTCTCCGGGGGATATCCAGGATCCATTGGGGTAGCGGAGGTGAAGCTTTTGGTTATAGGGAGGGAGGAAGGGGATGGATTGAACGAGAGAGATGAGAGTAAAAACGAGAACGAGAATATTCATCTTGTTGTTATTGGTATGGTGTTGAAGAAGTAGTTCTACCTGATTGCTTAAGAGAGAAGGCAATCGTGACTTTATACACTCAGGAACAGCCTGTGTAACGATCCATATCGGTAATTAATGCTCGAATACCACATCTAACCGGATATCACCATCTATCGAATACGCCATTGCATTCCTCGCCAGTAAACCAGCATCAAGAACGGACTCACGCCCATCATGACTCCCGCGACGATAAGATAGGTTACCATGACGCCCCATTTCTGAATCATGGGATGCACAATTGCCGTTGCTCCAGCTCCTAGGAAACATCGCACGAGGTTATTCGCCGCCATCGCCGTGGCAGGGGTGGAATAGTACAGATCGACAATCAAGACGTTCATCACATTATACGCCGCTGTGATGCAGAAGGAAATGATAAACACGAACCCAAGAGCAACTGGCAAGGGTGGCTTCAGCGCTATAAGTATGCCGTATAGTCCCACTGAAACTGCAGCAGTCATCTATCTCAGTCAGCCATGTGTCGTCCAAGAAGGAGAGGAGATTACCGTCATTGGCAATCCAATCTGCAATCGAGTGCGTTCGATTGGAAAATCATGATGATCATGCTTCTGATTCGACAATATCTCTCCGCTCACCTTCTTGCTCATCCGTTGATAGTTCCAATCGACCAGTATTCCGTTAAAAGTCGCACTGACTAACGATCCCATCCCTGCAGGAATAAAACTCAGCCCCAATCCCAAATCCCCAAGTTGGTAGATCTCTTTGAACTGTGAAGGTATTCCAGCTGTGACAGAGTAGTAACTGGCGAAAACGATGCCGTTGGCTAGCAGCACCAGCCCCGTGGGAAGTTGGAAGAGAAGACGCAGTGTAGCAAGGGGGTTGGGGAATTGAATTTTGCTCCTTGGAGTCTCATCCTGTGTTATATAGCCATTGGCACAATCTCTGTCGCCTGTGTGTTTCCTTTTCCGTCCCTGCCAGCAATTCAAGACGGACTGGTTCCACCCACGAGATGGAATCGACCCATCACCAACAATGGCCCGGCAGGTCTCGGGGAAGAAAAGTAGCAACGGCACGAAGAAGGCCACGGCGGCAATGGCCAAAAACCAAAACACCGCTTGCCATCCGAGATACTGACTGAGGACTCCACCTAGGATCGGTCCGAGAGATGGCGCCAGAATATTCCCCAACGATGCAATTCCCATATACGTTCCTCTTTCAGCGGAGGTGATGACGTCTGCAGCGACTGCAGAAGCGAGGGCTACAGTTCCACTACTACCGCAGCTTTGGACGGCACGGAGAATGAGAAGAGCTGGATAGCTATGTTGAAGGGCTAAAGCGATGTTTCCGCAAATGTAAATCACGAAGCAGATGATGTAGGCTGGCCGTCTGCCAGCTTGATCTGCCAGTGATCCCATAAACGCGGGGGCAAGACCTTGACAGATCTATTATGATAGTGAGCAGAAGCAGGGGACAGGAGACAAAGATAAATACCATGTATGTGGTTATTGTTAGGTTGATCTGCGAGCTGCTAACATGGAGGTCCTTTGCAATGGAGTTGAGAGATGGATAGTAGATGTTGGCAGAGAAGGGTGAAAAACTCGATGCCAAAGCAGCAGTGAGAATTATCAAACACTTCTGGCTAGTTGTAAATACTGAATACTTCTCTTGAGCAGGCTTCGGGGAGAGTAACGGGGTTGTTTCGGTGGCTGCATCATTATTCTCCTGGTTTGGTGGATGGTCCGGATTGTTGGTCATGGTGCTCTTCGGATAGTGATGGTTTGGATTTAGTAGAATCACGTTAGGGTACGCAAAATGTGGTCTTGTAACTCAATATGGGCAAGGCACGGTGTATTTAAGATAGATTATCCAAAATAAATGATCCGAATGATTGCAGTAATTCCAGTATGCAGTGTTCAATTTTGCAAAAAAAGATCTCCATTGTCCACATTGCTCATGAATTAAACCAAGACGTTGTAGCCCAATCTCTACATCCTCGCTCCCAGATGATTACTTGGGTTCGCATTCCCAGTGTAGATATGAGATGGTCGAAACAACTTTCCGCGTTTCACTAGTCATGGTTAGAAACTCCCCGATAGTCACCGGGGACACTTACGCATATATTCCCGCCAATGTGCCATTATTCCCATGATACGTTGGGCGAGCATGGCAGCCGGAATGATATCCGGTTCAAAACCTCTGGGAATGGTCAGTTGTTGTTCATCCGACATACGTCCTGGCGTCAAAAGCAGAAACCGTCTTACAGTCCCGTAAACACAAAGTTGCCGTAGAAGTCGGCATTGGGATATAACCCTCTCGACTTGAAGTAATCGTCACCCGAGGCAACTTGCTCGATTCTCTCGGAGACTTTCAAAAGAGGGTTCGAGGACAAATCGATATCTTTCAAAATTGACTGGATTGGGCGCACCCTCGGATCAATTCCCTTGTACGAGCGATGCCCATACCCGAACAGCTTCTGCTTTCCCTTCTTCACCTCTTCAATGAACTCCGGAACATTGTCGGGGGTTCCGATCTCCCGGAGTGCGCGCTGAGCTGACACTGTTGCGCCAAAATGTAACGGGCCATAGGCAGCGCCCACTGCGGTAATTAAACAAGAAATTGGATCCGCCAGGGAGGACGCAGTGACTAAAGCTGAAAAGACCGATAGTGCCATTCCATGATCTGCATTGAGCATTGAAAATCGACGGAAGCATGACAATTTGGTTGGATCTGGCTCTCCTGTTGCCGAGTCCACTATACCTGACATGGTAAAGAGATTTTCATAGTAAGTCTTATCTGGAGAAGCAGGAGAAAACGGAATTCCTCGTCGATGACAATGAACAAGACCAAATACAACGGCGTAGCTTGCCACCGTGGTGAATATTGCTTTGTCGACACTCTCACTGTTTCTCTGGTACATATTGGCCTGCGAAGACGCAGGTATAATCTCTGGCATACATCCAAGATATGCTGAAAGGCCGGTCATGATGAGGGCTAACGGTGGTGTCGTTCTTCTAATGAGTGTTAGATTAATCAATCGGGATCAAAGGATCAGAGCTTACGGAAGCGACTCAACGACCTTCGATACACACTCTGAAATATCCTGCATGTGTCCTGCCAGTCTCCGACTTACCTCTTTCCTCTGGAGAGCTGTAGGATACGCTCCCCAGACAAGGAGATGAAGCATATCCTCAAAGTCACTATCCCACAGCTCCTCCAAAGTATATCCGCGAAAGAGAAGAATCCCTCTTTCATGATCTCTGTGGAAAGTCAATACCTTAACCAAAGTTGGTTAACAGAATGCTCCTGCATACGAAAAGCTGATTCCTGTTTCTACTATAGTCGTGTTTTGCAGTCCCGGATCATGTACACGGAGACCACCAGCAACATGATCTGCTCGGTCGGTACCGAGGGATGGTGCTTTTATTTTCTTCAGGTCTGTTGCAAGAATCGCATTTCTCTGGATGGGAATCTCATATTGCGCGTTAGTGCGCGAGTCTTTGACAAAAAGAGTTCCCGTAGACATGTAGAATTCAGCTTCTGTGGTTGAAGATTGGATAAACTGGATCTGAAGACATCGTATTCATTTGGGATATTTATAGTGATATTGAGCAAGCACAGCACGCTGTAGCCTAGCTATAGGGCAAGAATCCCTGGTAATGTGCCGAATATCCTTTTTAAATTGCCCGAGGTAAAAACACGACGCTCTTCGCGACTTATCGATAGCTGTCGGCTGATGTAGCACAAGATCGCTCCGTAGAATTCAGATCGGACTCTAGGTATTCCTGATTCATGTCAGTAGCTTTAATAATATCCATCCGTTACTTTGGGGAGCATTGAAATCTTCATCATCCATGCAGCATGCGCGATAAAAGCCAAAGGGGCATCTAGTGAAAGATGATCCATATATCCAAGATGTAAATTCAAAATTGTTGTAGACAAGACAAAATTGAGTCATATTGCATTATCATTAGCTACTTTTCGTTTCATCGCTCAAAATGGCACGTAAAATCCTTTCTGACGTTTTATTTGTTTACTGAGGCATGTTGGGGAAGGGCTTGGCCAGGTGCTCCGAGCAGAAGGGAAGCTTGCTGACGGTCCAGATTTCGGTGTCCTATAATCCAAGTCAACATACTGGATGATTTCTTGTAATCTTGGAAAACTTACCGGCTTCAAGGTCTTCTTAATTTCAGTGTCCAAGGTACCAGCCTTGATAGCGATGATCTCGGGAGCAGCGTCCGGGTCGTGGGCGATGGGAGAACCGCACTCGGAGCAGAAAACACGGTGGACGGCGTGGCCGGAGGATCCCTTGCCAGCCCAGCTCTTGGTTGGGCCGTTCACGGTCAATTTGTCCTTAGGGACAACGGCGACCAGGGCTGCAAAAATTGTTAGAAATCTATTCTTTAGTGGTGACTAGTAACATAAACTTACAGTATGTGGAGCCACTCTGGCGCTGGCAGTCGTCGCAGTGGTCGTAGGCGACGATGAGGGGGTCAGAGTCAACCTTGTAGGTGACAGCTTTGCAAAGACAGTGGCCGGAGAGTGGCATGGTGGCGATTCGTATATATGATGTAAATCAAGAGATCTTATTGGGCGAAAGGAGGGAGAATGCGATCAAGGTGCTTGTGAATTGAGGACCCTTGAGGAGGACAATGGAGGGGTATTTATACCGCGATCCAGGCACAATGACTGACTGGAAAGGAATAATTTTCTCTCATGATCCACGCCCATCATGACCATTGATTCATCCACAGAAACCCACCAGACGACTTCCGGTTAATTCACTAGACTATTTGTCATTGATCCGTAGGCGATGAATCGATGATGATAGTAATGGGAATAAGACCGGATGAGGGGCAGCACTTGCGTCACTGGCGTTTTCCGACCTGGGCCGCGAATTCCCCGCCATTTGCTCTGCCCGTCCCTCGAATCGAGGGCCTCGATCGCTTGCCGTCCGCGCTTATGATTGCTCTACAGAGTATCCCTCAAACATTCTTCTTGTGGTGCGTTTGTTGAGACTCGCACTCGTCCTGCTTCATGAATCACATCCGATGACACTCCGATTGCCCAGGAACCGGTCCACCGGGGGCTGGAAAGAGGGGAAGAAAAATATGGAATTATGGATAAGCAAGAGCGCAGCCCACTCGACTTAGCTGAAGATGGTATAATTGGTGGGGTGCAGAGATAAACGCAGGAAGAATTCTCACCGAGAATACAAGGGCCTTGTCGTGGAGCTGAAATGACAGTTTTCTGCTGCAGGTGGCAGGTTACGGTCATCCATCCAGAATTTCAAATCAGCACTGGTGGAGCATCTGCACGTCTTTGTTGGGCCAGGACGGGGTGCTATTCTTGCTTTATCGAGTCTTGCGAGGTATTTGTCACGGTCCCATTCGGGGCGCATGGAATGTATCCGAGGCACCATACCGTCGGGAAATTGGGAAGAAAAAAGCAATATTATACTTCTGGCAACTTGACTGATTATGCGGAGTGCGTTTGGGGTGGTAAGAAAATGCTCTGTTCACAATATTTTGGGAAATATCGCTGCTTCGCACCAGCAAGCAAAATAGATCGGCATAATTTATCCCAGTCATGAGCTTTAGAAAGCATAACCATCCATCCACTATCTTGGATAGCGAGAAGGTGTCGACCAATAACCCCGACCGACCATGGCATATCCCAGATAATACTTGGGCTGACAGAAAAATATTTAGTCTCCAAATCCGACATGACTTCGGAGATTCTCTAGGAGGCTGTGCTGGAGACAACAGATCATGCGGAGGCTGACTTGGTTGGGGAAGCTCCGTAGATCCTTTCTCTGCTGATTCCAACAGATGCTGTATCATATTCCTTTATCATGCAATATTTCCTATCGCGGAGGAAATCGAGTCTCCTCTTTCGGGTGGTCTCGCTGGATTATACGGAGGTATCGATTTCTTGGCGCCATCGAGGAGGAAGGGTCCTGTTGGCCAACAAAATATTGCATGCACTATTATAAACATTGGACTTAAAGTTTGAAAATCGCTTGACAAGTTTATTAGATGGAAAGGAGATCACCTGCGAAGCTACCTGCGAAGCATCGCGGTTCCAAGCGCATGTTTTGGGAACTTGATTGAGGGAATTGCAGTATTCAAGTCGAGGAGAAAAGACCTCTGCTGCCCAAAATTCAGTGCAGACCTGAATTTCTCTGGATAGTGCAAGCTGCCCATTCTGGGATTTTGATGAGGGTGTGCGAATTTTGAATATGAGTAGCCAGGAATGAAGAAGTTTGTGGGGGTTGGCATGCGTAGGACAGTGAATGCGTGCATGAGGGTTGGGAGTACCAGGTGCTTCCACGAAACCCTAGACCTAGCAGCATGCTGTCTGCCTCAATCAAATATCCCCCTCGCATTCGCAGCTTCTCTAGCAAACCCACTCGGGCTCCCTTCTGCCAGATCGTTTGGACATATCCAGTCAGAAATGGGAACTGGTTATCATTCTAGTCGAGTGTCGCGAGTATGAGCTCTCAAGGGTCTGGAGAAGCCCAGTGAGGTTTGTCTTGCTTATGAAATTCTCTCATTTGGTGCCTTATGTCGACTCTCTCTTGTGTCTTGTCTGCTAACGGAATGAGATTACCTTTAAATACGGTGCTATAATGCAGTTATATCCACTATATTGAACGTAATTACAGAGTTCCCCGACTGAAATCTTCCCTATAATCCTTCTCTAAGCATCATGCTGTCTTCGTCGAGCATATACCCCCTTCTCCTTTCTTCTTCAACACTTCACATGCTTCTTCGTCGAGCATGCTCCCTTTTATCGGCCGCGCTCTGAATCTTCATCAGTCGCCATTGCGCAAGGGACATCCTGAATAATTTTCTCTACCCACCTGCATTTGAGCCGCCATTCCTCCCGGCGGATTTTGACCTCCATATATCGTCGACTCGGCACTTTGGGCTTCACTCGCATCATCCTTGGTGACGAACGCTGGTGGCTCTGCCGATACAAGAGCGGGAGGTCTAACGAAATCCTGGGTCTGGGTTACTATCGTTGGCTTCCTCGGAATGGCGGGTTGATATCTATTACCTCTATTGACTCGTTCTGTTCTGAAACCCGCCGGTCCGTGCTACCCAGTGGCCTTCTGGAAGCAATAGCCATGTCTGCATCGAAATTCATATTGAATATTGTGATTTTCTTCCTTCTGGTGCAAAATCCAGAGTAATTGGTTTTGGTCTGTGTTGTTCTAAATAGTCGCCTGGTAACTTTCCATGATGTCACAGTGAATACATCACTTTGCCTCAACATGAGGCAAAGTCGCAAACAGCGCACAACGCGACACGACAATAAAAGGAAAAAAAAAAAAAAAA
Source organism: Aspergillus sp. 'subgen. Cremei' (assembly GCA_019976455.1). Classification (NCBI taxonomy): domain Eukaryota; kingdom Fungi; phylum Ascomycota; class Eurotiomycetes; order Eurotiales; family Aspergillaceae; genus Aspergillus; species Aspergillus sp. 'subgen. Cremei'. Next base: position 277,054 of record JAFBMR010000002.1, read on the forward strand.
AAAAAAAAGAAAGGCCCAAAATACCCCACAGATCAAATTCGCAGTTTAATCAGGGTTTGAAGGTCCTGGGCCATGCCGATGTGAGCTCATAGACTCGTGTTTACATCATTACTTTCCTTGGAGTTCCAGAGAAACAAAGGCGATTCACGGCGACTGGTTTAGACTTGACTTTGTCAATAATTCAAATGTGCGCATTGAAACCCTTCTTCTATGCACCGGGTACTTGGAGGGAATTCTACAGCAGAACTAGTCAATCTTCGAGACCAACATGATGCACCAGCGTATTTTTTCATCGCCATTGGTATGACGGCTGTGTATGGGTCAGTTCGCTAGTCTGTCAAGCTCCTGCGATGGTGAATTTTTCGACAGGATTGATACAGAACATTGTGCAACCAATAGTCCCGTTCCCGAGCGCGAGGTATATGCAACGTAGCAACCGCATCTCCGTCATGAAAATTGATAGGCTTGTTGCAACGGTCATCACTGCCTAAACATTATACGTCAGTCATGTCGATCGAACCTTGACTCGGGCTGCAATTAGTCGAGTATGTAAAACCAAACCCTCCCCCCCAAGTCCATGAAGATCTGCAAGATGAGTTGTCAAACCGCTACGCTGCGGCACGGTAGCAAGTACTTGACTGCGTCATGACCCCCAGAATGGAGGATAACGATGATACCGTTGGAGATGTCGAATCATTCAATGTCACCTGTCACTGAGGGGTAGTCTCCTCGTCTCTGCACCTCAAGTACGTATGTCTGTTACACTGCGGCATTGCCAGTTGTAAAGAAATTCCACGTCAATATCATGACGATTGAACTTTGGGGTGTATTCGGATACCTGCATAATTGTCTTTGTCGGTACTCCACTGTGATATGATGGGTATAACAATGTGGTGGACTTGAATGTCAGTGCGACCCCTTGGACGTGGGAGGTTGGTGCCGTCAACAGCCTCATGTGGATCTCCAATTAGGCATCCACAGCCCTTCCATTGCTGTGTCCAACATTCTCGAATGGGACAGAGACGATTCTGTGTCACAGCTCTTGTTTATTATTTCAAACATGTGATGAACGTCCAGAATCTGGATACCAGGTGGAGAGCTGAAAGTATCAATCATGTTTTCGTGTCCTTTCGCATTCATCGTAAATTTAAAGACTGTTGAGAATGAAACTTTCAATTTGGACAATATTGCACTCCCTCTGTCATTTTGATTCTCTTTTCCATCCCAACGCAATCTTTTTGGGAATCCCATGCGAGTAATGCATCTCCCGCAAAGGTAGTGGCCAGTGTATTCACCAGGCAACAACCCCAATAAAAAGCCTCTTCCCTTGGGAGGATGAGTGTATCCGACTGGTCCACTTGAGCTGCCTTTATTATGAAAGCGGTAGCAATCAGAGACAGTCCACTGAGGCAGACGCTGCCTCAGTGTTGTCAACTGAAATACAGTGATTCTCAAGTCAACATGTGGCATCAAACATGAAGAGCCTTGCTCAATAATATAAACAATCAAAGCAAAGGAACTAATTGGACGCTTCCAGATCGCATTATATATATTTCTCATGCCAAATTACTTGGCATGTCAATGAAGAAGGACCGGAGTGAACAAGAGGCCATTCTATGCAAACCCCAGGGCCGGTACCGGAACCGGAGGGTTTTGGCCAATTAAAAGCCGCGTTTTTCCGGTCCTTGTCATACAAGACCTGCATCTGCAGAATGGCCTCGAGCCGGTTCCGGGCCGTTTGGCAACTCTCGGGCAATGACTTCACAATTTTCGGCTGCTTTGACCATATTTCGACAGCAACCATACGTTTGAAGAATCCTAAAAAAGCTATCATCGGTCCATTTCAAATTGGACCGTACTGAGAGAATTTCTTGTGCCTGTTCAAATTGAAATCTTCTGGCCGTTCAGAATTGGCAACGCACATATGATCAGCGCCGGCTTAATCTGTGTGCAATATCAGCAGCTTTTGAGCAAATAAAATTCATTTAATCTACACTACTTACTCAATCCCCTAACTATCTTTGATATCATTCACCGAGCTCAAGCGAATTATTGACTTCACCTGCTGCATTGTTGGGCTGTCGACGCTTGTAAAGTCGCGCGGAGATTATGGCTTTTATCCCCGTGGCCCAGGCTCCGCTGCCTCTTCCCCCTCCTCATCCAATTTACCTTCGACAACACTCTCGACGAGAGTCATGAATCCCTCAATAATCCCACTGCCGCAGGCTACTGATTAATTCCGGGATGGAGCAGTCGCCTCAGCCGTAAGTCATCTTTCGATGCGGGTTCCATCCTGTCTAGAGCTTGTCAACGTGCTAACTCGAAGCCGCGTGAAAGGTCGTCGTTGAGGCGAGGCAAAAAGGCCTGCACGGAATGCAGACAACAGAAGGTGCGTTTGGCGGAATTTTCTTTTCTCGTACCTACCCTTTGCGTCCAGGCTGTGCTTTCCCGTCTGCTAATATCATGAACCAGGCCAAATGTGATGCGTATTTGAATCCCGATCAGCCTTGCAGCCGGTGTCTCAAGGTCAAAACACAATGCATCGTCTCAGATCCATTCAAGAGAGAACATAAACGCCAGTATGTCAGCTTTTGTCACCTCATTTCTCGAGGGCTTCTTCCTTGGCTCCCGTTTGCTTGTTGTTCCTTATATTTTGATTCTTTTTGCCTTCGTTGTTCTGTTCATATTTGTTACTTCTCTTCACCATTAGCTGATGTGTTTAATCAACCGAACCAGACGCCTCTCAGAGCTAGAGCACGAGACGGACGAACTGAGACGAAAACTGCGATCTTCTGCATCAACCGACCCCCACCCTTCGCCCATTGCTCTTTTGACGGCAGCAGCGGAGATGGGCGTGCTTTCCGAAAGTAGCGGGGGCGATCTGCAACTCTCTACTCCTCCAAACCCTCCTCAGGCCTCTTCTTATCCCCAACAACTACTGTCTCCCAACTGTTCGGATCCATCATTGGGCCGTGTACAGACACCAACAGACCGTATCGCAGACCCAACTACATCCCGAACCCTGAATAATATCGAAGTGACCGGGGAGGAAATCGATGAGATGTTTCATTTGTGTGTGCAAAGAATGCTTGATTATCATGGTTTTTCCAGTGATGCTGACATTGAAGCTTAGATTCTTCAACCGCTACGCACAACTGTTGCCCATTCTCGACCCTCGAACTACTCCCAATTCCTACTACGCACAGTCTGCTTTCCTTTTCTGGGCCATTATAGGTGTTGCGTGCCGGACATACCCAAGGAACCCGACTTTGTTGACAGCCCTATCTCGTAGCATTACCGATATGGCCTTGCTTTCAGTTGCGTCAACATCATCACCCTGGCACACCATTCAAGGTTTACTACTTATCCTCACCTGGCCGTTCCCGAAAGATAGATCCAGACCAGACGTGACATTTCCATTGAGTGGGATGTTGCTACATACGGCCATGCAAAACGGAATACATATTCCTATGTCTAGCCATGAATTCTCGAAAGTCAAAATACCCGCACCTTCTGAGACGGACATGATCAAACGCTCAGAGCTTTGGGCACACTGTGTTATCGTCTATCAACGGTATGCATTTTAACTAAATTTTGCTACTCAGGCCGCTAAATGAAAGTAGTGCTTGCGTGTCAAAAGGACAGTCTGCTCGCACTCTCGCAAACTTGGAGCAGGGTCCAGGACAAAGTCAATTATTATTCCAGAAAATTGCACCATCGCTGGCACTCCAAGTGAAGTGTCAAGAGATCATTTCTCGGTGCAGCGCAGCAGTACTTGAAAACGGCGTGCGAAGCATGTCTCTGGATCAAGAACGTGCCTTGGATATTCTAATCAGAGAGTTTGAAAATCAGGTCACCGATCTCGAAACACAGATAACTTCCGGTATGTGCGCGTTATTATTGTCTAGGTCAACTTAATCTGACAATCTTTAGAGGATGACAGATTCCACACAACACTTTGTCGTCTCAGCGTGCAGGTCTTCCACTTCTTCAAAAACCATACTATTGCTTCTACCGGCTGCCTTCCTCGACTTCTTTCTACGGCCTGTACTGTGGTTGATTCCATTCTCACTTTGGGCCAAAGACTCGATGATCTTTCAACGGCCCCCGTACAGGTTAATTTTGGGTTACTGGTTGCCTCCGTATCTCTGCTCCGGATATTAAAGAGCTCTACATCTCACACTCTAGACCATGAGAAGGCAAGGTCCTCGTTCTTCACGGCCATAAATTTGAACAAACAAATGTCAATCGAGAGCAACGACGTACCTGCCAAAGCAGTCATTGTTCTGAATCAACTTTGGAATAGCTCCAAGGCGTTCCGCAAGTCTGATGGTAGCGAGTACACAGCACTCCGAATTCGAAGCCGTCTAGTGTTCAGCGTTGTATTGGATGCAGTATGGTGGTGGCGAGATGAATTTGATGCGCAGTATCGGGCCATGGTAGTTCCACAGGAGGAAGCAGCCGACGGTACTCCGACTACTTTTGCATGTTCTGTACATGATTGCTCATTCATTCCTTCAGGAATTGACCCCGGCCGCGAAAACCTCGGAACTGCTACAAGTGCGGCAGTCGGTTCCATCGAGCGACAGGAGCCCATTCGTTTTGATGACCAGTTCTTGGCTGACTTCGAGTGGGCTCTGGGTGATGATGGAATGTTTCCCCCTACAGAGCCTTATTCCTCGACATTTTCATCTACTGGAATTCTCTTGTAGGTCTCGTCTCGCCGAAACCACAGAGGACTAGCGCCCGACTGGGTCCTGGTGCTATGATACCACGATTTTCATCATCTTACATCTTTGCTTCATGTTGAAGTTCACGCTATGTCTCCACAAGATTTATCAATCTCGTGCACATAATCAAATTCTCTGGGAGAATCTTAGAAACTTTGGCGCGATTTTCCCCCATTGGGTGCCATTGTTGGAAGCAGCATCAACCAGAGCTTGGTCTCCAGGAACTAAGTTTTTCTAATTTGCTGAAATAGATTAGCTGACAAAGTCATGACTGAGTTTGGTATCTCGTTGGTTTTACAGGAAACGTTCGAAGATAGACGCCTCTTGGCTCATTGGCTTTGAGCGAATGGTCAGCCCTAATTCTGTCTTCGAAAATCAATATTAATATCAAGAGATGATGCACCCTTTCCACCATTCTCGTATAGATCTAGCTTCCGACTACACCGCTACATCTTGATAGTAATAGAAGATTGTCATGCCCAAGCTCCAAACGGACTGCAGATTTTCAACTCAACAATGCCGTATGTTGCTAATCCATCATTTTTCCATCTGATAAGGCTGGCACTGGTAGCATCCTGTACTGGCGCAAACTAGGGGAGCCATGCATTGCCAACGACCTTAGTGCACACGCATATCCGGCATTGCGATGACTTCCCCGCATTTGTCGTGGCCACCCAGTCGAACTTGTCCTAGATATCTCCGTGCAGGCCAATTACTCTCTTATTTGCTTTCACAATGGACTGTGCCCAAGAAAATAAATGCGCACTTATTCGATTTAGTACACTGGGCGATCGAGTGGCCGATGAATTGCGAAAGGAAAGAATGAAAGAGTTGGTCGGATTCGAAGACAAAGAATCAAGATGGTTACACTCTATCTAAACGATTCTTTCGGTTATTTCCGTCGCCAACCCCTGCTTTTCTTCTTGTTTTGGCTTATCGCGAACAAGCCTTGCGCTCTTCCGTCCAGATCTTCGTCCCAAGGGCTTATCAGGTGGTTATCATCCAGACGCCACCTGCCGACAGCCCCCTGTCGCACCCAACAATCCAACCGCAAATAACCCAGCGTGCTTTAATGCAAGGCATTTGGCACATGAGACGCTGCATAAGGTCTGGCTAGAATTGAAACCATTGGAAAAGTTGCTATAAGCGAGGGAACGAGAGACTAAGAATTAATTCCTTTTGCCGACTATCGAGATGCTATGTTACCCAATGCCCCCGGAGACCACAACTTCGAATGGCCAATAATATCAAGCTCGGTCTTTTTTAAAAGTGTCTTCTCTGAGGAAATACGAATCGCTCGTGCCGGTCGGTTGATTCGCTTTGATTTAAGCACAGTCTAACTATCTCCACTGGACTTCAATGAAACACAATTAATGCCACAGGCGAAAGGGGAATGCTCGAAAAATGCACTATAATTAAGGCTTCGAGACTCTGCCCTATCATATCGACTCTGGAACTAGTCTATCAAGGTTACATCGCCCGCAGCCATCATCGCATGAAGGGGGGCAATGTGGGAGATGAACCGAGACAAATATTAAGATAACCAGCAAAAATGGTTCTGAGTACCAACTATTATTCAGACTGAAAAAAGAAAGATAAGGCATCGGGCTACCGTCGGGGTTAGTCCTTGTTGATCCAGCCAATGCACGTTGTATTCAACTTTTTCTATATCAACTCCTCGATCTGCTCATCGCCTTCCTTTCTTTTTTTTGCTCATTTTGGAAACCACGACTGTGCTGCCATCCTCGGGTCTGACTTGTCATCAAGGCAAGAAATAGTCTCTCGTCATATCATCTCCTTCTACCATGGAGAAGAAGGACCACGAACCGAGTGTCGCCATCACCACCGGGGCGACAGTCGATGAGACTGCTCCTGATACGGCGGCGGCGCATCTCAGAAACCTGAAGGAACAGCATCATTGGGATCCCAATCTTCCGGACGAGATCATCGACGAAATTGATGAGGCACTCCACACATCCGATACAGACGCCAAGGTGGATATCACGCATGAACTTCTGGACAACTCCCCGTACCCCGAAGTGCGCGCCGCTGTCCCCAACCATGATGAGGGAGGCCATACCAACACCTTTCGCGCCTGGTTTATCGGTTTGGTGCTCGCTACCATTGGCTCGGGTTTGAATACGTTGTTCTCTATGCGTCAGCCCTACATTATCATTCCATCATACGTAGCCCAGGTTGTCGCCTACCCAATTGGCATGGGATGGGCAAAGGTGATGCCCAACAAGAAGTTCAGAGTCTTTGGAATCGAATGCAATCTCAACCCGGGTCCTTTCAGCAAAAAGGAACATGCGCTTATCGTCATTATGGCCAACGCCACTTTCGGTGGAGGCTTCGCCTATGCTACGGACGTGCTGCTCGCCCAGCGCGCTTTCTATAAACAGCGTTTTGGCTGGGGATTCGAGCTCCTGTTGTGCATTTCATCACAGATGCTAGGTTTTGGACTCGCCGGTTTCTTCCATCGCTTCTTGGTCACCCCTGCTGCCATGATCTGGCCGTCAACTCTCATCAATTCGGCTCTCTTTACCGCTTTGCATGACCGCACCAAGCCTGACCCTAGCAAGGTTGCTGGCTGGAGAATTGGGAAATACCGCTTTTTCTTATACTGTATGATCGGGTCATTTGCCTGGTACTGGATTCCCGGTTTCATTGCCCCATTCATGAGTGTCTTCGCCTTCGTGACTTGGATTAAGCCACAGAATGTCGTTATAAATCAGCTTTTTGGCGGTTGGACAGGCCTATCACTCATCCCAATTACCTTCGATTGGACCCAAATTTCAGGGTTCAACTTCAGTCCGCTCATCGCGCCCTGGTACGCCATTGCGAACACGTTGATTAGCATGGTTATCTTCTTCTGGATTGTCACGCCTGCTCTCCATTACTCCGGTCTCTATTACTTCAAGCATCTTCCGATCAGTGATTCGAACAGTTATAACAACATGGGTAAAGTTTACGACGTAACTAAAATTCTGACTCCCAGCTTGACCTTGGACGAGGCAAAGTACAAGAACTATTCGCCTCTCTTCTTATCTACCACTTTCACGCTTTGCTATGGCCTAGGCTTCGCCGCCACGATTTCAGTCATTGTACACACAATACTCTTCCATGGAAAGGAGCTGTGGACCCGGCTCCGCCGAACAGGTCACGAAGAAGAGGACATCCACGGACGCCTGATGTCCCGGTTCAAGGAGGTACCGCTCTGGTGGTATGCCAGTGTTCTGCTTATCATGATTGGCATATCCTTAGGGGTTACCCAGGGCTACCCAACACATCTAACCTGGTGGGCCTTTTTCATCGCTCTGATCATGGCTGCTGTTTGGTTTATTCCACTCGGGATTGTCAAAGCAACAACCAACATTGATATTGGTCTAAATATCATCACGGAATTTGTCATCGGTTATATGCAGCCTGGTCGACCCATGGCCATGATGTTGTTCAAAACGTACGGCTACATCACCATGTACCAGGGGCTGTATTTCTCCCAGGACATGAAGCTAGGTATGCAGACCGTACTTGGCTGTTCGACTTCTCATTGATAAATATTCTAGGTCACTACATGAAACTTCCCACTCGCGTTACCTTCACGGCCCAGATGATCGCCTGTCTGTGGTCCTGCTTTGTCCAAATCGGTGTTATGAACTGGGCACTCGGTGCTATCAGCGGTGTTTGCTCAGAACATCAGCCAGACCACTATACATGCCCAAACGGCCGCGTATTCTTCAACGCCTCAGTCATCTGGGGTGCCATCGGTCCTCAGCGCATGTTTTCCATCGGCCAAATGTACTCGGGACTAATGTGGTTCTGGCTCGCGGGCCTTCTCTTCCCAATTGTGCTGTACATATTGGCAAGAATGTTCCCCAAGAGTCCAATCCGCTTCCTAAGCGCGCCTCTCATCTTCGGCTCAACCAACCTCATTCCCCCCGCTACACCACTCAACTATCTCGCATGGGGCATTGTGGGCTTTATCTTCAACAAATGGATCCGTGGCCGCTGGCGCGGATGGTGGATGCAGTATAACTACGTTTTGTCCGCGGGTTTGGACGTCGGCCTTGACCTGTGCACCATCTTGATTTTTTTAGCGCTCAACATGACCAAGACCAGTTTTCCGTCGTGGTGGGGGACTAGAATCGCTTCCGACACGATGGATGCGGCCGATACTGCGAAGCAGATTACGGGCGTGAAGTTTGGACCTTCGTCGTGGTGATGTTGGTTCATGGATTGTGCATGGTTTAGGGCTGTGCCCGTTTATTATGAGCATGCTATGACTGGCATGTTTTAATGAGATTATTTGAATGAAATGAATAATAAGTCTAAGCAATATTTAAATTCGTATTGCCTCTTGGCAAATATGTAATGCTATTTTAACATGAAACGAAAAAAAGAAAGAGAGAATCATATCAATGATGTACAAACGAAGTACAGATAAACTTCATGGTATTCTCATCGAGTCATCAGTGTTCCAACCGAAATTCCAATTTTGCACCGTGGTGCAATTCCTCCCAAGTGGATTCACCTGCCAAATATAACCGATCAAGACAAAACAATGAGAAAAGGAAGAGTGAGGTGAGATAATCAAAAGCAATTGCAGAGAAGAAGAAACAGGCTGGAAGCCACTTAGGAAACAGTTCTCTTCTTCAGTCCAACCTCCAAGCCCAGAGGCTTGCGGAGGAAACCCTCAGAGGACTCCATGGGTCCTTCCTGCTGGATCACAAAGTCAAACAGGCGGAAGACAGTAGCGCAGATGACAAGGAGTTCCATCTCGGCGACGTTACGGCCGACACAGGCACGGGGACCGGTGCTGAAGGGGATGAAGGCGGCCTTTTGACGGGAGGTAAGACGCTCGGGGGCCCAACGTTCGGGGATGAACTGTTCGGCATCGGGACCCCAGATTTCGGTGGAACGGTGGATGGTGTAGCTGGGGACGGAGAGGACGTCACCGGCGTGGAAGACGTGGCCGGAAATGTTGATAGGGGGGCTACCAGGGGGGATTTCACGGGGAAGACCCATGGCGGAGGTGCTGTGGATACGCATGGTTTCCCAGATAACCCATTGGAGGCTAAGTTAATGTCAGTTTGATGCAGTCAAGAGAAATAGATGGGAGAGGGGACATACTAAGGAATCTCCTTGACCATGGCGTGAGTCGGAACGTCAACATCCTTGGGAATAGCCTCATCCAGAACCTTGTGAAGATTTTCAATGACACCGGGAGTACGCAAGCACCAGTACAGAATGGCACAGGAGGTGTTGGAGGTAGTGTCAGAACCGGCAATGAGCTGGGTAAGGGCCTCAGCGGTGAGTTCCTCACGGCCGAGCTTGTTTCCGGTGCTGTCCTTTCCTTCCATCAGACGAGCGAGCAAATCGACACGTGTGTTGTTGGCCATGACTTCGGGCTTGAGACGTTCATTGACACGGGCGACAGCAATACCAGCAAGGTTCTCAACAGCCTCCATACCCTCACGGAAGAAACGGTCGGGGAGGTACTTGGCAAAAGGCTTGATGGCAGGGAAGCAACCAATAGTAGCGGAAACCTCACCACGACGGTTGAGAACCTCAACAGCCTGGACGTAGGACGGGGGAGAATCGGGCGTCTTGCGCATCTCAGCGATATCCTTGCCCTTCTCGATCATACCAAAGGGAGCACCGAAAGCCAGGTCACCAATAATGTCAAAGGCCAGGTAGTTGAACCAGTTGAGGGCATCGATAGTTGCATAGCCGGTCTTGGGGTTGCGCTGGAGCTCGGCGATGCTGTTCCATTTCTTCACGAAGAGCTCGATGTTGCCGTGGATGTATTGTTCGAATTGGCTGATGGATTTGGCACTGAAGGTGTGGGAGACGGTCTTACGCTTGCGGCTGTGTTCGGCACGGTCGCGAGTATTGAAAAGACCACGGCGGATGGAGACGAAGGCATCATAGAAATCACTAGTGATGTTAGTTGATGTGGTGTATCAAGGAGAGATAAAAGCCAATAACAGAGACAATAGGTGTGGTGACGTACGATTTCAGGAACCCATTTCCGTGTCCGTAAATAGCCTGGATGGCAGCGTCGTCGGCGATGGAGACATGCTTGGGTGCAAGACGCACCATCTTGCCGTACTTCTTGTGGGCATCGTGGATAACAAGACAACGCGAGCCACGACGGGTCGTCAACATCAGCCAGAGGTTGGTGAAGCCGGCGACACTTGGGGCTGGAATGTCATGCAAGCTCCATCGTTGCAGATAGGGAACGAGGTAGTAGGCGACCGCGAGGGCCAAAAAAAGGTAAGGGGAGAATAAATCGGTGAGCATGATGCTAGAAAGCGGAGAACAATATATTAGCTACTGCGATGTGATCACGACAGATGCTGGGCGACAAGGGTAGATCGCCTCGTTTGTTTAATGACAGCCGTTGGAAAAAATAGTGGGTAAGAAACGGTGGAAAAACAACGTGGGGAAGATGACATCCGAACGGCACTGATTGGGACACGACAAGACTCACAGTAGGAATCAGAAAAGCAAAAATATGTCGATTGGAGATTCACTGCATGTCAGAAGCATCAAAGGCATTCTCGAACTGCCATGAACGACTCTATTTAAGGCCAGAGCCCCCCAGAGTTGCCTCATCGCATCCCCGAGGGTATTCCCCTCGACGGATCTGGAGATCGGGAGTCTCAACCGGGCAGCAGAAGACGCCTTCACTTTCTGCCAGCCGAATCGCAGCCCCGACCGGCGTCTTCCCCGCCACACCGCTCGGTTATGACGATGTGGAGCCAGAGATGCTAAGTGGCGATCATGAAGCCATTGGAAAGAAGGCAGCGGTAACTGGCTGAGAATCATGGAGAGAAAGCATGGAGGCGATCGAGGGGAGTATGGGGGATGCTGCTGTTGACTGGTCACGTGGGTGATGCTGTACAGTATCTTCATGGCTATCATTAGGTATGCATTGTCTATGGTCTATGTATGTACAGATCTAGTACCATTCTTCTCGATACAATCCATTCTTGCGCTTCTCCATCTCCCAGCGCTCAATCCATGCCTTCATCCGCTCCCGGCTCTTTTGGCTGCCCACATTCACCGTGGGAATCACCCGCCCGATCCGCAGCGCACAACAAAACATGGTCAACTCCCGGAATGAACTATGCTCACTGTATGGTACCCCATAACATGCGCTCTCCCGCGTACTGCCGCGCTGGGGTGCCAAGTTACCGACCCCATATGGCGTCTTCCAGTGGGGTGAGTGTAGCACCGTCGACACAGGGGGTTTTCCAGCAATCTCCCTGCTGGTGGTCGGTACGACCACCCCGTCGGGCGAAAGCCCACCACCCGCGAAAAATGCGGCTTCATTGAATCGAGATAGTCCGCCAGCGTTTCTGCACGGATTTCAAACACGGTCTGCATGTGAACTTGAGCCTCCAAGGGATCATCGGTGAGTAATGAGGAGAGTTCTGCATCCTCCAGACACGCACATATCCGTTTTTTTGCGGCAGTGGCATATATTTTGCTCTTGAGAACCCGCGCGATTCCCAAACAGATTCGCTCCTTGCCGATGCTGTACGTTCCCATCACCACCAACAGTCTTCCTCGCGGCTGTGAAGTTGTCTGTGTGCCACTGGAACCAACCACGGCAGAAATGAACTTGCTCATCGCATTCCCTGTTCCTCCATTCTTTCCCGTTTGTGAAATCGCTGGGCCGACACCTCCATCCTGGTCCTGGTCCAGCTGGACACACAATTTCGAACACGCCGAAATTACGTCCTCCTGGCTTGGAAAGGCATACTTGGGGTTCATGTAGGTGGTATCTAGGTAGCAAACGTCGATCCTCTGTTGTCGGCGCTGCCCTGTTACAGGATCAAACCCCTCCGGCCGAAGAAGTGCATGCTGCACATGCGCTGGAGACGCACGAAAATCACCGCAGTGGAGTACACGCTGCATTTTGGGTGACGGGCCATGTCCTAAGGGCTTCTCAAAAAGGAACAGGGCACTGCCAGGGCAATGGTTTGCATCGATTAGAGTAACTTGCACCCCTCCCGTACCGGGGACCTCGGTTTTCTTCTCAAATTCCAGATCCACGACCCATTTCGGATGGACCTTGAGTTGCTGTCGGACAAGATTCCCCGTCACCTTACTGCAGTAGATAGGGCCGTGGCTCCATGACGATGTGAGGCCAACGTAGTGGTCACTATGAAAATGACTGAGAAAGTAGGCATTACAACCTTCAACTGCTCCGTAGCGAAAGGCATCCACACAAATAGAGAAGCCAGGGATGATCTTGTAGAACGGACAGGTTCTCTGATAGGCCTGTTTTCCACGTGATGAAACCTCATTCGATGCCGCAGTTGCCCATGCTGTATCTTCCGCGTTACCAGCCATCAATTTCGAGAACGCAGATGTTGAGCCGGTATTGCCCGCAGCGTATGGATCACGTTGTGCTGGTCTCGCTATTGCAGCTTTTTCCTGTCGTGTCAACGCTTTATCCGGAGGCACCGGTGGCTCTTTCGATGGAGCTGGGTTGGGGTTTCCATCTAGACAGTTGTTGACATGTATCGACACATCCTAGGCAAATGCAAATTAGTCTCCTGTCACCATATCAGTTAGAATAGAACTTACCGACTCATTTAAACCCGCCAAACTGGTTTGGCATATGGGGCAGTCGGCCACTTCACCAGACCCTTCCTCGAATTCCCCTTCCTCCACCAAATCGTTGGAGTCATCTAGATCAAACCCGAATGGTTGCTCCCTCTCTTCCTCTTCACCTAACGGCTCTAGGAGTTCTTCGTCTCTGAATTCTTCTTCTCCTAGATCGTCAAAATTCGCAAATTCATCATCTTCGATATGGCTCGTGGCTTCTCTTACCAATGGTGGTATGTCGACAGCTGAAGTTTGTTCTTTATCCGACTTTTCATCATCAACGGCCGTTGATTCTTTCTCTGGTTTATCTTCCTTCCCGGGCGCCTTTGGTAATTCATCCACCTCTCCGAATGCTCCGAGGTCGTCTTCACTATCTGATTCATCGATAAACGGACCGCTAGTATGTCGGCTTTTCGCAGGAACGGGCGTGTGAGACGACTTCGATCCATCCTCTGTAGGATTCGAAACCACGGGCGAATCTACCTTCCGCTTCTTATTTGCCGACCCATTCTCATGATGTCTCTCATCATCCAACACCTCATCCTCGCCCCAAATATCATCCGGCGTCTTGGACCTCTCTCTTCCAATTTTCTCCTCGCTAGAACTATTCCCTCGAATCTTCGATTTCGTCCCATTTCGATCCCCCAAGAATAAACTCCCCGTTGTAGAGCTGGCATTGGAGCTATCCTCTCGTCGAAGCGTAGGTGTTCCATTCTTTGCACCGCCCTTTGTTCCAAATTGCGTGATACGAGGTTGTCGTGATGTAGAATTAGGAGGGGAATCCGTTTTCTGGAAAAAGTTCAAAATACTCTTGTTCTTCTTTATCGATGCTTGTTTAACGCTAAAGGGGACTTTGGAGGGCGTCGAGCCCTTTTTCGACGGTGGACCAGCCATTCTGATGACGAGGGGGTAAGGTCGAGATTGTCGATGGAAGTGGGTGGTTTTGCTGCGGGGATGAGCCGATAATCAGGTAGTAGCAAGTCGATTGGATAGTAGTCTATTGATGTTCACTTGGCTTATTGTTCATAATTCGTACGCTTTGCTATCGCCCCGTCGTCAAAAAAATCGTCATTCGTGATGCATTTGTCTTTCGGTTATCGGAGAATGAAAGCGCGGCGCGGGCGGCGAGAATCTTGATCCCTCGCGTCGCGAGATCACGTGAGTAATATAGAAGATTTATTCATTAAAAAAGCTACGAGCCAAATGTCTTCTGGAACCAGTTCAGGGATATATTCCATCTTTTGAAAAATAACTGATAAATTGTGTTGGAAAATGGTAAATGTCCAAGCGCTTTGAGCACTTCACCGCTGGAAACAACAACACCAGTCCAGCTTTACGTTCAACGGCGCAATTCAACCTTCACGACTACTTCTTTGGCGCCTTTTGAGCATCCCCAAGGTCTATATCGTATAGCAATATTCAATTCTCCATCAAAATCATCATCATCTAGGCCAGAGAGGCCTAAGTCCGGGTCGAAAGATATCATGTAGACAATGCGTTCAAAGCAAATAGCAGCGACATCACATCGTGAAAAGGAATTACATCAATTTGTTTCAATGGCGGAAGGTATCTGTAAAATGTCAAGCATTATATTTATCGTCCCTTGCCGGCTTGGTTGGCAGCCTCTGCAATAGAATCGTCATTAGCATATCTCCAGAAAGTGACTGAGCCAGCTCAGGCTGCATCAAGCATGATCAAAAGCCCGCGAATGTATCTGAGCATATCCTCCAGAAATGAAACCGGGGCCCAGGTTCAATGCACTCACCCCGCCGTGTAGCATCTTCCAACAAACCAACATCGACCTCCGATCTGGGGAGCATGACGTATCGCACCACGCTACCACGAATAAACATGTTCTTCACCGACGACAAGTGAGGGTATTTGTCTAGATCGAGGACGTCCACATCATCGAGCTTGATATTCAGGTATTGGTCGACCGACTTGAGGGTACCGCGGATGCGGATGTCGTTCTTGAGCTCGATGGTGACGGTTTGGTTGGTGAGGGTCTTGAAGAAGCTACATAATATCACATGCATGTCAGAAAATCATTCATATTAAATTCCATGGCGGTAAGAGACGAAATGCTAACCTGAAGAAGAGCATGGCTGCGGTATTAAAGCGATGGAGGGGTAGGTGTAGGTCGTATCTAGGTCTATATCATCGCCTGCGGGGCCGACTAAAAAAGCAATTGGTTGAATTCTGCCGCAATTCCCGTCCACGACAAATGGAAATCGGATGGGCGAAGGGCTGGTGGAAGATTGATAGAGATGATGATATCGCATGTCGCATCGAGCAACTTTCTGGGACCGCCAGAAGCTCCAAGTCACGTGACCTGGTTACTCTTGCCTCGTCGCAGTAAAGCCAGCAGTTAACAACGTTAATTTGCATATTTTCATATTCTTATGCACTAATAATTGTGTTGCGATTAAAATACCAAATTTTCCTTTATTAAGGAAGGGAAAATGTTTATTTGCATCGTAAATCTCTTGGCTCATCAAGACATTCCGGTATATATTCTGAGTTGTTCTCTCCCATATTCATAGACAACATCATGAAATGCCATTGCATTTCTCTATAACATACAGATTGGATAATCACAATACAGGGAAGACTTGGATCAGTGATGGAGGATTAAAAAACGATACTAGGGTTATTGCTATATTAGTGTCGCCTCCAGGGCGACTGGGGTATCACAAAGGCCAAATGAATGTTGGGGATGGAAAAAGAAACCAAAAATGCAAATCAAGCCCGCCAGTTCTCCTGAGAGCCGGCCTGCTTCCTGCGTCTCGGCTTCATCGCCCATCCAGACAGGCAGGTCCAGCCAGCACCGTTCTTACGACCCTCGTCAAACACACCCCCAACGCCTTCCAGCAGCCTATCACGCCCTCGACCCATTTCCACTTGCAGCTTCAACAGCCACTGCTCCCAAATCCAGCCCCCCAACAGGCCCGTTAAGCTGGCAATGTCAGCCGTGCTGCCAACTGGACCATGAACGGCTTCGCAGTCCTCGATCTGACTCTTCACCCGTGGTTCTGGGGTCTCTCTCGGTGGTGGGCGCTTGACAGGCTCCACACCGATAGGCAAGAACATCCATGCCCGCTTAATACCCGAAAACTGTTCATTTCGCAAACGACCGAGAAAGTTCTTGGTCGGATTCGGGTCATATCCCCTGGTCTTGAGGTTGAATGCAAATTCGACCGAGGTGGCACAAGCGTAATCACCTGCGTGCGATATCTCCGCGTCCATGACAAAGAATTCAAGGTAGCCCCCTGGTTTCAGACAGCGATAGCATTCCTTGAGGCACAAGTCATATTCATCCTTATTCTCACCAACGGGGCATTCATTCTTCAGCAACGCGGGAAGCGAACGAGCAGAGATGACATCAAACTTGTTGGCAGGAAACGGTAGCTTCCAGAGATGTTGCACGGAAACTGGCTGATGGTTGGGTGGACCTTTGATACCAGGATTAACTACTTGCTGTTCGGTAAATGCAGTGTAGACCTTGATATCCGGGTTGTCGTGTGCAAGATCCCATGCCCATTCACATGAAGCATGCCCTCCCAAGTCCAGAACTCTCACACGGCGTTTGTTAGATTTTGAGAACCGTTTCGATGCGGGGCTGGCGATCAATTTACCACCGTTGAGGAACTTGAGAGCGTCGATGGCCCACATGGGCTGATGGATTTGCGCAAGCACGGATTGCTCTTTCTCCAGCGTGGAGAATTGAGCTTTCTCCGCCAGAACAGAGGCAAGCACTGACTTGCGAGGAGCTTGCGCAAACGGGCCATTGTATGGAGGACGTTCGGAAGGGGTCAGCTCATAATTTCCCAGTAAGCAGTTGGTGTGCATTCCAGTCAAGCCAAGTCGGTTCGACTGCACGGCATCAAACCGCATGTTCCGGTGCATAAAGCCGTCCCGGCGCCCAGCCTGTTTACGAACGGACTGGAAGCCTCGCCAGTAAATCGAATCCCTACTTGCCAGGGCAGAAGGAAGGGAACTGGTAGGCTCAGGGATAGCTTCGGTGAAACGAACAGACTTTTTACGAGTCAAATCGGAAGGCACATCCTCGCAATTCTTCTCAGCGTCATCCATTACATCATCCTTATGTTCGATGTTGTTGACAGGGTTCGTTTCGTTGAGGGCAGCTAGGTAGGTGGCCTGCGCCGCCAGCCATACGCTAGTTCGATCAAGACTCGCCATTGCTCGCTGTTGTAACTCTTCGCCATAGTGCTCATCGTATTCGTATGAAACAGCAGGTCGCGGGATTTCATTGATTGCATCATCAACAACGCTCACTGGACTCTCCGGATGTTCGATGGGATAGGACTCTGTCTCTGGGGGGATTCTGATGGCTGTGGGCGGTCCCTCCGGAGCATAAACTGCCGTTAACTGCTCCTCAGTTGACCGCTCTGGTAGTTCGATGACCTGCTCGACAATTTCGCCCCCATCTCGACTGAAGGGCAAATTGTAAAAGTTCTCCGCAATGGCCGACGAGGGTACCTTGTTCCCCTTGGGTATAGACCAAGTGTGGCGAGCACGGGGTCCAAGGGATGCGAAAAAGCCACCTGGAGAGGGAATGCTGAGGTTGCTGAAACTGCACCCAGACAGCGCCGATGCAGGAGTCGCGTCATCGGCACTACGAGGGCGGCTAGGGGGTTCGAGCTGCCACATTTCCTCATTGCTTGACGTCTCTGACCAAGGATCCGGCGTCCCATCCAGTGGAATATGCTGTAGCATTGCCAGAGCATCCTCAGGTAGGAAGACCCCTTGATCGGAGGGAGTGTGTTCTCGGGCAGGTTCAGCATCTAGGTCGAGAGAAAGCGATGGCGACCTATTGTTTCCTGCGGAAGGAATCTGAGGAAAGTTCCCAAGCACATGGCGCCAGTCTTCTTCTGTACCCTCGATAGCAATCTCAACGCTTTGAATATCAGAGCTCGCGTCGATGTCGGAAGCAGTACTCTGGCTCTCCAGATCCGGCCGCACATGGAAATCTCGAGGATCCCAGGTATCATCCGGAAGGGATTGCAGGTCCGGCGTAGCAGGTGCGCTGATATTCGAGACCTGGTCGGACGAGACACTACCATCTAGCGATGGGGGAGCATGTAAAGCAGGTACAGAGTGTGTAAGGCGAGAAAGGGCCGCAGGTGAGACAGGTATCTTTGGAGGGGGTGTTGGTGGAACAGGAGAGCTCTTAGGTGCACCTTGAATTGACGGCCACATAGTTGAGGGGGAATCGTGAGGGCTGGATACCGATTTCGACTGGCGGGAGAACTCAAAGAGTTTCTCGTCGTAGGAGTGACCATGCTCGTTGGTCGGCTGCTGCAAAATGACGTACAATCATCACTCGTTTCCGATTCATCATCCGTGGCATCGTACAACTCGTCAAATCCTTGCATCTGGTGCTGCCACTCTGTGTCCGAGCAAGAAGACATAGTCCCTGCAGATAAGGGAGAGAACAGACGACCAAGTTTTGAACTCGATGTAGGAAGACCACTGGTCTTTAGCTTCAAACGGGGGCTCGGGGCAGGTTGAAGAAAGTCGTTGGCCTTAAAATAATCATGCCTCTCCTCCTCTTTCTCTTCCTCTGAGTACTGCGTCTCGCGCAAATCCTCCATTATAGTATTAAGCTTTGTCCCTCGGGCCTGCCGAAGGGGTGGACATCTTGCTTGTACGGAGCGAGATGAGTCGGACATCTTGCCTCGTAAGCAGCTAGATGATTGATTATAATATGTGGATCGAGATGCAAGTTCAAAAACGTCAACCGTAGTGAAATGAAAACCAACGTCTAGGGGTATCTCGACTGCATTAGGCACCGATCAACGGGTCTGCCAATGTCAGTAAATTCGAAGAAGCAAAAACGACAACCCAACGAGGGACGGCCCAGCTTCCAGAGCTCAAGGCACGAACACACAAAAACGACAGTAACAAAACTGAAAACGCAGGAAAAGCAGGTGAAGAACACAGCGATCAGTGGCGCATTGGGCTCTGATAAATAGAAGTACGTAGAGGGGAAGATCGGAGGGAGAAACCTGGCCCTGTTCATCCCAGCAGCCAGCCGTGCAGAAACTACTGCATCATAGTGCGAAATGGACTCAAAATCCCTGGCGACCAGCCTCTTTGGGATGCGATCATTGGTGCTGTAGAAGCAGGCGCGTCGCCCACAGAGTCTTCTGTCTCTCAGCACTTTTAGCAGCACACTGGATGGAGCATCGGATGTGCGGATAGAAAGGTGATGCACCAATCACTGTCAAAATCAACATTCTGGGGCATGCAACGAACCGCCCTCAACGAACTTGCATCTCGCCTGGTGGTGGTGAGGCCAATGACAGGCGGGCTGCAAGCGCTGGGAGACTATCTTTAGAATCGCGTCGGGAGGCATCCCCCAAGATCCCACCTAATTTGCTCATTTGAGACAGAAAAAGGTTAGTAAATAACTTTTTCCGGCAACAGAGGTCAAAGCAAAAGAATATATCCGGTTATATCCATTCAGACAGTAATCCTTGCCGTGACACACGACTAGTACGGCACATTGTTTAGACTGTGACGTCGGCGCCAGAGGGTGGACTGCGGCACATGACCAAGACACTATTTCCTTCTCAGGCATCACCAGGTAGATTCAGGCATACAGTAAATTTAAGGCACTCAGGCTTCAACTGCCCCACGTCGGGAGCCACGTGCGAAGGAGGCCCTAGCCCTTATCGTTGGACGTGATTTTCCGCTTTGGGCGTTCCGGACTGACGTCGACCGGCGGTGATGATATCAAACGCCGGCCGTTGGCTTGTTTTATGAGTCTCCTATCCACTGGTATATCCACATCTTACCGTCGCTCGGTGAACGCATTCTACTGTAATCTCTTTAAATCATCCTTGCCCCTTTCTCATTGCTCTTTTTAATTCCTCAGCTTACTCCGGTTGTGATACGATCTATACTTCTCCGTCGTCATCATGTCTCCCCCGCCATTATCGCTCCCTCCATCCTGAGTGCCGACTTCGGCAACCTCGGCCATGAATGCTCGACCAAGATGCAGGAGGGCTCCGACTGGCTCCATGTTGATATCATGGATGGCCACTTCGTCCCTAACATCACATTTGGAGCTCCCGTTGTCACCAAGATTCGATCCCACGTTGCACGCCCCACGGAAGCAAACGGCAAGGGAACTTTCGACTGCCATATGATGATTGCGGAGGTGAGATTTCGCGGGGAGATTCCGAATTCAAGAAAACCAAACTGATCAATTCGTGCTATAGCCTCATAAATGGGTTAAGGATTTCAAAGATGCCGGATGCGATCTCTACTGTTTCCACTATGAGGCCGCCGTGAGCTCCGTCGCCGCTACTGAGCCCGCCGATAAGACCACCACCCGTGCGACAAGCCCGAAGGAATTGATTAAATATATCCACGAGCAGGGCATGCAAGCTGGAATTGCTATCAAGCCCGACACCCCCGTGGATGTTCTCTGGGAAATCCTGGCGAACGAGAACAAGGCAGAACTTCCTGATGTGAGTTCTGCGCTACTTTAGCCTTCTCCCAATCGCTAATATGTTTTAACAGATGGTTCTCATTATGACCGTGTACCCTGGCTTCGGTGGCCAGAAGTTCATGGCTTCCGAGCTTCCCAAGGTTCAGGCCCTCCGTGAGCGGTATCCGAACTTGAACATCGAGGTTGATGGTGGATTGGGATTGGGTACGATTGACCAGGCAGCCGAAGCAGGTGCCAATGTGATTGTCGCTGGTTCGGCCGTCTTTGGTGCTCAGGACCCTGCCGATGTCATTGGAAAGTTGCGTGACACAGTCAACAAGCAGAGAAAGGCATGAAAAGTTTTTGATTTATTGTCTACGGACTGAATTCTTGCATGTTGAACTGTATCAATCTAACGGACGTGATGACTTAGCAGAAAATGAGCAATTTATAATTGAAGTGAACATAGTATGGAAAATTAATATCAAACACAATCTTGTCCATAAATACTTATACAGCAAAATAGTACGGGAAATGGTATCTTTACTCAGTTGTCGTATTCATCATAGGAGTCGTGACCAATAATCAACCAGCCATTAATCCATCACACTCACTCTCTCCAACTTTTCCGCGAGATTTGGATCTCGTCTCTTCTTTTCAACCTCCTCATCCTCCAGCGCCTCAGTCTCTTCCTCGAACGGATCCTCCTCGATGGTCCCCTTACTACTTTCCTCCTTCTTCTCCGCGTGTTCGTTTCGCAAGGAATTCAAAATATCCTGATGACCGCCGGAAATCGATTTGCGCAGATCCTGCGCGACCTGCTCCTTTTCCTCTTTGGAGGTGGCCGAAACGATGGAGCCGCGATGGTGGCCAACTAGGCCTATAGATTCAGCATAATCAGCACGGAAATCGGCAGAAGAAATCGCGGCAACCTCTGGCATGGCGAGAGGCGGCCTCTTTCTGACGCCGTCTTGTTCTGCGATTTCCGCAGCGACGGACTTCCGACGTACACTTTCTTCTTCGGCTTTCTCTCCTGCTCCTGTTTGTTTCTTAGGCTCCGGCTCGGCTGTTGGTGTCGCTGCTGGTGCTGTCGATGTCGATGATACGGCGGGTTTTGTGGTGGTGGTGGTGGCTGTTCCCTTGTTCTCCTTGGCCTTGGCGGCAGCCTCCTCGCTGGCCTGTTTCATCGCGACGGAAATCGAGTTATCTTTGGGCGTTTCCTTGACGGGCGGGTTCTGGATTTTGATGGTGCTTTGCTTAGGGGGCGCGGATTCAGTGGTCGGGGTCGTGCTGCTGCTGGTAGTAGTAGGCGCAGGGTAACTTGTAGCTGGGAGATTGTCGTGGAAATCCTCCACACTGTTAACTTGCATCCGCAGCTCACCGTATTCATTCCATTCTTCGATTTCTTCTAGATCCTGTATGACATTAGCCACCCCACCCCTTTTCGGATAAAAACATCAAATATCAAAAAAGGGGTTTGACATGACATACACCAACAACAGTCCCAAACTTCACCAAACCCGGCAATTTTTTGCCCTTGGAGCGTCTCCCCCACAGCTTCCGGGCGGCATCATCGGTGGCGACATCAATTGCGCGAAAAGGGAGCTTGTTGGCCTTGAGAATCGTCTCGAGACGCGCGGTGGCGGTGACAATATGAGACGACCCCGCAGTAAGGGAGGTGTACAGATAGAGTGTGGAATCGGACATTGTGGATGACGTATCCTGTCCTTAATGCAGATTCCAGAAGAAAGTGATACAGTAAGAGGTGGTGGTAGAGATTATTCAGTAAAAGTTGATGTGCGGGGGAAAAAGCGTTAAGATGTTCAAACGACTTTCTTTAAACCCCTGAGGTTTTTATTATTTTAGGAGGGGAACCAAAACGAAAGCGAGCGGGAGAAAATGATATGACGTGGCTTGGCTGGTGAGTTCCCCGATAACTCCCCAGAAATCACGTGTGAGAGGTCAGGGTTGACGATATCGTATACGTCTATCAATTGACGCAAGGTTCAATAGATTGAAAAAGAACGGGAAGAAAGGAGAGAGAATATTAAGAAAGAGTTTAATAGCTATTATATAACTTGGTGTTACATAGTACTCTCGAGCCCTGGTGGTGTCAGAGATGAGCAAGCCAAGCGTGGCAACCTGACGTCAGGCCTGGTTTCTTCCATCCAGTTCTAGTAGAGTGGGTGTCACTTTTTTGTTTCCCTGTTTCGATAATCCAAGGGTCATAGTTGTATGATTCTCGAAGACAGGGTGGATGGTTCGTTGGTGATGGTTCTGGAATAATGGATGGCAAGTGTCTGTCTGGCTACTACATATAAAGGGTGTCGCTATTTCCGGTACTCTGCAACTATAGAGGGACAAATACAGCCAGGACGAGTATCTCTCCAGTCAACGATAAAGACTAAACTTACCATCATCGACGTAAGCTGGATTTCTTAACCATGGATGCATGATTCTGCCTTGGCACAGCGATATAATTCTCCGCAATCTTTCGTCAATATCCCCACATATGATCTGAGGATGCACTCACCTCACTATTTTATCGCGCATTGGTTGGACTCCGTCTTTTACGATAGGATCAGAAAGAAGGAGATCGAGAGACAGGAAAAAGGAGAGAAGAGCAGAGAGCAAAGCATCGGAAGAGTTGATGGTGAGACTTCATTCTGTGAGGATATATAGAGGTTATCTACACACTGGAATGGAATATATTTAGCCTTCAACATCAGTTTTAATTCATGCTCTCAAATCAAATCATCAGAAGGATAAATAGGTGTAGATTTTGGTAGATTGCCAGTCACAAGCATAGTATGTTGACAGTTAGCATGAGCATTTTCCTCACCTAGTGTGATCTATACAGCATACAGTGCCATAGTAGAACACCAAAAAATGTGCTACAGTCTACGGAGTACACGGAATATCTAGATGAAGCACACCACCACTAATCCTCAGTCTACCGACTCAGTCGCGACATGAAGAATACTCGAAAATCATATCGACTTTCTCCAAACTACTTACCCGACCCAGTACTCAAGATCCACAAGTCGAACAAAACAAACCAACATCAAACGGTTAGTAACTACTCACTCCACCCATAACTCCCGTTATTGTTAAAGGGATCAAAAGTGTCGTTCAGTTCGTATTTTCCATCCATAATTCCAGAAACAGTGGAGAAGCCAATCTCCGGGAAATAGACTTTCGGAGCCCACTCGTCTGAAGGAGTATGGCTCCGCAAGAGGTTTTTTCATTTTTCATTTTTTTTTCTCAAACGTCAAATTCTGGATATACGGTGAACCAACATAAAACTGGTTATGTTGATGACGAGTGTTTCATTTGGTCTTGGTTATGGTGGTTGTCGATGGTATTCCTATGACTGTCATATGGAAACACTTTACCCCAAGTTAGCAGACGGAAAATGCCTATATTTAGGAAAATGTTTCGACTCACACCGTACTGTCTGCCCAAGATCGCCACTGCCAGCATTTACTGCTGATCTTGTCGAGTATGAAAATCAAATATGGCAGCATACAGACATGCCTAACATTCAGTCATAGCAGACACAGCAAAGGGTGGCTGGAAAGTAGATAGCTGAAAGCATGAAAACCTGGCAATAGCAGCTGAGCTATATGGAAGGGAGCTATTCAAAGCTAAGTCTGGACGGACACAAAGCAACCAGTGATGAATCAAGATGGAAGCTCGGTTGAGAACGGTTCAAGAATCTCCCATGTGAGTCTGAGCCCAACCGATGCCAGTCAGCTTTGATGATACCCCGGATGACTACCCAGTTTGTCTATCAACATCAGATGAAGATCAGGATACGAGGCGATGCCGCGGGTTATCAGAGAGTCGGTTATGTGTTTGATTCATGGTGGTCAGAAGAGGTTTGGATGACGACGTAGCCTCGTCGGGCGAGATTCAGTGCCAGGGAACAAGGAGGGTGATGGGATCGAGATCATCGACGCCCGAGGTTTGCCATGGAACAGGCTGAGGTGGTGAGGGAGAGGTAAGGCAGAAACAGGATGACTTGGGTGTTGGTTTTCAGGCTGCGAATCTACAGTTGTCTAAGATGAGTTCATCAGAGGAAGTTGATGAGGGATGATGACTCCTAAGGCTTTCATGCCGGGGTTATGCACTGTTCTCCAGATGATGCTGTGTAAAATGTTCCAGAGTTGCATAAACCCGACAGACTAGATTCGAATCATCTGACACGGTGACCAACCAGACCTTGTATGACTATCAAGCGATCGAGTGATTTGAGTTCCTTGCGTGGGAAAAAACAACCGGTCGTACAGTTCAGCAGAATGCTTTTGTGATGGCCAGCAAATCAGGGTTGCGAGGGCAGGTCTGACCATCTCATGAGGGGTTCTCAGACTGCAGTACTATTGATCATCGTCAAGAGACTGGGTGTGGTGGAACCGGGGGATACGTCCAATAGTGATATCAGCCGGACTGAATTATGCAGGTACTTGTATCCTTCTGGAATGGGTATGGACTATCATGTCTATTTTTGTCGATGGTATGCCCAAGGACAAGAGTTGAGATGGTCTATGAATTTTCAATCACCGGCTTAGTGGTCTTGTTCATTAATGACCTTCAGTTGGTTGGGTGTAAGTCCATGATCCGTACTGTCAGCTAGTCAGCTAGTCCGACTAGATTCAGTCAGTGCGAGCCGGCAAAAAATAGAACATCCCACTTGGTGGGAAGATAGGCGACTATCACCGTAGAAATCAGACCGAGGGGTCAAAAGTCATCAGCGACAAAGTACTGGATCTGAAGCGTTATGCACATCACGATGACTCGATCGAACAGTCAGAAAAGCGGTGACTGCAGACTGGCGGTGGATGCTGCGATGGATCTGAAGATGAAACAACGGAGGATGGACCAGGTGTGATACTGAATAATAACGGCGATAATGGCCAGGACTGCCAGCGCATCGTCGACCAGTGATCCAGCGATCCTGTTACGACCTTCCGACCGACTCAGACAGACTCCATATCCACAGCCCACTTGACGCTTTTCTCGGACGACTGGAGGCAGTCACGTGTTACACGTGACATTCCCGTTTGGGCGCAGTGAGCAACTAGCAAAGTGATTGATCCATCGATAGTGTCGCGATCAACAAGAATAATGGCTCAACCGTGTGTTCAGTTGTGCACCACCCAAAGTCAGAATCTCCTGAGTTGTACAGCATCAGCTGGTGACTGGTTCTGGAGACGACAGAACCTTGGAACAGTCCCGCGTGGGCGCGGGTTCATCCGTACCAATACTCTGTACCAAGTTCAAGTTATCTACCTATCCAATATAACCACCATAACCATGCTACACGAGTGTAGTAATAGAATAATAGAGAGAAAACAGAGAATAGAGAGAACTCAGCCACTGTGGCAGTGTCGCTCATCTGTCACCTGCAGGCGGAGACGGGGAAGTCCAGTGCATTACTGTGTACGACGTGGCAGGCGTAGAGCCAGTAGGACTGACAAGAGCACTCTAGAAGGTGTACTGGAAACTCCCGCTGTAGGCGCTGGAGGACACAGGACGAGCGTAGGAAAAAGATGTTTGCAACAAAACCAAATCATCCCCCCTGGACCCTGAAGTGGCCTGAAATGGACAAAATAGACCAACCGACTAGTCCAACACATCCCAATTATCCACTGCCTGCTGCTGGCCCGGCTTTCCCTCGTCGCCATCCGTTTCGCTGCCTCACTTTTCTCCTCCATGGCACCCCTCCATCGTCGTCACCGCCCTCTCACTTGATCCATCCAACTCACTAACTCCTTTGTGGCCACACTGGTTTGGTCGCTCCCCTCCACGAGTCCAGACCCTCTCTGTGTCTGCCTCTCCCCGCTCCAACCCGGAGGTGGTTTCGAACTTCTGACAACTGAACTGGATCTTGGATCTCTCTTTCTTCCTAACTAACTGACTAACTCATTCACTCATGACTGACTGCTCGTTCGTACCTTACCGTTTACCTATCCATTCCTCTCGTCTGCTTCCGAACTCCAATCATCCTTGTGGAGATGGTCCCTCTTCATTAACTCTGCCCTCCCGATTCCTTCATATTAATTCTCTCGTCTCTTCCCTCTTTCTTTTCCCATTCTACTCTACTCTATAATTCAATCGATCATCTACCAGTCTATTCTATCTATCCATCTACACTATTGCCTTTTCTCTCCACTATTATTCATACTTTTATCTATCACATTTCTCCATCCCACCTACCCTCATCTTACATGTCCTCTTGTCGCATGCCTCTTTACCCTCTTAATCACTTCAAATTCATATCGTCGTGATCTCGACTTGGGTCCTTCAGTCAGTCCTTTGTCCTCCCCTCCATCATCTTTGCACGGACATTGATTGTGGTTACGCAGAGTGCACCCTTATCTTCCTCCCCACTCTTACTACTAATCGCAGCCCACCTTCCTCCTACCTGCGTGAAAAGAAAAGGAAAATAAAACTCCAACATGGCTGTCATGATGGCCGACGACGACCTCTTTACACGGGCCATATCTGGGTACCGGGACGCATTTTTGGATCGACACTCCCATCTCTCGGAAACCGAACGAAATCAACTCTGGAGTCAACGCCTAAGTCAGTTCATGCCCGCTTCGGCCTCCTCCAGTCGCACGCTCTCGGGCTCTGGTTTCCTGGACCATGGCGCCTCGACTCTTGAGAAATCTGGGAAACGGACTCGACAGGATACTCCTCGGACGCTACCTGGTTCTGGTCTCCCGATGGCGAAACGACGAGCCACCGTATGTGATCTTGGTCTCTTGCTCCCGCCTCTCTCCTCTGTCTCCGTTTAACCCATCCCGTCCCTCATGCGCTACACCACTTCTCTCTCTCTCTCTCTCTCCCGCCAACAGTCCCTGGATTGACAATTGGCAGACTCCGGATTCCCCGGTGACCGTTGACCTGACACGTGAGCTCTCTCACGCGTCCTCGCCGGCAGCCCCCGACTCGACCCGGCGCTTGTCCGCCTCGACCCCCGGAAGGACAACTCTTTCGCGGCTCATGGGTCCTCGTCCCGACACACGGCCATGGTGCGCTCTCAGAGTTTGCAGACTCCGGCTTCGTACCGGATGCCACAGGCCTCTACCGGGACGGGAAAACGACAATCTTTTGGACCCCAGCGTACGCAGCAGCTTCGCCTCGACCAGGTCGCCGAGTACTCCCCCTCCGAATACGCCAAACAATATCCGGGTGACTTCCAGGTTCCGGGTCCTTCTGCGCTTTCTATGGCGTTCTCGGCGGATCTCGCTTCGACTGGAGTCCAACACCCACCGGCACATCAACCCCAGCCGACGTCGCAGCAGCAACAGCAACAGCAAGACTCATATGTGGGCATGACAGGACTACCTAACTCCCTGGCCGACCAACCAGTTAATACCGGATCGGCGGCCGTGGACATGAGTAGGAGTACAACGACAGATTCGATCTGTTGGGGTGTAGACATGTTCAGATTCAACTCGGTTGGATCGAATGTTGACCCCGGTTTTACCTTTCCCATGTCTTCTGACTTTACTTCTGCCTCCCCTGTTAACGCTCCACCCCCCGTTTCATTTCCCTCTCATCGTGACATCGAACATAACCCATTCTCATTGTCCGACTCTACCCCCCTTCCCTTTTCTACCTCTGCTCCTCCTACTACCTCCTTTCGTCCTCCCGTTCCTTCCATGTCAACATCGACTGCAGTCGAGATGAAGTATTCCATGTCTGCTGAGAGCAATAGCTCTTCTGCTTCTCAGCAGTCTAGGGCTGCTCGCAGGGCTCAAGAACAGATCTTGCAGGGAACCAGGCCCATTGCTCCTAAGCTCAAGTCGCATCACAGCTCTCCGTCCAAGTTGCCAGAGCAGCACAAGATGATCCGGATCTCATCTTCGGATGGGACTGCCAAGGAGGTGGCGGCCATTCCCAAAGCTTCGATCCAGCGTCCTCCGCGTCCAAAGACGTACTGCACCATGTGCAACGACCAGCCCGATGGCTTCCACGGGGAGCACGAGCTCCGACGACATATCGAGCGGGTGCACGCTGTGGTTCGCAAGGTTTGGGTTTGCGTCGACATCTCTCCGGATAAGACTTTCCTGGCTAACTGCAAAGCTTGCCGCAATGGCAAGCGGTATGGTGCCAACTACAATGCCGCCGCCCATCTCCGTCGAACTCACTTCAACCCGTGCCAGCGCGGCCGGGGTGGACGTGGGAAAGACAGTGAGAAACGGGGCGGTAAGGGGGGTGGTAACCACCCTCCCATGGAGGTTCTGAAACACTGGATGGTTCAGAGAGAGGAAGTCGTCCTCGAGAATGCCCAGAGCTACCTCGACCCGGACGGGCTCGGTGACGACATGGCTGTTGCGCCGTCGTCGGCCCCTGAGGACGACGCGACGTACAGCGGGTTGCCACCGGCGCCAGCTGAGGATCTCACCTCACTGGGGTTGGAATCGACCCTGGTGGATGGGTACGAGGCTGGTCTTCCTCCTGCTGCTCTCCCTGCTGCTCTCCAGACAATGAACAGTCTTGAGCCATATTGTGATACTCCATTCTTGCTTGACTCACAACAGATGCCCTCTGAGATTAATACCTTTGTGATGTGATTGAATCGCTCACTGCATTGCTCTCTTTGCTCATCATGACTTTTGCCTTCTCATGAATACTTGTTCGAATATTTTCTCTGTTAATATTTGATTTCTATCTTCTCTTCTCTTTTTATCTTAATATTAATTTTTTCCTTTTCTTTTCTCTTTGACTTTTATCTTTCTCTTTTCACTGTCACATTTTTTTCTCTTCTCAACTTCTCATCTTCTCATCTTCTCTTTGGATATTCTCGATTCTTCATCTTTTCTTTGGATACTTCTTTTTGGATACTTTTGGTCTTAACCTTCATCTTCTTTCATCCTCCTGTGCGACCACCAGCGCGGCCCATACCGGCCCCTGTCCTGCCTCGATGCGGTGATGACCCGACATGATGTGTGATGAGCGATATCGAACAATCAGTCTCGAATTGTCAATACTTTGATATGGTGCAAATCGTCGTAGTTAACAGCAGTTTACGTCCCTCAGAGACTGGGAAATAATAATGATACTTACATGGTTACTTACCTTACCCTCTGTTCAGTGTTCAGACACGGACTGTAGGCAGCACTTGCCTGACCGTCATCATCGCCCATCGCAGATATTCCATGATGGGGCGGTTGTTGACCTTCTGCATCTCAGCTGTGTCTCAGAATGCCACTGCTACTGCCATTCACAATGCATTGAAGTGAATTTATCTACAACACCTTGTTATGTCAAGGTAGTCATGAAACATGTTCAAGTCATCTAATACAGTGCCTCGTTATGTCGAGGCAGTTATTCATGGACATACAAAATACTATTTCGGATATTTGGACCAACAGAACAGAACTAATAGTTATTGGCAGCGTCAATATTGACATACATATACATATACCTACTTCAAGTGACACACACTATACTTAGCTATAAAATGAATACAAAACAAAACATGAAGCTTCTCATCCAGACAGTCCTATGTATATAGTAAGAAATCAAAGATATTAATATAAATCGGCATTATTGGTAGGTTACACAGCAGTCTTCAATATTAGGTTGAAGAGAAACAGCCACATATTCCTTTCACCCATCAGAATAAACCATCATCTCCCAATCTAGCTTCCATTCATGAAATACACAATATACCAGTTCAGTGATTTCAAACCTGATCACCTAGTTCCTCACAACACGAACTATCCCCATCCAACCCAGTCATAAGCAGAACCAAATTACATAACAGCTGTCAGTCAGCTGTATGCAGACGGTGCATCTTCATCACGTCCATTGCATCTAGCTCCACTGGCCAGAACCCCGCAAGTCAGAACAGGGCGTATGTGCTTTTTCGAGGACTTAATTAGCCCGGTCGCTTGCTGATGACTAGGATGTTTTTCTTGGAGAGATGGATTATTGGATAATTGCTTGTTGAGATTGAAATATACCCCGAGGACAGCAAACTCCGAAATCCGAGTAGAAATGAAATAAAATAAATGACCCCTTCTCTCCTTTAACCCACGATATATACAAACACTCCAGTTCAAGTTCCAGCTCAATTATCTAAGTATCTTAACCTTCATAAACATAATGACCTCGCTGCTTACCCGATTTACGAAATACTTCCAACCAGCACAACCAGCACAACTGGTGCAGAAAGCTCCCCTCTTCTGCCTTACTATCTGTGGTTATCGTAAACATGGGCTCAGCGAGGATGAATACCATGACTACATGACGAAGGTACACGCACCGAAAGTACAGGGGTTGTTGGTTAAGTATGGGATTGAGAAATATAGCATGGTATATCCCCTCCACCTACACCTATCTTAAAGTGAATACCTGTGCTGATAGAAAGAAAGGCTCATAGTCCCATCAAAACTCGCGCGTTAATGGGAGAGATCTTTGACGAACAATTCGCCAATATAGCTGATTATGACTGTATTGTGCAGATTCAGTTTGAGGATATTCAGCAGTTTGTGAGGTTAAAGGCAGATCCGGATTATGTCAAGGCTATTGCGCCGGATCATGAGCAGTTTGCGGATACAAAGAGGACGAGGTATTTTTTCTATTCTATACGGAGTATTGGCTTGTGGATAATATGCTAATTGGATAGGATGACAATTGGATGGGTGACGGATGTTGTCGGAAATGGACGGATTGTGTAGATTATATCTGGATAGAAATCGACGTCTCTACTATCATTCTGTCTGAGATATGACCACCGTCTCCAGCTACTTCTTGCCTCCTTGAGCCCGGTACCTGGTGATTCCTTTGGCATACCTGTCGAGATAGCTGCCCATCGACTTGTCTGGTTGACATGTCAGCAAATTGGCTAGAAACAGTCGTTGAGCTGTCACTTACAACTTCGGACCCCAGCGTCCCGATGCATCTTCATGTATTGCGGTCGATCCTGGATTTACATTCAACACCCGTCTTTGATACCAGATGTAGGCCATGCCCCTTACCTCTCGCGGAGCCCCGTTCTCAAGCCACGATTTAATATCCTCTGCATCTTCAATGGTGGCTTTCTGGGATGCGGATATGACTGCCAGGCATTGGTTAAAGGACAACAGGGAAGCTTGTCCCACCGTCTCGAGCGATTCCCGCGCGCGGCGAATCTCTTCGATCTGATCTTCAAGTTTCTGCTTCTTGTTTTCCTTCTCTGTAATCTCATTTTGGACAACTATAGTACACGAGTTAGGAGGGAACTTGGAAGAAGAGAGCCACACCTACGGCCTGCCGCGATGATCAGGCCGGCAGTTGTACCAAAGCCCACACCAGCGGTGATTAATCCAGCAACCTATGTTGTATACATTAATTAAGCTGTCAATATGAATATCGATACTCGCACCTACCAGGAGCACCGAGGACCACGGAGGGAATGCGGTCATCAGGAGTCCAATCACCCCCAAGGCCACTCCTGTAGCCAGTCCAATGGCTGTGGCCGAGGCATTCAAAGCTGTGAGCTTCTCTTTCAAGGCCACAAGGTCTTCATCAATTTTCTTGATTTCCTCGGTCAGCTGGCCCTCCTTATCCTTGGCCCATTTCGAGAAGGACGTGACCAGGGCAGCAAAGGCATTGACCAGCTTCTGGTGCTGTTTCTCGATTTCATTGGCCTTGGTTTTGAAGCCGTTGCAGGTCTATTACTCGGTGAGCTCTGAGGAAAGCACACAGTTGAATACGGCGGGAGGTACCTTGATGTGCTCATCGACTCCCTCCTTGCGTTGATCAATAGGATACTGACGATTTGCCCAGTACCCAACGAGAACGTCATCAAAATCTGTGAGGCATATCAGGCAGAAGTACGTAGGGGAATGCTACACTGCTGGCTTACCTTGTGCGGATACGCTTATCTCAGTTGCAAGTGTTTGGCTGTCTTCCATGACTTGACGATAATCCTATGCATTGTTGACTGTCAACACATCTCTCAACGAATCCAATCGGGAAGGCAATATCCACCATTTGAATCTCGAGTAGCTTCGGCCTAAAGTCTGAATGGTGTATCTCGTCAACCTCGGCGATTTTCCTATCCAAGTTACTGAAAACAAGGTCAATTTCTCGAGCTGCGGCGACCGCATTATTTGCACCAGCTTCCAGATACGCCTTTGCATCGTTGGAAGTCGTCTCCTGGCAAAGGCCGACGGCGAAGTCATATTTTTGCTTGTCAGTCTGCAGTGGATAGTGTTCCGAATGCTCCTGGACGAGCACTTCGACATCGGCAGAGGACAGCTTTTGCGCTCCTTTCAGAACTCTATCGGCCGTTGGGTCTTCCCCAACGAGGCCTGCGAGCTTTTTTATCACTTCCTCATAGGATGGAGGAGAGTCTCCCGCGGTGTACTGGGGAGGTGCGGTTGTCATTGTGCTTGAAGTATAGAGATGGTTGAGGCGGGAAAGACGCTGAGATGGTCTGGAAATAGATCATCCCTGAGGCAGAAGTGTGAGCAACTTATAGTATTCTATACCGCGTCACAGCAGATGATGCCATCCTGCAGTTTGCACTCAATTGGAGTATGCGAATCAAGATGTGTACTGTAAATCTGCTCCAGCAAGATTGCATGGCCAGCTTGGCCACTTTAGCAATCAGCCAGCCACCTTGAAAGTGTCGATCGTAGTCCCCAAGGGCTACACCTGTTGTATTCCTTGGCTGAATGGATTAAATTATTGAGCGCCACACCATCAGGGATTGGATTGACCAACTAGATATCTCTCTTGAGAAGACTGCGTCTTGTAGGCCGCCACCTGCATCAGGCATCTGGGTGTGCTGCCTCTCTAAGACAACGGACTGGAACATCCTTTCCCAAACGAGATACATGGGCATAAATCTAGACCAACAAAGAAATGACCCCAACGTCTGATTGAGTTGACAGCGCATAGCCGCTGTTTGATTCGGACATGGCCTATGTCGTAGGAGGAGGAGGGGTACGATCCCTGAGGATAGAAAGATGGACTGGCTGAGAAGATCGAGTGGGCAATCAATTGCATCACACTCTGGGAAGGAGCAGCGTGACTGGCCATCTAGCTTGTCTTGTATCACGTGTGCCACAGAGCTGAAAGAACATGTCAGCTACCATCTCCAACATTCAGCTCAGCCCAGTTTATCAACCCCACCTTTAGGTACGGGCCGCGGTAGGCTGGATGAACCGATGCAGCCAAGAATCTGTGATGTGATGGCGGAGGACGATCCTCGAGCTGATGAGACAGTGGATGCCATAGAAGAAATGCATTCTGCTGCAATCGAGCAGGCAGTCGACGCCAATGGACTTAAAAGGCACACGTATTCCTCGCTTGACCACAACAAACATTGGAACACCTCTTTCTTTGACATAGACGACCACATTTGTAACTAACCAGCATGAGAACCACCACTGCCCCAGCCTACAATGCCGACGTCGCACCTCCGTCGTACGACGAAGTCGTCAAGAAGCTCGAAGGTCTGGTCGGAAAAGACCCCACGCCACGCAAATACCTTGATGCAGCTGGAAAGCTCTCAGCAGTCGAGATTCGAGTGATCGAAGAGAATGCAGAGAAGCACCCCCCAATCGGCGATCACCAGAAAGAAGACTTTGCAATTGGTGCTGCTGCAACACTGTCCGAGGATACGGAAGACCTGGTGAAAGACAAGGCCGAGGCAGCCATCGATGGGGCAGCTAAGATCCGAACAATCTTCTCGACCCTTGGAAGGAAGATCAAGGAAATCGACTTAATTCAACAGTCCGACTTTGGGGACGAGCTGGAAACGCACAACAAGGTCCTAGAATTCCGACCCCAGGTGTAGTCGATGCTGACAGATGACGCAGACTTTCGACAAGATTCTCGAAGACAGCCAGACGTTTGCCACGACTTTGGCTGTCAGCGCAATGGGTTCGTCGCCAGTTTTCTCTATGAACGGGTCTATATCACTTGACTAACTTCATATTGAGACTTTGAGGATGTCGTTCTTGAGTTTTGCGCAGATAAAACACAATCGCTAGAAGATCGGAAAACAGTCATCGCCGGCTACATTGACGTACGTGCCCCGGGACCTAGAAACTCATCTAATTCTAGTTCTGAAATAAATAGGGGGCAGATAATTACAAGGACAAGGCCAAACAGATCAAGTCTGATTTTAACAAGCTCGAGACGGACATGAACACATTCAAGGCAAAGTTTGCCACATGGGCGCAGGAGAAGGAAGGAGATCTCAACAAGGAGATCAAGAAGCTACAGGATGATATTGAGGAGCTAAACAAGGAGTTGGCAACTCTCCAGAAGGTCATGGTGGGCATCGGAATTGGTGCAGCGGTTGCGTTGCCCGCACTTGCGGTGATTGCCGCCCTATCTGGGCCTCTGGCACCTTTTGTCGCGGTATTCTTCCCAAGTAACCTAGGTATTATGACCTTGATTCGCAGTGCTGACTTAAGTTATAGATTGGAGGGCTCATTGCCCTCGGGGCAACTGCTGCAACAATTGCAGGCCTGGCCATAAGGGCGGCAGGTAAGTACCAGCGATCCAACCACGCACGGCAACCAGGCTAATGGGGCAAAGTCATTGAGAATGAGATCAAAGACAAACAGGCCCAGATCAAATCGAAGCAGGACGAGATAAAAGATATCCAGAACGCCCGGGTAGGACTGAAAGATTTGGGCGAAGAGCAAATGGTTGAATTTAGCAAGAATATGTTCTTCTTGACTGGCTTCTGGAACGCCACTATGCAGGATGCGATCAAAGTGAAGGAATGGCTAGAGAGGGGAGCCATCTCGGCGGTAAGAATTGGATGGTTTTGCTATTGATACAGTTGACTGACACGATAATTCTTTCAGAACATACCACCCGTCATGAAAGCCCGCCTGCAGAATGGTGCTAAAGTCTGTAAGTGAATCCGGTCATGATCGACTTTGGACTGGAATGGGACTGACCATATATGTATTAGACAAGAAAATGGCTGTATACCTCCGAATTTATGCCAGTGGGATTCGGGGGTTTGGCATCAACGAGTCGTAGGAATATAGTAGACTGCCTGCACGAGGGATTAAGGAATTTGTGCGCTTCTAGTGACCACACAGTTGAATATATGACTGATAGAAGCTAATCAAATAATGAAAGATTGGGTAAAGTACTTTTAGAGGTAGTCCATCTGCGTCCCGTATACGTAGGTTCGTACAACCCATTTTGTCCGCATGCATACAGAACAGCTTTCATGTACACGTATGCACCCACTTCTCTCTTGCCCAGCGCGAATATTTGGAATGGTGCTCAGCCCCTCCATGTTTGCATCACCATGCTGATCATCTGCAGGTTCATCACAGCTGAAAAGATCGAGTAATCAGCCAGTCACATCCTAAGTATTCCAACCATATAATAAGCCCGATCTGCTTTCCTTTTGGAGTATCCTATCCATACCTGGATATATCTCCATCAACATGTCTACACTGGAACACCACTCCCACCGGAATACAGAGAATTCGGTCAAAGACACCGTCCATCAAGCTGCGACTGAATCTAAAAGAGCAAAAAAAGTAGTGCGAGACCTTATTGGGGTCTTCGATGAGATATTATGGGGCATGCCAGGTGACGATCATCGAAGGCTGAGCTCGCACTTTCGAAGAACCGTATCGGTGGGTTTAATCCATCTTAAGTTGTGTCCAGCTTATTTATACCGTTAGGAAGGGTACCTGATGTTGATATCCGCAAGTATTTCCCATGCCAATACACTGGCAGAAAGATGTAAAGGTATGCCTATGTTACTATTATTCTTTTTTAATTTGTGGCTGACACTCTACCAGAACTCGAGGAGGGACTACCCTTTGTAACTGATCTTGACAACCCTGATTGGGAGAGGAGGAATCGAATCACATATTCTCAAGGAGTAACTTGCCCCTTTTCTCGTCTCGTGTCCAGCTGCGAGTGACTAACCAACCGTAGGAGATTGATGATATCCACAGCCGAGAATCAAGAGAGTACAAAGGCTTTTTCGATAATCTGGGCGACTTTCAAAACCTCCTTATAAAATTGCCGGCCGGCTCAGACGTGGATTATATCGGTGATGTATTCAGGGATTGTACGGATAGCTTCTTGGGATTCTGGAAGGTCATTCAACCAGAGGCGAGTGAGGTCAAAGAATGGCTGAAAAAGGCGTTGAATCACTTTGTAAGTGATGTTCTTTCACTTGACAGGGAAGAAGCTCATCTCTTTAGGATCAACCGGTTTTGCTGACGGCCTATATCAACAAAGCTATCCATAGCTGTATGCCCCAATGTTTCTATCCTTGAAGTTGATGTTTACAGCTGATGATAATCGCAGACGCTAACTCGGCAACGTATCTTCATATGTATGACGAATATCTCATTGATCCTCTTCGTCCTGGGTCTGAGTGATGCTGCATCTGTCCTTTATAGCGCATAGTTTCTATCGTATTCAATTGTATTCATTTTTATACTGAAGCTATACTGAATGGAATGGAAGTTGTTAAGGTTGTCATGTGACAGTCCCTGCACTATCCCAAAGCAGTAATTTTGGGATCTTCAGCAATCTGGCTTACCTCATCCACCAAATAGGGACTAGTGCCCGACTTTTTTTGGTTGCCTGATCGGATCCAGACACAAAGATGAGGCGGTGGCTGGTCACATGACTGGCGCTATCTTCACCTTCTATTAGGTGAGTTTCTCCGAGTGAGACGAACGAGCGAGAATTTGGGCGCGGATGCTTGTCCATTGCGCTCGGTCAGCTTGGAGTTATTTGAGATGGACGCGAGTTGGGCAGAAGAGACGGTGTGACAATCCAGACGAACAGCCAATCAGCGACCCACTGGGCCCAATGGCGGTGGCTGGATTCCCTGTAGGGCTGGTGTGGCTGCGCAACTCCTATTTTTGTACGGCAATGAGTACGGTACTGTCGGCTTCATCTCCATCGTCATCATCCATCGAGAATAGCATCATCTATGGAGATAGTAGAATAGGCAGTAATGATAGAGTCGAGCTGAAGCCAGGGGATGGACCCAGAAAAGAAACACGGGTAACCACGATGCGATGGCCCTCGTGGACGAACCAGTTCCGTGGTGATGGCTGCTAGTCGCCCGTAGTAAGCTGCTACTGCTAGGGAATAATAATCAAATCCCTCGTTCTTCTTCTTCTTCTTCTTCTTCTTCTTCTCCTCTTCTCCTTTCTCCGCTTCTTCTTCCTTTTCTTCTTCCCTCGTTTCCAATCCTCTCATCCCAGACTCCGATCTGCTTCTTTTTTCACGCCGCTCCAACTTGGCATTTGCTTAGGTATGTTGGCTCCCCATTATTGGTCCCTCCGTGCTTCTCCTTATTTACCCTCTGGTTCCTCCCTCGGTCTCCGATCCCCCGTTCCTTCCGTTTTTCTTCAAGGGGAAAAAAAAAAAAAAGTCAACTGTTCAACTGACAACTAACAACTTTATCTTCGCTATAATCAGACACACCTCACCGTCACCATGAGCTCCGGACAATACTACAACGGCCCTCCCCCTCCTCCTCAGGCGTAAGTTGCCTTTCTCCTTTCTCCGTTCCGATCTCTTCGCCGATGGCAATGCGACGCTTGGCTCGGCATTGATAAATGCTTGTCGCGCGGAGCCCATTTCATCTCGGACTTCTGTCTCGGTCGGGCTGTCATCTGGAGAGATTGGCCATGCTTGAATGCTTTATTTTTGTCGCCGACTTTCCTGACATGTCTATCTAGCTACCCCCCTCAGGGCTACCCTCCCCAGGGCTACGGTCCTCCCCCGCAAGGTTACCCTCCTCAGCAGTACCCTCCTCCTGTACGTTGTGACCGATTCCCGATAAACAATACCCACAATACTAATTGATATCCAGCAAATGGAGTACCAGCAGCAGCCTCCCCCCAGAAGAAGGACCGTGGATGCTTGGGCGCTTGGTGAGACACTTTCCCCCTTGTTTTCACCCGACCGAACTAACCGCATACACTCTAGCATTGCCACCCTGTGCTGTTGCTTCCTGTGCGAAGAGACCTGCGAGTGCTGCTTCGAATGCATCGAATGCTGTGAAATGTGTTAAGCTAAATACACCGTCTTTTGTTACCTCCCAATGATCGATGACTCGATGATATCCTGAAGCGCCGGGTATCGCGCCGCCCTCCGCCGAATACGGTCTTTTTATACCACCTTTCTTCCATGGAAATGCTCCGTTATTTTATATCTATCACGGGGTGTATGTGGGTTTCTGGGACAAGTTAAGGGTGCTTGGAGAGATTCAGGCTGCTTCTTTCATGGCGCTCACTTGATGATTTCTTTTTCTTTCTCGATTTTTTATTTGGTATGCTTTGATATGGACTTTATGTGAAGTGAATTGAATAGCAGGATAACTCTGCTTTATTATTTCTCAACAACCATTCTGTGGACTGTAGACTGTAGACTCAGGACTGAAACTAGATTGAGTGGAGGTGATACTTATGTAGTCTGTAGCAAGGGATGGCGTTTGACAGCAAAACTGGGGCAATCGGTATCTGGGTCGCATATGACGCGTCTATCCATTACTCCACTAGCTAATATGTATTCATTGCAGATCAGATAGTTAGAGTATTTCTGCAACATATTTGGAGGAAGTGTTTGGTCGTATTCGGCTATTGTATATCAACGGCTCTCGATAGAAGATAAACTTCACTTGTCAACAGAACTCAATCACTAACTACCCATCCTAATCTCATCAAACCATTCCATCATCCATCATCTCATCTCTTCAAAATTATCCCACTGAGACACCTCTCCAGCCAAGCCATGCGACAAATGGCCTGCGACAGCCAGCCCGGAGAGATGCGGGGAACCAAATCTCGGCTTTCTCTTGTCCCCTCGACAATTCCACCATTCACACGCCAACAACAATGCCCGACTCGATATTGAACCTGACGATCCATGCACGCAATATGCAGCGCTCTTGGTTGAATCCGGGAGTCCGGCAGATGTCGCTTGACTCTGT
This sequence comes from Aspergillus sp. 'subgen. Cremei', assembly GCA_019976455.1. NCBI lineage: Eukaryota > Fungi > Ascomycota > Eurotiomycetes > Eurotiales > Aspergillaceae > Aspergillus > Aspergillus sp. 'subgen. Cremei'. The sequence continues at coordinate 316,826 of JAFBMR010000002.1, forward strand.
CTGTTTTGCCCAGGACAAGACCCCGCACGGTGGTTTGTCTATTATGACAGCTGCAGAGCCGATGTGTCTCCTCATGGAGTTTTGCCGGATTTGGATATCCTGGTTTTCTTCATGAGGGGGCGATGGTGTATACTTACCCCTCTTTCATACTGGGAATCGGACGATGTTCCGATTTGGGTTGGAGCACGATGGGTTATATAGGGGCTGGCCTACCTCGTCTACGGGTCACTGGATGGAGCGTTTATTTCCTCTAAAGGGGTACGAGGAGCAATATGATACGCAAATATCTTCTCCTGCCATTGTTGGCAGCGTATACTGCCGCTGTTGAGATTTCAGTTGCATCTTCCGGTGGAAACACCACCAGCGGCCTGCAATATGGTATTATGGAAGAGGTATTTACACTTACAGACCTTAAGACTAAAGGAAGTTGCTAAAATTACCAGGAAATCAACCACTGCGGTGAAGGTGGTCTATACGCCGAACTGATCCGCAATAGAGCCTTCCAAGGTGGCACCACATATCCTTCATCATTGGATGCGTGGATCCCCGTCAACGACGCATCCCTTTCTCTGAAGAACCTGAGCTATCCTCTTTCCTCTGCACTACCCACATCCGTGAATGTCAAGGGAACAGGTAAAGTCGGACTCACAAATCTGGGCTGGTGGGGAATCGACGTCCAGGAACAGAAATACACCGGATCGTTTTATGTAAAGGGGTCTTATAATGGGTCGTTTACGGCTTCGCTTCAGTCAAATGCGACGGGGGATGTATTCGCCAGTGTGGACATTGCGTCGGCGAGTGTGAGGGGTGCATGGACGCAGCATAATTTCACTCTTACCCCGACTAAGGCTGCGGGTGATGTGAAGAATACGTTTTCTATCAGCTTCGATGCCTCGGTATGTATTCCTCCGGTTGGTGGATGTGGATGTGTCTAATGTGGTTTGTCTTTAGCAAGCTGTGGATGGGTCTCTCGACTTTAACCTCATCAGTCTCTTCCCTCCGACATGGAATGACCGGCCGAATGGAATGCGCAAGGATTTGATGCAGGCTCTTTCCGACATGAAGCCTGTAAGTCCATTAGATCTTCTCAAGGTAGTATAAATTAACTTTGCCATAGAAATTCCTCCGATTCCCTGGCGGCAACAACCTGGAAGGCGACACTATTCCCGGCCGCTGGAAATGGAACGAAACAATCGGTCCTCTCAAAGATCGGCCCGGTAGAGCTACTACCTGGGATTACCAGGAGACCCTCGGATTGGGTTTGATCGAGTATATGGAATGGTGTGATGATCTGGAAGTAGAGCCTAGTGCGTCCCATCTCCATGGAGAAAACACACTCTCTAACCCTTTGCAGTCCTCGCAGTCTGGGCGGGATTAGCCCTAAACGGCGACGTCGTCCCCGAAGCCGATCTAGAACCTTATATCCAAGATGCCCTGGACGAGATTGAATTCCTCACTGGCACTGAGGACACAGAATACGGTGCTTTGCGTGCATCGCTGGGCTATCCTACGCCATGGACGATCAAATACGTCGAAGTCGGAAACGAAGATAACCTCAACAATGGGCTAGAGTCGTACAAAGAATATCGCTTCCAGGCCTTCTACGATGCTATCAAAAAGAAGTATCCTGATATCACGGTTCTGGCGTCGACGATCGATATGACTCTTCCTGGTGTTGCGGGGGGCGATTATCATCTATACGATGAGCCGGATAACTTTGTGACCAAGTTTAATTTCTTCGATCAGTATACTGATGAACATCCTATTTTGCTTGGTATGTCTCATCTATCCTTCCATATGCCGTTCAGGTAAACTAACCAGATAGGCGAAATTGCCGCAACCCAATTCAACGACGGAGGCGAGATTAACTGGGATGATACCAACTTTTCGTTATACCCATGGTGGATCGGGACTGTTTCCGAGGCTGTTTTCCTCATGGGCGCAGAGCGGAACGCAGACAAGATTCTAGGAACTACCTATGTATGCCCCCATCTCTCATTCACAGTAAAGAAAATACTAACAAGCACTACCTACAGGCACCATTCCTCATGAACCTAGACAGCTACCAATGGTCACCGACCCTGATCGCCTTCAACGCAGACCCATCCCAAACAGCCAAATCGACAAGCTGGTATCTCTACGAACTCCTCGCAACTTCCCACATCACCAACACCCTCCCCGCAAACTCCTCCAGCGGCTTCGGTCCCCTCTACTACGTCGCCGGCCTGGATAACAGCACAAACTCGCATATCTTCAAAGCAGCCGTGTACAATAGTACCGCCCCTGTGCCGGTCTCACTCCACTTCGACGGTGTGGACGCGGGTACTTCGGCGGAATTAACAGTCTTGACCGCTGGAAGCCCCTTCGCGATGAATGAAGTCGGAGGCGGGTCGAATGTGGTCGTTCGCAATGTATCCACCGTCACGGCTGGAACGGAAGGCGTGTTTGAGTTTGAATTGCCGGATTTGAGTGTTGCTGTTTTGAAGACCGAGTAGACAGCATCTTACGATATGGTACGGTGTGTGATAGAAGACATGACTCGTTATGCTATATACAACACTACCTAGGTAAATAAAAAGGCAACTACATCTCCAATCTTGGACCATGATAATGCCGCTTCGCATGCGTGAACCAATTCAAAATCCCTAATATCAACATAATCACCAACACAACCGATGTATAATCTACCACACACAACACATTAGCCAAACCACATTCACCTCAACCAGAAGAATCAGGATACATACTCATATTCCCCCCGTAACCGGAAACGAAGTCGGAAAGCAAAAGAAAATCGTAATAATAACCGCCCAGATAATACACACTGTGTTGGCGATATACCCCACCAACGAGGGGACTCTGAAAGGCCGATTCGGAGGAAGGTAGTGCGAGGACCGGGATCGATAGAGGAGGAGGGCGGCGGGGATGGCGTAAGAGATTTGGGCTACTATTACGGTGGAACTTATGAATGCGTTGAAGGCTGGAATAGTCAGAACCAGTTAATTAGTATTGACTTGTATGGTGCGTTTGATGTGGGCTTACCTGTTGTCGAGCACACGTATACAATTCCTATAAGCAAGACGAGGATTCCGTTTAGGATGAGTGCGTAGACGGGTACACCTAGTGAAGAATGTATGGATGATAGACGAGACGAAAAGAAAAGAGCTTCATCTCTGGCGAACGACCAGGTGAGTCGAGAGGCAGTCTGATGTACTGCATTCAGCGCAACACAGGAGACGACGAAAAGACCAGCCATGAATGCCGTTCCTGCAATAGGGGAATTGGTAGCTTTTTCCCAGATGAAGTAGATAGGAAATCTGATGTTATAAAATTAGCCACGGTGATATGTAGAATGTGTAAATAGAATGAACCCACCCTGTCGGCGTATCCAACGACGACTCCACATCCCCATAGCTATACAACACAGCCACAGACATGGGGAACGCCGTGAAGAAGCCCACCATCACAGTCACCATGACTGCCTTGGGGACGATTCTTTCCGGCTCGAGACATTCCTCTGCGAGATGGAGTGTAGCGTCGAGACCGGAGAGCATGAACTGCGGCGTTGAGAGGCCCGTCAAGAAGGCGATGCCGTCTGGCCAGCCCCCCGGAGCCGTTGGCGAGATGGCCCCAGATGCTTGTGGAGTTGATTGTTGTGTGTGCGGCTGAACGGGCTGGACAGGTGATGGTTATAGCGAGGAAAGTGGCGATGGAGAGGAGGACTGATGGTTCGTTGGTTAGTTTTATATTGAGGGTGTTAGAGGGAGAGACGTACAGCCAACGTTGTAGACCCAGAGCGTCTTGTTAGTAAGAAACATGTTATACACAACCATCACTGCATTAGACAGTTGATAAACAAGAAAGAAATGCCATGTCTGCGGCTGATAATCCGGATTCCACCGAATGACCATCGCCATGAGAGCCTGCGTGCCAGCCAGACAAATCGACGCAGCAAGCGTGATCCACGAAAACACCGCCGCAAGACCACTAAAATACGACATACTGCGACTCCATCGACTGGACGCCAAGATGGAGGTGAAGTGATACTGGCCGCCCGCGGTGGGATAGACGCTCGCCAGTTCCGCCAGAGTAACCCCCGTGCAGAGCATGGCGATAGTCACCAGGATAATACCGTAGAGTAGCGAGACAGCACCGCCGGATTGAATGGCGATGGCGAAACTGGCTGCAATCGCCACCCAGCTGTTGGAGATGTTGTAGCCGACGGCGATGATGCTGAGGATGCTGAACTTGCGCTTCATGGGCATGTCGGAGATGCCCATGACGACTTGGGCATCGCCCATTTCGACCTCGGGGATCTTGGACGATGCATTGTCATCTTTGAAAGTGGGGGGGTTTGGTTTCGCTGGATTCCATGGTGTGGTGTGGATGGAATGGAGGGGAGAGGAAGAGAGGATGCTTTTGTATGTATGTATGGCTGGGGGATACGAATACATTTACGAGAGAATATATCAGATATTCTGCTGCCTCCAACATGGAGTATTTTCAATATCATTGAATTTTATCATCGTGCTTCACTCTGACTGTTGATCGATCGACGTGAGAGGACAAAAGAGTCTACATCTGTGGAGCGACGACGTGGAGTATCGACATTATCACAATCCACATCGATAATCTCATACATCAGAAGCCTTACAATCAAACCCATTACTTCAGTATCAAAGCCAGTATCGAATATCTCGACGATAACCCAGATAGCCCAGATAACATCGGAATGGCTTATCGAATTCCGAGCGACTATCACCCACGCTACGCAGAACCACCAATAGAAGCAGACACAAAACACAGCTTCATCGCGGAATGAGCGGAATGGTCCGTCTGGATGGCTTCGTCTGGGCTGCAGATCGTCGCTCGTCGATGGTTCAAGGCTCGTTCTGCGTGCGGGGGTGGGAATGGGGACCCCGGATCGATGTCATCCACCCCCGCAGTATGGAGGAGCTTCATGGGGATCGTGAATTTGTATAGCATCATCTAGCATGGGATTCTCGTTTTCATTCCGAGGTGGAGGGATCCTCGGTAATGCTCTTCTCCACAGGGCGGAATGAATCCTTGGATCAACATTGCATGTTGACTTGGCTACTTGTCAAATTATAAGACTCAATCAGATTCTTCTAAACTCCTCAGCTAGATGGTGTCATCTAGTATAACTTCTTTACCCTGCCTCACACTATCCAGTCGCATCCATCTCAACTTACCTCTTACTCTAATATCCATTCGAGTAATGTCTATTCATCACTCGATCGACTCAACCCCTTGCCCTTGGTAAAGAACGCAGCAACGGTCGCAATCAGTCCAAAGCTACCAGACGCAAGGAAAGAAAGCCGAATTCCCTTGTGGTAAACCAATCGAGCAGCCATCTGGATGTCCGGGGGCAAATCATGAATCGCAGACACCGTGTGCCGAATATCATCGATAATCTAGAAAAGTAGTAAGATGCGATCAGCCATTGTTCCATATCCAAATAACATGCGGGAGCAAGGAAGGTGTTACTTTCCATTTATCTGGTATTTCACTCAAGGCCTCTGGAAGGCCTGAGTATAATGTGTTTTGGACAATTGCGGACGATATCGCAACGCCCCAGACGGTTCCTAGCGAACGAACGAGATAGACAGTCGATGCAGACACGGCGTGGTCTAGAACGTTAGCTAAGATCTTGGTGGTATTAAGGCAGTACAAACCAGCATGGTCGAATGCAGCCAGAAAGGTGAATAGAATCCCCGGATACACAATGCCCTGCCCTAAATTGGCAGGAATAACATAGACAAAGTATTTCCATCCCGAATCGTTGAATTGCAGGGCCATCACAAGTAGATTTCCAATGCACATCAACACCGATCCAAGACGTACAAGATAAGCCAGTTTGCCCCATCGTGACATAACAATTCCAGAAATAAGTCCACCGATCGGTGTCGCCAATGATGGGATAGCTAGTCTTGCGCCGGCCTTGGTGGCTGAATCCAGCAGGACTACTTGGAAGAGCAGAGGAAGAGTGAAGAGGAACTATCAAGTCAGCATAGTCCATCACGCAGATATTCCAGAACTCACAGCATAAGCAGCCATTCCAACACAAACATTGGCAACCTGAGTGGCGATGGGCAAAACTCCTTGCAACATCCTCGGGGGAATCAGAGGAATCGCAGTCGTCTTCGCTTCAATGGCCATGAAGATAGCCAGCAGAACCACGCTTGCCACTAGAGATAGAATGACCCAGATGTTGCTCCAAGGAAGCACATTTCCACCTAGACTCAGCCCAACCAACTGACTCGAAAGTCCAAGAATCAGAAGACATGCACCAGACAAATCGACATACTTCCAGATCGCTCGGAAGCCGAGGCTAGACTGTCCGTAATCATCTCTTCTCGGAAGCTTGAGAACGAGATGACCAGTCACCAGAGCAAAAATGGAAATTGGGACTTGTAGTAGAAAACACCAACGCCATCCAATTGAATCTACAATTGTCCCTCCAAACGAGGCACCGCAGATCGATCCAAAGCCGTGAAGCACGTTCTGGGTAGCCTGGTACATTCCGCGCCTTCTGAATGGGATGAGATCAGAGTTGACGATTGTAGCTATTTCGTCAGCCGTTTTGTCTCAGACAGATCAATACTGTACTTACCCATGGTCATCAATCCTCCACCTCCGATACCCGTCAATGCCCTCATTAAATTGAGAACAAGGACATCCCTCGCCAACGTGCACCCTAAACAGCCAGCCATGAAGCATATAGTGGCTGTGAAGAAAGACGCTCTTCTTCCAAAGATATCAGACAGGCGACCGTACAAAGGCTGAAATGCAGTGCTAGTGATGAGATACGAGGTCGTCAACCACGAGGCCGTATTGGCCGCATTAAACTCCGAACTGATCACGGCATAGGTTGAAGCCGTGATAGTTCCATCGAACCCCGAGAGAAACACATTCGACATGATGGCTGCTTCCGGTTAGGATACGATTGTTTATTCCAGGGTAGACGCACCGATTTGAATCCATACAAAACCTCTGGGTGGCTTCCATGCTGCCGCATCATCTTCTGGTCGCAGGAGAGGTCGCTGCTCATGCGCCGCTGGCAACGATGACTCTGCATCATAGTCATCGCCAAAGGTTGCTACGACCTGGCGAGCTCCCTGGGTCGTATCTAGATCGGGAGGGTGAGACATTGTCGATTCACGTTTTCCTACTTTTCTGTGGAATCTTGCCAGACAATTGTTGCTGTCACCAGTTGTATGTAGAAAAAAAAAAAAAAAAATCAAATTTCTTCCATCGGAATCCAAGAAATAATTAGACCATCCGGATAAATTCAAAATGTGTGGAATGAGAATGCCGAGCAGTGGGACGGTTCCTGTCAACAACTGTTCCTGACCCACAATGACGATTGACGACTCAGTCTCGACCCTCGCTTCAGTCGCTTATCTTCTTGGTCCTTTGAATTATTGCCTCTGATTGAACAATATGTGCCGTAGACTGTAGATGCAGCAGCGGGGTGGGTTGTCGGGCACTGAATATGGCAATTAGCGTTGATGATCCGCTGCAGTCTCTAAATGGCATCATCCAAAGCACGAAATCGGTCCGCAGAATGGCACGATAAAAATGAAATATGAGCCAGCAATGGGAAATAAGCTGTGGATTTGCGGGTACAAGTAGCCTGACTGCCCCTCTTCTCTTCCTTGTTCTTTTTTTTCCAATTAACACATACTCCAATAAGCATCAATTGCCGATAGCACAAGAGTGTCAAGTGCAGAATACCTAGCCAAGGTTAATGTACCCTTCGCTGAACACAATGATCTGATGGAAGCTAATCACTTGGTCAGCGTTTTAAACGCATCTCAGAATGAAGGCTGCATTGTCCTGGATCAGTGCAGTTGCTCTGCTGCCGTTGGCATCCGCTGACTGGCAGTTCAAGTCACGGACTGATCTGGCACCTCCTCGGTTGAATATCACCATCCCAGCCACCTCGGATGTCGAAAAGGGCTATCTCTTTGTGGCTCCCTTTCCTGGTCTGACAACTCCCGGCAACCATGGGCCACGTCAGGAGGGCCCGTATATTGTTCGCGATGATGGAGAGTTGGTCTGGTCCGGCTATACGTACTACTCCATCTGGGCGGCCAACTTTCAAAAGGCTCGCTGGAATGGCAAGGATATCTTGTTCTCCTTCGAAGGTGACCATAATCCAGCTTATGGGCATGGACATGGACACGCCACCTTCCTCGATCAGAACTATGAGACCATCCGTGAGCTGAGGGCCGGAAACCACAAGTTGATGGACAAGCATGAGTTCCACATCATCGACGAGAAGACCGCTCTTATCCAGGTTTACCAACCTGTTCCAATTGACTTGAGCCGTTGGGGTGGAAGCCCAGAGCAGCAGTGGATTGTCGATGCTATCATCCAAGGTATGTTTGAGTTCCCTGTGGTGACAACCAACGTATCTAACATATCCAGAACTCGACATCCAAACTGGCGAATTGCTCTTTGAATGGTCCAGTCTTGCTCATGTCTCCCCCGATGGTAAGATCCTCATTTTGTTATGCTCCAATCCGACCCAGGCTAATACAGCTCAGAGGCCGTCATCCCCCTCAACCCCGGACAAGCTGGAGCTGGCTACAACTCGTCTGATGCATGGGATTACTTCCACATCAACTCAGTCGACAAGGACGCAGAGGGTAACTACCTGATCTCAGCTCGTGATGCCTGTGCAGTTCACAAGATCAACGGCACTACCGGAGAGATCATCTGGCGACTCAGTGGCAAGAAATCCGACTTTGAGATGGGAGAAAATGCCTGGTTCTGCTTCCAGCACCACGCTCGCTTTCTTTCCCAGACCGACAATGAGGAAGTCATCTCGTTGTTTGATAACTCCGCTCACGGCACTGAAAACGGTCGTGGCAATGAGATCCACACGCATCCTTTCTCACAGGGCAAGATCATCTCCGTCAACACGGCTACTTGGACTGCTAAGGTCGTCCAGGCCTTTGCGCCCCCAGATGGACTCCTTGCCAAGTCTCAGGGAAGCACTCAGATTCTGCCCAACGGTAACGCTCTCGTGAACTGGGGATCAGAGGGTGCAGTGACCGAGTTTCGATCAGATGGAACTCCCATCTTCCACGCTTATATGGACTCCGACTTCCTGGGCGAGGGTGTGCAGAACTATCGGGCCTTCCGCTACAACTGGACGGGAACTCCCAATGAGCAGCCTGCCATTGTCTCTTTGAAGAACAACAAAGGAACTACCGTGTATGTGTCTTGGAACGGTGACACTGAGACGGCTGCCTGGAGATTCTATGCCCTCACTGATGCGTACGGCTCGCGGGCGTATCTGGGTGAAAGCAAGCGAACTGGTTTTGAGACTTCGTTTCATCTGAAGGAACACAATGTCGACAAGGTTGTGGCAGAGGCGATCTCGGTTAATGGTCGTGTTCTCACTTCCACGGGAGTTGCGCGGATTCAGGAGGAAGTGTTGCCTCCAGTTGATTCCACTGTAAAGTCGCTTCAGGTTGATGGTATGCGCTGGTTGCAGAGTGTCTTCAAGAACCAGCATATTCTCGGAGAAGAACTTTGAAATGGTAGGATAGTTGAGATGGGTGAATGAGCTGTGGCATGTTGGTGGAGAGGAGAGGAAGCAGTTAGTTGAGTCGTAGAGAAACCCATGCAAACGACTGTCTTGGCAGTTAATAGCAACAATGCAGTCTTTTCTTTGGAAGTCCCTTGTTTCATTTCTTTCTTCTTCTAATTATTCTTTCAGCCAAGTGACTTAAAAGGATACCCATATTCAATCCTGTCCGTATCCATCTTTTTACTCTCTTCTTTTCCCAACAACCTCCACCAAACCTTGATCACACCAGAAAAGACATATCAGTTTCCCACCATCGCCATAATGAGTCTCTGGAGCTCGAAAGATAACAGAATTCAAAGTGTCGAAACCTGTCTCAACTACAGATTCGTGAAAAACGACCTCGCGCTCCAAGCCCTTTCTCCCGGTTCCACTTATTTCGATTGGAAAGGTAGCGGCAAAAGTATTCAGGCTGTGACCTCGGCTATGGATGCTTTCTTTGGGTGCAATAATCCGGAGGTTGGAGCCATATTTACCACCGTCTCATGCGCTACGGCACGGATGCAATGCAGATTAGACGAAATACAGATGATAGTTTTTGGATGGAAAGTAGATAGAGTCCGTTGCAGATGGGCAGCCCTACGGGTTTCCCAAGTGAGTAGCCTAATTTATGCAGTGTGGTCGTCAATAGGAAGCATATGTCAAAAATACATACCTTCAACGATAGTAACATAGGAACGGAGTCCAGATTGATCATCCCCGAGTCATGGTTTGTAGGAGTCAGTTGAGCCGTAGAGAAATCCATGCAAGCAATTGCGTTGGCAGTGAGTGGGAATAATGCAGTATTTCCTCCTTTGATATCACTTGGCTTCATTCACCGCCCATTTTACAAGCGTCTAAAGGTAGACCATGTTTCAGTCTTGTCTATCTATCCTCCTTCTTGTCTTTCTCCAGCTCCTTTCTCTATTCAACAGCTACTTCCAAGCCCCATCACCATGTTCACCCTACCTCTCGATCTGGACGAGAGAATCCACCGTATCTAAACCTGCCTTGGCTACAAATTCATCAATTTGGATCATATCATTGAAGCCCTGGAGGCTACAGGCGTCTTCTCTCATCTGCTTAGTTATATCCCGAAGGAAACAAGAGGCTCGCTATTATAGGAGATGCTGTTTTACGTCTTATTCTGGTCGCAAGCGAATATGCTGGAGGCCACTCCACGGGTAAGGTAACATCAATAACAAGCACATATATACTATCTTCTATTCAGCTAATGTTCGATTTGACCATTAGAATTGATACGCCTTCACGCCTCTACAATTCTCAGCAATGAATTTCTCGCTCGTCGCCGCTACCGCAATAGTTTCGAGCAACTCATATACAAAAATCACTCTCAGGGCCACATCGTGTCTGATGGGGTGATGGCCACCACGGTCGAAGCCATCTTGGGGGCCATGTACCTTGACACTGGCAAGAACATAGAGGCTACGAAAGCGGTGATTGTGGCATTTTTCGGACAAACATGCGACTCAGAAGCCAGGGGGAATTTGCGGATTACCATTTGACAAGTGACGGCATGGATACAAGATGGGTGGAAGTGGATTAAGGCAGTCTTGGTTAAATGCAACTTCCCTAGAAAGATTGGACATCAGGGCATCTTAATCCTAGATCCATATGGTGTATTTTGTTTTTCTAGGATGAAGTTGAGTATGTGCCATGCGAAATTGATTCTAGGTTGTCAATGAGAGAAATGCCAAAAGAAAATACATATATTTGACGACAGCAGCAAAAAGTAATAATTTAGCAGAACTAGAGTGGTATTTCCAAGTAATAATGCGAATCATTCACATGAATATTCCTTAATTATCACAAATTAGCTGTCATCCTAGCGCGTTAGGCTGACTTAAAACCCCTCACCCCCTCAATCATCCCACCATTTCCCTCGCTCTCTTCCCTTCATCTTCTTTTGAGTCAACAGTCCTTTTTTTTAATTTCGATTCCACCATACCCTGAATCTACCAAATACGATCGAACCGTGCCCATCATGTCTCTCACTGCCGGCTTCTTTGCTGATAGAATCCATGACCTCGAGGAAATGATTGACTACGAGTTCACCAATAACAGGTTCGCCGGCGAAGCCCTTCAGACTGCGGGATCTTACATTCCCGGAATCCCAGCTGGTCCCACCGGGAACAAAAGACTGGCTCTAGTCGGAGATTCGGTTTTGAGACTGGTCTTGATTGTGGATGGATACAATCGAGGTCTCTCCAAAGGTGAGCAAGTGGATCATGACGAGAGTATGGACAAGCTAATGCTTCTGTCGGTATAGGTGCCATTGCCCAGATTCTGACGACACGCGCCAACAATACTTATCTCGCCGATAGGGGGTTTCTCCAAGGCCTCGAGCGCTTGATCTTCAGGAACCGCTCTCAGGGCAACTTCGTGTCGAATGGAGTCATGTCCGACACTGTGGAAGCGATTCTCGGGGCTGTCTGGATGGACAGCAGCGAGGATATCTCAGCCGTGCGCCGCGTCATGCAAGCTCTTGGTCTGTCTGGCAATTAAACCATGATTAGTCCATCATTGGTGGTAACGTTACTTCCTCTCCCCATCTCTAGAGATTTTGAACAATCACACGCGTTAATTGACTTGAGATATTAGTTACTTATTGCAGGGGCTCTCAGAAGCCCCCGGGCCATGGATACGAGAATAAATGTAGAGGGGCTCCTTGAGTATTTCCTGCGTCTTTGTTGGCAATGCCTTGCAGCCCCTCCTCATTTGCTCCCCTATCCAGGTCTGGGGGCTTCTAAAAGTCCCCGCGACCAGTTACTTCTGGTCTGAAGCCATCATATATTGAATGATCCATGGTATAAGTAGTACTGTCACATACTAATACATGCCAGGCTTGCGTCTAGGCAAGATAATGGGTTTGGTACCGGATTTGACGAGATGGGAGGAGCAAATAGCTTCCGGGATGAGAAGTTGTGGAGTCGGAAATGGATGGAAGCTTTTTCTGGGAGGATATATATCTAAGGAGCCACTCAGGGGGTATGTCTTTGTCAATAGCTATTCGGTGAGTGATAGTATCAGCACAATACAGGGCTGCCACAGACAAAAATCCTTTGAGGGTGGTTTACAATGATCGAATTTGATGACACACAGGACAGGTCATTGAGATAGCAGCTTAAGTTGCTTATTCCAATGTCTAAGTTGGTATATATCAAATAATGGTGACAAATATAATCACGGTTAGACCAGATCCTTGAATTCCGATGCAGGTTATTTGTACTATTTTCGTAGTATATTATTGCTCAGCCTTGTAGTATTTCACGTGGTATGAGGTATGATAGAGACACTGATTTGGTCAATCTCACCACGAGTGAAACATTCTTCGATCTGACGGTTTATGCATCCGAAAAATGTGAGATATGCCTTATAGTTGGCAAATCCAGGGATATATCTAATTGTTGAGGCTGCAATATGCCTTGCATCTTGGGGTCCATATATGTTGCTTCGTACTCTGTACTACCCAACTGTGCACACTGCTTAGGCAAGCTACATCCGTATTTGAAATGCCCATAAATAGTATATGGAATGCACCAGAAGTTACACAGAAATTGCTGACATCATGTCAACTTTAATGTCAACTCGAGAGCAGTGTAACCATCTTAAAGAGACTTGATAGTTACCTAATTCTTCAATTCAAAGGGCATATCCATTTATGAAATGCTCGTGATATCAAAGTTAAGGTCGAGTATTTTCTCCGATGACGATCGCCTGACTTGGCCTAATTAGGCTAGATCCGGGGCATGACTGGGTCAGAGTGGGGGCAAAGGAAACAACAGAATACGCAGGCAATACGAAGCCAATCAGAGTGCTTTCCTGCGTAAAGTCAACGGCTAGCTCTACCAATCAGAAAATGCCGTCCCCTCTCGCCCCACAACACTGTATGCGAACTTTTGTCAGGGGCGCGTATTTGCGTATTTCCACTCTCATATAACGGTTCATCTGGACTAAAATTCCATACTTAATCAACTGTAATTAAGGTCTTCCGGACAGCTTTCTCCCGTGTAGATGTGACTGGATAAGGGATACGCAACACGCGGAGAACACACTGCAGTATTAGGAGAAATCATGTGCAAATCACCACAATCGGGTCTTTCCTGCTCCGTACCTCACATGTCCAAGCCTTGTCTTCCATGTGCTTGCTTCGCCTCTGGCCACCAGTAATCTTCTCTTTCTATCTGATCTTCTTGAATGACTCTCGGATGTTTCACCATCCGCTTTCCGCCCCATGAATCTGGCTGGGTCCGTCCCGATAATGATGTATAAGGTCCTTGCCATTTCTGGATATCGAGCTTAGCTTCTTGGGATCCGCTCGAATTTTTTTTCTTTTTCATCCTTTCTTTCTTTCTCCGTTCTACTTATTTCTTTTACTTCCCCCTCCCTATATACCTTTCTCTGTTATGTCTGACACCTTTGACTATTAACTTTCTTCGCCACGATGGCTCAACCACCAGCTCCCCCGGGGCAACAGCTGCGTCGGCCGATCTGGGTCGCGAGATTGAAAATGCCCTGGGTCCACAGACAGCAAGTTCTGAGGCAGATCGGGTTTCTACACCAATGGAAGACAAAGCAGAGGGCTCGGAAACCGCAAAAGCAGAATCGGAGGACGGCATCAAAAAGGAAGACATGGAAAAAATTACAGCTCTAGCACGAACTCTCTCCCGCCAACAAAGCACCATAACCGGCGATGGATTCAACACATTTCTCGACCCAAGTGGCGATCCAGAACTCGACCCTAATTCAGACCAATTCAATTCGCGCAAATGGGTGAAGAATATGTTGCATATCACGTCGCGCGATCCGGACCGCTACCCGCGTCGCAGTGCCGGTGTTTCGTTTCGCAATCTCAATGCGTTTGGTTATGGTACCGCAGCGGATTATCAGGCTGATGTTGGCAATATGTGGCTTAAAGGTGTTGGTTGGCTCCGGGGCCTGATGGGACACAAGAATCAAGTCCGCATTGATATTTTGCGTAACTTTGAAGGCCTTGTTCGCAGCGGAGAGATGCTTGTGGTTCTGGGACGTCCTGGAAGGTAATTTTCCCCTGTTCATATCATATGCTCTTCCATCTCCTGACAAAATGTAGTGGTTGCTCGACCTTTCTCAAGACCATTGCGGGTGAAACGCATGGTCTTTGGTTAGATGAGGGTACCGACATTCAATACGAGGGTATTTCATGGGAGGAGATGCATAGTCGTTTCCGTGGAGAGGTTATCTATCAGGCAGAGACGGAGACTCATTTTCCTCAGCTCACTGCCGGTGAGACACTACTCTTCGCCGCTATGGCTCGAGCACCAGTCAACCGTCTCCCTGGTGTCACGCGTGACCAGTATGCTGAGCACATGCGAGATGTCACCATGGCAATGTTGGGTCTCTCTCATACGATGAACACACAGGTCGGCAACGAATTTATTCGCGGGGTTTCTGGAGGAGAGCGAAAACGAGTCAGTATAGCCGAGACAACCCTATGCGGCAGCCCGCTGCAGTGTTGGGACAACAGTACACGTGGTCTTGATAGTTCAACGGCTCTTGAATTCGTCAAGAATCTTCGTCTATCTACCGATTACACTAGTTCCACGGCTATTGTGGCTATCTACCAGGCTAGTCAGGCTATTTACGACCTCTTTGAAAAAGCCATTGTCCTATATGAAGGCCGTCAAATCTACTTTGGAAGAGCCGAAGATGCAAAACGCTTTTTCATTGATATGGGTTTCCACTGTCCAGACAGACAAACAACTGCCGACTTTCTTACATCCTTGACAAGCCCCACTGAGCGGATCGCTCGTGAGGGCTTTGAACATTCTGTGCCTCGCACCCCAGACGAGTTTGCAGCAAGATGGAGGGATAGTGCAGAGCGACAACAGTTGCTGTCTGAAATGGAAGCTTTCCGAAGTGAATTTCCTCTCGCTGGCGACAAACTGAATGAATTCTCCCGCTCTCGAGCAGCAGAAAAGGCCAAGGGAACACGAGCAGCATCTCCATACACGCTCTCATATCCTATGCAGGTCCGTCTGTGTCTCTGGAGAGGGTTTCTGCGTCTGAAGGGAGATCTAAGCATGACCCTTGCCACGGTCATTGGCAACAGTGCCATGGCTCTTATTGTTTCCAGTGTTTTCTACGATCTCAATGGCTGGACTGACAGCTTTTTCCGTCGCGGTGCCCTACTCTTCTTCTCGATTTTGCTCAATGCATTTTCAAGCTCCCTGGAAATCTTAACGCTCTGGCAACAACGGCCAATCGTCGAAAAGCATGACAAATATGCATTGTATCACCCGTCTGCAGAAGCAATCAGTTCTCTTATTGTCGATCTTCCGGCCAAAGCGGTTGTTGGGGTCGTGTTCAACCTGATTATCTACTTCATGACCCACTTGCGCCGTACCCCGGGCCATTTCTTTGTTTTCTTCCTGTTCTCCATCATCACTACGCTTACCATGTCCAACATCTTCCGCTGGATCGGTGCCATCTCTCGCTCTCGGGCACAGGCAATGGTTCCCGCGTCTTTGTTCATGATGATACTCGTCATCTACACTGGCTTTACCATCCAAACGCGAGACATGCATCCTTGGTTTCGATGGCTGAACTATCTGGATCCCATTGCTGTAAGTATCTCCATTTCGAAAGGCCCATTAAATGCCGCTTAGACTTACTGATGATGACCAGTATGCCTTCGAGGCTCTTATGATCAACGAATTTAGTGACCGCAGATTCCCATGTTCGACATACATACCAGCAGGGCCTGGCTATGAGAATACCCCCTAAGCTCGAAGATCTGTTCCTCGAAAGGGGCCAAGGCTGGTAACGATTTTATCGACGGCGATGCGTTTATTAATATCTCGTACGAATATTACGCACCACACCTCTGGCGTAACTTCGGCATTCTTCTGGGCTTCTTGTTCTTCTCCCTCATCATGTACATTGTGTCCAGTGAGATTGTTCGGGCCAAGCCATCTAAGGGCGAAATTCTCGTTTTCCCCCGTGGTAAGATTCCTGCATTTGCAAAGAGTGTCAGTCGAGGCGACTCCGAAGAAGCTATCTCGTCAGAAAAGCCGCAGGTGGGCAAAGAAGGGCACGATCAGGCTGCTGCGATCGTCAGCCAAACGTCTATTTTTCACTGGGAAGATGTCTGCTATGACATCAATATTAAAGGCGAAACACGGCGGATTCTCGATCATGTCGATGGCTGGGTCAAACCGGGTACTTTAACTGCACTGA
The DNA here is from genome assembly GCA_019976455.1 of Aspergillus sp. 'subgen. Cremei'. Lineage (NCBI taxonomy): Eukaryota > Fungi > Ascomycota > Eurotiomycetes > Eurotiales > Aspergillaceae > Aspergillus > Aspergillus sp. 'subgen. Cremei'. The sequence goes on from JAFBMR010000002.1 coordinate 333,666, forward strand.
TGGGCGTGACTGGAGCCGGAAAGACGTCCCTTCTAGACGTTCTGGCTAACCGTGTGACTATGGGTGTTATCACTGGTGAAATGCTGGTGGATGGGCGCATACGCGATGATTCCTTCCAGCGCAAGACTGGCTATGTTCAGCAGCAGGACTTGCATTTGGAAACAAGCACTGTACGGGAGGCCCTCATATTCAGTGCCGTTCTCCGTCAACCAGCGAGTACTCCACGGGCAGAGAAGCTAGCCTATGTTGAAGAGGTTATCAAGATGCTTGGCATGGAGGAATATGCTGAGGCCGTTGTCGGTGTCTTGGGCGAAGGCCTCAACGTGGAGCAGCGAAAGCGACTGACCATTGGCGTCGAGATTGCGGCCAAACCAGATCTTCTCCTTTTCTTCGATGAGCCCACCTCGGGTCTGGATAGTCAGACCGCCTGGTCCATCTGCTCACTTATGCGATCGCTGGCTAATCATGGGCAAGCGATTCTCTGTACCATCCATCAGCCATCCGCTATGCTCATGCAGCAGTTCGATCGATTGCTTTTCCTGGCTAGGGGCGGAAGGACTGTCTACTTTGGTGACCTTGGGCCCAATATGCAGACTCTGATCCAGTACTTTGAAAGTAAAGGGTCGTCTAAATGCCCAAAGACTGCCAACCCTGCTGAGTGGATGTTGGAGGTTATTGGGGCTGCTCCAGGGTCGCATGCCGACCAGGACTGGCCGGAGGTGTGGAAGAACAGCTCTGAGCGTGTGCAGGTGCGTCAAGAACTGGCCACTATGAAATCTGAATTGTCGCAACGGCCTCAGGCCCCACGGGCAGCTGGGTATGGAGAGTTTGCGATGCCTCTGTGGGCACAATTCCTGGTCTGTATTCAGCGAATGTTCCAGCAGTACTGGCGCAGTCCATCGTACATCTACTCGAAGGCAGCCATGTGCATTCTGCCGGTAAGTAATGTTTTGTCATGATTTTGTGAGAATCCCATGCTAATAAGCTCTTCCATAGCCGCTGTTCATTGGTTTCACTTTCTGGAGAGAAGCGACTAGTATTCAGGGCATGCAGAACCAGATGTTTGCCATTTTCATGCTGTTGATTATCTTCCCCAACCTGGTGCAGCAAATGATGCCGTATTTCGTAACACAGCGGTCCTTGTATGAAGTTCGAGAGCGACCTTCCAAAGCGTATTCCTGGAAAGCGTTCATGATGGCGAGCATAATGGTTGAATTGCCCTGGAACATTCTGATGGCAGTTCCGGCGTACTTCTGCTGGTACTACCCCATCGGTTTCTATCGAAATGCTCCTGAGGAGGTCCATGAACGAGGCGGTACTATGTTCCTTCTCGTGTTGCTCTTCATGATGTTCGCGTCGACTTTCAGTTCTATGATGATTGCCGGCATTGAGCAGGCAGAGACAGGTAGCAACATTGCGCAGCTGATGTTCTCCCTGTGTCTCATCTTCAACGGGTATGCCTCACTTCCTAGCTGTTTTGTTTCAAGACTTTGATTTGCTAACGTGTTGTGTAGTGTTTTGTCGAGTCCAGGAGCCCTCTCCTAGGTTTTGGATCTTCATGTACCGAGTGTCGCCGTTTACATACCTTGTGTCCGCAGTCATGTCGACAGGACTTTCTGGGGCCGATGTTAAGTGCTCCGATATTGAGCTACTAACTCTGCAACCCCCGTCAGGCCAAAACTGCTCTGCTTTCTTGGACACATATGTGACGAACTACGGAGGACGGCTGCTGAACGGGGACGCCACGTCGGACTGCCAAGTCTGCTCCTTGTCCACCACCGACCAATTCCTGGAAGAGATGAGCATGTCACCGTCAGACACATGGCGCAATGTCGGGCTCTTGTTTGTATATGTCGGGTTCAACTTCTTTGCGGCGATCTTCCTGTACTGGTTGGTGCGGGTGCCGAAGAAGAACTCTCGGAAGGAAAAGAAGGAGTGATTTGAGGGCTATATTGGCCATTAATTGATGTGTTGATGTATTTGTACTTGATATGATATCCACGGCGGAAATTGCTCAATTTTGATGTCTTTTAGAGAAATAGCTTATTTCCCATAATGTGCAGTATGATAGCTGTAGGGCTGATGGATTGGTGTCATGTGATTTGCAGTGAATAGCCTCCCAGAGTCATCCTCAGGAATTCCTTCTGCCTTGACCTGCATCTAGCATCCACTCCTCATCAGTATTATTCTCCTCAATCCTTCCCTGACCCTGTGCCTTAGACATGGTGCTTCAGTTTTTGCTTAGATCGGAGGACTCGTCATTGAGTCTAATGGTTGCTTACTCCGTGGCTATGCGTCGGTCTGATTCGGTGATAGTCGATCATCAGAATATGGACGAGTCAACAACCCCTGGAGCGAGACCAGGATAGAAGACCAAAAATTGAAACAATAGAGCCGGAACGGAATTCTTGATGAGTGTCTGATGTGCATTAATAACATGCATACCAAGGAAGAAAAAAAGCAACGACACCAAGACCTGCGGAAAACGCCAAAAAAGCAACGATGACAGCTAACGGCAAATCAAAACGCCAGCGACCACAACAAAGGTGGGTAATGCCAGTCAAGCAACCTTGAACTTTTTAGCACCCGGGCGCAAGTAATTAATTGTGATGATCCTGAATACTTACCTCTTCCAGCATCACCTGCAGTCCAACCGCCGTGGGCAGAGAATGGGCATGACTCGTCCTACGATCGCCTCGGCCAATCCGACTGTGTTCCCATCCTGGCCAACTCACCGTTAATCTGCTGGTAGTGTGGGCACTGCCCAACATTGCTGAGGCTGAATCTGCACTTCAGGGCTTCACACGCTCTCGCTCGATTGTTAGTCTCCGGCCCCCCAGTTTCATATCCCTACTGTGTACGGTCTAGTGGCTCCGAACCCCCGGCCAGGATCACAATCAAACTGGAGCGGAATCTGCCTGCAGGTCTTGGTATGGAGGCTGAGTCTGACTTTGGATCCAACAGATAGGGACACCTCTGGCAGATGAACTGCTGACGGGATCCAATCAATCCCGACAAACAGTTTAGCATGACGCCATTCAGGGAATTTTTCCACGTTGGTCGCTTTCTTCTGTTGATTTCGGCTTTGCTCGCCCATCCCCGTCTAGCTCTCGATCGTGTCAAACCACGAGGGCCTCAGGGCACCGCCGCCCATGCGGTGGATACGATGATCTCTTCGCTCCATCATCGCCCGGGGTAGGGGAGATTAGGGGAATGAGCCATACGCAGAACGGAAAACGGAGGGAGGGAAAAAAAAAAAAAAAAGAAACGAACCCTACAGATGGGTCACTCGCAAATGACAATCATCCACGGATGCAGGGGTGCTGTTACTGGTGTATTCGCCTACAGTGCCCCAGTCGATCTTTTACTAAACCATTAATGGCCAGATCCCACGAGCACGAAGTCTATCCCTGGGGCTCATTGCGGCTCAACTGCCAACTTGTGGATTAGAGGATTTGCCCGGTGTTTGCCCTGGGCATGCCCAGAAGGGCCCAGCACATTTATACCGATGTCATTTCCTCAGGTTTTCGATGTCTGCTTCTGCAGGAACAAGTCTTCTTTATTATTTTTTATTTATTCTCCCTTCTTCTTTGTCATGTTTCTTGCCCCTCTTGTTGCTTGTATTACTACCAACTAAACCATGGCTTTCCATCATTTTGGCCCCATGAGTAATCCTTCTCTGGAGGATGATCATGAGCTCTACCTTTCCGGGACAGATATTATTCACCACCCTCGGGCTGTCCACCTTCAGCGCCATTTAACCCATATTGAGGATTCCACCAAGGGCCATTGTTTCCCTCCGTATGCTTCATGGACCGATGAACCTGTCCCACCCTACCATGTCGCATTCCCCAGTGTCAAGATGGAGCTGCACTCTCCTGCTCCTTATGTCGATCGCTATCCATCGCCTTGGAGCGGCGATCTATCCTCAACCTCGGGGCCTGACAGCCCCCGCAGTACTGGCTGGGGTAACAATGTGGGATGTTACATGTCCCCGCCATACACCTACGAGGATAGTATGATTCCTTCAATGGATCTCGGCGGTTACCCCTCGCCTGATGCGCTCGCCGGGCTCAATCACTCGGTGTCGCCGTATGATATTCAGCACTATCCTGAGCCGGAGTCAATGGTCAAACTTGAACCCCTTGAGCTTGAGCCAATTCACCGCGTCATCGACCACACGCCCTCGTACAAGGCTCCTGTGATCAGCTCCGCAAACACCGATTATCACGAACCCCTTCCCTCACCAACTAGTATTCTTTCCAAGCCGCAGATCACCCGTCGACGGAGATCAGCGGGAAGACCGTCCTCGAATGGAGTGGGCAAGCCCAATCAGAATCTCCGTCGCCTCAGTCCCCGGTCCGCTGGATCGCGATCTTCGTCCAAGAAGACAGACAAAGATGCCGCGGGGCGGCTGTTCGTATGCAGCTTCGCCCCCTTACGGATGCACAAGCACGTTTGTGTCCAAGAATGAGTGGAAGCGGCATGTCAGCTCGCAGCACATCCAGCTCGGCTTCTACCGATGTGACGTTGGTGCCTGTAACGTGACCTCCAAGGGCAAATGCCGCAAGGGCCATGCGATCGGCGAATCATCTCAGCCCAATGACTTCAACCGAAAAGACCTCTTCACTCAACACCAGCGTCGTATGCATGCACCCTGGCAAGACCGGAAGACCCATCGCAACCCCTCCGATGAGGAGAGCCAGGCATTTGAGTCGCAGCTCGAGGAAGTGCGCAAGCGCTGTTGGCACCAACAGCGCCAAGCGCCTGCTCACAGTACGTGTGGATTCTGCGGCAAAGAATTCACGGGCGAGCGAGGCTGGGATGAGCGCATGGAGCATGTCGGTCGCCATTTTGAGAAGGAGGATAAGAACCTGGAAAGAGAGGATCTCGGGTTGCGCGATTGGGCAATTCGCGAGGGGATCGTCCAGATGGATGCAGGGAAGTTGAAGTTGGCTTCTCTGCGTGGTAGTTGATTTTTTAATTTCTTTTGTTTTCTTTTCCTTTGTTCTTTTCTTTTTTTTTTTTTTTTTTTTTTTTTTTTTTTTTTCCCTCTTCTCATGACAGACTTTACACTGTTTTAATTCTCTTTTTTCTGACGAAAGCCTAACGATGAATGATATCCTGTACTTACTGTTGGTTTCTCTGTTTTCTTTTCATGACCTTATCCCGCACAATACCCATGAATTATACTATTGATTACAACTATGAATTTTGAAAATCCACTTCGGCTCCACGATCGTAGAATTAAGACTTCCTAGTTCCTTCGATCGATCGTAAACGAGATCGTATCGTCTAGGTGGGGATAGCAGAAGGATTCCAGAAGGATGTGATGATCCACGTGAGAAACAGCTCAGAGCCTTGGTAGTACAATACGAGCCTAACTGACGATGTCACGACACCGCAACGCCTAAAAACCAACTATGTCGATGATGCTATTCGGATTTAACGCCATTCCTTCCCCTCGGCCATATCGGTCGGTGTACCCAAAAGCAGAAGTGGACCCCGTGCTTTCGGCCTTGCCAGCCCTATACAGTCCACTCTTGTAGGCGTCGACATTCGAAGCTTTTCGACTCAGCCTCGCAGAAACGCGGATTTATCGCAGATGAGATCATATTGTCTCGGGGGTGACGACTTCTGCAATCTAAAATGGCCAATGAACGGAGAGTTTATGGGAGTTGGTGAGGTCGACCCCGAGGCTGAGCAAGTCGGTATAAGTTATCTTTGTCGTCTTTTCCTGATGCTTTTTATTTATAAATACTGAATACCTATCGCTATTATCATGACTCTTCAATCGAATCAAGTCAAGCTTATCGCTCTCGGTCTTGCTATTATCCCGGTTATATCGATTCTTCGATCTGGATCGTTTACTTCGTGGTTGAAACCTATAGTCCTTCCAGTTATCCAAAACGTAAGTCATCTCACCCACTGACCCGACTTGAGTTACTCACATATCTTGCAATCTAGAGAATGGAGGCCCGCGCACAGGCTCTCCACGAGCACTTCCTCACCACCCCCACCGAATCCATCCAGAACAATCCCTGGGCCGTGGTGAACGCAATCGAGACCTACGCCAGCACGAACCACATGATGATTTTCAAAGGAGGCAAGCTCGTCGCAGCCCGAGACCGCGTCTCCGCCATGCAACCCGCGCCCAAGACGTTCGTCGAATTCGGGACCTTTGTCGGCTGTTCCGCGATAGCATGGGGTGCGATCCTGCGCGATCTCCACGGCAACAATCTGGACGGCTGCAACGTTTACACGTTCGAGTTGGACCCCAAGATGGCTGTGATTGCACGCGACATGATCAAGATTGCTGGGTTGGAGGGTATCGTGCATGTGCTTGAGGGGCCGGGCTCGGAGTCGCTGAGGAAGTTGCATAGGGAGGGTAAATTGGCTGAGAAGGTTGATGTGGCGTTCTTTGATCACTGGGAGGAGTATTATCTGCCTGATTTGCAGCTGTTGGAGGAGTTGGATTTGCTCAAGGTCGGGTCGAAGATAGTTGCTGATAATACTGATTTCCCTGGTGCGCCTAAGTATCTCGAGTATGTGAAGGCTGGGGACAGTGAGAAGGTTAGGTATGAAAGTGAGTCGATTAAGACTGAGGCACAGCGTGGGCCAGTAAGTTTCTATTTTTTTTTTTTTCACTGTTATATGTCTAGTTATTTGCTAACTTGGGTTTTATAGTCTATTGTCGAGATTAGCGATGTTGTTCATGTTGCTTAATTGTAGCGGTTGGATATATGTTTCTAGATGATACCTCCTTTATCAGCCATGTCGATACATTGGAATAGATAGATAGATATTATAAACTGCTTCCACTCAAATAAAAAGATAATTATTATCTTGCGGTAAGATATTCAGCAAGATTGAGAATCAAGATAGCTGCTGTCTATAAACCACCCACACTACCCATAATAATATCCTCCCATTGGCTGATGCACCACCCCACCTCAATCCACCACCACCAGACTGGGTGCAGAGTAAACACCCAACTCCCTCCGCATTCTCATTCCGCCGAATTCATGCTTCTTTGGACAATCCTCATGCTTCACAGACAATAGCCTCAATTCATCCCTCGACAGGTCATCTGTCGGGTCCCTCGATTTAATCATGTGCGTTATTGCCCACTTCCAGTACTCCAGATGCGCATCACGAACTGACACAAAAACGCAGGACCGTCTTCTCCCTCATCATCATCAACAAAGCCGGCGGACTGGTCTACCAGCGTGAATTCCAGCCCGGTCTGCGCAAACTCTCGACAAACGATTATCTTGTCTTAGCAGGGACATTCCACGGGTATGCTTCAATTCACCCTAATTTCGACTTTCAATATATCCAGACACATGCTAATAACCTACAACCTACAGCGTCCACGCCATCACCCGCACCATCACCCCCAAACTCCCCCTCTCCGCAACAAACCCCCCAGCAGCAGTCTCCTCCTCCTCGAATACCGTCTCCTCGCCATCAGGAACATCTACCCCGACCACAACTACATCCGCCTACTCCTTCCCCAACCCCGGCATCCCCCCTCGGGCATCGAATACCTCGAAACAGACAAGTTCCGTCTCACCTGCTTCCAGACCCTGACGGGGACAAAGTTTCTTCTTTTCACGGATCCGCTCACGGTGAATATCGACGTGATCGTGCGCAAGATCTACGAGCTGTATGCCGATTTTGTCATGAAGAACCCGTTTTATCAGCTGGAGATGCCGGTGCGATGTGAGAGTTTCGATCGGCATTTGGCTGGGTGGTTGAGGGGGAGGACGTGAGTGATGAGTGTGTTTGGTTGGGTCTGGGTTTATGATATGATATATATCTGTGGGAGGTGGCAGATGTGCGGGTAACGACTACAACTTATGACATTGTTCCTTTCCTTCTGTCCTTTGTGTTCTGTACTTAATTATGGTGGCTTGGATCAACGATTATGATACGATAGACTCAAAATCACATCCTATGAAGCGTGTCTCTTTTTTTTAGAACCACCTTCTAGAATTACAAGACAAGACAAGACGGGTAGAAAAAAACGCCGGGTATGCATCAAAGGTCATCCTGAATAGAACATTATTATGTGTCCCTTAGGCGGTATCCATCTTGTCTCCGTCCTCTTTCTTGTCTTTACTTCCGCTACCTCCCTCTTCGGGGATGTTGTCCAACAACGATTTGCCTTCTTGCTCCTCCTGGTCCCGCTTCTCCTTCTCCTGTCGGTTCTTCTCTTCCTCCAGAGATAACCGGAGAGCGAATGCCAGCTCGGGGTCGTTCTCGGCCGCATCTTCAAATCCAAAGCCACCGCCCTCACCACCGTCTGCTCCTGCACCCCCTTCAGCACCAGCGCCATCGCCGCCCAGGATGGGCGAGACCTGGAGCTCTTCACTAAGCAGGTTCGGGCCGGGAGGGATGATGGCCAGGTTGGAGCCGTCGCCACCCTTGACGTTCTCGACGAAAGCCTCCAACTTCTTGGTCTGGTCGGATTCGAGGTCTCCAAAGGCAATCACGTCGATCGAAACGTTGTTCTTCTTCATCTTCTTGGCCAACTTCACCAATGTCTTCTCGTCTTCTTCAATCGGAGAGCAGGAGAACACGATGATGCGTTGGCGCTGGGACTTTTCGGAACGGTGCTTCAGGGCAAGCTGTAAACAAAACCATATCAGTATTTCTGTTGCTTCTTGTATCATGTGGACCGACAACAGGGAATATGACATACACCGGCCACCTGTATGCTGGAGCTAAGATGAGGAGTGCCATGAATCTTAGTCCGGTGCAGACCCGACAGAATGCTACCAAAGTCGGATGTGAATGTCGAGAGAACCTCGGGGCCTTTTCCGCCCATGCTCATGAGTCCAACGGCCGACTGAGGATGTACGCGCATCTTGGCGCTGTGGATGACGCTGACGGCATCGACCTGGGCTTGCCATCGGGTCGAGCTGGGGCGGGTTAGGAATGAAATGGCCAGGACGAGTCGAAGAGGATGATGTAACTCACGTATAGTCTCCATTTCTGCTACTTTCGCTGTTGTCCACACTGTCGAAGCTGTCAGTGGCATGTCCAGAGCTTGAAGAGAGATGAGGGGGGTGGCTACGAACACGATCATGGTTGCTTCGAGCGACATCTTGGCGGAGTCTAGTGGGTGAAAACCGAGAAACAATTCAAGTCAAAAAGAAAATCCAGCAAAACGTAACTCTGGAACGGTCTATTAGAGCCGGGTGGGGTGCGAAAAGCGATGGAATAGCGATGGTGGGTGTAATGGCAGTGATGGTGGTGGTTGGAGCTGGCCTGAGATGTCACACCCTCTCTCGTCGCCGATCGGAGCTAAACCGTTCGGGAAACGCATTAAGTCAGCGCTTCTTGTTTATTCCCACCATCACCACCACAACTACCTTCGTCAACCACTTTACTCGCCTTTCCACGCCCACCCATTACACCGCCTGCTTCCCGTTTTCGCTGCAATACTACACGTCACATCTTAAAATCCTCCTGAAACCAATAATTTACCTCATTCCCTCGCCATGACTCCGTTGGCAACCAAGCGCAAGTCCCCAGAGGACGACGCGTTCCGCACTGATGAGGCTAAGACGCCCACGGGCAGTCCTCCCAAGAAGAAGATGAAAATGAAAATCACCAGAAGCCAGAAACAGGCTCTCATGGACAATCTGCAGCTTGAAAGTATGTTCTGGATGTCACTGCCTTCGACTTGATCCTGTGTTCTGATTATAGCCTCAGTTACCGAACGAGCTCGCAAACTCCGCGCACAGTATGCCCTCCAGGCAAATGACTTGCGAGCACGAATTGAAAGACGCGTTAATCGTATTCCCGTGGCTCTCCGAAAGGCAAACATGGGCGAATTGCTGGAGAAGCATAGCAATGCCTCCCGGGCGCAGCTAGAGAATGTGTCCCCCAAGAAACATGTCCACCCGACCAAAGGAACGCGAAATATCACCACCATCTCTGTCGACCAAGATTCCTCTGCTACAGGAGCAAATGCGCGTAGAACTAAGAAGCAAAGGTATGTCATATATTTTACCAGTCGAATTTTCATCTAACTTGTCTAGTCACGAATATTTCGACAAAGAAAATGCACCTGCTGCAGGTGAACCAATTGATGCGCTGAAGAACCCCAAGAGACGCGGGAAGCCCGGTGCTGCTTCTGGTACTTCACGCGTGGTATCTCAGGAAGTAAGAGGACCGGACTACAGAATCCTTTCTCCGAAATCATTGAATTCGAGGACTTATCCGCAGTCCCCGTTCCGTGCTTCTCCCGGCAAACCGCAGCAGTCCTCCTATCTCTCCCGGCCCATGTCGCCGTTGAAGCCGACTAGTCCCCTCAAGGCAACCAGTGCCAGCCTGTCGATCGATAACGCTCGCGCCCGATCAAAGGCAGCAGCAGAGAACAGGCCAGCCTCCCAACAATCGAAGAGGCCTGTTAGCAGAGCTGCGACCGGAGTCAAGGGCATTAGATCGCCTCTCTCACGACCCGCTACCCGCCAGGCTGACCGCAAAAACAGCACGGGCACCGTCTCTTCCACAGCGTCCTCTGGGACGACCGTTGTCAAGCCAACACGCACGGGTACAGGTGCCAGGAAGGCAACCAATGCTTCTACCACCTCAAGCACGGTAGCCAAGAAGACTGCCGCCTCCAGAGCCCAGGCCCCCACTGCGGCTGCCAAAAGAAACACCGCTTCACAGACGAAAAAGACTGCTGCCCCTGCAGGAGGTGAAGCTCCAACAACAGGGCGTAGAGTCCTGCGCAAGCGCGTGTAGATCCTGCACGTTTAAAAAAAAGGAGAAATGGATTTTTATAAGGACTAACGTCGCATAACCATGGACTTGGTCAGTCCACACTGGAGTAGTGGGACTTTTTGTTTTTTTTCTCGGCGAGGAGTTAAACCATACCAGGAATTGGTGTTTGTTTTTTTTTTTTTTTTTTTTATATGGGAGTCTTGTGTGTTTGCATAATTTTGGGATGAATTTGGGCAACTACTTTTACTGGATTATTATTTTCTGACCAGTTTTGACATCGGGTTTTGCATCAGTGCTTGACTATCGTGTGGGCTTCGTTTCGTAGAGCTTTGAATTGCTCTTTAATTCAATCTTGATCCAAATCGGACTTTTTGTGGGATTACATGCGTTCATCCAGACCAGAATGATCAACTGTTTCTCCAGCATCCGCTATTATCTTTTGCTGATCTCAAAATGATCATGCATGAATCAGTCATGTAGTATGTGATGCATCAGTCTTGACATCTGCATATCCATCCTTGCTGAGGTGAAGGAAGGGGCTGGGGACTTCAATAAGGCTAGGGTGGTTTTATCTCTTGCAGGACGAACTTGGACCCAGCTTTGACTGGCAGATGCCTCACTTACTCTTCACTTATCACTTAGATTCGACTTAGGATTTGTTTACTGCAGGAAATCAAAGATCATTACCACGCTTAAATCTCAAGGAATTGGCATTATTGCATTCCATTCAATTGCAACTGTATGTAAATTACACCTGGTGTTTTTGGTTTTTATGAATGGTGTTTCATGACATCAAACGTTCTAAGAACATTGGAATGATGTGGATACAATATGATAAAACAAACTTGGGATATCAGCTCAAGTAGGCTGGATGGAATAGAATTAGAAGAAAAAAGGACAAAATTTCAAAAAAAGGAAGAAAAAAAGAAGAAAACCACATATGACTCAACACAGGTATCTTTTGCGGTCATGCTGGCCGGCTGTTGAAAAGAAACAAAACAAACAACACTCGTTGATTTCGCATCATAATTGATGGATGGGGAAATATTAAACACCGGGGGCACAAAATTGAAACACAAACATGGCCACGCTAGATCTCAGTCGGAGATAAGAACTGGAGGAGAAAGAGAGATGGAAGAAAGAGAAAAAAGACAGCAAGTCCCAGCCATGCATATGACGGACCACAGCGATCAAAACTGATCTTTGGCTAACCAACCAGTAGGCTGGCTTCCAAGTTGTCAATGAAATGGGATCAAGATAACCAGGTCGTCTTGGGTAAATGTACTGCTCCTCAGGCAGCGAGAATTGGGCAGAGTGAGGCCAAGATAAGGCGCGTAGAAGGAGGGGGAAAGGAAGAGGGAAAGAACTTAAGTGTCATCGATCCATCATGGCAAGTCACCAATCAGTCAGTCATCTGGGTAAAATCTCGAAAATCGTGTCAATCAGAAAGGAGAAATAACTCCATCCAACCATTCCTGCCGGTTAAAATGAAAGAACGCTGAAAAGCCCAAATGGTACGCCAGTGACGTGCAGTTGGAGCTCAAAATGAATGCGATTCATTGACATCAAGAAAATAGGATAAAAAAGAACAAAAATATCGCGGCTGTGCAAGAAATTAAGGTATCTCATAGTTATCGCTGAAAATGCAACCAGACATTGATTAACCGGCAACTCCCATGGGACCGGCATTTGTACGTGCTCTGTAAGGCAACTGCTGACCTTGTCCTTCGCCCTGAATCGAGTTCGGCTGACTGCCATTGCTGGTGCTGCGTTCACGATAGACACCGGGCTGTTGAGTTGCAAGCTCCTTACCAGTATGCGGAGTGGCACTGGTTGAGTGGGAGTGTCCACCTCCAACAGGGCTCTGGACATGGCGAACCGAACTCTGCATCTGCCACGCCGCGTCCTGCGAGGGGTCGGTTTCGATGCGTGCCGAAGCAGGGGTACTAGTGCCTTTGCTAGAGCTTGTGATCGTGACAGTCTCGCCGCCATTGGTGGGCTTCGATGAGACACTTCCCCGGGCGATGTCTCCGTATCTCTTGAGAATTTCCTTTGTGGTCACTTCAGCATTCTCCTTGAAGAAACTGGTGTCATTGAGAATCGACTGCAAATCTTCAGGGATCTGTAAAACGAATTAGTACCATGAAACTTAAAACTAGATGGAAAGCCTTACCTCGCTAATGGTGTCATTCAATGCAATGAGCGCATTGACAGCCTCAATAGCTAGGAAACTCTCATCCACGGTATTGCTCTTGGCGTTAGGGTAAAGGATATTTGGCGTCATGACAGTCGCGAGGTTGTGAATGTCCATTTTACTACCAGATTCCTCATCGACATGTGAGAAAGACGAAGTCCAGTTTAAGAAGGCAAAAAGAACTTCCATCGTGTCACGATGCGCCTTAGGCAAAAGACAGCATGTGAGATGCAGCACCCGTTTCTGCTTTTCAGGGTCGGGGATTTCTAAGATTGATTAGCCGAAAACATCCTCGCACTGTTGGACTAGACCTACTCTGAGAAATGACAAACAGATGATAAAGTTTGAACGTCAGAAGCGGGTCGGGCATTTCTCGAAGGAACTTCTTGAGAAGGGCCGCAATCTGAACGGGATTCTCCTTTGTCATGTCCACCTGTTCGTATTTGTTATCGATGAGATCCGAGAGGTCCTTGAGCCTTCTGATATTGCCATTCTTTCGGAAAACACCCTCGACGGACATATCCATTTGCCGCATAGCGGAGACAGCATCGTCAACCAGTGCAGGAATACGAAGTGCGCCGGGGCCGACACCGTGGCTAGACTCTGTGCCCTCTTTCTCAACGAGGTAGTCCAAGCTCACACCGAAGGCGCCCTTCTTCTTGCCACCCTTCTTGGGGTCCTTGAAAGCACGGCCGAAAATGTTCCATATGGTAGGCTTTCGCGATTCAATCAAAGACAAAAGCTCTTCCAAGTTCAAATATCCTTCAAGCAATGGCTCCATGGAAAGTACTGCAACGTGACGAACGATGAAGTATTCCAGGGCAGAAAGCTCGGAAAAGTACTTTTTGGTTCTGCCGGCTGTTTCAATCATATGAGGATCCAATCCAGCACCGGATACACCACGCTGATGGCCAAAGTTGTACCTGGGCATAGGTTCTCCTGTAACGAGCTTTGAGCCAGCGTGTTTGTATGCGTTGGGTCGCTGCTCCTTGGCTTGCTCGGCAGCAACGATTCTTGGGATGTCATCCAGAGTCAAGGCATCCTGGTTTCCAAAGGTCAAGTCGGTAACGGTCTCGCCATTGGCATCCTTTTCCTCTACAATTTGGAACCCAGGGCCGCGTGGATCAGCGCCTTCGCCACCGGAAGAACCAGGTCGCACGCTTCTTCCTTCTGGGCCATCAATGATTCGTGATGCGCGTGCTTTTTTGTAGGTGGTGGACAAAGTACGTTCGTTTCGAATAGAGCGCAATCGCCGCATTTCTCCCACGGTTTGCTCGAGAGAAGACTCCTCGGGACCGTCCTTGGCCGAGCTGGTGTAGGACTTTGATCGTGTGTTCGATCTGCGAGGGTCGGCATCTGGGGCTCTATGACCATCCTTGCCCTCGTATCCTTTAAGGTTGGGGTCATCTGGACGTAGCAAAGTTTAGTGGGCCGTGAAAAACAACAGAGAGAAAAGTATGTAGGAATAACGTACCAGACGTATGGGGCAGAGTCCCTCCTGCACGCAAAACAGATAGAAGTCTCGCAAGAGCGACTTGGAGCAAGAAGACAAACTGCTGAAGTTTGCTTACGCGCATGAAAGTGTTGGTAGTATCAGCAGTTACGCCCTTTTGCCCAGCGCAGCTTAGGCAGAACGGCCGCTTGTCCTTTGCACTCCATACCGCGTCCTGAAGATCGGCGATCAGGTCTTTCTGACACGCAACACAGCTAAAGTGAGCGGGCTTGATATGCCATCTTAGGTCACCAAAAATGACACACTCGTCGTCAATTGGTTCTTTGCAAGCCGTGCAGCAATCTGAGAGTTGGTCGGCAAGACTCTCAACTCCCGCCATCAAATCAGAGGCTGACTCTTCATCTTCGACCGGTCTGAGGGCCTCGAGATCGCCCAGGGAATCCAAAAAGTTATGCAATCCACTGGGACTACGTGTTTCCCTTTCGAGTTTCAAAGCACCTTGGAGACCGATACGGATGAGAAGCTTGAGGTAATGAGCAAGGCCAGTCACCAAAGATAAAAGCTCTTGAGTTACGCCCAATTTGCGAACTCCAGTCTCTTGAGTCTTGGACAGCAATGCAAAGAATGCAACGATCTTCTTGCACAGAAGCTTGGATTCGCGTCCGTAGGCAAGATCTTCAACAAGTCAATAACGATTCTCTGTAGAAACTACGGGAAAAACTCACCTTTCATCCCCTGAGCCTTGATATACCCTGCTAGGAGATCAATCGCGGAGAAAAGAACGTTCACATGACTAATGAACCTTTTGGCAACGACGACACCGTCCATATAGGCACCATTGCTGACATGGAGCAGCATGTCTGAGATGCATGCAGCCGACGACTCTTCAAAACTGGACAGAATACTCCAGATCTTGTAAACCTTTTCTTCCATCGTTTCTTCTTCTTCCCGGATTCTATTGCGTTCTTCATCGGTGGCATCGAGGTCTAACTCTGGCTGCTCAAATGGTTGGCCGGTCGGTGCAAGACGAACGTTCCAAAACTTGTGGATCATGTAGCACTCAGGATGCCAATGTTGGTTTTGACCATTGCGAAAAATTTCCACGAATTGCTTTAGAATTGCTGTGTGACAACCATGGCATCGCTGTGCAAACTGGGTCGAATAATGGAAATGGCAATACACCTTGCCCTCGTGCTCATAGTAAGAGTCCTGTGCGCCAAACACTGTGGGACACACCGAGCAAGTAAAGTGTTCAATGTGATACTTGCGCTCCAAAGCGGTAATGTATGATCCACGCAGGGCCCCACCACATTCATGACATAGAAGGTTTAATCGTCGGAAATAATCAGTCTCACACAAAGGGTATTGCCCGCTTCCGTCTTCTGATTCGACGGGGAAGAATTTGGACGCCACGATTGAACCGCAATCCTGTGGGGAAATCTGTTAGTAGATGAACAGCGAGGTCTGACTGGCCAACTTACCTCGCACTTGAAACACTCCAGATGATATGTCGCACCCAATGCTCGCACAAACTGACCAGTCAGCGGCTCTCCGCATTTCTTGCAGATCCGCTGCGTACTGCCAGGAGATTTGGTATGCGGCCGGGCATTTTGACGAGATCGGTCGCGCGGCGTAGATCTCTCCCAGTAACCAGCTGGGTCTCGAGGTGTTGACGGATCTCTTGAATTGGGGTTATTCGAATCTAGCCTTCGACCCATGCGACCATCCGGAGGGCCTCCATCGATAGGGCTATTCACAGATCGGGGTCCGGTTCTTGAATGCGGCGAGTCGAAGGGTCTATTGCAATCTGCAGGAGATGTGGGAGTTTGCGACTGATAGCTGCCGCCATAGCCAGTGTTCAGCGTAGGACGAACCGCCCCGTTGCCCGGCACCAGGCTGTCTGGCAAAGGAACGTCACCGGGAGGCATGCCCGTGACAGAGTATTTGTTTTATTTGATGTAAAGGCAATTCTCGGCGAAAGTGGGGGAGGATAGAGGGTGGGAGAAGAAGGAGAAAAAAAATAAGTGAGGGGTTGGAGAAATTTCGAGTTCGTTGTGATTGTCGCCAAGGAGAGATGGGGGACGGAGTGGACAATCTACTGTAGATCGGGGATGTCAAAACACGACGCAGAAAAAGAAAATCGTCGACGTCAAGCAGTAGATCAGCGCAACCTTTGCAGAGGAAATAAATGTTAGAATACATCCAATGAAATTCCCCCGATCGGGGACTTAATCTCAGAGTATCTTTCGAGTCCTCGGTAGCCACGACTCACCTCACGCCATGCAGCCAGATTAGGACTCGCGGGGAAAGGCAGATTGATAGATTGGGTACTCGGGAAACGGGAATTGGGTCGCGATATAGAACGAGGGTCGAGGAATCTCACCAACCACGAGAGGAGCAGATAAGAGGGGAGAAGTGTTCTAGCGCGAACCGGGTTGCGTCGAGGGTCGGCGGATTTGAAAAGTGTTGGAGCTCAAAGTGAGACCAACAAGCGGCGGAGCACTCTGTCTAAGAGGATCACAACCATTCCCGATCCCTTCCAACAATAACAATGCCAACAGCAGATTTCCTGGAGCGCAGGGCGTGCCTGGGACACGGGGGAAAGAAGAGGAGAGAAAAAGAAACGCCAGAACAACCGCTCGCAGCAGATAAGAGGAGAGACAGGAAAGGACAGTGTTTGAGGGGGAGAAGAGAGAGTGGGTGTGCTGCTGGCAGTTGGCGCGGTGCCCCCCCTATGCTTTGCTTCATGTTGCTCCCTGCCCGCTAGGGTCCATCACGTGAAGCTTCTCACCGCCAGTCTCACCGCCTGGTGATAGTGGAGGGATGGAGGAACAATATGGCGAGGGGAGGTCAGTCTGGGAGAAGTATGGATATGTGGGAGGGCAAATACACATGGAATCAATTATAATTGGCCCAATAATGAAAATTTGTCTGGTTTGAGGAAAATTGACCGCGCAGAAAGAGACGACAATGGCTTTGTCCTGGCGGTTTATTTGTTTTCTCTGTCCGGCAGAATCCAACGGTGGGTGGGCGCTAAACCCGAAATTAAGGCCCACCGATTTTCTTCGACCTTTCAGGGACTTAACCTGACTCAGTGTTACAACCGGTGAATGTTTCAATTATTTTCTGCTGTGTCCTCTTCTATTTGATACTAACTGGTCCATTTACTCTATACCCTCATTGGGAATATGTTCAATATATATACAGGGGAAAAGGGGGAATCTCCTACAGAATCCACCTGACAGCTGCAAATGCGCATAGAACCACGGGGAGAACCGGTACCGACTCACGGTGACCTGTCGAAGAGGCCTTCTTGTTCGGATCGCCCCTATTCTTAGAACCGCTCGAGCTATTTTGCGTCGACTTTTTTTCATGGCGGAACCCACATAGACCGGAATTCTTCATGCTCTGAATGGGGAAGAAGACCCTGGGTTCCCCGGCGTCCATGTCCACCGTGATATTGCCTGCATTGTTAGCCACCATAGTGGTGCAGTCCAGTATTTCGATGACTTCAGTGCCAGGAGCAAAGCCTCCGTTCAATGCAAGTTGATATCTGCCGCCGTCGGAGCCCTGATTGGAGAAGACAGACACAACCTGCGCCCCCTCAGTGCCTTTTCGCGTGGCGTACGTTGATCCGTCCAGGTAAAGCTCCTCGCTGCGGCTGGTCACATAGTGATTATCGATTTCGATAGCATGGTTCCGAAGTCTGTTCAGTGTTGCTGTCAGGTTGAACAAAGATCCGTCTTTCTTGTAGCCAGTGTTCCACAGGGCCTCGCGGTTAAAGGGCGAGTAATTGCCCGTCATGTGCTGCTCCTGTCCTTGGTAAACTGCTTATGTGAGCCTCTGTGTGAACCTGATGGATCAGGAGAACTTACCAATAGGGATTCCATCGGACAGTATATTAAAGGCCATTGCGTTCTTGGCTAACTGGCTGATGTTAGTGGAAGCACAGACTGATCTAAAGGCTCGAGACATACCGTGGTGTCATTGATTAATGACGCAAAGCGAGGAATATCATGGTTTTCGACAAAGGTTCCCAGACGAGTGATATCCTCGCATTCGTCTCGTACTGAACGGACCTCGTCAGCAAGCCCTGGCATATCTCCTGCGGTGAAGGCCTGGATTATCGGGGCATGAAGAGGATAGTTCAAAACCCCAGAAACGAGTTCCTGGTATCCGCAAACCAAGCTCGTGTTTGTCGCATATGCCTCGCCCATTGTGAAAACACCAGCCGCCTGGGTAAAGTTGCCCAGATAATCGTCATTCATATGTTTGGCGGCATCGATGCGAAGACCATCAATGGAATAGTTTCCAACGAGCTCTTGGATCCATTCCTGAATCGCTGAAGCAACTGTCTCATCCTCCGTCTTCAAGTCTGGAAGGGCGACGCCCTCCGCGGCAAACCAGCATTTCTGATAGATCTCTGGGTCATCCCAATCCGTTATCTCGCAGAAGGAATGGTAATATTTCTCGTCGTTGAATGGAACCAGCTGAGACCAGTCGATCTCCGGCGCAGGCTCATCTAACATGGAACCATTTACGGCTTGGGCCATGTCGTTAATCACAACATCAACCATGAGATACATATCCCGTTCATGAAGCTCATTTGCCAGGTTCTGAAGATCCTCAGCAGTCCCAAACCTGTCATTCAAGGAGTGGATATTGGTTGGCCAGTAACCATGATATGCCTCGCCGTACTTTGTGTCGCCATGGATGTTCTCCACAACCGGAGAAATCTGTATGGCCGTGAAGCCTAGCTCCTCGATGTAATCCAAGTTCTCTATTATCCCGGCCCAGGAGCCCCCGCAGTATTTGTATGGGTCACAAGGAGCATCAGTAGCACCTTCTGGTCGTGCGAAACGGTCGGTCATGATTTGCTATAAGACCACATTAGCTCCAGATCAATTTAATGCCGTTGGATCACAGAAACGAACGTAGATAGACCTCTCGGCCCATTCTCTGCCAGAGGGGGCATCCGCGGCAATTACGCTGGCCAGAGCAGACCATATCGCGGGATATATCAATTGCATCTTTGCGTTTTCACAATATGAACAAAAAAAAGTGCTGGGCGACAATGTCTAAAATTTGTATTGATTATAGCATAACAGACTGATGAAAAAAGCAAAGAATCCAGACTTTAAATAATGACCCCCAGTCTACTGCATCTGTCATCAGCATCATAGGGTTATACGCCGTATGCAACCCTTCAACAGGGCAAATGCAGGGAATCCTGCCAGAAATACTCCTGTCAAACGCCAGACTGCTGCTTGTTTGGTGGCATCGCGTCTAAATTGAACACGACATAAGCTGTGATAGACCCAAAGGGGAAATGGAGGGTAGGGCGAGTCAAGGGTTGGCGGGGATGAAGGATTGTCGACAGGTCGTGGTCAAGGGTTTAGAGGGGACTAAGAGGGGATTTGGAGAACGTAAGGGGTACAGTGAAGTTATTTGACATTGCGGTTTGCGATTAGCCATGATGGATAATAATGGTGTTGCAGTAGATTTTGCGCTGAATCTGAAGCAATTCGACGTCATGGGATTGGAAGTATTCGAGGGACTGGTTTCGTTGAATCAACCTTCCTCCTTTATATCCTGCTTCTCTGGTCAAAATTACTAGTAGTTATAAATAGATAGTCTGGCCTGGTTTTTGAATTGGCGAATTAGCAAGTTTTAGAGACTATTCGACAACTTGGTGTCAACAAACCGATTATATATAGATATGCCAGCCCTAGATCTTAGAAGGATGTTTGTAGTGCTTTTTGATTTGGTAAATACGATACCAAGGCATTAGAAGATGACAATATCAGATAAAATCACTAAATTAACTAGGATATAGTATCAAATATTTCAAAAATACAGTTAAAAGACAAAGTGAAGCTATTCAAAGCAGGTGACGACGTTGCTGCCTCAGGCTCCATTATCAAGCGCGGGATCGCGTCTTCACACTCCGATGATCCCCCCGAACCAACACATCAACAACAACCACCTCCGCTCATCCCCGCCACCATTGAATCCGACCCTCTGCGGGGCGCTGTTGGAGGCAGACTA
Organism: Aspergillus sp. 'subgen. Cremei'; assembly: GCA_019976455.1. NCBI lineage: Eukaryota > Fungi > Ascomycota > Eurotiomycetes > Eurotiales > Aspergillaceae > Aspergillus > Aspergillus sp. 'subgen. Cremei'. The sequence continues at coordinate 354,101 of JAFBMR010000002.1, forward strand.
TCGTCCTGCATGATTCACAATGGCTAACTTATCGCCTGGCCTTGTGGTCACTCTGACCGACGGTCGGCAGGCCACCGTTCGGTTTGCTGGCACAACGCATTTCTCGAGCGGAGATTGGGTCGGCGTCGAATTGGACGAACCGACAGGGAAAAACGATGGATCTGTCCAGGGGGAACGTTATTTCGACTGTGAGCCAGGATTTGGCATGTTTATCCGTCCACCTGCTATAGCTGCGGTCGTTGAGCAGCAGCCAACCCGGGAAACTGCTGTTAAGGGGAGCGCAAGCAATGCAGCTCCGGGCAGAGCACGAGCGCAGACTGGTGTCGCGCAAGGCGGTGCTGGGATTAAAAAGCCAGGCAGCTTGTCGTCTACAAATGTTAAGCGGAATAGTGTCAGTGCTGTTAGTCCATCTCCTGCATCGAGAGTCGCGGCGGCACAGCGGGCGTCACTGAGGGTATGCTGCGGATATCCACATTCGTCTTGCCTTCTGCTAATTGCCTCATTGCTAAACAGTCTCCTACAAAATCGCCCACGAAGCAGCTCTCAACACCTTCCGGCGGGTCTACTCGATCATCTATTAGTGGTACCTCGCGGCCATCTACGGTAGCACCCAAGTCTCGACCATCAGTGGGTGCCAAGTCCTCAATGGGCCCTCCGCCACCACCTTCGACCGCTGCGCGGACATCGCGACCATCTATATCCGGTCCAACGCACAAATCATCTAGACAAAGCCTCCAGGGCGCGGCAGCCGCACAATCGGGGTTGACGAAGCGACCTTCTTTGCGCCAAATAGCTCCGAAAAAAGCTTCCGAGGAAACAGAGAAGAGGGCAAGCAGCCATTCCGATGATATCGACCCTCATGATGTGGATGCTCCTGAAGACCCAGCCATGACACCCAGAGTGGCGAAGCAGCAGGCTGGAACCTCACGTGCTGCTCGAACTGGATTCTCCCCAACAACTTCACCACGACCAGCGCAGAGCAATGCCGTCTCACGAGAGCTTGAGGAACTAAAGACGAAGCTGAGGGTAATGGAGAAAAAACGAACTGATGACCGTGATAAACTCAAGAACCTCGAAAAGTTGCAGGCTGAACGTGATAAGTTCGAAGGGATCATTCAAAAGTTGCAGGCCAAATATCAACCCCAGCAACTCGAGATTGGCGAGCTACGCAAACAGCTTAAGGAGTCAGAGGCCAAGGCTGAGGAGGTAGAAAGACTTCAGGCTGAGCATGAATCGCTCATGGAAATGGCCACCCTTGACCGCGAAATGGCGGAAGAGACAGCGGATGCCCATAAGCATGAATGCGAAGCCCTGAGACTCAAGGTAGAAGAGCTTCAACTTGAACTTGATGTGTTACGGGAAGAGAACGAAGAACTTGGGCAGGTCATGAGCCCCGAGGAGAAGGCTAGCCATGGATGGTTGCAGATGGAGAAAACCAACGAACGTCTCCGGGAAGCCTTGATCCGCCTCCGTGATATGACCCAACAACAAGAATCCGAATTGAAAGACCAAATCAAGGAACTTGAGCAGGACCTTGAAGAATATACATCTATCAAGTCCCAGTACGAGTCTACCAAGGCAAAGCTTCTCGTGTCAGATAACAATGTTGAAGATCTCAAACAGCAACTGGAGACTGCCCTTGGTGCCGAGGAAATGATCGAGGAGCTTGCTGACAAGAACATGCGCTACCAAGAAGAGATTAACGAGCTCAATGCCGCAATTGAGGACTTGGAAGCTTTGAAGGAGATCAACGACGAGCTTGAGTACAATCACATTGAGACTGAAAAACAGCTTCAGGAAGAAATCGACTACAGGGAAACTCTTTTCAACGAACAATGCCGAAAGATTACCCAGCAAGACGAAGTTATTGATGACTTGGAATACACTCTGGTCCGCTTTCGGGAGCTAGTGTCGACTATGCAGGGCGATTTGGAGGACATGCGAGCATCCCAGCAGATTTCTGAAGCTGAAGCCAGCGATCTCACGACTCGGTCTCGATCTATGATGGATCTCAACACGAAACTTCAAGCTTCTGTCTCGAAAGCCCAAACCAAAAGTATTGATATTGAGCTTAGCCGTATGGAGGCAGAGGAAGCTATCCAGCATCTTTCAATCTTGAAGTTGTATCTCCCTGAATATTTCGATGGGGAGCGGAACTCGGTCCTCGCGTTGCTACGCTTCAAGCGTGTTAGCTTTAAAGCTTCGTTGATGAACAGTACTATCCGTGAAAAGGTCTCCGACCAGTCCTCTGTGTCTATCGCACAAGAGGAGCTTTTTACAGCTCCCGACGTCCTTGGGAAGCTGATGTGGATCGCCTCCATCTGCGACCGGTTTGTGAACTATATTAGTAGCTGTTCTGCCGAGGGCTTTGGTGCTGTCAAGGGAACGCTATTCGAGCTGGAGCCAGTGGAACGCACATTGAACTTCTGGGTCGAGAGCCTGAAGAAAAATGAGCTGAACATGAAGAAGTGTGCTGTGGAGCTGCAACGGTCCATTGCTCTGCTGTCGCATCTTGCAGAGACAGTCCTTCCCGCCTCCTTGGAGACTTTCGCTGATGAGCTATGCATGCGTTCATCGCTGACGCAGTCTTACCTTGACCATTCTGCAACATCTATATCACGACTCAGGTCATTGCTCCAGTCTAAGCTCGTGGTGCCCGAGGCGGGCGATGAAGAAAACAAGTTCCTATATAACAAGATGGATGGATTTGTATCTCAGGCTCGTGGACTCAAGGTGGCAATGGGAAAGATTTACCGCTCGCTGGAAGAATTGCAATCCAGATCTCTTGCTCTTTCTAACGTCGCAGCCGAACCCTTCAAGAGGACCGAGGAAGCTGCCGATGAAATTTCAAACCTTGCCAGGCAGCTTGGGGAGAACATCGTTGCGATTATCAGCGATGAGGAACGCATGGAACCATTAGCTCTCAATGAAACATTAGAGAGCATGTCCCAAACTTCTTCCTCGTATGTCCAGCCTTCCGAGCAAGGGACTGATAGCAGTGATGCGATGACATTGCTTGCCAATAAACTGCGCACTCTGGGTGGCTATCTAGAGGAACTTGATTCCATCTCATCTGATCTGACCATTACCACCGAATTCGAGAAACGGCCTTCCCCTTGGATTGCAAGAGCCGGGGAGCTCAAGTCGAACAAGACTATTTCTCCAGATGCCGATGAGGAGATTCGGCAGCTGAAGAATGAGATTCATGAGGCCTCAACTGCCTTGGGCGTTAAAGATAAAACCATCGAAGAGCAAGCTATCAAGGTGGAACTAATTGAGTCCCGGATGCGTGAGGCGAGCAAGAAGGCCGCTATGGTAAAGGACCTCGAGGCCAAGATTGAAGAAATGCAGGCAAAGGAGTCGGAACTTTCAGGGGCCATGGAAAATCAGCGAAAAGAGCTGGAAGTGATGGAAACCGAACGAGACGAGTTGAAGGCTCGCCTGGAGAGACTCAAGAGAGTCTCTGGCACAGCCGGAGTCACGTCTACAGGCGATGGCGTTGTGGTCGATAGTAGCATCTCGCTGGCGACGATGCGTGAGAACGAAGCCCTCCGTGCCGAAGTCCAAAGCCTCCAAGCTGCCGTGCGCTTCCTCCGTGAAGAGAACCGCCGCGTGAACATGCTCGACCCGTACTCCGTCCAACGATCAGCAGATATGCACTCCTGGCTCGACGTGCCGCTCACCCAGGCCAGTGCCAACCCCCCAGCGCGAGAAGCTACAGCAAACCGCCTCCGAAAGCCGAGACGTCCTCGGCCATCTGCTCAAGCTGACCAAGGAATCCAACGTCACCGACCTCCGATCCACCATGTCCCAAGACAACAGCAGCCGGGTAGCCTGGCGCCCATCCAAGACAAAACTCCGCTACCAAGTCCTCCAAAACCGCGAGAGCTTCGAGCGATGGTCCGAGTGGAAAAACGACATTGTCAGCTACGAGCGCGAACAAGACCGCGTTGCAGCCGCCAAACAGGAACGCGCCCTCCGCGAACGAGCCCAGCGTCACATGCCCCGGAATTCCGTCCATGGCGAGTTCCCCCAGGGCACGGGTCACGGCATGATGGGTCGTGCCTGGCAGATCCTCGGGATGCAGGATGATCGCAAAACGCCCAAGCCGGCCGAGCCATCTATTCTCCCGTCTTTTTAGATGGGATAGATATATCCAGAATTCGACTCTTTTCTTAAAGCCTGGACATAAAATCTTGATGTTTGTTTGATACCACTCGGAGCGTCTGTGATTGCGATTATAGTGATAGCTTTTGAAATGTATTATTTGATCTTGCGCTTATTGCAATTCCCATGTACATGTATTCATATCATGCTATTTGTTTTTAAGTATCAAGTGTAGTGTAAGCTTTATTTAGACAGCCTTTACACTTGTCTGACATCCAGTATGAGCAACCCTTCTAGAACACAGTATATATTATTCATTCAAAGGTGAAAAAAAAAAAAAAAAAAAAAAATTACAATTGGAAGCCTTGCAGAAAAATCAACAATTTTTAAATGATAATGCATCCAGCCAATATACATAAAGGTATTGTTATTATAATTCACAGCCGCTCGATATCCAGACACAAATGCAGATGATGATAAAAAAAAACCAGTCTAGATGAAAAGCTATAACTGCCTTATAAAAATTCACGCTCCATAATATGTAAAACCTGATAAAATAGACAACCCTTGAACAAAGAATAATAATACAACTCCTGGCTTAAACTGATGAAAGCGAACAGCACGACATGCAACATCCCGAAAGAATCCAAATCGAAGATCATAAAAGTGTATTAGGAAAACGATAGGCGAGGGGGAAGAAGTGAAATATTATCATTATGTAACCGTGCAAGTGAAGTAGGGGGGACTTTGTACAGTGCCGCGAGTGGATTAGGTAGAGGAGATCAAAGGATACCGGATAGAACGGCTTCGGTGGCTGTAGGAAAAATGTCAGATGTTTGTTCATGATATGGCATGTTTCAAGAGTGGAGGTATTCTTACCTGAGTTGATGTATGGCCGTTTGTAGTCCAAGTTGACACCGAACCGTCTCTCCAGTTCTTGCTTGATGCTCTTCTTGGTGACAGTCATCAAGTCTGCCGTGTGAAGGATGTTTCGGATCTCCGCGAGAATGGCATCGTCGGTGGGCAAGCCAGCAATATCCTCCATCTCCATGTCCATGTGTCGACTCATCCGTTCGGATGGGGCCAGCGACATGCGAGATCCATAGCGAGGCAGCTGTTCGAGCTGCGACATGGGTCGAGAGCCAGGGAATCCATAATCGGAATGAGCAACAGGGAAGTTCTTAGTACCGTAGGATATACCAGAAATTTCGGACCGGTCGTCACGCGACGTTTGGGCCTCCCACAGTTCGGCTTGATATTCTTCCCACCGCTTCTTCGGGATCGAAGCTGGGTCGAATTTGCCTTCGTCTGAGATGACGACTTTCCGGCCACTCTCTCCGGTAATAACACGAGTGTTACCCCAGGAGAAGTCATCCATGTGCCAGAAGGAGTAGAGCGGAAGAGCCAAGGAGTACACGGGAATTGCAAGGATGTATACAATCATCCAGCCAACCATTTCCCACTTGCGGCGGAGGATGAAAACAAATGCCTGAAGACCGTATGTCACACCCAGAAGAATGAATGCTGTATAGGGAACCACAGACGTGTCTCGGACAAGCCACACGATAAGATAGATAATGTACGCCACGGTGACAGGCATGATGACGGTACTGAGGAGATCGACAAAGACAATAAAACGCATACTGAAGCAGCAGAAACCACAGAGCTGTTGAATAGGAATCAGTTCGATCAGGTTGTGGACAGTCGAGTTAATCCAGCGACGACGTTGCGATAGGAAGACTGACCACTGCTCCGGAGCGATGGTCCAGGCATTGGCACGGAAGATAAACTTGGTCTTGTACTTCGGGTGATGTTTCAGAAGCAGGGTCGTCAAATAACGATCCTCACCTAAGTGTAGCAGGTTCTTCATATGCAAGGTATCAACTCGAATCTCAGAGTAGGTCTCGACGATTTCCTTGCTAACGAATAGTGGCTTTGCGTTCTCAGCTGAGCGAATACGATACATCGTGAAACAACCAGGCAAACACGTAACGGATCCGAAAAGACTTTCGAAGGCCTTGATGAGGTTGTGCGAAATGTAGTATTCATAAACCTGCATCATAGTAACCGCGGATGTTTTTGCGTTGGTTAAAGCTGTTTCTCCACAGACACCAATAAGTCGAGTATCGCCCAGGAATGCAGCTACCATTCGTGTTCCTGCATCTTGAGCAACCACCGTATCGGCATCGACCTGCAAGATAAATTCATAGAATGTGGGATTGACACCGATGATATTGCGTATCTGGTGATACATTTCCAGTTCCATGGGACTCATAGGAAGGTTGTAATGGACACGATTCAAGAACCGCATGAGAACCATTTGGGAGTCACGTTTGCCTCGGTTTCCAGGCCTCGATACCTCAGAGGGCTTTCCAACCTTGACCACGACGAGGAAAGGAACGATATGTCCTTGTACTTCATAAAGACCGGAGTAGACCTTTGCCATGTTGTGTTGCTTCATACCCTCGCCCAAACTGTCAAAGCTGAGAGGCTCGGGATCGACCGATTCTGGGACACCGAAGATATCCAAGACAATCCTTGGAGTAGGACGGTCGTTACCTTGACCAATAATCATACCATCGCAAATGACGAGAAGAAGTTTACGCTTGTCATCATAGCGCATGCGTGCCATGGAGTCGATAGCTCGGCGAAGGGATTCTTCATCTTCTGTGTAGGCCGGAACCTGACAAATGATGAATTTATCCAGATTCTCGGGAACGTTTTTCTTGCCGAATTGTAGAGCAGCCAAGAATTTGAACGTGATAACCGCGCAGATAATGATCGAAATGGATAAAATGAAGTAACGGGCGAACTGGCATTGAGGCGAATTTCGGGTGTCAACATGGCCAACAAAGAACAGGTTGTCCAAGCAAAGTTGCATGCGTTCACGCATTCCCGAATCAATATCGAGATTTTCCCAGTATTTCGAAAGGTCCTGACCGGGGAGTTGCTGGAAGAGATCGACAACCATAGAGTCCATGAAATCCGTGTCAACTTTCGAGGGCACCGATTTTCCTGGGGGAGCTGCCGATCTCCGACCTCCAGTAATGTACGTGGTAAGATCATAGACTTTGCCATTGATACTACCGATCGACTGGGATTTTCCTGCCAAGGTCTTCAGATAATCTGAACTGTAGCCGATGAAGCCCTTTTTGTAGTTTGCCCGTAGCATGACCATCTGCTCGTAGAACCAATCCGGACGAGAGTCATTGGTGAAATACCGGAAGTCATGGTAGTTGGCGTTGGTATCCGTGCTACTGATTGCAGTCACCGAGCCCGAGACGTTTGTCGGTTTGTAGTCCAAAAGCACGGTAGGATCGATGTGCCCATCTTTACCCTGGCACAAAGCAGACACTTGGACGGGGAAAAGGCTGGTAGCATCGACACCAGCGTACTTCTTTAACGCTGACTCTGGCACAATATCAGGGTAATGGGATGGCATAAAAGCGTCCAAGTCGAAAACAACACCTCGGATGGCAACGTAAGAATTGTGGCCATCTTTGCCGTTGTGAGAAGCTAACTCGGATGCCGAATAAACGTGTTGTGTGGGACAAACCAATCCAGGGAAAGCGACGATGAAGAAAATGGCGACGGCACAGCTGAACCAGATGATTATGTTGATAGCCAGCTTTTCTCGCCAGGCGATTCGCACATCCTTTCGTGACATTCTTCCAAAGAATTTGATAGCAATGTCGGGAATGTAAAATGTCAGTATGTAAACGAGTGCCATCCACCGCTTGCGGCTACCAGAGACAGGGGCATCATCCACTTCCTCCATCTCCTTCTCATTGCCCTTTTCCAGCATCTGCTGCCTGGTCTCCAGGTTGCGGAACATATCACCCGAATTGAAGGCAGAGCCTCCCGCGTCAGAGCGTCCATCCAGATCGCGGCTGCCAAAGTATCCTTGCTTGTCTTCGCCGTAGATAAAGGCACCGGGAGACTGGTCGGCTGGATTGAGAAGTCGCACTTTAGAGTCCATATAGGCAGCATTACGTGGGTGAAGCAAACCATCCTCGTCCGGCTGACCGGCGAAGGGGATAACGCGTTCCCCGACCTTTGCGAGATCTGCCCAGCATCGCTCGCTAAGGAAGACACCAGTGCTACCAACTCTGGCTTCGTTTCCTGGCCATTTTCTTTCGTCCAGGACGACTTCTGACTTCTCTTTATCACTGCCGACGACAACGTTACCGAGTTCAGCCAAACCAAGGAACTCTGCGAATGGAAGGAAAACGCTAAAATCAGCATTGCGCAACCTCTGACTGATTTCAGCGATTCCGAAGGTCTGAACTTGGGCTCGCACGCATTTGCTGTCGAACTGGTTGGCGATTCGTCGATCGTTTGGTTTCAAACAGAAAACGAAGTATGGGTTCAAGTTGGCTGAGCTCAAGCATTTATTGACGATCTCAAGAGAGGAGAGGAATTGACCAGCTGCACCTTGGATACCACCAGTGAGCACGCCTGTCTTCCGCCCCGCAGAACCTTTCTTGATGGAACCTGGTTGGCTTTCGTATTCCTCTGCTTCTTCGGCCAAGGAGGCATCGAACATTCTGGCAGATGGGTTTGTCCTGCGTCTGGCGATACTCGGCATCCGCAATGGCTTTGAACTGACTTGTGCTTGCATAATAGCCGTTTTCTCTCTCGGGTGAGAAACGGTTTGCAAGGCATCCTGTCCAAAGAGGTCCTTGACGAACTCGCTTCGAGTGGACTTCATGAGATTCATCAGGTCACTTGAAATGACTTCCCCATTCTCTTCAATCAGGCCAGTGGCAGCGTAGTCGACCTCGCCGGCAAAATGTTTTACTGTAAATGCTGAGCGGGCTGCATCTGAAACGAAGTTGCTGCCAGGAGCTCGCCCCGGGTTGCTAACAAGAATGGCAGGATTCTTGTTTTCAAAGCGCTTCTTGATACTCTCAATGAATTGAGCGTCGGACCTTCCACGCCTGCCCTGATCATCGAGAATGCTCAATAGACCATTTCCATGTTTCAGAAGCCCACGCACAGCATCCGTATTATCGAAATAACTCGTAGGAGGCACAGTCACTTCTTCGCGCTCTAGCATATCGGCCTTTCGGTCAAAGAATGACTGGAGGCAATAGTTGTAGAGCGATTCAGTTGCCGCATTGTTAAGGAGCTGATCCAAGGTAGAACCAGTAGAACAGGCTTGAGAAAAACCGGGAAAGTCAACAATGGAGACGGTGTTTGCAACGCTGTCTTCTGCGGCACAAATTTTTTGGTTGACCGTCTCGATCACATAGGCCACCAGAAGTGAATAAATGGTGCGTGCAAGTTCATCAGCGTTTTGTCGTGCGCCTTTGGGATCCAGCATGACGGTCACACGCTCCCGGTGAATTGTTTTCGTTTTGTAGCCCAAGCTAATCTCAAGCTCCTCGAGTCCCAAGCCCAAAAAGGCGGCGATGATAGCGAGTACATCCTTGTTCTTCACGATGGTAACGGTCTCACCACCTTCATGCGAGTATCCACCACTCTCCTCTGCGGAGGTGGTGGTAGATTGTCCACTGGCAAACTCCAGCTGTCCAAGGTGAAGGATACTTGCCAGAATCTGACAGATTTCTGCGATTTCGTTCCGGGAAAATTCCAACTTTCTCAGTGCCGTCTTGAAATGTTGGAAGCCGTCGGTGTCGTTGACTCCCACCTTCAACTGAGTCGGATGGCCCAGATATCTCCATCTCTTGTGGCTCACTGAACCAGACGAGAGCTTGCCCCCAGAAGTGGTTATGTGGATGGAATTATCGATACCCAGATGGGCCTTTTCTGCAGCACTTGTACCAGCTAGCAGGTAGTAGAGAACATGGAAACTTCGCTCGCCCGTCGGTACTGAAGCAATTCGACTCCGCTCCAACCTGTGATCAATGACCTTACCACCGATCAGGGTAGGGTTGAGGGAGGATGATCCATCGTATTGCAATTCCAAGAACAGACCGGATTTAGAGGCTGTCTGCGTGGTCAGGGACTTGGTGGTAGTCAAAGTGTCAAAGACAAAAGTTGCATAGGATAGTTTCGATGATAGCGGGGTAGATGAAAACGAGAGCAATGAGGACAGGATATGCGCGCGAATTGTCGTTTTACCAGCTCCACTCTCTCCTCTGTATCTCTGTTAGCTGACTGCATAGAATCCGTGCATTTATGTCCACCTACAGAAACACAATAGCTTGATTTTCTCCCCGAGCACCTAGTCTCGTAAAAGCCCGTCGAGCCAGATCCTCCGCCTCCCCCATGGCACTGTCCTCCTTACCGCCATCGGGGCCTTTTGAAGACGAAGTATAAGTATTAAGACAAATCAATGCTTGAGATGACAGGCGGGCTGTTGGTAAGCCAACATGAAACCTATAGAATAAAATCACCAGTGAGCAAGTTGCATAGGACGAGTTGATCAGGAAGTGGACTGTACCGGCTTGCTAAATGTGCCGTCAAGTGGGTATCTGATTGTAGATGCGATGGCAGTGATGGGAGCGACGACTGCGCATGAGACGGAGTGCTGCCCGCCATGATTTCAGCCGTGTCGAAACCTCGACACTTGAGGCCTCAAAGGTCAACCAAAAACGACGACGATTATGGCTTGTAAGAAACTGATCCTTTTCGAAGTATGGTGACTGATCCGAAGAATGTGGGAGTGTTTGCCGCCTGGTCTCGAACCCAGTCGACTCTTCAGACCACCCGCTCAGGCCTGTGTGATCAGGGAAATGTGGAAAGTTCGTGTAGGCTATTTTTGGGAATCGGGAATGTTGGCAGTGCCTAGCAGTGAATTAAGAATCCCTAGCAACCGAGTAACGTCAAGCACATTGCCTGCATTGGGCTATCAATAATACTGCAAGCCGGCCATCAAGTAGTGGAAACGCGTGGGAAACAAATTGAGGCGATGGAGCGAATGTGATGGCGAGGTGAAGCGCTGGATGTAAGGGCGAGAGGGGAACAGGATGGCGCCGATGGTCTGGATTTCTGGAAAGCTTGCGATTTGGGATAAAACGAGAGTGTGTTGGAGGATGAAACAGAAGAGGAAAAAACACGGGAAGCGAAGGGAAAGCAGATATCTCTCTGCTGGCTATCCACAGAACCAGAAACGAAGTTTTAGAATTTTTTTTTCTCTTGAGAAAGACGACCTTGCGCCAGAAGGACAGCTTTTTTTGACATTGATAGCGTCCGGGGTCACCGCCCACGATAGTAGAGAAGTGTAAGACAACAGAGGATCAGATGCTATCAGTAGCTCAATACAAGTGGTAATACGTGGTCATGACCAGCTGGATACAATTGCAATACAGCGGCGCATCACCAGCAGAGCAGCACAGCCAATGGCCAGACGGGCAGGAATAATAAGCAGCAAGCGTCAGGCCCACCGATACAAGGGAAAAACACCATGACGATGGCCTCGCGCGGCAATCAACTAAGTGGGATATGCTGGACCCTCTCCGACGGCCGAACCGTCCGTATAACCGGGTGGAGGTCTCAGATGCAAGAGGAACAGATCCCCACCTGGCGATAGAACCGTAGTGGCCATAGTACCAATATTTCATGCTAATCACAAATACGCCATTGACAGATCAGAAGATCAGAGAGGATCAGGGGCTGTTTGGCCGACCGCCAGAAACTCAGTTCACCGTACTATCCCACTATCCAGTACTAGGCGATGCTCACATTGCGACCATTTTATGATAGAGTCAATTTTGCAGAGTGCAGTATGTATTGAGAATCTCTGCGTCTGTCTGTACCTGATTCTTTCTGTCGTGCTGGAATTTTCCGTGGGAACGTATCGATACAACCTCGGGTATTTGAAATTTGATGCATACACAGTTTGGGGCAAATTTTATTTTCTCCGTTTTTTCTATATTTCTTTTTCTCTGATAATAAATGAAGTCTCCGTATGGGCTGAAAGAAAGAAAGGAAAAGAAGAAAAAAAGGAGTGGATCGATCTGCTTGAGCTAAAAAGGTACCCATGCCCCACAAGGGAAAAGCGTGAAACTAGTAGGGTCTTTTTGCTCCTCGGGTAAAGATGCCCGCCAGAAAATAAAATGAAAAATAAATACAAAAAAACCCATTCCATCGACCACCATGGGCCATCCAGGGCATACCATACACCGACCCCTGTATGTGTAGTGTAAATGTAGGTGTAGGTAGGTGTAGGTACGGTGAACGCAGAGTGGTATTGCATACGCATGTACAGACTACATATATTTATTCATTCTTTTTTTAACCGGGTTAAGGCTCGCCGAAGATCATGATGAGAGACAAAGAGTAAAAATAACAACAGGATCTGAAACTGACAGTGGGAAGAGAAGATGGGATGCATGACTCTAACATATGACAGCTGGGCAGAAAAGACTGGAACTGCAGTGGCAAAAGGGATATTCCGCCCTTGACTGGACCCTGGAGTGAGACACAGTAAGACAGGGTGCACCAAATATAGGGCCACTCATTGCTGGGTGCTGGTTTGGCTGCGGATCTGACCGTCGCGTCTGCGGTGATTGGCTGGAACACGTTCCATTCAATTCTGGCTCGGTCCAACGTCACATGATAGGAGGGGGAAAAAAATAAAAAAATCAACAATCCTCTCAGTGCTCAGAAAGCCATATTGGGCATTGTTATAATAATGAACATGGTTTAGATATATGCAAAGTATCAGATAAATGTATGCTCCTATAGCCCCTTTCTTATATCAAATCAACATCCTGCAGATAGTCAAATGATAAATCCACTGCCGATATCAACAGCAAACACACTAAAGTATGGAGTATGCACTATCGCATGCAATTAGCCTATCAGAGTTAGCTAGTCCCCTGCTAGTCTCAACTATAGTAAATATTCCACTCTAGTCATACATAGCAGTATTAATCGTACCACAAAACACTCCAAACACTGAAGCACTCTCTGACAGCTGGCCGTATTTCTGGTATCTTACACCTTACCCGTATTTACCAGCTAGTTCCGAAGGTACCATACGAAAGGGCCGCAGCTTTGCGACTTGTATCACAGGTTCAATTGATCTTCTTCTGTCTTATCCAAAGACCTTTCGTCTTTTTTCTTTTCTTCTTATTTTGCCTGATCTGAAGCGACCTGTGATTTATCTTGTTTTCTACTCTTTTCTTCTGTAATCCTAATGTCGTTCTCCCTCGGTCTCCTCTCTTCATAATCACTAACCTAAACCCCATCTTCCAGACGCTCGTTATCGAATTTCTCCAAGTCGCTCGCTCCAAAAATCAATAATTTGCAGCACGTTTTGTTGAGATTCCCCTCTCCACCCCACATCCTATATCTGGAAACATCTTTCGATCATCCGTGAGACGCCAGAAGTCAAACATCCTCGCCTTACTCTACACCTATCTGCTATCGCTGTCGACGTGAAGAAAAGAATCCCCATGTTTTGACCTGCAGCTTTCGACAACGCACCTTTTGCCTCGTCTGGTTGTGCAAAATAATCGCCAGGTCAACTTCCGTTGAATTTCGGTATTGACTGCGTGGTTAAGATAAGCACCATGTCGAATCGTTACTCTGTCTACTCCAGCCATTCGGCTGGTTTGTCTACCGGTACTCCTCGATTCTCTCCTCAGCAAGCCTCCCAGGTTTCAACCACAACCCTTCTCAATGCCTTGCATTCATTCTATACCTCGGGGCAGCCATATCAGTTGGATGCGAGCACAAGTCTGGTTGTAAATACTTGGCTTACTGCTACACGCACGACACCCGATGGCCGTACTGGGGGAACCATCGATCGGGAGCTGGCACTCCGAGCGTGGGAGCATGCAAGACGAAGAGCCGAAGATGGCTGCATCGTTCTCTGGTTGGTTTTAAACCCCTTCACAAGTAGGCTGCTAGCTAACATATACCAAGCTCGACTCATCAATCGACCCCGTCCGTGCTACAGCCATATCTGGCAGCGCTACCTCTTCCTACCCCCACCACTGCATTCACAGCTCTGACCGTTCTTCGACCTTTCCTTTCCGCTGTCACGTCGTTTAATCCATCGTACTCCCTCTACTCCGCTCTCGCTGCGTCCTTCACCCTCTCATTACAAGGCGATGTGGTTGGCTTAACCTATTCCCTTGCAACGACCGGTATCAATGTTCGGAAAGGACTGTTGGATATCCCCAGCGAACCAGGCTATCGGGCCTTTGACGTCTTTTACTATCTCTTGACATCCGCATCAACGCCAGCAGAGAGAGAGTTCTTGGATCTGAAGAGTGCCTCCGAATATTCATTATTAAACAAGTCTGGCACTTACAAGCCTCCGTCCTATCTTCCAACTGCAGATGATGACGCTGCCGCGGAAGATTTCAGGGCCTCGCTCAAAGCTATCAATATCAAGGGCGCCTCCCAGCGAGGTCTCTTGTCAACCCTCGCGGGTTTGTTGAAACTTGGCAATGCATCGGGCTTTTTTGTCGACCAAGAGGAACTCGAGGATGTCTGTGAAGAAGTGGGCGGCTTGCTTGGTTTGGATCCAGAGGTTCTCCTGCGGAAATGCTCCACCGACGAGCGGGAGATTCTGGTTGCAGGCATTTACGAGGCGCTCGTGGACTGGGTGATCAGCAAGGTCAATGAGGCCATCGCCAGCGAGATCAAGGAACTCAATGATCATGTTGGCCAGTGGTCGAACGATGACACTGTCAGCATAACAGTTGTCGATGTCCCCAGACCGGCATTTGGAAAGGCCGTAGCCATGAGAGGAGTGTTCGACGACAACTTGGGTATCAACGCCGAAATGCGTGAGGATGGTGTCCACATTCCCCCGGCGGGAAATTCAGTAATCAACGAGATGGATAACGCAGTGGCTCAAGTTGAAGCCGACCTGGGGATCACTACCGGCTCTGCATGGCACGAAAGAGAATACGAGCTCGACAAGCGACAGGGAGTTTTGGAAAAGGTTGGCTTGGAAGTCGAAACGGACGCTTTTCTACGGCAGCTACTGTTCCCTGTTGGCACCGAAGGCATCTCGCTCGGCAAACGGGGCCGATTCGATCTCCCCGCTACGTTGGGAAGCAGCCGTGTTTGGTATCAAATCTCGATGCACCCTACCGACGATTCACCTGAAGCCTTGAATTCTCTGATGTCAACTACGACCTGGTCTGCAGGTTCTGTGTCCCGTCAGTTGCGTGACTGGAGGCTTGCTGAATGGGCGAATCGTCGTCTCAAACAGCTTGACTTCACTGCTGATTTCGATATGGAGGAGTTTTACAGTAGGTATGCCCGATTAGGGTGTATGGAAGGCAAAGATGGCATTGAAAATTGGATCCTTCAGCGGGGATGGACCAACGGTGATGCCTTTGTCGGCCACCAGCGTATTTGGATGAGGGAAAATGCATGGTGGGAGGCAGAGACAATGCTTGACCTCAAGCCTGACGAATCCCCTCCGATCAACCCTTTCATGCTTGGTAATGGTCTTGTGGACCCCAGCTATGTACCCGACATGGGCTACCCAATGGCAGAGTCGACAAGCCTCCTAAACGTTGGGCATGATGCTTCAATGCAAAAGGGTATGCTAGCTCCCAGTTTTCGTGGAGGAGCAAAGTCGATCTCTCCTAGTGTGCCGCATACCATGAATATGGGAGGTGACTATGGCCTGGGCTCGAAGGGTGATGACAGGAAGTGGGACAACACATATTACGATACCGAATTTGGGCAATACATTGGCGAACTCGACCCCGAACATGGTGAACCTAAACATATTGAGAAAAAGGAAATTACTCTCGGTCGACGCATGTGGACGGGCTTCGTTTGGGCCATGACCTTCTGGATTCCATCCTTCCTGCTTCGTTATGTCGGTCGAATGAAGCGCCCCGATGTGCGGATGGCCTGGCGAGAAAAGCTGGTTCTTTTCTTCCTGATCCTTCTGTTCAATGGTATGGTCTGTTTCTACATTATCGCTTTTGGTGATCTTCTGTGCCCGAATAAAGATAAAGTATGGAACGAGAAGGAAGTCGGTTACCATGAAGGCGATGACGATTTCTATGTCAGCGTTCATGGCAAGGTTTACGACATTAGCAAATTCTGGCGAATCCAGCACAGTGATACGTCGATCGAGACAACTTCATCCAACATGAAGCCGTTTGCAGGACAGAACCTCGATGCCTACTTTCCCCCACCTCTTACAGAAGCGTGCAAGCCATTTGTGGATGACGAGTCGATCACGTTGCAAAACAACAACACCGATGCCGTCTTGTATCCACAGGCGTTGCACGACTGTGGACCCCGAAATCAACCTGACAAAAGCACTGCACTTCACGAGATTAGCTGGTATGCAGACAAATTCTTACCAAAAATTAAGGAATACTACAAAGGTGATGTCGTTTGGAAACGGAGTGTGGTCTCATCGCAAGCGACCGACAGTCAACGGTATTGGGTGATTGTCGACAAGAAGATTTACGATTTGACGAATTACTTCTATACACTGAAGATGATGAACAATATCGACACCTATAGTTTCCTGCCCAGCTCTGTGACGGAACTATTCAAAAACTACCCCGGTACTGATGTTACTGACAAATGGCAAGACACGACGCAGTTTAAAAATGCCCAGAATTGTCTCGACAACGTGTTCTATGCCGGGAAGGTTGACTTCCGAGACTCGCCCAGGTGTACAGTCAACAACTGGATTCTACTGACATTTACCGTTCTCATTTGCGCCGTTGTGATTGTCAAGTTCCTTTCTGCTCTCCAGCTTGGTTCCAAACGACGGCCCGTTCCACAGGACAGATTCGTCATTTGCCTTGTCCCTGCATACACAGAGGGCGAGGATGCCCTGCGTCAAGGTCTAGACTCTTTAACCGCTCTGCAATATGACAACAAGAGAAAGCTCATCTGCGTTGTCTGTGATGGAATGATTGTTGGTGGAGGTAACGACCGGCCAACCCCAAAGATTGTCCTCGATATTCTCGGGGTAGACCCAAAGATCGATCCTCCTGCACTGCCATTCAAGTCCATTGGCCAAGGAAGCGACCAATTGAATTACGGAAAGGTCTACTCGGGTCTTTACGAATACGAGGGCAATGTCGTGCCTTACGTCGTTCTCGTCAAGGTTGGAAAAGAGTCCGAGCAAAGCAAATCCAAGCCTGGTAACCGGGGTAAGCGTGACTCGCAGATTCTGCTGCTCAATTTCCTGAACCGCGTGCATCACCGTTCGCCGATGTCACCATTCGAGTTGGAGATCTTCCATCAAATCAACAATATCATCGGTGTTGATCCTGAACTTTACGAGTACTGCCTGATGGTGGACGCCGATACAAGTGTTAGAGAGGATTCACTCAACCGTCTAGTTGCTGCCTGTGCGAACGATGCGAAAATTGCTGGTATTTGCGGAGAGACCAGTCTTCAGAATGAAGAACGGAGTTGGTGGACAATGATTCAAGTTTATGAGTACTACATTTCCCATCATTTGGCCAAGGCGTTTGAATCTCTTTTCGGTACCGTTACTTGTCTGCCCGGATGGTAAGTCTTTCTTTCTCATTCCGTCTTTGTCACGCCTACTAACATTTACCAGCTTCTGTATGTATCGGTTGCGAACTGCAGATAAAGGTCGACCACTTATCATATCCGACAAGCTCATTGCCGAATATGCAGATAATGATGTGGACACGCTGCATAAGAAGAATCTTCTCTCCCTTGGTGAGGACCGTTACTTGACAACATTGATGGCAAAGCATTTCCCTACCATGTCCTACAAGTTCATTCCCGATGCATACGCCAGTACTGCTGCCCCGGAGACATGGAGCGTTCTTTTGTCCCAGAGACGTCGCTGGATTAACTCTACTGTTCACAACTTAGTGGAAGTGGCCATGCTGAAAGATCTATGTGGCTTCTGCTGCTTCAGTATGCGATTCGTCGTGCTGGTTGACCTTCTAGGAACAATCATCCTTCCAGCCACCTGTGTTTACTTGGGATACCTGATCTACCGTGTCGCTAGTCATACCGGCCCGTTCCCTCTGATTTCCATCATCATTCTGGCGGGTGTCTATGGTCTTCAAGCTATCATTTTCCTTGTCAAACGGCAGTGGCAGCACATTGGATGGATGATCATTTATATCCTGGCTTATCCGGTCTACAATTTCATCTTGCCTCTTTACTCTTTCTGGAAACAGGATGACTTTGGTTGGGGTAGTACTCGTGTTGTCATTGGTGAAAAGGGAGACAAGCGTGTGGTTGCGGTTGAGGATGAAGGCTTCGATCCCCGCAGCATTCCTCTCCAGCGTTGGGACGATTATGCCCTTGCCAATAACCTCCCTGGTCGTCGTGGAGATGCAAGCATCAGCCAGGAGAAGTTGTTCCCGCCGAGATACACAGATGAGATGGCCATGGAGATGGATGATATGCACTCCAACTACTCCTCTGTTAAGCCTGCGTCAACTATTCTCACTGGGTTCCCTCATAACCGGAACACTGGTCCGTACATGCCTCCACACTCACCAGCACATTTTGGCGGCAACGTTCCAGGAAACAGAAACTCGCATCTTTCGAACTTTTCGAGGTACACCGATATGGGTCAAGCGACAGGTCACCAGGCCTCGCGACACATGTCCATGGGCGGTCTTAGTCACTACCAAAACAGCCCCATGAACAACAGCCGACATAGCGTGGGAATGATGCAGAGTACCGACAACCTGCTTGGAGGCACCCCACGACCAGTCTCTCGCAGTCCGCTCGGCGCAGGGTATAATTCGAGGCCCACCAGTGCGTTTGACTTCCGAGGGGGAGTAGGAGGACCCGATGATCATTCCATCGCGGAGGCTGTTCGGAGCTGTCTAGCAGAGGTCGATCTGGATAACGTGACAAAGAAGCAGGGTGAGTAAACCAAATCATTCCTAGTCTATACATATAGCCATACTAACAAGGTCCCAGTCCGCGTCCTTGTCGAGCAGCGACTGCAAACAACATTAACGGGCGAGAAGAGAGCGTTCCTCGACCGACAGATTGACCACGAATTGGCGAATATGTGAGCCGACCAAACTGTCATATTGTACACAGGAATACAGGATGTGGATATTTTCCTTTTCTATTTTCTTTTTTTAACGGACGGGGATCATCTAATATATGCACTCGACTTGTCACCATGAAAATATTTCTTTCGGCTGGGCATGCATGGCGTTTTGTTTTTCGTATGAAATTATTTTTGAGCATTCAGCGATCTGTTTTATGTATCAAGCAAGCATGGGGATTTGTATTGATTGTATCATTGTTGATCTAGATAATATTCTAATGATGAGGACTTGGGATAACTTATAGTGGAATAGAAGTAGCCAGATATATGATCACTTCGCAAGATGACTACCTGCAGCTCATATGCAGAGCAATTCTAGCGTGCCACATGAGGTGGGGTTGATGAACCTGTTCCTGTCATATCCATCAACATCCTATATCCATCCCATCAACAGATTAATTAAACCAACACGCGTATACTACCACTGCATATCTACAATAAAATAAAAAACAAGATATAAAATGTCAACCCAACAACCCCCCTCCCCCACCACCCCAACATCACCAACAACAACCTCTTCTCCCTCCAACATCAACACCAACACGACAAACCCATCAACCTCCCCCACCTCCTCCCAACGCACAATTGAAGCCCGCGCCGCATTCACCGCATCCCTAAAATCCGTCGGCGCAAACTACGACGCCGAGCTCCGCGACCGCGCGCGCAATCTCCACGACAACACCGCCGCCCTCGACAAGCAGCAGGCGGATCTGCAGCGGGCGACGAACGAGCTGGGCAGGCAGAATGAGCAGTGGGGGAAGGTAACGGACTCGGCGCGCGAGGGGTTGAAGGAGATTGGAGACGTGCAGAATTGGGCGGAGTTGATTGAGAGGGATTTGTTGGTTGTGGAGGAGACGTTGAGGATGGTGGAGGAGGAGGATGAGGCGGTGGGGAGGGTTGAGGGGGATGATAAGGGGAAGGGAAAGAAGGCGGGTGGGTGGATGAAGTGGTGGTAGGATTGGATTGTTGGATTATTGTATGTTACGATATGTTTTCTATTTTATTTGTTTGGTTAGATGTTCAATATCCAAGAATATCCAAATGATCTCATGTCTATTCTTCCATTTCTTCCTCCATTTCTTCCTCCTCTTCCTCGTCCTCTTCATCTCCATCCTCATCAGTATCCCCATCACTAGCCATCTCATTCATATAATCTCTCCAAACGTCCAGTTTATTTTCGGGTTCGCCCCCTTCATCCTCCTCTTTCCACTCATCCCATTCATTCCACTGACCCAGGCTCATCAAATGTCTCATCGTCGGCCGTCCATGTGGACAATTCCACGGCTTGTCAATCGTCCCCATATTCCTCACCACCTTCACCATCTGTTTCTGCGTCAGGTTTTTCCCAATCATAATACTCGACCGACACGCCCGCATGGCGAACATCTTTCGCACTTTACCCGGGCGAGGGATATAAGAAGCAGATCCTGTAGTCCCGGTTGCCGGCATCTCGGATAACAAGACGATCAGCTCCTCTAAATCTCGAACACCGAACACGACCTCTTTGCTCAAAGGTAGCGAGACTAGCTTGCACCGTCGACCGATGGGCTCGTTTCCGCTGTCGTCGATTTCCACCACAAAGCCGTTCTTTTCTAACGCGGCTTGGTTCTCGATCACTATCTCCTCTTCGACAGCAGTGAGGTCGAGGGTTTTGGGCTGCACGAGACGTTGGTTTTGCACGACTGTTTCGGCTTGAAGGCGTTCAAAGTTGATCTTTTCGTCCGAGGCATGTTGGTCGATGATGAAGAGCTCGTCTTTGGAATTGCTTGATCCACCCGCACCGTTCGATCGAGTGGCTAGGATGAAACCGAGATTGAATTGGCCGATGATGCGCATTTTGGCAAAGTCGTCCTTGGTCACTGTCAGGGACAGGCGTTCTTCTGCGGCCTCCTGTGACATGGCCAGGCCGTCTTCATCTTGAGACTTGGAAGCGTCCATCGCGTGTGATCGGAGGCTATCTTGTAGTTTGTCGATCTGGGATTGTATACGAGAAAGCGATCCGTTGATCGTACCCACCAGGTTAACGGTGGAATCGCGATGGCCAGCGCCCTTGTTCAACTTGTTTGCTCGATTGACGCTGTTTTCCTGAGGCAGCACGGCCTTTTCCTCTGCTTCTCGGATAAGTCGTAGAACTTCGGCTTCTTCCTTGGCCTTCTTCTCTTCATCTAGACGAGCTTCATCCGCGCCAGCAGATGGTGTATTGCTCACTTCCAATTCACCAGGCGGATTGGTATCGGGTGGAACTTTATCCTCTTCATCCTCCCCTGATCTTCTTTAGTGAGAAACTTTTTGCTTTTGTCATCTAATGGGACGAACAACTCGGAGCCGTCATCGGACTGTTCATCCACTATTTCATCGACCTCTTCTACCTCTTCGTCTTCCCGTTCCCCTTCCTCATATTCATCCTCATCCTCATCCCCATCACCATACCCCTCCTCCTCTTCGTCTTCATCTTCGCTACCCTCAGCCTCCTCGGCCTGTGACCCCGGGGCCGCAAAAGATTTCATATGTTTGCCAAATATATTAGGACGGGACGGGGTGTGTATCCGCCTCTTTCGAGTCGAAGTGCCATTTCCGGAGCTAACAGAGCCCGCGTCCCTCTTTCGAGGTATACCACTTCCTACCATAGATGTAACAGTTCGGTTACCGATAGTGATTGTAGCAACTTCAGCTGGCATCCGCCTAGGCCGCATTCGATCGAATGCATTTTGTATAGCATTTGGCATTTCTTCGGTAGAGTTCGTTGGAAGTGAAGACATTGGTTGTTCGTGTTCATGGGCAGGTGTAGTGCTTTGTGGAGATTCATCTTCAACATCTGCTGGAACTACTTCCTCTGCAGCATCTTGCGCCTGACTTTCTTCATCGATGGGCGACGTCTCTCGGTTGAAACTGCTTTGTATGCTGGCGGGCTGTTCAGGCAAGCTTGATTCAGTCCTGGTACTTTGCCTGATAGGCGAGGAATCCAAGACCCTTTTATCTGATACATTGGCAGGCGCAGGAGACGATGGTACTTCTGCCTGGATACCACGGCTACCTAGTCCGCCTAGAAAGCTCTTCATCCTGCTCTGAGAACTGACTTGACTTGATTCCGCTTCATTTGTTGGGGTTTTATTCTCATCTTCGGCCGTATCCGCATCGCTCTTAGAAGGTCGACTGGGTGTACGCTGCAACCCACCTAAAGCAGGCTGTTTCGTGACGGCGGGAGATTGCTTAAAACCAAGAACCTGCGACTGAGGAACCGTCTGATCCGAAGACTCGAATAATTGCGTAAGAGACGTCTTGAGTGACTCGATCATAGCCCCAGCATCATGCAGTAGAATGGTTCGCTTATCCGGGGAGACGTTGACGTCGTATGCATTCGTATCCATGTGGAAATCGGCAAAGACGAATGGCGACTGGGAGACATTGAATGACTTGTACACTTCATTAAACGCCTTAGCAATTTGTGGCAGCCCACAGGGTCGCGAATTCACAAAGAACATCTGTCGATCAGGCGTCTGTCGTCCTTCCCCGAAAACCGGCCGAGAAATATGTCCACGAACCAAGAGTTTGTTTGACTCTCCTCCAGTATCCCCCAAGACTCCTTGTCTCCCAGCCGTCGAAGGTTCGAATTCCAGTGTAAGCTCCAGCGGTATTAGAGCAAGTAGGGTCTTTGCGCCGTATACATTCGCAATGTTTTCCTTGGTTGTTTGGTTGCCATTCGTCGAAAAAACCACCACGTTTCGGGTCTTCCCAACCGTGTTCTTCACGCTGAAACGCACACCGGTACTGACACATGCATACGCATGGAGTAGGTTGAGCACCTTCCCGTATTCACGCTTGATATTCTTCTCGAGCTCCCGACGTCGGACAGGAAGTCGTTTGAACAATCCCCCCACTGAAGCCGTCGTCCCTTTCTGACCCGCCACAATCTGGGTCTTTTTCAACTTCCCTGATACTTCGAATTCGAGTCGATTAGCTTTCGGAGCTTGATTGGCCTGGGCGGTAACGATTTGGAACTCGGATAGAGCGCATAGTGACGACAGCGCTTCGCCGCGAAAACCGAAGGTGTGTAGGCTGGAGAGGTCATCGTAGGAGGAGAGCTTGGAGGTGTAGTGCTTAAGTGCTGCTTTAATCAGTAAAAAGGAAGCATGTAAGCAACCAGAGATTCCTACCGATGTTCTCATAATTCTCTGGCGAGATTCCGCTACCATTGTCTTGCACCTCGATCAGGTCCAGCCCGTTATTCTTGAATCGAACCTCTAGAGCAAAACCCATCAGAAATCCTGTCCCACGAGCAGCTATAGCAGCTAAATAATCCTAGATCAGCTTACCGACCGACGTAGTACCAGCATCAAGACTGTTCTCGACCAGTTCCTTCACGACTGAGCAAAGGTCGACAATAACTTGACCGGATTGGATTTGATGAACCTGAAATACGACCAGGAATTAGTACACCGTGGATTTTTCGATCGCAGCCGATGAAGGGAATGCGAACCGTACCGAGCGGGCCTCGATGGCCTTGATGGTCGCCATACTCATCCCATGATGGTTGAAGAGTTCGGGTGGTGACGCGGATTGCGGCGCGTTCGTCGGCCACTTTACGCGTGCCGCTCGGATGTTCAACCACGGGCTTTCTACAATTTACGGTGTTCTATAACGCAATTTCAAGGATTTAGAATATAGGAGAAAAACACTTGGGGATATATATTTATCAGTACAGAATCTGTCACAAATTGCAATATGGTACGATAGTACTGCACAAACGAATGACGGCAATGAGATAGAGTACATTATCGCTACCAACCAACGCCCAACTCCACGTCAAAAAAATGATAGAATATAATAAAGTGAAACCCAATCTCCTTTAATAGCTGTCAAACCGACCGGGCATGATGACGGGGGCAATCAAAGTCCACATATAAATGGCATAGCAGACCCAGGCGCTGATGATCTTCACCCAACTGGCCCAGTAGGTCCTACCCACAGGAGCAAAATCATCTGCATTTGAAGCTTCAGGGTCCAAGTTGGCGGTCAGCAAGGTAGCAACCCAGGTCGTAGCCAGGAAGAAGATAATGTGGAAAAGCGAGTAGTTGTACTGGGTTGACCCCTTTTCATCGTCCTTGGTGTCGCAGTCGTCTTCATCGTCGCTGTCATCATCCAGTGCACTAGCGGGCAAGCTTCCGCTTGCAACGGCAGAGCGAAGAGCCTCGGCACGCATCTCCCGGCGGCTGGTTGGCTGCTGGGTCACAAGACCATGTTCATTGTCATCCATCCCCAACTGCGAGTAGTTGTGCCCACCCTGGGATCCCAGAGCAAAGCCCTGAGTGGCAGCACGAGTTGTCGTGTATGCAATGGTGGCCATCGTGACAATCGCACCCAAAACGATACTGGCGGTTCTGGTACCCCGAGCACGAAGCAGAGGGTTGCATTGATGGTCATCTGGCTCCATGGAGACGGCCGACATGGTAAGGTATGTACAATAAACAGTGACCATGGCTGCTTGCGCCAAGCCAGCTCTGGGGTTGGACTCTTGAACGACCGGTTGAACGGATATGATGGAAATTATCAAGAACACAACGAGATTAATCTACTCAAGTTAGACACGAGGGATCATTTGACCAGATCAAGAGAACTCACAGTGATAGCTGCCTGGTTCATGGCGCATCCGCTCTTTGCGAAGAAGACGTACATCAACACCGTCATGACGAGGGATGCAATGTACATGCCAAGGGTTGAGCCAATAAGCAACCCACGCCACAGTCGAGAATCACTATCTTCAATCTTTTGAAGGCATACTTCGGCCCAGGTGTGCGCAAGGTCGACCAGAAGGATAAGGCCCAAGAGTAGGAAGAGCATAGCGCAGAAGAAGGCAATGTAGTTGCCATAAACGAAAAAGAATGGCTCCGGAATCAAGAACGAGATTACCACAAAAGCGAGCCAGAGCACGACCTTCGGACCCCAGAAACCATTCTGAAGAGCTGCTCGGCTATCTTTGGATGTCCTGACGCCAAGAAGCAAAAGGGCGAGAATCAAATGGAAAAGACCGAGGCCGAAGTTGATACGATTGACAGCTACCCAACCATGGCATTCCTTCCCATCACATCGGATCGTCATATAGTCCATAGTCAGATGTTGAAGCTTATTGAGTGCCCATGGCGTGAGCATGATCCAGGAAGCGATCGAGTTGATCAAGAGAATGAAGGCGTAGGCGATTCTCGTAGCCATACTGTTTCCCAACCACCCAGTCAGCGAATTCGACCATAGTCAGAAGACAGGAGCAGTGACTTCACTCACCTGTTTTGGAACTTTCCACAAGCACTACATACTGCCGAACAAGTTGCAGCACCACAGCACGAGGTCCCGATGGTAATGAGCTGATCAACATCAGCGCTGCCTACCCACGGCAGAGGGATCTTCAGTTAGAGAACAACGTACCGTACCAACACTCGGGACCGCCATAAGCGGTAGAGACAAGAGAGCGCCCATGACTGATAGGTTTTGTGTCAATAGACAATTGATAGATTTCCCCGGATGTCGCGATAAAAGAAGCACTACTTAGTAGCCTGGGGCGAAGAAGATGAAAGCGACCGCAAACAAGTGGAGGCCGCCTTCGTCACCGGAGCCACCTTATGTAATCGGCGCTTATCAGCGATAGGAAACTCCTGAGGCCGATGACGAGTCGGTCCCGTCTGAGTGTTTTTCCCTGTCTCCTTTCGTTCGCTCGTTCGTGTCTGTTTCATCTCTTTTACGGGGATTTTTGGATTTTCTGTCATTCGTTTTATCATCTTTCATCTGGAATTGTTGTTCTGGTTGGCATTTGTATACCTCCATCGGACTGCTCCTCCACCCGCATCTCCATCCGCCTCGGTAGTTTGACACTTGGCCGGTCCTTATCTGGGGAAGATTGATCGATATTGCGAGCAAGATAACACCCGGCGACTTACTTCTCCGCCACTCTTCTCGCCTTTTTATGTTGAAACAATCAAAATCGCAAGCAATCGGTGCAGCAGCGCCTTAACCAGTCGCAATGACGGGGTCGTCGACTCATACAACAAGACGGGTTGTGTCCGCTATCGCAGCAACTCTCGTGGCTCTCGCCTGTGGAACCAACGTACGCTCGCTTCGTGGATGAGGGGTCGATTGGAAGTAGCGGAACGAATTGCTAATGTCTGAGCAGTATGCATACTCAGCGTGGGCGCCCCAATTCGGGCAACGGATGAAGCTATCGTCCACCGAAACCAATCTCATAGTGAGCCACTCTATTGTTCTTCAATAGGGATAGGATTTCAATATTCACCACTTCTAGGGTGCCGCTGGAAATCTGGGGATGTACGCCTCTGGTATTCCTCTGGGATTATTGACCGATACTCGAGGTCCACGCATTGCAACCCTTCTGGGTGCCATCACCCTTGGGACAGGATATTATCCAATCTATCGGGGTTTGTTCCCACCATATTATGACATTGAAAAAAACAGGGCTAATATGCCTTGCAAATAGCCTATGAGAATGGACAAGGGTCGATGGCAGTGATCTTTCTTTGCTTTTTTACTTTCCTTACTGGCTTTGGAAGTTGCTCTGCTTTTGGAGGGTCTATCAAGACAGGTGCGTCCTCAATTGATTCATCATACGGAAAAAGCTCAATGAACTAAACAACTCGGAATTAAGCGGCTTCAAACTTTCCTGAACACCGTGGAACGGCAACTGCATTTCCTCTGGCGGCCTTTGGATTGAGCGCCTTTTTTTGGTCTTCAGTATCTACCGCAATTTTCAAGGATGATACTGGCCGATTCTTGTTGCTGCTGGCAGTTGGCACGTTCGTCTTGAATATCGTTTCGATTCCGTTCCTTCGGATCCTGCCTCCCAGTGACTCTTACATCCCACTATCACACCCCCCGCCCAACAGCTGTCGAGTCCAGGCGACTATACAAAACCAGATCCAATGAGTCCCGATTGCATCCAGGCGATTCTGGTGAAGCAGGTACGCAAAGTTCTTTTGAGGCACAACCCTCGGCACACGTCAGATCACATTCACCCTTGTCGAATCCCCATTCACCTACTCACAACCCCGATCTCGATGAAAACTCATCTTTGGTATCCAAAGCCACCTCAAGAGCTTCCCAGGAATCTTTCGATGGAGAAGAGGAGGATCCTCTATCTGACCTTGACTTCGACTCACCTCAACCAGACGTTAGAGGCCTTGCGATGCTGCCTCGCGTAGAATTCTGGCAGCTTTTCTTGACAATGGCACTTCTTTCTGGAATTGGACTGATGACGATCAAGTTTGTCTTTCCCTCCAAACTCTTGCTTGTATCTGTGCTAACCTGGTCTGTAGCAACATTGGAAATAGCGTAAGCATCCTCCTGCACTCTGGAGTTTCCAAAATCTAATCATTAGTAGGCCGAAGCGCTTTGGAGACACTACGACGATAGCGCTACCGCCAAGTTTATCCAGCAACGACAGGTTATGCATGTATCTATCCTGTCATGCGGTAACTTCATTGGCCGTCTCTCTAGTGGTATGTCATTCTTCAGAGTGTTGAAGGCTTGCAATGCACTAACAATTTCCCTCACCATAGGTATTGGGTCCGACTTGTTGGTAAAGAAGCTAAACATGTCGCGCTTCTGGTGCCTCTTTGTTTCCGCGGCTGTATTCACAGTAACGCAAATCGCAGGAGCTGCGATCTCAAACCCCAACCAGCTGGTCATCGTATCTGGATTCACCGGAGTGGCCTATGGTTTCCTCTTTGGCGTGTTCCCGTCATTGGTCGCCCATACATTCGGTATTGGCGGTCTTTCTCAAAACTGGGGTGTTATGACGCTTGCTCCTGTTTTGAGCGGTAATGTCTTTAACCTCATCTACGGCCATATCTTTGACGGGCACTCCGTGGTCGGTCCCAATGGTGACCGGGATTGTCCAGATGGACTGGGCTGCTACCAAGCCGCATACTACACTACATTTTTATCGGGTCTCCTCGGTGTGTCAGTATGCTTGTGGAGTATTGTGCGCGAGAAGCGCAACCCTATCCTGCACCAGAAGGTCGAACATGACCGTCTTGCTTAAGGCCATCGCTATCTAGCGAAAAATGTGTGCGACAACTATTTGCTCTCATCTGACTTGCCTTATTCAAAGTCAATGTTGACATCTGTTATATTTCCTTTTCTTTTTGGAAGTTATAGAAGGACTACAGGACTGACCTACGAGTAGAACACCACCCCTAGAACGGTGTGTTCCTATCTCTCTTTTACATGCCATTTCCCCCAATCTTTGGCATTTATTTTTCCTTTTATTTGGATCTTACTTTTCTGCCTGGTTGTCGATCAACCTTTTATTTTGTTCTGGCCTTTTTCGTCTCCTGGTTGAGTTTTTGGGATACTTTTTGGTTAACTATAGAAGAAAAGTCATTTGAGTTTTCTATTGAAACTACCGGGTAGTAATGTATCGCACTTAATATGATCAAGTCTACTACATTACCCAGCTGTTTTCATTTCATAATCTCATAGTAGTGTCTTCATTGGTGATTGTAAGACCGAATAGTTCGAGAATAAGCATACATTTATAAAATGTTATAGTAAGAAAAGAATTATAATCCAGTAGATCGTCTACCTAAAAATGACACGGAAGAAAGTAAGAGGAGAGAGGATAGAAGATTCAAGATAAGAAACAAGATTACAAGAAAGAGTAGGGTTGCTTTTTTGTTTCAAAAGAAATAGAAAATCCCATATAATAATACCTCAACAACTGAGAATTGGGCATTGGAGGTTAAAAGAGAAGAAAGTGAGAAACATCCAAAAGGAAGATTGATTAAATAAAGTAGAGAGAAGAATTACCGTGCATGTCGTCCCATCTGCATTGCATTGCGTTCCCCCTTTCACGTCGTGTCCCTGGCCTAGTATGTATAACCACCAAACTCTATAGTCGTAAATTTGTGAAAAAGTAAAATGAAAAAAGAAACCCTCCCGATCCCCCATGCTGGGGTTTTTGTTTTGTTTTGTAGGAAATGAAGAAGTAGAAGAAGCAGAATCCATTTCAATGGTAGTAAGAAGCACAAAGTACAATCACTTTCACACCTGTTTTTTAAATTTTTGATTTCGCTCCGCAATTTGCTGTCTCATAAAAGATGATATCCTCTGTCATCCCCATGTCGGAATTATAAGCATAGCTCGATAGCCCGTGCACAAACAAGTCGAGAAGCAAAAAATGAAGAATGTATGATGAAATCAAAGAGAGGTATTAGATAATTCGATTTATATCCAGCCAATGACAAGGGTCGTAAAGGGTATCAAAAAGATCAGGGAAGATCAGAGAATCCAGCAATGCGGGCGTATAGGGTCTTTTTTTAAGGGTTTTATTCATCATGGCCATGAGTGGCTACATGATTCCAAGACAGTCGTTTAAGTCCGGAGCGTCATGATCAGACGCTCTTGGGAGATTTGGTAGGAGAACCTGAAGGTTGTTCTACCACGTCGGATAGTCTTATCTTTTTTGCCATAGGTTCGCCAGGACTGTCGTTGTTCGTCGGGTTGCCAATGCTGTTGCGCTCAGAAAAATGTTGCTCAAGTTCACTTAAACGCCGCTTGAGATCTTCTTCACGCCGTTGAGATTCTTCTAAAGACCGTCGAAGACGCACCTCCGAGTCTCGGGCAATCATCTCTGACCGACGCGCGGTCGCATCGCTTTGCTCAAGTTCCGCGACACGACCCCTGAAGAGCTCGTTGATCAAGTCAAGCTCACTCACACGGGTCTTCAGCGAAGTGTTGGCTGCGAGGAGTGCCTCGAATGTCTGTGGCGCCTCGATGTGACGGTCCATGGCTGATGATGTCGAGGTAGGAGAAGGTTGACGCAACTGGCGGGATGGAAGGCCATTGGGAGGGTTGAAACTGTGGTCCGCTAAAGTAACGCTGTCAAACATGTGCTGTGGTGCAATGTTGGAGTTGTGTTGCTGCATGGGAGGAATGCCAGGGGTTTCCGTTCGAGATACAGGAGAGTTGGATCTATCCGAATGGCCCGGAGAGCCCTTCCGCGACGCGCGACGATATCCATGGGTGCCGAGAGGAGGAGTGCCTGCTTCTGATCTCGAGCCAGAGAGGCCATTGGCATCGACGCCACTACCGGACTAGAATGCGATAGGAGTTAGTACTGATAAGGGTCGGAGAAAAAGTTTTTGGTTGAGCACTGACTTTACGCTTAGGGCCCTGGCCGGCGGTCTTAACCCTATTACGACTCTTGATAACATCCGTTTTCAAGCTGATCGGACGAGGTCGGCCGTGCAGTTTCAGGAACAGACCACAGGCGTTGCAAAGCACAGAGCCGAGTTCGTCCCTGCGCCATAGGGGAGTGGTAGAAGTGCCACAATTCTGACACACGGGCTGTAATTGAGGTCGTTTCTGGTCAGTCAAAGTCGTCGCCATATTGTTTAAGAAAGTAAGGGCAGGAGGAAGAAGATGAGGGAGAGAGAGGAGGATGAGAAAGGTGCTGATAGTGGATGAGAGGGTGGATGTGCGATGGTTGATAAGATCGGGAGAGATTTGATGGGCTGGAGCGATAAGGACCTGCACCCGTTGGTGGTGCGCGGGTAGAGCGGCGCCAAGACCCGCCGACAGCGCTGATAACAGAAAAAAGCATGGAGAAGGCCCGAACAGCACGACACCGCGAGGGAGATAAGACCGTCCAGAAAGCGATAAGAGGGCATTAAATGTGAAAAGACATTGAACTCACCGGATTGTTTCCTTGCCCACCGGTGGTGGCTGCTGGGGATGATGTCGCGTAGGTCATGCTGCCCATGCTCAGATTCGCATTGCTGCTCGAGTTTCTGAACACGTAAGACTCGGTCAGCCCAAATTTCCTCGTAGATCTGGTCGCTGGGATTCCTAGAAATAGGTAATATGGGTGCGATTTTGTCTACTGGACGGCAATCGGACAAAGAATGACTGCAACAACTACCCCTAATACTGTTCCTCCATGGTTCCACGATACCCAATCTTGTAAAAGTGTTTTTTAAGGCACATACCGCAGATTTGAAGTTGGAGCTGATGCGACTGACGCCAGAGCAGACAGTCCGGGCAGCGATGGTTCAAGAGAGCTAGCCCCAGGGAAACCGCTGCTGTTGTCGCTCGACCGGTGATTAGATTTCTCGATACCGCCTAGTTCAGGAAGAGAATTCGAATACTGAGATGACGACGATGGGGCACCTGTATTTGCACCCGTCACCGACTGACGGGATGCAGATTGGTTATCAATCGAAGTGGTATGATTGTAGCTCGAGAGGTCGTGTGATTGAGAATCGGACGGCGATGGAGGACGGAGGGCTGGGTCGATGGGCGACGCCCGGTATAGAAGGGAAGAAGCCACTGTGGAAGTCGTGATGAGCAACGTCTAGAAATTCGGCCGGGTATCGACCGAATTGAAGGCTGGGATGAAGCAAGGTAAACGGTCGTGTGAACGTCGTGATCCGATTGATAAAGATCCGTCACGAAGGCCAATTGGCAACCACGAAGGATAGCAAAACAAAGTATTAAGAAACCCTCAGCTATCGTCAGCTGGAAGAAAGTGTAGGCCTTGTATTAGGATTTTTTTTTTTTTTTATTCCCCAGCTCAATATTATGTTGATTGCAGGAAAGGGGATAAGGAGCGATCTCCACGAGGCTGTCAAAGAGTGAGACGAGAAGAGATCTAACAACTGGATAAAGAACGACAGTCGACAGGAGCGACCACGAGAATCATTAAAGAATAAATTGAAAAGTAAGAACGGATTCGGAAATGAGGTTGAGAAAATCAAGTTTCATGCGAAAATCGTCGTACACGAGAACGGGGGAGACGGGGAAAAGAGAGAGGAGACTGAGTGCCTGTGGCTGATAGTAAATTATTATCGCTATCGCGTCGGAGACTATCGATTGATCGAACGGACGGAGTAACAATAATGTCTCGGCGTTTTGATTGTCGGACAAATGCTTTGGCGACTAATTACTGGTATTTTGATATCGATTATTAGCTATTGCCATTATGTAGTTTTATTGTTTTATTTGGCGGGCTGGGATTTGGGGTCTCTTTGGAGGATCCCCTGCCTCTCCGTTCTATGTATGTATGTCCTCTGCGGTCAACTATGCAACACGCAGGGAATGGCTCCCACGACGGTTATTCCATACCCCTGCGTCTTTGCCCCTTTATTTGACATGTTTCGGGTGGGATGGCGTTCTGGATACTGTGGATAGCTATCATTTTGTTCATTCTTTGCAGTGAGTATGGATAAAGCAGGGATTACTCGTGGGTGTGGTACATGTTCCTGGACTCTTATCGTTGATGCTTCATGCACAAATAGTCAACGTACAGAAGTATATAGATCATTTAGTAATAATATAAAGAACACTTCTGTCGTTTCTCGGCATTCATATGAAGGGGAAAAGCATGTTCAATTGATATGTGGTTATCGAGGGATGCCTGCGAATGCCACTATACAGATCGCACTGGTCGACTGGATAATCAACCCCAGAATCTCGATTTGATATTAACAGCAATTGTTTATTTGACTCTGGATCTTTGGTAGATTAAGCGTTTAAGCAAATAGATTCAATTGAGTTGATTACAATTGTTTCTATTAGTAGAAACAGTCTGGATCAACACATGGCACTTGACCCAGATAGAGCCAGAATCATCGGAATAATAAGGTAAACTGCGTCGTTGCAATCAGAATTGAATTGAACAGCTGTCAAATATCCTCATCTCCATCTTCTCTTCCACCAGACATGAACATCATCCCTTTTATCCTCCATCTTCATATTCAGGGGCGTATTTTAAGCTCTTCGCCTGGTGGATTCCCAGTGGAGCCACACGGCTTGTCTTGTGGCGGTGCCGTATCGTAATTTCGCTTGTCTGTGGCTGGTTCTGCGCTGGTCTGGCCCGTTGGCCGTACCGTACCGTAAGGGTCCGCGGCATCCCCTTCTGGATGACGGCGAGTTAACACTGAACAACTTCTTCGCTATTCGCACCACCCCGTTCTCTCTTCCATGCTGGTCACTTGTTTTTACCTTCTTGTCCCCGTAATGTCTTGAGGTTTTGCTTTCTTCGTCCTTCGTTTACATTGACTTATTATCATCTGCGGTTATTTCGACTGCCCTTTTTCTTCTTTTTCTGCTTTAAATGATCCCGTATTTGCCTCCGACCCTTGGAACAATTCATCATGCCTAAACACCGCCCTGCTACCTCGGGGTATGCCCGTCTCGCTCAGGAGGAGGATTTCTCGGATGACGCCGATGAAGATGACCTCCAGGGCACCGTTTCTCAATCCGCCCCTCGGTATGCTCCTATCTCCCACCGTGCCGGTCATATGCAGGCGTCCTCTCCTCCCGAACATCGACGGAGACATAGCGGTCACTACTATCGACGAGGACGCAGAAATTCGGGTGTGGATATCAAGGCCATCAATGCGCGATTGGAAAAATGGGCAGAGGAGATCGCCTCCAAGTTCAAGATCCACCGAGTCAAGGGCAAGACCTATGAAGAGGAGAAGCTCGAGATCTACCACTCCGTCTTTCAGGCTCCTGAAGGCATCAGACCGATCACAGCGGAGATGCTTGAGTCGGATGAGATCGAAGGTGCTCAGCGGAGGGCTCGGGCGGAATTTGAGGAAGTCGTGGAAAGCGTCCGCCTGGCAATTGAGCTGGGAGTGCATCCCCGAATGATTTCCCAGGGAAGCTCGGGAAGTTACTTTGCGCGCAACAGTGAAGGTAAAGTTGTGGGTGTCTTCAAGCCCAAGGATGAGGAACCCTATGCATCCCGCAATCCCAAATGGACCAAGTGGATTCACAGAAACCTGTTCCCATGCTTCTTCGGCCGCGCCTGTCTGATTCCCAACCTTTCCTACGTTTCCGAAGCGGCGGCTTATGTTCTCGACTCGCGACTACGCACAAACCTCGTCCCCTACACGGATATCGTCTGGTTGTCCTCCAAATCGTTCTTTTACGATTTCTGGGATCGAAGGAAGGCATGGATGGGCAAGAAACCGTTTCCTCACAAGGCCGGTAGTTTTCAGGTTTTCCTAAAGGGATTCAAGGATGCAAATCTATTCCTGCGTGACCACCCATGGCCTGATCAGACCAACACTGGATTCCGAGCCGAGGACGCCCCGAAACGTAAGAAGCGACCATGGAACGAGGCCTGTCGCCCTTCGGGGGTTCATTCGGATGATGAGGATGACGAGGAAGAATACGACAATGGCCAAGCTCGTACTCCATCTCCACGGGAGGAGAGTAATGAACGCCGATTCTACTGGACCGAAGGTCTCAAGCAGGCGTTCAGAGAAGAGCTGGAGAAATTGGTGATTTTGGACTACATCATGCGGAATACCGATCGAGGTCTGGACAACTGGATGATCAAGATCGACTGGCAAACAGAAGAAGTGGCCATTGTTGCGGACCCTCCTAAACAAGATGGTTTCCAGCAGGATGACGACGAACACATGCCCCCGCCTCAACCTGTCTCGTTAACGCCTGACCAGGCCGCCTCTGGATCTGGCCCCTACAGACGACATGAAACAATGGTTGCTATCAGTCGCACTGGGACTCCTTTGAATGCACAAGAGCCACAGGCCACTGTTCAACTTGGCGCCATCGACAACAGTTTGTCATGGCCGTGGAAGCACCCCGACGCTGTAAGTCGATCTGCCCACCAAAAGATATATTCACATCGCACTAACTAACTCGATCCAGTGGCGAAGCTTCCCTTTGGTTGGTTATTCCTCCCGGTGTCTCTCATTGGGCAGCCATTTTCTCAGCGAACGAGAGAGCATTTCTTACCGCTTCTCACTTCAACGGCATGGTGGAGTGGCACGCAAATGGCTCTCCGACGGATATTCTCGCAGGACGATGATTTCAAGGAGAGTATGTTTGCGAGACAGATTGCTGTCATGAAGGGTCAAGCGTGGAATGTTGTCGAGACTTTGAAACATGCAGATCACGGTCCTCTGGAGCTGACACGCAGGACCAGAGTATGTGTTTGGGATGACTTGGTAGATGTCCCGGTCGCCATTCCTCTTCGCGCGCCATCTACAGATATGCAAAAACGCAGAGCTCGGAATTACGACTTGGCTGACGAAGAGATGGACATTGGCGCTTCTGCGTCTTTACAAACTGAATCCGATCACGATCTCTTGGGTCTTGGTTCTCCCTCGGGTGAGCTTCCTAATCCCAACCGGTTCGAGCTTTCACGGGGCCGCAACTCACGTGAACAAGGACAAGCAAGAACGCAGAACGGCAGTCCCGCGACTTTGGGAAATCATGAGTTCGGCCGGCAGGACGATATAGGCCTTGGGAGAGATTTGGACAGGAGCTGGGCCACACTCCCTCCCCGGCCAAACGATAAGCACACTGGTCACCGTCGCAAGCAAAGCTCTATATCTAGTGTGCTCGGGCCAAACTTCGTTTTTGGCGGCGACGACCTGGAGGGTGATCTGGGATACGCCGCTGCTGAGGGTATGGAAGGCAACCAACGCAAAGTCATCGTCGAGCGACTCGAAGCCGTCAAGAGTAAAAACCCAGTCTTCACATGGTGTTAGACTGGATCGTGCACCCCCTCCAGTCTCGACTTCATTTTACTTCACCCTTATTTCTTTTTTCATTTACCTTTTTTTTTAAGCGCTTGTTACGGCAGATCTGGCATGAGGAGTCTTTTTGCCGCAGGGTGCGGCATTGAATGGGGAAATTTTTACCTCTTGTGTTGTATATAGACATTCCGTGCCGACTTCTTTTTCTAATTTCTTGGGTCAAGAAAGGCGCGCATAGAGCGAGCAGACCATGTAGCATATGACGAGAACTAATTCAACGATACCTCTTTTTTTAATTATCATTTATCTATCTGTTCTACTCGTATTTGCTTTTATCTTTCATCGCCAAGTGAGGGTAGAGTGAGGCGGCTGTGAACCCATGCCTTGATAAGCGTCTTCTTATCGGCCTTCTTGGCGGCTGATTATCGAGTTCAACACCAGACGCTGAGATCATGATTGATCTCCCTTACCTCATGGAAGCTTGACATCCCTGACGGTCTTTTCCGGAATACAGCGATAATGAGTGGATCGTAGAGCCTCTCATTGAACTACGATTCTACGATTCCTCATCTCACCCATCTCTCCCCCCACACACCCCTTTCGCCTTCCGATCGCCGCCGCCTCTTCCTGCGGCCTAGTATATGGTATCACCGATCCTCGATAGCGTCACATGAACAATCCCTGTTTTTCCCCTTCAACACCTCTGAAATACCCCTCGAACGATTTATTA
The DNA here is from genome assembly GCA_019976455.1 of Aspergillus sp. 'subgen. Cremei'. Classification (NCBI taxonomy): domain Eukaryota; kingdom Fungi; phylum Ascomycota; class Eurotiomycetes; order Eurotiales; family Aspergillaceae; genus Aspergillus; species Aspergillus sp. 'subgen. Cremei'. The sequence continues at coordinate 390,432 of JAFBMR010000002.1, forward strand.
TTTATTCTCGCATCCGACTCCGACTTGACCAACATCGTGCAACTACACCATATTCTTCCTGGCGTGTCTCGGTTACGTGCATAAGTGATGGCGTCCCACGCCGCGATGCTCTTGGACCCGCGGGCATACAGGAAACGCCTTCAGGCCAATGGTAACGACCCAGAACCCCCCTCTGCCCCCTCAGAGGAATCATGCAGCGACACGACTAGTCCTGGATGTCCAGACAATCCCTACACTTTTTTCCCATCGTCTGCTCGTTCCCCCTCTCCTCCTGATGACCCCATCGACTCGGATACAGCTGGTTCTCTTTACTCACTCGTCCATGGCACAGGCCAGCAGGATCCCAGAAAATCGCCGCAAACCGCCCCCTCGGCGTCTGTCGCTTCAGCACCCACTACTCCTGTAGCGCATCACTATATCAGCCCGCAACGTCATCAACCTTCCTCGAACCCGAGTCCAACGGCAATATGGCAGCTCGAGTCGCGCGGGCCAAGAACCCCCAGCAGCGGGGCTAGCTCTTCATCGCAAAACTTAGTCCCGCTAGAACCCGCGGTGGATGTGCAGTTTAGCAGCACGCTGTCAGATGATGGTAGCGATGGAAAACGAAGCTTTGAGCAGCTCGGTGCTGACCTCGGTCATGGCAGCCTGATCGAAGATATGTATGGAGTGGAGAAGCGCACGATCCCGGTATACAAAAAAGCCAAGGGCCCTGATGAGAAGCCCATTCCCGTCAAAAGGGGATCTTTTTCAGTGAATGGGAATACCGATTTGGGTGGGTATATGAAGGAGGATCGAGGGACGTCGGGATACTCGTCGCCTGCTACATCTAATGTTGTCGACTTGACCTCAGGTACGAGTCAACACCACCATTTTTTCATCATTTAAGTACGTGCTAACGCAAGGTCTTAGATGCCCAGAGCCGTTCTAATAATGACGATGACGACCTCCAAGTTACAGGGTCTGTCAACCTCAGCATCCAGAGAGTCTGCTATGGGAAGCTGGAAAATGCGATGGTCCAGGCTTTTTTGGTGCCTAAACCTGCCTCACAAAATATCTTCGGAGATTCTCTCGACTGGCCCTCCATGAAGTTAGGGGTCCACCGTCAGCCAAGTAAAGATACCAAAGTCGAAATCTCAGACCCACATGGGAAGAAATTTGGAGCTGTGGATGGGAGAACGGCCTCAGTCATAGTCCCACTGCTGGATTCGCCTGCACTGAGAGTAGAAACCACTGCTCGTTTAGATGTGAGAAGAAGGTCACCAGGCGAATTGCCGTGGATGCCCTGTTCCAGTGCCTACCGCGTATCCATCAATCTGTATGGCCTGAGAAAGGATGCAGAACTGGTCGGGAAGCATCTTGGTCAGCATAATGTCTGGCTTGGGACCCCCAACTCTGTGGAACAAGGAGTGCCGGTGTTTAATCCCCACGCCGAGCGGCGACGTGCTCAGGCATCAATGTTGCCCGCAATAGCTGCTCGTGGCCGACCGGGAGGTAACTATGAAGTTCGAACGGCAGAAGAGGTCAATGATGCTGTCATGAAAATGTTTGATCAGCTCCAAAGTGCCGATAGTATTCCCGAAATGGAACCTCCATCTCTTTTGTTAACGCCGCTTCTTCGGCATCAAAAACAAGCACTCTGGTTCATGACTGAGAAAGAGAAGCCTCGCAAATTTGGTGCCAAAGAGGAAGACAACAACTCCCTGTGGCGAATGGACTACCAGCCTAATGGAGCCAAACGGTTTCGTGAAATCATCAGTGGCACCGTCCTTGATTATGAACCACCCCAGAGTTTGGGGGGCCTTTTGGCCGATATGATGGGTCTAGGAAAGACTTTGAGCATCCTTTCACTTGTCGTATCCTCTCTTGGGGAATCCCGCGAGTGGGAAAAGGTGATACCACCACCAGAACTTGTTCGTAGCTTCCCGGGTATCCGCAATACCAGAACGACGTTACTTGTGGCTCCCCTCAGTACCATCAACAACTGGGTTGGACAGATCAAGGAGCATCTCAAGGAGGACGCCATTTCTTACTATGTTTTCCATGGCTCGTCGAGAACAACCAATGTTGACGAGCTGTCAAAGTATGACCTGGTCATCACAACGTACAGCATTATCCTCAGCGAGCTGTCTGGAAGGGGTTCGAAGCGAGGTGTAAGCCCTCTGACCAAGATGAACATGTTCCGCATCGTTCTAGACGAGGCGCATACGATCCGCGAACAAAGTGCGGCGCAAACTCAATCTATATTCAAGCTCAACTCGCACCGTCGTTGGTCGGTAACTGGAACACCTATCCAAAATCGTTTGGAGGATTTATTTTCTGTTACCAAGTTCTTGGGACTTCACCCATATGATGACAAAAGCAGGTTTTCGACACATATTCTGAGCCGATTCAAGATCGGAGATGCCACGGTTCTCGCGAGCTTGCGTGTGCTTGTCGACTCGTTTACCCTACGTCGAATCAAAGATAAGATTAATATTCCCTCTCGTCACGATAAGATAATTACGTTGAATTTCTCTGAAAAGGAACGACAGCTGCATGAATACTTCAGGAAGGAATCCAATGTTATGATGAATGTCATTGCCGGAGAGAGTAACGCAAAGATGAAGGGCCGGATGTATCACCATGTTTTGAAAGCAATGATGATATTACGACAAGTCAGTGCCCACGGAAAGGAGCTTCTCGATGGCGAGGATCGAGAGAGAATCAAAGGAATGAGCGTGCAGGATGCCATTGATCTCGAGGAGGGCGGGGGAGAAGTTGCCGGGGTCACGGATAAGAAGGCTTTTGAGATGTTCACATTAATGCAAGAATCCTCGGCCGATTCATGTGCAACGTGTGGAAAACGACTGGAGGAGTCCAGCACAGACTCAGGGGCTGTTGACCGCAAAGCAGCTATAGCGATTGTGCTTCCCTGCTTTGATGTTATTTGCCCCGAGTGCTTTTCTGGGTGGAACCAAGCATTTGATTCGCAAACTGGGCAATCGTCGCATGACACCAAATGTCAGGTTTGTGAGGGATGGATACCTGCTTCGTATTCGTCAATCACTCCAGCAGGGCTTCAAGAATACGTGGTGGACCAAGCGAAAGCAAAGCAGGTTCGCAAGCAGGCCAAGACGCTTGGAGAATATGAGGGACCACACACAAAAACCAAGGCTCTCGTGGCTCAGCTGATGGAGTCCGAAAAGAAGAGCAAAGAGCTGAGGGAAGAGCCCCCGATTAAAAGCGTGGTGTTTTCTGGCTGGACTTCGCACCTTGACTTGATCGAGATCGCCTTCCGAGACAATGGAATCACAGGGTTTACCCGTCTCGATGGAACAATGACACTGGCTGCTCGCAACAAAGCCCTCGAGGAGTTTCACAGCAATAATAAAATCACGGTTCTGTTGGCTACCATTGGAGCCGGTGGTGTCGGCCTGAATCTCACTTCCGCATCGAATGTATATATCATGGAACCGCAGTACAACCCAGCAGCCGTTGCACAAGCAGTGGATCGTGTGCACCGACTTGGGCAAACGCGAGAGGTTACGACCGTGCAATTCATCATGAAGGGCAGTATCGAGGAGAAGATCTTCGAATTGGCCAAGAAGAAGCAGCAGTTGGCCGATTTGAGTATGAACCGCGGCAAGATCGACAAGAAAGAAGTCCAGGAGCAGCGAATGAAAGAATATAGAACTTTGTTTAAATGATTTGGGCGTTCTGTTATTTTGTTTTTCTTTGCGCTTGGGAAGTTATCTTCTCAATTTTCATGATCATAGGCAATCTGGGATGGCAACAATTGATACCCACGGCGATTTGGTTCTGCTTTTTTATTGTTATTTTTTTTTCTGGACATTCTCTTGCAAGACTTTCTGTCTTTATCGTTTGGTATTTTCATGGTTTTCTATTCCCTTCGTTTTGTTTCATTTCATTTCAAGCGCTTCACTTCTTGACAAAAGGTCATTGCAACCTTGCATAAAGCAGGATGATATACGACATACACAAGAATTCTGGGACTCAGGTCCAGTGGTTTCGGTTTTGGGACTTTTTTTATCTTTATTTGTTTTTAGACAAAAGGGTGAGGATGAGATCCAGACTCAAAACAGCGATTGAGAAATAGAGCATTCAAGTTTTTCTATTGACATCTTGTCCATATTGTAATGCAGTCAACAAGTCATAAGGTAATAAGAGTTATCATTAAGATACAAATTCAAGAAAGACATAACAATCAACCCATCAAGTGTCCTCGATTCCCATAGATCCCAGTCTCAACTGCCCCTAACACCGTCTCCAATCTCCGTCTCAGCTTCTTCAACTCTTTAGCCTTCTGCTCCCTCTCCGCTTCGACACCCCTCAACTCCTTCTCCAACTCTCGTATCTTACTTTCTTGCTCCGCCTCAGACGAACCAATCCCAGGTAGAACCGAAATCAAATACTCAATCTGCTGTTCCTTGATGATCAAATCCCGCGCCAACTCCCTCTGCCGACTAGCAAACGTGCGCGGCGAGTCCGGCGCAGGCGGTAAATTCGGATCAACTACTTCTCCTCCCTGGCCGGGCTCTGACGCACCACGGGCAAGTTGCGCAGATTGCGGCGGTGGTGGTGAGGCTTGGGCTGCGGCGGGGACACCGGCCGGTGCTGGCGGCGCGGACGAGTTCTTGGGGATTTTGGCGAGAGCTGGGGCGGCGTCGGGGACTTGGGGGGTGGGATGGTGGGCGAGTTATCGTGATATGTGCTGAGGTAGCCTAGGGTGGCGTAGAATTGGGTTGCGAGCTGTGATGTGGGTTAGTTTGGTTGTTGGCTTTGTTGGAGATGGGGGAAGAGAAGGTACCTGGTCGAGGCATGTTTGGAGTTGGGTGAGAATGTCGGCCATGATGGCGACTGGGTAGGTATTTTAGAGATGCGATGATGTTATGTGAAGAGAGAGTAGGGAATTTGCGAGTTGTTTCTAATTTGTTAATTAAGCTGTCGTTGGAGTGAGGGCAGATGAAATGCGGAGAACTGAACGATGAGCCTATCTTGAAGCTTTCTACCGCCTTCAGTTTTCCAGCATTTTCTCCATCTCCAATTCACCACGCCATGGATGGTACATAATATCAAAAGCCATGAAAGTGTATCGATTAACTCGCAAATCTCCCCTCCCAAAAATTTTCTTCCGCAACTTTTCCCAATGTTCCATTCACCTCAGTCTAAACCCCTTCACCCGGCGACTCTTCAAGCTCCCATCTCCGCCCTCACCACCGTCAACCAACCACAATGACCTCCCCTCTTTCCTTTCCTACTCGGAGCGAATCGCCCTGCCTCAAACAAGCACGACCTACGTAGGCACACACTACGAGTACACCGTCCAGCAAACCCTACGCCAATTCGCCTTCACCCTCGACCGCATCGGGGGCCGCGACGACGCCGGCATCGACCTCGTGGGCACCTGGCACCTACCACAGCGCGAGCATCCCCTCCGCGTCTTCGTACAATGCAAATCTCTCAAGACAAAACTCGGCCCGAATCTCGTCCGCGAGTTGGAGGGTACATTTCGGCAGTCCCCGGTTGGGTGGCGCACGGGTGAGAAGGCGGGTGTATTGGTTAGCACGCGCGAAGCGACCAAGGGTGTCCGCGATGCGATGGCTAGGAGTGCATATCCGCTTGTTTGGATGATGATTCAGCGGGATGGGACTGTTCAGCAGGCGCTTTGGAATGCGAGAGTTGAGGAGCTGGGATTAGGGGCGTTGGGAGTGGAGACTCAGTACGGTGGTCATGTCGATGATGATGGTGATGCTTCAGCAGGGAAGAGGATTGCTCTCACCTGGGACGGTGAGGATATACCGCATATGGATGAGGTTGAGAAACAGATGGCTCAGGTCGAGGCCAAGTGGATGGCCTTGTGGGATGAAGAGTTACCAAAGTCCGAGAGTAGTGAGCTTGAGTTGCTGGAGATTGTAGAGACGTTGTTCCCTGATGAAAAGCCTTTACTAGCTACGGCGCCGACAGGAATATGCAGCACTTTGTCTGACGTGGACAGGGCTAGGGTGCTGCAAGTCTTCCGCGACAGACTACATGCACGTCAGCCTGAAGGCAAGTCGAAATCAAATGAAACATGATAAATGCCGTAGCTTGATATTGCTGGGCATTCCTACAGTAGGTCACATGGAGTCCATCTGGTCTGTTGTTGCAATATCATTGCGATGCGTAAAAAAATCAAGGGTATAACAGAACATATAACACCAAACCGAAAGAAGCAAGAACAAATCGTAGCATCATCAAACGCCCCACGGTCACCAATAATATCAAACGCCCTTGGCCAATTATATGGTGCTTCTTCAAAGGTCATTAACCCTGCATGGTCGACCAGAAGTAATTGGCATAGAAGAACCGCGAGAATTTGGAGTCGACATTGACGACATGTACGTCTCCCTTTCGGCTGTTGCGGATCACGGCTTTGTTGAAATTTCCGGCATCGTCGGCCTCGATGTCGACTCCTAGTGATCGATAAATCTTCAGACGAAGACTGTTGAATTTGAAATTAGCAAATGCACTGTATAAGCCCATAAACACAATACTCACATAGTCGCATCGTCCAACTCTCTTTCGCGTCTGGTGGGTTCATCTCCCTCCAACCCCTGAGCTTCCAGATCTGCCAGTCGCTCTTTCAGCATCTCCAGTTCCCCCTCTAACCGTTCACTTTCAACCTCAAGGTCGGAAGCCGCCTTTGCTACCCGGAACTTTCTGGTGTCTAACTCGACGATTTGCTCCGCATGTTTACCCGAGTCATGCGCGGCTACGGCTTCCTCGTACTGTGAATTTTGCGAGTGGAGATTCCGAGATAGCTTGCGCAAGGCAGATTCGGCATCGCTAATGCGCAGTTCGCGGGATTGCTGTAAGGTGGAAAGAGAGTCGTTGATGCGGGTGATGGCTTGTTTATCGGGTTGGATGTTGAAGTTTCCAACGGTATGGTGGATGAGCTATCGAATGGTCAGTTTTGAATAGTCAAGATTGTAACGCGAAGCATACAGTCGCGGGATCCTCGTCGAGCAACATCTTGGATGAACAGCGATGCTTCGGTGGGTTCAGTCGAAGTGTGATTGTTGAAGCGTCGTCAAAGTCAATAATTCTAAGTGTTGATGATTCCCCGTTGGGGGAGCAACAGCCACAGCGCCACACGCTATCAGCTGCACCGCCACATATTGGTCCCGGAAAGTGACGAAACAGGCAGATCTGGAGTAATTCTCCTCATCATCGTCAACTTGCAGACTGTTTGTTTCTTTTCAAACTCGCTATCAGCGATATCGCATACGTCAGCAATAATCTCATCCCTTCGTTTCTCCTCCGTAATCAGTAACGAATACTATCGCAGCGATGGGATCTAACTTGCCGTGTATGCCCCCTCCATCTCATTCTGTTATTGATGATTACTGACTTTCATCTGCTATTTAGACGCTGCTGATGCAGAGAGGTCAGTCAGACGATGAATTTATTTGATTTGCCTCCGGTTTATCTAGGTCAACTTGAACTAACATTCTATCATTTAGCCCGTTGAAGCCCGCGGAGCTCCAGGTCTTGCGGTCACAGTACGAAAAAGAGGGAGACTATGTTGGAATTCAGACAAAATTCAACTACGCATGGGTATGCTCGATATTCTAAGGCTCCGTGGTTTTGAGGCTAGTGTCAACGTTGGCTGACTGGTTTATTCCGCGTCTTACAGGGCCTCATTAAATCCAACGCACGTTCAGACCAGCAGGAAGGTGTTCGCCTTCTCTCAGAAATCTTCCGTGCTTCTCCCGAACGACGACGTGAATGTCTGTACTATCTGGCACTTGGAAACTACAAGCTTGGAAACTACGGCGAGGCCCGGCGATACAACGACCTCCTCCTCGAAAAGGAGCCCGCCAACTTGCAAGCGGCCAGCCTGGGAACACTGATTGATGACAAGGTCTCCAAGGAGGGTCTGCTGGGTATTGCGATTGTGGGTGGTTTGGCTCTTGCTGCCGGTGTTGTGGGAGGCATCGTCTTCAAGGGAGCCAAGAGACGATAGAGGCTTTCGCCTTTCCCGATAATCTTTGACGTGGGCTGTATATATAATTTCTCTGGGTTCACTTTTCTTGCGATTTGGTCGGCAGCATTTGACGGCGTTTCTTGTTCTCTTTGTCTCATCCGTATGGCCTAAATTCGCCTCACTACCGTCGAATGATACCTTCCAACGACGCTATTGCTGCCTCGTGTTTTTATTCCCTCACTGTCACTATTTTGATGAGCCATGTCACCTTTGATAGTTGTCGATAATCTGCAGAATAATAAAGTTTAGTCTTGAGGCTAAAGTGGATGATGATTTGTCCCGAGGCGAGGCAGATACACGTCAGAGCCACTTCTGCATCGACTCAATCAGTTTGTATCGGAATTAAGAAACCAGGGCAAGGCAAAGAGACTTCAAATCTCAAACGCCCATCGTATAGACCGTTTGCTGTCGTGGATGCGCCACCTCGCTGTCAAACGAATAAATCCCGGTTAACGTCATCGGGAATCCAAACAGAAAACCGACCGTTGCGTTCTCTTTGCTTCTTTCTCTTCCTTCAGCCTTCTCTGGCCTACTTCCTATTTTCCCCTTCACAAATTTATTTGTTGTTATTTATTAGCTCTGCATGCGATGGATTGATTCGCTTTCTGGTACTATCGATTCCCAGATGCCACATCATTGCCCCGAGACAATGACTCTAGATGCTTGCCACTATCTGCGTGCCTCAGGGAACAAGACTCACGAATCTCCGACCACAAGGCTCTTCTGACCTGTTTGCATCCTTTTGATCGACACGCCTCACTTTTCTTTCCTGTGATCTACTTATTTCTTTCTTTCTTTGCCTCTACATTCGACACATCCTCTGCCCCTCCACATCGTTATCATGGCTGATAGCGGGGATCGAATGTTCTGTCATGCCTGTGAGGGCGTTTGGCTTCGCAACGAAAGTGGACTGACCTGCCCTCACTGTCAATCAGATTTTACGGAGATTGTATGTTTGCTCATCATATTATCCTATCTTCTTTCCCCTAACCCCCTTTTCCAGGTCGAAATCCCCCCCAGAAAGTCCAGAAGAGACCTTCCATGCCGGCCTCTCAACCCCGCCACACCGAGAAAGATCGCGCTCCCCGATTAATCCCTGGGCAAATCACGATCCCTGGGCAAACGAGGACGATGGCCTGGATGATCCCCATGGATTTGGTCCCGGTCTCGGAAATGGATATTCACACCATACATACCGGTCCCCGGATGGCCGGTTTACATTCACCAGCACCATGTTTGGTGGCCAAAGCTTTCCTCCCAGACGACCACCTGGGTTCGAACGAGAAATGCCAGGGGATCCTTTGATGCCGATGATGCGCAGTCTGGAAACGATTTTCAGCGGCCTGGCAGAAACACGGCGTAATCAGGATCGAACAGAAACACCTCGGCAGGAGAGCAATGAGCCCGATGAGCGTCCCAGAGATATGCCGCCTGAATTTGGTGCAACGGGGAGGTTGTTTCCCCGAGATACAAATGGCCCGCAGAATATGGCGCCACCTTTAAGCACTTTAGGAGAGTAAGTTTGGTTCTTCGCCTTTTTCCCCTGGATTTGCGTGCTAATTCGTATATCAGTATTCTTGATCTCCTCCGACCAGACCCTGCGATGAATGCACCTGGGGAGGGGAGGTGCTCCTCGCGTTATGACTGGCCCGAATCCGATGGCGATGTTGTCAACACTATTGAATCTCACTCGACACGGAGATGCGGTATATTCGCAAGAAGAATTAGACCGGGTAGTATCTCAGCTGGTTGATCAGACCTCGAGTGGCACCGCGCCCCCACCAGCCTCCCAGAATGCTATTCAGTCGCTGCCGAAGAAAAAGATTGATCAAGAGATGTTGGGTACTGAAGGCAAAGCGGAATGTTCAATTTGTATGGACCCTGTGGATTTGGGCACGGAGGTCACAGAGCTGCCTTGCAAACACTGGTTTCACTTCGGCTGCATTGAAATGTGGTTACATCAGCATAACACATGTCCTCAATGTCGCCGCAGTATCAACACTCCAGCTCAGTGAGTCGAGCCTTAGTCTTCCTGGGCCTATCTCAGGTTTCTTGTTCAGGGTTGTTAATATATTGTATTACAGACAGGAAGGAAGCAGTGAGAATCCCGTGGTTATTACTGATAGTCCTGAGCCCCCTTCTCCCAATCGCCGGTCATCCGGCACAGTACCTGAGCACAGTGGACGCTCACCATTGTTCGGGCAACGCCAGTACACCAACGAGTCCGAATCCAATGAATCAGATCGCAGACAATCTAGCCGGAGTGAAAGTAACGGCGGGGGCTTGGCCGGGTGGGTGAGAAGCCGGTTTGGAGGAGTTTAAGATACGCATATGCCTTTTGGCTTATAGCTCAGGAGGTTTGTTTGAGTTTCTCTGGGTTGTATATCCACGGGTGAAATGGATATGGACTTATTTTCAACGACTTGCACCTGGAATATAGATGGAGGGCTGTACCACGCGGTTTTGCGTTGATTATCTTGGTTATTCCGCGTTGATGGTGTAATTAATGGAATGACGACTTATGACTTGATTATTTTTATACCGACTCGCATCAACTGCATTTCATTCATTCAAGCAAAATGATATCCAGATAGATAATGACTTCAATATCTTTATAATATATTCATCAGTAATCGTTTACCTTTACCCCACCTTGAGCTGATCAAAGGGCGCAATCTCCCCCACTTCCACGGACAAATGTCCGCCATCTTGGCTATATCCACTTTGATAGAGACGACTCCTCCAGACAATTAAAGATGTTCCCATCAACTCTCTTCCATCAATCAATTGATCTGTCAACATGCGACTCACCATGAAAACAATCTACAAGAATGGCGTTATTATCTGCGGGGCCGCGACGCAGGATGTATCGATTCCCCGCACCTGCATGATCGTCGATAACGACCGCATCGTACATGTGGGCAGCGATACAGATGAAGCTGTCATCCAGACAGAACAGGAAGATGGAATTGAGGTTGTGGATTTGGAAGGACGACGAGTCGTCCCGGGGTTTATTGATGGGTGAGAAAACATATATCTTCACCATGGCATAGTCTGTTTGTATACGCTAACAATAAGCTATCCAGCCACATGCACCTGCTTCTCTTCGGAGCCTCTCTATCCAAAATTAGTCTGGACGAGTGCAAAAGCCTCGAAGATATCCGCACCACCATCAAAACAGCCGCCAAAGAGCGACCTCACGCGGAACGGCTATTCTGTCGTGGCTGGATGCATTCCATGACAGACGGCAAGGCGCTGGCTAGTATGATTGACGATCTAGACCCACGACCTATCTTCATCGATTCCAAAGATCTGCATTCGGCGTGGTGTAACACACCTGCTCTGAACGAGCTCAACGTCCACGATATGCCTAACCCAGAAGGAGGCGAGATCCACCGTGACGAGGGCACGGGAGCCCCAACTGGTCTTCTTAGTGAAGCAGCTGCCGTCCTTGTCGTCTGGCCTCATGTAGCTAAGGTTGCATCGAGGGAGGAGAAGTTGTCGTTTATCCGTGAAGCAGTCAGAGCATACAACGCAGCAGGGTACACGGGGATGGTGGAGATGGCGACGGACGAAAACACCTGGCAAGCCATGGCGGCGCTGCGTGAAGATGAAGCGAAGCAGGGACGCAAAGTACCAATTCGCCTCGCGGCACACTGGATCATCTCGCCCTCCAAGACGGACGAGGAGAATCTGGCGCAGGTGGACCGGGCCATCGAACTCCATCGACAATTCAATTTGTCGACGTCTCCGGATTTCCGGATCACGGGCATCAAGCTGATCTGTGATGGTGTTATTGATGCGTGTACCGCGGCGCTTACAGAGCCGTATTCTTCGAACGGGACGAACTGCGATGCGCTCTGGCCGGCGGATATGCTTCAGAAAGTGGTGCAGAAGGCTGATGCGGCCGGTTTGCAGTGTGCCTTGCATGCTATCGGTGACGCGACTGTTCGTCTAGCCATCGATACCCTTGAAACGGTCGGGACAGCAGGGAAGCGTCACCGTATCGAGCATTTGGAATTGACGGCGCCCGAGGATGCTAAACGATTGGGCGATCTGGGCATCACGGCGTCTATCCAGCCTGTCCACGCTGATCCGGCCATCCTGCGTGCCTGGCCTAAGCTGTTGGGTCCGGACAGGGTCAAGCGAGCATTTGCCTATCAGGATTTCCTAGATCACAAGGCGCCTCTTGCTATCGGAACGGATTCACCCACAGCACCGCATCTGCCTCTACGGAATCTGTACACGGCCACGACGAGACGGTCTGCGCGGGAGCCCGGGTTGACGACTACGGTGAACGATCACTTTGCGCTGTCGCTGCTGGATGCAGTGTCGGCTGCGACGGCGGGATCAGCGTACTCGTGCTTTGCGGATAAGATTGCCGGCAGCTTGGAAGCAGGGAAGAAGGCTGATTTTGTCGTGTTGGATATGGAGTGGGAGGCGGAGAAGTTGTTGGATGCGTCGGTTTATGCGACGTATTTTGAGGGGGAGAGGGTGTATAAAAGGGATGCATAAGTTCATTGTATAAGTGGTCTATATAGGTTCAATGTCTGTAGATAGTATATAGAAGGGTGGAGTCACGTCATCTTCTTTTCAACCATTCAGGTTTCTATATAGCCTTCATCACTCGTAACGGCTTCTTCTGGAAATAGAATAGAGATGACCCTTTGGACAGTCATCCTAGCTTCCAGTTTCCTAGAGTTTAGTCTTCGTTGCTGTTCCAAAATATTCCGAGCGAACCCGACCACACAATTCCTTCAGAACACCAGCCAGCCACTCGAAATCGCTCTTCTCGAGGTACACCTGCGCACTCAGACGCGTCCACAGATGACCTCCATGCGGGAACATAGGCACAAACGTCCCATAAGTCTCCATCAACTCGCCCTGCATCCACTTGCTCACGCTCTCAATATCTGACGGCGCGAGTCCATCAATTGCAATCGGCATTCGAACAGTCGTCATTCCACACCGACGAATCTGGTTTGTCTCACCCGGTTTAAGACCCGGCTCTTGCATCACCTCCGTCCCCAGCGCAGCAGCCACAATGTCTGCGGCCTCGTTCGCCAGCTTCTCAAGGTAAGCGTAAATACGGTCGTCACCGCCGCAGACCTCGGACCGGAATTTCAGCGCCGCAGGGACACACATGTACGGAGTGTCATCACTGGTGGCGACAAAGTCGAAGAGCATCTCAAAGGCAGATTTTGTGCTACCGTTCCCTTGCATAACCGAGGGACGGGTGGCACGCGACGTGGGAGCTGGGATAAACCCCCAGGAGGTGGGAAGTGTAGTGCGGATAAGATGTTGATTACGAAGAGGGACATAAAGAACAGCACAGCCACGGGGGACATAGAGCCATCTATACATAGATTAGTATCCTGTAGTCAATCAGAACAGGGGATTCATTACTTGTGACAGTTACTTGTGAAGAAATCCGGTTGCAGCACGCCCAAATCCAACGGGATATGTCCAATGCCATGGGCACCGTCAATCAAACTCAACACGCCTTCCTCGCGACACGCCTCTGTCAATCGTTCAAACGGGAACCGCACACCGGGCATACTGACGATAGTGTCAAAGACAGCAACACGGACATTCAACCCCTCCGCTTTAGTCTTCCGGACAACCTCCCGGAACCGATTCACCAGATCATCATGGCTAATCGGCAAGGCATACTCGACCTTTCTTGCCTTCAGGCCGGGCGTCTTCTCCATCAAGAAGACAATATTTTTCTCAACCGCCCCATAGATAGTATCGAAGTAAACGATAACATCACCCTCGGCGAAATCAAGGTTGTGCAGTATAGTACTGACGCCCGTTGTGGCATTCTTCACGAGCACACACTCGTTGACGGAGACGTTGAGGAACGCAGCCAAAGCCTGGCGGGCGGTGTCGATGCCCTTGGGCAGTGTTCTGCGGATGAAGATATCCGAATGAGCTTCGGCTTCAGCTTGAAATTGACGAAGGGCTGTTTGCACTTGGACGGGATATGTGCCAAAAGAGCCTGATAGGGATTGTTAGTATCTTGATTGATGGATGATGGATACGGACGGGGGAGACAGACCGTGGTTGAGGTGTTTCAATTTGGGGTCAATCAAAAAATGCTTCAGCATGGGAGCCCCAAAGGGCGTGGGTGTATTCGGAGACATGGTATTAGATAAATGTGATTATTTCTAAGTATATGTATATACTAAAAATGAAAAGCGATGGGAATGATGATCTTGGGTGGATGGTAGGAAAGACGGCGGAGAGAAGAAAACGGCGGTCTGCTCTATCTCAGTAATCTCAGCGTCGTAATTGAGTCATGATCAGCCACGCTGACTCCACTGGAACCCGCGATATTAATCGACCAGATTCAGTCTGACAGTTGTGGATCTGGACTCTGAACGGTTTCTAGTGAACAGTGATCTACATTGTCTAGGCGGGTCTCATCCTTCGAAGGGCGTGCCCTCGTATTCGGCGGCCGAATGCAACATTACATACGCTAAATGAAAATACTCCATCTACAGTTAAATCAAAGATGTCAAGTTCGAAACATCACGATGTTGACTAACATTGGGTTGACTCTGCTTAAAACCAACTCGAGTACATCAAAATATCAAGCCAAAGCCATCATTCGTGCAAATGAGCTGATCATGGTACAAAATGGCGTTATCCACAGATTCTTAGATGCAACATAGACAAGTCTCGCATACACACTCCTCCAATTCACGTTTACCTCTTGCCCTTCTTGCGGGGAGCAACAACCTTGAAGGCTGCGTTGCTGTTGTCTTCCTCACGGTGGACACTAGCCGATCCCTTCTTGGCCACCTCGCTCCATCCTCCAGCGTTGTTCTGGTCAGCAAAGGCGCTGGCACCCACAGATTCGACAATGCCTTTGTCCGCAAGCTTACGGCGACGAATGAACTCGTCGGCAAATCGTCGGCCATCCAGGGTCTGGGAGTTGGCATACACCGAGTCAGAGATGATCTCCGCCTCTGCAGGCAACAGCACAAGTTGCTGAACAAAGTCGTCCACTGTACCAAAAGTTAGCAAAATTCTAGTAGATATAGACACGAGCGAACTTACCATTGATGTTGCTGTTCAGGCCCTTGCCCAGTGACAGATTGGCCCACTTGGTGAACTCCTCCATAGCTCGGTTCGAGTTGGATGCGGCAGTGCTGCCCACGGTGACAGTACGGGGAGCTGCGGAGGCGGCTGTAGCGGTAGTGGTGGTGGGGTTGGACGCAGCGACGGTTCGTGGTTTGGCTGCGACAACTGCCGCCGTCGGGGCCGCTGGAGCATTTCCGCTGGTCGAACGTGGTCCAAGAGGGGCAGCAGGGGGTGCCTTGGCCTTACCACCAGCACCAACCGTGGTCCACGCACCCGAAGTGGCCGGGGCAGCAGATGCAGGTGCAGGTCCAGACGCAGGTGCAGTCACCTTACTGGCGAGGTCGGCATATCGCTTTCCAGTAGACGCAGGCGGGCTAGGAGCGGCATTCTGTGCTGCGGCGGCGGCGGCGGCAGCCAGACGCTGCTTGCGAGTCTCCTCCTCTTTCTGGATCTGAGCAAGGGTCTTCTTGGCTGCGCCACCGTTAGAGGCGGCTTGGCCCTTGTTGTTCCACACTGATCCAGATGTTGGTGTCGAGGGAGACCCACTGCTAGCCCAGTTGGCAGTCGAAGGAAGACCCGGAGCCTGAGCCTGAGCCTGACTGAGACGTTCTTGTTCCGCAAGCAGCTGAGCACGACGAGCGGCAGCGGCCACTTCCTCCTTTTGAGCGGCGTTCCGAGCCTCAGCTTCTTGGATCTCCTTGAGCGAGGGTCCCTTGGGAAGTTCGTTGGCTTCCTTGGCCCATGGAGCAATGGAGGTGGCGGGGGGCTCAACGGGGGTCTGAGTCTGAGATCTGGAGTTGGCAGCCAGAGACTCAGCCACGTTCTGGCGGTTGCGCTGCGCGGCGGGAGCGGGAAGCGGCGAGGCGGAAGGTGGTGGGGGGAAGGGCTGGGGCATTCCGCTGTCAACCTTGGCCCACACAGATTCCTTAGGAGCTTGGCTCTGCTGCTGCTGCTGCTGCTGCTGCTCCAGTTGGTCCTGCTGCATCTGATCCTCCTGCTGCTGTTGCGCAGCTTTCTGCACCTGTTGAGACAGAGTGAGAACCGGTTCGTTTCCAGTAGCTGGGGACTCTTCAACCTCCAAGGTGGTTGTCTCCGTCTCCTTCTGGATTTCCTCGGTCTCGTCCTCCTGCGATGGACCCGTAGCGGGATGGGTAGGGAGGCCTTCGGCGGTCCGCATGCCGAACTCGCCTTCTTGAGCCCTCAAAGCGTGGAACTGACGAAGGCGTTCTTCGCGAGCCTGCTGATCAAACAAGCTATCGCCCTGTCCAGCGTCGAACTGGTCTTGTTCCTGCTGTAGCTGGGCCCGATCTTGGAGCATGCTTGCGACCTGCTGCTGGTGGAACAAGCTATCAGGCTGGCGAGAAAAGGACGTGGGGCTTCCGAATCCAAACGGGTCCGGACGGCTCACGTTCAGGCGATCGAGAAGGGCAGGAAGCTGATCTTGGCTATTGACCAGGTCCGTTCCAAGCATCTGAGGACCAACATTGGGCAAAGCACCCTGTCTCAAAGGACCAGCGGCATCAAAAAGGCCCTGGGTTTGCTGCTGTCCTTGCATAGGAGCCTGGATGGGCGATGGCTGGAAACCAACAGGGGAAGTAATGCTACCGAAGCTGGGCTGGCTGTGAAGGCTGTGCGCGCTCGAATGATGCTGGAGCTGCTGGGGGTGCACTCCATGAGGAACGCCCTGCAACTGCATCTGCTTCATCAGCGCTTGTTGCTGAGCGAGGTGCTCCTTCTGTCTGGCCATCAGATATTGCTCCTCTTGCTTTCTGCGCTCCAAGGCATTCTGCTGTTCGGCTGTCAATGTAGTGCCGAAGCTCGGGAAGCTACCGGGGAAGGGAGGTTGAGCAGAGCCGGTCGTAGGTCCTCCTGTCCAAGGGCTAGGGTTGGGATCGGGCCCGTGGGGGATTCCAATCTGGGGCACCAAGAAGGGCTCACGCGAGTTTCCAATGCGTCGCACGAGCTGAGCCAATGGCTCAAATTCAGGGTCTTCGAGCTTCTTGATCTGCAGATCAGGACTGAAAAAGCCTGCCTTGAACCAGTCGTGCATCTCCAATCCAGTCCATGGACCCTGGATGTTGCCCTGCGGGTCACGGTAGATCCAGCGCATGCGATCCGGCATCACCATGGTCCGCTGCTGGGCCGGGGGCACGGAGCCAGGGTTGCTGATAGACTGGCCGGGAGTTTGGCTGGGCTGCGGCACTTCGTGGCCCAAAGTAGCGGGAATTGAGCCCACGGCGGAGACTGGGGTCTGCGAGGCCGAGGTCGCCGTCGGCTTGTCTGCTTGCTGGGGATCTTCTTGACCTATCAGCGGGCTTCCGATATCAATGCCGTCGAGACCAGAGAAGACACCTCCTCGAGAAAACAGTTGTTGCTCTTTCCCGGGAGAACGAGCCTTTCCGGGGCTTTCTCCTATCACACTCGGGTTGAAAATCTCACCTGTTTGCCTAGTTCCATCATCCATGACAGGGTCTTGTCTTGCCAGGTCACTTTGCATTTGCTCCTGCATGGCAGCAGGGAAGAGAGACCCAAGCTTGCTGGACCGGCCGAGGCTACCCGTTCCCGAAATACCAGCATGGGGACTGAAAAGGCCACTGCCTCCCAGTGTAGACAAGCTGGGGGACTGGAGATCAGCCGCCGAGCCAAAGATCGGGTCGCCAAAGCCGGCCGCAAAGGCGGATCTCTCGCGCGTAGGCGTGCCAACAGCGGCGCTCGAAGCAGGCCATCCACCAGCACCTCCAAGAGAAGGAAGACCCCCAAGGGCACCAAGGTTAGAAAAGCTTCGGTTTCCAGCGACACTAGATGTTTGGCTGCGGTCGATCGAAGGTAAGTCCATTCCAGACCCAACCCTTCTAATGGAGCCAAAAGGTCCAGCAGGGTCACGAAGTCCAGTAAGACCAGGGTGGTGGCTGTTCTGAATGTCAGATCCATCAGTCTCGACATCATCGGCGTCAACTCTTTCCCCGTGCGGGCTTTGGTAGGGGTTCGTGTTAGTAGGGCTGGTCGGCTCGTGGCCCTGGAGTAGGCTGGGCGTTGGGTTGCGCGAATTCTCATGGCTCTGCATCAATTCACGGAATCCAGGGATGCTAGACGTCATTCCAAATGCGGAGAACCCAAGCTGGTCAACACTGTGAGGTGGCGCTTCGACATCCTGGGAACCGCCAAGAGCAGCACTGCCGCTGCGAGCCTCCTCCGCAAAGGGATTCGTTTCACTGCGGCCAGCACGCGTCTTGACGGCCTCACCCCAGGGTGAGTGCGAGCGCTTGTCACCTTCATTCTCAGTAAGCCGTTCCAAATTGCTGAGGGAAGCCTTTTCCTTGATAGAACCTGCAATATCCTCCGAACTATCCTTGGAAAACAAGCCCTTCAGACGACTTTCCCCACGCAAACTGCCGAATCCAGGTTTCTTTTCCGTGGTCGGGGTCGGGGCGTTATTCGATCCCATTGAAAAAGCCCCGAAAGCCCCCATCGGAGAGAAGTTGGCGTTGTGCGAGGCCGTTGCCCCCCAGGGAGAGCTCGGTCCGCTCACACCTGCACTCAAAGGATTGGTGGAACTGCGCTTCAGGGACCCAAAGGGAGAAGCAGATTCACCAGGGCCCTCCTTATCCTTATCATCAAGCTTGGTTGCCGTATCTCGAAAATCGGTCTTGCGGCGCAGAAGAGACGGGGGTGGGGTAGAGGTGTTCGTCTCGTCACGGAAAAAGCGAGAACCACTGGTCGTAGGAGACATGGAATTACCAACGGAATCGCCAGTCTCCCGACGCCTGGGTCGCGCAGCGTTGGGAGAGGAGGTGTTGTAGTTGTTCATATGGCCCTGGGAAACTGAAGCTTTGCGTGCTGCAGCAGTACCAACACCGGTGGTATTATCCTTGTTGGCATTGGTCGGGGGCGGCTTCAGAGGGGAATTGACCGAGACGGTGAAAAACTAAGCCACTCAGCACGGCTCTCTCCAAGTCAATATCAAACAGGCATACGAACCTCTTTCTCATCATCGTCCATATCCATTAATCCCAAGGGCTCGACCTGTCCTCCATGGTCCCAGCACACCTCAGGCCCTGAGGGAGTATCCTTATGGTCATCCCGCTTCCCCCAAACTCCCCCATTCACAGAGGGCGCCTCCATATGAGGATCCCAGTCGGCAACAAAGTATTCTGCAACGTTCTTACTCAAAGCTCCCGTCTCCCGCTGAACTTTGTAAAAACTGAGAAGCTGGTCCTTGGAATAACGAGTTTCACCGGATGCTCCGTTACGTAGCGCACTAGAATTCGAGGTCATATGTGGGGGGATATAAGCACCGACCGTAGGAGTCGAAGCGGATGTAGGTTGGCTGCTGTCTCGATTTTGAGAAGGGTTCGTAGCAACGGACGGGCGGCGGAAGGTCTGTGTTGCACCATTCATACGAGTTCGAGACCTGAGGGAATAGCAGGAAAAGAATAAGTATCACAGAGGAAAGGTGTGCTCAGGGCCAAAAAAAAAATTTGGGAGTGGGCAAGCTTGATGAAAGGGATGATGTGGCCAGCAGACAATGCCACCACAGCTGGCCTTTCCAAAAGAACAAAGAGAACAGGAATATCCATACCATTCTCCACCGGCGGTTCCATCACCTCTCCTACTGGAGGAATCGTGGATGTTGCCAGCAGCAGCTGAAGCAAAACTAGAAGGGAGTGGCGTAGGCATTATGGCGGTATCAAACTAGATGATACGGTCGGTCCAGCAAACGGGAAAAAAGATTCAAAAAGAAATCGAATCGATGAAAGCTCGGCGCGAGATTCTTTTTTTGAGTGGCGGATTGGAAAAGTGAGAGGGGATTGCGAGCGTTGGGAGTTGGAAGACAACGACACCAGACACGAGGGAAGAAGGAAAGGAAGATTCCGCAGAGACAGAGACGAAGCGAAGTCAAAGTGGAGGTGGAATGGACGGACTTCTGGGGTTGGGTGTCTGCTGTAATTTTGCTGTGGAGGCGAGAAGGATTGAGGTCGGTCAGGTTGGAAGGAAACAAGAACGCTAGACAATCCAAGTCAAGTTCCAAAGAAAGCAGAAGAAGAAGAAGAGAAGAAGAAGAAAAAGATCTAAAAGTTTCTTCGAAAAGTTCCTGGCATTCATCGAAATGAAGCGAAGAAAAAAAAAAAAAAGAGGCTGCGGGCAACGGACGTGGCAGTAACGGTATTACCGCACACAATCGCTGTTTTCGGGGATGCCAGCCACCAGGTTGCACTGCAGAATACAATACGTGACAGTACACACAATGGATGAGATGATGGCATCAACACAATGGCAGCAAAATTGGATGCAGTTTGTCGACAGATCATGGACGATTGTTTCGCGGCGATTAGAATCTTCAATATTTAATTATCAACACATCGATTTGACAGATTCATTCTTTGCCTTGGGGCAAACAACTTGCAAGCCTATTGCCACGTCTGTCCCGTGACTGGCGCTGATGCTGCAAAAGCCCTTCTTTTCACTCTCGACGTGTCGATTTTTTTCTTTTGCGGCTGCAGATGGACAAAAGAAATATCCTCAGGGTATTTTTAGAAGAGGGTTTCTTTGAAACGCTCTCCCACAATGTCAATGTTTGATATTATGCTCGCAGTGGGGGACTCATCGCCTGTTGGGCTTCATATCCCTATCCCAACCTCTCATTGATGCGATTTCAAATATTCTACATCTTACTGTTTGCCGCATCCTTACTGCGTGCTTTCAAGCATGTTTGCTATGTTGATTGACTTGTCTCACAGGGCTTTCTTTCATGAAACGACTGATCCACCTGGACTGGGCCATATGGAGATATCAAAAACGTCGTCAATCGCTCATTTCAAATCTCTCACACATCACATATCTGACATTAGCAATCCAGCTACTTCCGCATAGCAGAACATCTAAAATTCCGAATCTGCAAGATGAGACGAAACAGGAGCAGCGATATACCTTTTGCCTGGTACTGGGAAGGCAAGCCACTCCGAGCAGGTCGTGCTGTAGGAGAGAGAATCAAGAAGGTCCCAACATCTTCATCAAGTGTCCATGGTAGCAGTCTCTCGCCTTCAAGCTGCTATTCGCGTCCAGCATCCCTACCTCCGTCAGAGAATTCAATGTCTACATATGGAAATCCGGGCAGTCTTGATAGCTATATCGATTGCCCACGAAGCTACGAGGGTTTATCTCAAGATACGCATGAGCGATGCTCCCGCCATGACGCATGCTATCCACGTTCGGAAACCAAGCATTGTTCCTACTCCAATGGCAGCAGCCACACTTATGCAGCGAGATCAGATTGCCAGCATCACACGCCAAAATCAAGAGGGTCGTACTCAACAACCCTTTGCGAGAGTCATATCCATCCACAGGACCTTCCTTGCCCATGTCCCTACATTCATGGATATCCTGTGCATGTGCAAGTCTACTCTTACCCCGTTTCTCCCAGGCCAAACCCCCTGTGCACTTGTTCGTCATCCAGAGCAAGTCAACCAGAAACCCCCTTGAAAATGAAGCCCCACTCCAACCGACGTTCGTGCTCGGTGCAAAAGCCACGACCGGATGTGGACTACAACGACCGGGTAGCTGAATGGGCCAATATATACCCTTGCCATATTGGACAGCGTCACCACCATGTCCCTTACCATACTCCCAGGGGTGAAAACCAGGGCACAGAATATGTCACTGCCGCCGAACATTCCTCCGACGACGGTCGGGAAACGGACATTGAGAATAGATCTTATCATCGACGTCGTCCGGTTTGGAAGAACTGCTTCCATACAACCTACCATAATCCAATCTACTGACGGTGGCTCAATGCCACTCATCAGGTGGTCATAACAGTGACCATTACATTTCTTTTTTATTGTTTACATAGATTTCTTACATAGTCCACGAAATAGAGCACCTAGCAGTCAATATCACAAGAAAGCACCTAATATGCCAATCTTTCCTAAAACGGCACTCATGACGTCGAAGATATCCTTACATAATCAGGAGTGATGATTGCATTTAATCTTTGTTAATCAATATTTCATTTTGAATTATTCATTGTAAATTCAATCATGTCACGGTCTAAACTCTGGCTAAACAGCTTCTTGAGATTGCGAGTCATATATAGACAGTGTCTCATGAAAACATATCCATTCCCACACTACTCGTACAGCCAGACACAACAACAATTAATTAAAAAACACAATAATAAGCATACTGCATACAGGGGTAGATAAAGTCAAAATATCTTGTTTCCTCGCCTTGTATTGCATCATATGCCAATTGGTCATTGATCTTCCGGTCCTCCATGGACCGAGGTCTATCGTTATGAATTATTGACTAGTAGTGTCGAATGCATTAGTTCGACGGCTGTACTGCAACTCTTTTTTAAGCTTTTTAATTCTGCTATTGAATCTTGTATTTTTCTTCCTCTTTGCAGCTGTCAAATGATCCCAAGGTTTGCTGCTGTTCTGATCATTAATACATAAAATCATCCCTCGGTTATCGATAACAGCAAAGCATCCCCGCACGTTGCTCAACAATACTTCAACCTCACCTCCAGCCCAATTTTTTCTCTATTCTCCTTTTCTTTAGATATTGATTTACACCATAAAATTCACAATGTCCAAGGCTATTTTTCTCGGCACTATTGATGGCAAACCCGGGAAGCCCGGTCAGGTCTACTATCCGCTCTCCCTTCAAACCTTGCCCCGACCTACCCCGCAGGGACGAGAGCTGTTGGTGAAGATCACAGCAGCGTCTCTCAACCACCGCGATGTTTTCCTCCGTCAGCATCTCTATCCCGGTGTTACCTTTGACGTGCCGATGGGTGCAGATGGCGTGGGTACCGTTATTGGTGCCGGTCCCGACGTGACGGCGCCCGAACGATGGCAGGGGAAGCGGGTTATTTTGAACCCAGGTACGGGATGGAAGGATTCTCCCGATGGACCAGAAGATCCCAAGGGATACCGCATTATGGGTGGTACCAAGGTCTACAACCAGGGGACGTTGCAGGAATATCTGACAATCGAGGAGTCGGAGGTCGAAGAGGCCCCTGAGCATCTGTCTGATGCAGAGGCTGCTGCTCTGCCGTTGACTGGGTTGACTGGATGGAGAGCTCTAGTGACGAAGGCTGGAGAAAGGAACTCGGGCAAAGGCGCTGCTGTTTTGCTGACGGGTATTGGCGGCGGTGTTGCGTTGATCGCCCTCCGTTTTGCAGTGGCCAGAGGTGCCGATGTTTATGTGACAAGCTCAAGTCAGGAGAAGATCCAGAAGGCAGTCGAACTCGGCGCTAGGGGAGGTGTGAGTTACAAGGAAGAGGGATGGGAGAAGAAGCTGTTGGGACTGCTCCCAGCTGGCAAGTCGTCGTTTGATGCCGTTATCGACGGTGCTGGTGGGGATTCGGTAGAAAAGGCAGTCAAGTTGCTCAAGGTGAGCTTCTCACTACACCTCCTTTGAATCATTGTTACTGACTATCTCCAGCCTGGTGGTGTTCTCTCTATCTACGGGATGACCGTTTCCCCCAAGATGCCGTTCACAATGCAAGCCGTTCTCAAGAACATCGACGTTCGTGGCTCGACGATGGGCTCTCGCCAGGAATTCAAGGAGATGGTTGATTATGTAAAGGCAAAGAAGATCTACCCGGTGATTTCGCGTGTTGTTAAAAGCGAGCTGGACGATATTGCGAGTCTCGACACGCTTTTCGAGGATATGAAAGCGGGTAAGCAGTTTGGTAAACTGGTGTTTGAGTTTGGAAAGGCTTCGGAGAGTAAGCTGTGATATATCAGGGTCGTATGGCAGGTTGCTTTAACATAGACGGTTCAGATTCCCTAATGAAGAGACGAGATTAACATCCATGTCATTGAAATGTTGTTTTTCCTGGAAAATGGAAAGAGCTTTGGGTGTTCCTTCCTGTTGCGACATCATGATGCCTTCAACGACTTCCATTGCTGGCTAAGAATAACAAAACCCAAGAACCAGTATAGCTCGCATTCTTTAGCCCATCACGACGTCTATTCGGTACGATACAGACTTACTTCACTCATTGGATATTTGTTACCTTACGAGTTATCAGGATGTCTTCCATGAGTGTCGACACGGTCGAGTTGTACGGCCCTGGGATGTCCTTCTATCTATCCAAGCCCACCAGGGCACGAGCCTCTACTTCGAGTTCAGGGTCGGAGGTACCGTCGTCGGTGGTATCATCGACGACATTATCGACTTCGTCTTCGTCTTCGTCTTCGA
This sequence comes from Aspergillus sp. 'subgen. Cremei', assembly GCA_019976455.1. Classification (NCBI taxonomy): domain Eukaryota; kingdom Fungi; phylum Ascomycota; class Eurotiomycetes; order Eurotiales; family Aspergillaceae; genus Aspergillus; species Aspergillus sp. 'subgen. Cremei'. Next base: position 414,757 of record JAFBMR010000002.1, read on the forward strand.
CTTCGTCTTCGTCTTCGTCTTCGTCTTCGTCTTCGTCTTCGTCTTCGTCTTCGTCTTCGTCTTCGTCTTCGTCTTCGTCTTCGTCTTCGTCTTCGTCACTCGAGGTACTTTCCCTAGGTAAACTCGAAGAGAATCAGACGTGCTAACCAACGTAGAAATATACCACCACTCTCAACGCACTCACCGTCCTTAACCATATCCTGGAGACCAAGATGGCCAAGATCCGATCGAGTATCGTTCGACTCAACCTCGACCTTTCAAAACTCCGTCGCCATATCAAGTCGTTTCATCACGACCTCCTTGTAACCTGGCAAGCGAACATGCTCACCCGTCTGGTTGAGGTCATCTACCTGCGACAGGGCTGGAAGTTGCCAGGGGGCTTCGACGTCGGAGAACAGGGGGATCTGGATCGGGAGAGTCTGTCGAGGATATATTCGATCGCAGCGAAGAAGGTCGGAAGGGGAATTATGAAGGCACGGTTTTGCCTTGGGGGGAGGTATTATCTGGCTCTGCAAAAGTATAGTGAGGTGGGCATAACAACTGTGCAAACTCTGCAAGTTGTCTCTGCTAACAAGACAGATTGTTGAGTTCCGAACTTCAGATCCTTTCGAGACCGAATGCACCTTTGCTCAGTGGCTTGTTTCGGAAAGGGAGATGAAACCTGATATGTATGAGTTCTGGGCAGGGCTCTTTCCTCTGTGTTACGGCAGGACCGTGGAGGAGAGTTCTGGTTTCTGATATGACGGGGGTGTTTGCTACGATTATGTGTTAGGGCAGGGATGATAGATTCTTCCTTGTATTGCTTGCCAGTGAATATCAATATGATTTCATCTACTTTCTGTCCAAGTATTCTACCTACTGTACATTCTCCATCTACACTATCCTGTGTACACCGATATTTCGACCAGAAACCTCAACCTCAGCTCAACACTCAACACTAGCCCTACTACCGACCTACTGTCTATACATAGATCTCAAAGCTCACTAAGCAACAAACTAGATAGCCAACTATTCTTGGAAAATCACACTTAATCCACGGAACAGCCCATGCCCGATCCGTCCAAAAACCACCCGTTAAACCAGCAAAACCTCAGCCAGCCCAAAAAAAACACCCTAACACAACCCGAAAGGAAGCACCAAGAGGATTGCCCAAACAGGCAATTACAGAGATGGGGGGGCCCGGGCCGACTTTCTCCATCTCTTACTGGTTGAGTTTCTGATTGGGCGACTGTCACGAGACCAGTGGGGCGGTTCTGCACATGGTCTGGTGAGGCTAAGGTTTGGGTTAGTCCGTTTTGGGCGTTAGGGTTACTTTTTATGAGGTTAGGGCGATGCAGGCTGGGAATTTAGTGGTTAGTGGGTTTTTCTTTTTTCTTTGCTTTTTGTTTTTGGTCATGAATCATGATGTTTTTCTGGTTTTGTGATGTCAGGGTTGGAGTTAGTTAACCAATCTTGTATTGTACTGCTACAGTCTGATACTACCTTGATAGATACTTTGATATCTAGGTTATTATTATTATACATGCATAAGCCTTCAATGTGGCCCTCCTGATCCAGATAAAGCATAAGGCTGCATGATCTGTATACTGTGGCGGATATATATGTCGGATACGAACGTATATTAAGCCCTAGATGAATTGTTATTAAACTTACGAGAATTATATCATATCATTACTATGTCATAAGATTGTTAATTATATATTTATTTACTACTAATTAACTGAAACCAGGATATCAAGAGCAGACGGCAGATAATATGCCCTTAAGCCGAGGAACGCGACCAGAAAGTAGACAACATCAACCAGGGTATCAATGACCAAAGCACTGCACTGCCTAGCTACCTAGGTAGTTAGGTATAACTCCACAGAAGCCGAACTGCCGTCTTCCGCAGCTGAAGAGAGAATAAAGTAGAGCAACCTAAGCTAACCAGTTAGGCAGAGTTGGTCAGTGGTGACCCTGACCCCCTCTATCTTCACCAACAGCGGCGAAGATCAACGAATAAACCGTTGCAACAGAGTCCCACCCCATTTTTTACTCAGCCTTCTGATCATCCTTAAACCACGGCAGCTAGATAGACAAAATGCATCATAGAGCGGGATAATTATATAAAAATCCGAAGTCACACCGTTGAACCGGCGAGAGCTTAAACCTAACCTTGGTACTAAGTCAATATGGAAATACGATTACTGTATATTACGGTACGATTCGGATCCGGGCATTGGAGCGCACCGAGAAATCGCCAAAAATGAAAAACTCGAATGACCGGAGAATTTCCTGTTCTGAGTTACCTTCTGCTAATTATATAATTATGATGGATGATGGAATAATGTGGAATGTGTACTTTTGGTTCGGCTTCCCCGAGGGTTTACTGACTGACTGTATAGGGTATCTAAGTAGTACTGTAGATATACCGAATGGATATGGATATATTTCTTCATAATAGATCGACGTGGATACCAACACTACACTACATAGCAAATCGAACATGCAATCCATTATTAGGCACGCACAGTGGTCAGTGGCACAACATTTAATTAAACCCAGGACCTGTCAATATCTAAGAAATATCAGGGTTAAAAAGCTGGGGGAGGGGCTAGGGCTAAAAAACCCACGATTAAAATAACCAAGTCAAACCCGAATTTCATTCTATCTGAAACGACAGACGTATTTTTTTTTACAGACTAGGTACAGACACAGTATATAAAATCTTGGCATAAAATAACTGCCGTAATTGCCACCAGGGTCTTGCAGATGTCAATTCAAGGTAATTAGACTATTTTGGGTATAATTGGTGGTCTTTACTCTGTTTAGTTGGGCTGATTTATTTTCGTCGTGGCTGTACATAACTTGTAGTATACCTACGCTACCTACCTACTTTGGTTAGTATAACGACTGAAAAATGGACTCACTGTTATCAGAATCGGAATCAGAATTAACATTGCAGAAACCATCACATAGTATTCACCATCTACTCCAAAGACAGAGTCCAACATGACCCAGGTAGAATCAAATAGAATGCGCTGTACGAAAGCCAAAGCTTATCTGATGTGGAAACGGTTCACTTCCATCCGTTCAGTTGCCCGATTGGGACTAAAGTCCTCCCCGCCGCGTACTTCGATATACATACATTATTCTATTTTGCCAGTGACCTTCTCTCAATTTCTTCATCGGAAACATACTTGGATAGGAAAGTGAAGGAGTTTGTTGCCAAAAAATGCGAGCCCTCAGCCACAAAATACGAAAGGCAAACAGCTATCTAGGTACTTCTCCTCCAAATCGCAAGTGTTGATTGCAGGGTTAGGAACATAACCAGTCATGGGTTCTATCTGGCTGGTTGTCGGCAATTCCGAAGACATAGATCGTTCTGCTATCAAATATAGACTGTATAGTAGGTGTAACGGATCCATAGGTTTCAAGCCCGAAACTATAGTCCAATATCTCAGCTGCCGGCCTGACCGATACCAGTAGTAACGGTACCGTTCCCAATAGACGAGCGTTCAGCTATGGCATTAGGACTATGCCGTTAGCTTAACAATAGCTTAATTGAGTCATGTTGACACCCGTTCCAGATAGGCTTTGGGTAGCATTAGCAACTCAGTACTGCCTGTCGATACTGTTTCTCGGCAGGCTTCATGATAGAGACTCTTACTATTTCTAGCTGTATCAACTGGCTTCAGCATTTACTCACCCTGTAAAAATAATCCAAGAATGATACTCCAACAGCCACCAATAACGACTCTCCATTTCTCATCATCGAAAATCACCATCGGTGGACGAATGTGGATAGCTGAACTGCAAGGCCGGTCTTCGATCTGCAAAGAACGAACAGCCGATCTGCACAGGAGACTCAAACTCGTCCAATAACTGCCGGCATCCCACCGGAGAAGTCGACGATGGTGTCCCCAATGTTTCACCCCGTGCTGCTGCCAGCCTGCCACAGCCCCGAGGCAAGACAAACGCAAGGATCGTCCTGTTTTCTGTGGGATCATTGAAACTCAAATCTGCTCGTCTTCTTTTTTTCTCTCATTCTTCCTTTTTCCTTTTTTCAAAGATGACGGAAATGTAATGGGTGAAACATCCTTAGTCCCGAAAGAGGTTATTGAATCTCTGTATGGGCTATTAGTAATGGATTGACCAGGTCAGCCCAAAAGGTAACGAGTAAGACACAAAAACAACGAGGACAACCATAACCAGAACGGGATTGTTTCCTTGTTTTGCCGTTATCCAACCCTAATCGTTTATCGTTCAGCCCGGGAGAACGTTGGAAAGCTGAACAGACCCTGCACTTGCTTTAAGCGAGACGCGCAGGGAGGCTGTACACAGCGACGATCCCGACACCAAATTAACAATTGAAGAACGAGACTGGCGGGCTGAACCCCTAGCTAACAGTCCTAGATCATCACCATCATCATGACTATGACTATGGCAGCATGGACATCACCATCGGCATTGCCGTTGAGGAAACGTGCGTTTATGCCAAGGCACTCGAGGCTCGGTGGGCCTTGTCTCTGTATGTTGAATGCACAAGAAAGCGACTATTGATCCCAGCCTTCAGGGCTAAACCGCTGCAGGACGTGTCATTTGCTGGCACAAATGAGCCCAAGTCGGTTTCAACAACCTTAAGCACCCCGTGCGTGCAGTGATCGCAAAAGGCCCGGTGGTTGCCCGATGGTGCCCGTAATACAGAAGCTTGGATGGGACATGCAAGGGTGCCACAGATGACAGTGTTTGCTGATCTGAAAATACTGTAATAAGATAAATAATAATAAACATAAAAAATAAATAATAAATAATCATGACGATGATTACTGTTTATAGCAACTAAGAAGCGAGACCAATTGAGGGTTGGTGCAGTCTGATGATGAGATCGTCGTGACATGGAGAGCTGAGCTGAACTGAATCAAAACGGTTTTTCCCCGATGTCAAGAAAAAAGACAAGAAAGATAGCATCGGATCACGGGGGAAAGTTGATCCCGGAGGAGATACACTTAATACAGCAGTATTTGGCATCTCATGGCCACAGTCAGAGTGGCTGAGCAAGACATTTTGCCCTTAGTGTCGGACGGGTTCCTGAGTAGACTGTGAGGTTGGTCGGTATGCAGGTATTATGTATGATGTAGGTAGTAAGGACTGCAGATGGCAGTGATTTCGGAATACAATGATGCTTCCGAGGTAAGGTAGAAGAAGCATAGAATACTGTGGAATGTAGAGTATTATAAAATAATGTTGATGCCTTATTCTATACCAAAGTCAAATCAGGGAACCGATTCAGACCGCCGGCGAAACAAAACAAGAAGTGAAGCAGTGGAGCACTGCGGTGGATCTTCGGTCGGGGGTTAGTAGCAGTTAGACGTTGATGGAGAGCCTAACTAACGGGTGACATGATTTTTCCGAGCAATGGCCGATAAGTACTAGATAATAAGGTGTTAAATATTATAATACATATAATATAATATAAATTTAATTTAATGCCTTGCTGAATGCTGTGTAGTATGTATGCTGTTGTAGTGTCTCCGTGCTTCAAAGATTGCGGATCATTTCGGGGCCCACTGGCTGATAACCCTATGTGCAGGTAAACCACCGCTCAACGTGGCAAAGGCTGGAGTCTTAGTGCGGCACTGGCTGCTTCGAAGTGTCCAGTCTGTATCACGACGAGCTAGCATGTACCGCTCATTACACTGTGGACGGACGGCTGGTGATCCTGATCGATCTGTAGACTGTGAGGGATGTCATCAATCCATGGTTGGTTCTTTGCTTTCCCTCGCGATCTGCAGTCCTTAACTTTTTTTGTGACCTCATCCAAGCAGGCGGGACCTCTACAGTTTACTCTGTTTAGGATGTCGAGTCGATGCTTCATGATGAACTTAACTTGAGTATCGTCTATTCTTGATAGATTACACTTACACTTAGATTTACTTGGTATTTTTTACACTTGGTGCTTTCTACTTGCACTAAACTTCTCTTACACACTTACAGATAGCATAGTTATTCCAAGTACATACATACATATCTGACAGAGTGACAGCGCAGAGTATGACCACAAGGTAGTGCATCGTGCCACCAGACAACCGGGATTACTACACCCTCTCTTACATCCCACGGAGGAATTGAACGGGCAAAATCAAACGACCCCTGTCAGTGGCCCCCCCACTGATCTGGGCCAATGGGAATGATCGGCCCTTGCATGGTCTGGACACCAATGCAAGGCTTGCTATGTTTAGCACCCTAGATCAGCCGCTATCATGTCCGCCCGATCTGGCGGTCATCTAGTCCTCTTCCGGCCTAGTCGCGTATTAGAGCTTTTTAGCAAGGTAACCTAACTAACACTAATTCTCTCTCCTCCAGGAAATCCTATGGAGATATCCATGTATCCATCTATCTACCAGCCCGGTCTGATGATCAAGTCATCAGTGGCTGCCCATGGCATGCCATCAATGCAAGTCCAAGTATACGAGAATTCCAGCGCCACATGGTCTGACAGATTGATTGACTGCGGGCGTAAGGCTGCCAACCGTGTAAGCATGTGAGCAGAATCAGCCCAGTCCAAATATAATCCCCATCACAATGCTGTAATGCAGCAGCTCGTGTGGGCGATGTATGGTATGATGGTCACTGGTCAGTTTAGTTAGTTAGTAGAAGTTTAACTGGAGAGTTAGGACTTGGGATATTCTTAGTGTCGGCCCGGAGGATATCCATCTCCGTCCTATCCGATTATCAACAACAAACACTACCACCACCATCGTCATTATTTATTATTGTGAGATCATGAGGGATGGTGGGGAAGTACGGAGTAGATTGACCAAGGTGAGGGAATTTGGAGAGAAAAGAGCGCGACAGTCGCGATGCCAAACTTACTTGGGAAAGGTGTGCCAAATATCCACCGGACCCTAACCTGATAACCATGATGTAGTTTAGTAGGTACCTAGTCGAGTACGGACCTACCTACTTGGTAGTAGCTCTGGGTATGTATAGAACAGGGCTAAACAAACTGAAACGAAACGGTATTGATTTTTCTTCAGCCGAATCAAGACAGTAGAAACAATGGATGATTGATTTCCAGTGGCAGACAGACTGGCAGTACAGTAGAAGATTACCGGATTGGGGGGAGGGGGGGTAGTGGAGGGTGGAGACTAGGGGAAGCCAAAAAGAAGCTACTAATAATACAATCCGCGTTCTTAGTCGCTGTGCTCTGGCTGTCTCCAACGAACGGCGCTCTTCCACGGTTCCATGGACTGACCGTTCGATGGAGGGTTCTCTCTTTTTTTTTTTTTTTTTTTTTTGCTCATTCTCACTCAGTTCTTTGAGTTTTGATTGGCAGGGGTACAGGGTGGGGCAACATCCAGGGCCAACTGGAAACGACAAGTTAAAAAAAAGAAAAAACCAGGGTAAAAAAAAAAAAAAAAACAAGAAGAGGCGGTGCTCCAGGCCCCCTTCCTAACACAGTTTAGCGCACGAGCACAAAGTGGTAGGAAACAATTAACAAACCACCTTTTGATACTAAACAAGTACCCGACGACTTGCCTTCCGTATTTTGGATACGGCCCCCTTTGACCCCATGCTTTTTTTTTTTCCTTTTCTCTTTTTTTTTTACTACATAGATTACCCACTTCGCCCAGCGGCGTAAACCGCCCAAAGGGTGTTTTCCCCGAGACTTCGATTGCTATTCTTTGCTCCTGCTGCACCCTTGCTAGTATTTGGCTGGTATTATTGATCTAACCTAACTCCAACAGAGGGAACTCCCTTTCCCACCCCCTCCTCCGTCCCACCCTTTCTTTTTCTCCCCCAAAAAGAAGAACTGTAGAAAAATAAAATAAAATAGAAAAAGTAAATAATAATAAAATAGAGAAAGTTTAAAATAATAAAATGAAGTAATACCTCGGAAGAGAAAAGACAATAGTAGAAGACTGGAGACTGCAGCCTTCGGAAGCTTTCCCAGCTCAGGCATATCAACGGTTCAAATACACTACGCCAGAACAAACCCAAGTTTGGCAGGAAAACAGACAGACTCGATAACAGTAACAGGCGGAACTAACCACCTTCTTTATTAACCAGCCAACCAAAATACACCGGTGCTTGCTCCATCGTAAAAATAAAAATTACTCCATCGCAGTAATAATAATACATTGGATCTCGAGGTTTATACCTTATGCATGCTGGTGTGCTACCAACGGTGGCTCCTCCCGAGTACTTTTTTATACTGTGCCCACTGCTCTCTTAATTCTATCTCACTATCGCCATACTATACTTCCTGCTCACTAACCTCCCTCTGTGCATCCCCCGCCACGCTTTCCCACTAGTCCGTTTCCTCCTCTTCTCTTCGGATTCTTCGTCTTCTTTTACTTCTGAACTAGTGCAGACTTGGGAGGATCAAGTGGACAAGGCCTCTTTTTTTTTTCTTTTTTCTTTTTTTTTAATCCCAAAAAAAAAGTAATATATTATTCTCTCGTCATCCATCAAACTTCAACTGCCGGCCTTTTCTTCCCTCCATCTCCATCTCAATCTTCCTTTATTATCCAACCCTCCCCCTCCTCCTTCATCTTCCCCTCATCCTCTTTCATCTCCCTTTTGCTGTGATGACATCTTGAGTGTGCCTCTTCCATTTTCGTTTCCTTTTTTGTCTTATATATTCATTCGCTCGTCTCTCTCACACGTTCGCTCGCCACACTCGCTTTCGGCTTCGACTATATTATTCCATCATCACGTTCGCTACGTTTGTTGGTCTGAAATACGAATACACAAAAAAGCAAAAGAGGAAATCCATCAAACAAGAGGTGGATAGGGTTGTCTGCTTTATTGCCATAACGTCTAATATCTAATCCATCCCGATATCAACGCCGCAATCAGACGAAAACAAAACGGAAAAGCAATAAGAAAAAAAAAAGTCGACTGGAATTAGAAAAAAAAAAGGATTCGGGGAATATTGAATTGACTGACATTTAATATTGCCTCCAACGAACTGGTTGATCCTCGCGTTTGCCCCTCGACAGTAGAAGCAACCCCCGCAGACCCGTTTGTCTCCAGCCCGGAAAGCTGTACCTTTGGGATCTTCGACTTTTGCTTCCTCTATCCGGTTGCGACTATTTTTCTATCTCTTCCGAGAGATCCTACGACAACTCATTCAGGAGGTGATCTGGACCAAAGGGATTCTCGGCCTGTCTTGACTGTCTCGGTTGAGAACACCAATCCAATTCGCCCACGACTAGCTCGGAGACATCTCATCTCATCTTACCTTTCAACCCTTTGGGAAAGTGGGAATTCATCTGGATCCTTATTCTTCGTCAAGGTTGGTTTTTTTCCCTCTGCCTCTTTGCCCCCTTTGCCGCGAATCCTTGGGTGCCTTGCATCCGTCTCCTTCCTCCCTCCTGCGTCCCCTTCATCTGAACTCTCCTTGCTTCTCCAAGGTCGTGCCCCTCGGAAGTAAAGGCTGGGGGATCACGATGGAGGAGGTCTATGACGCTTCAATGAGCTTGTCATTTCCCTGTGCTGTTCGTCACCTAGGTGTGGGTGTTTGTTGTTGACCTTTTCGATGCTCCAGGCTCTTTCGTCAGTCTTTTACCTAGATTTTCCCATATTAGTTTTCAAAAGGTCTCAGTGTTGCAACCTTTGTTCTTTATTCACTCGGTAAGTCCTGCTAGTCTATGCAGCAAGCCGCCGTTTCCTGGATCCGCGAGGTTCGTACTCATTAGATGAGTAGTTCGTGGCCCGACGGTCTTCCCATTCACCAAGCAATTCATCTGTCTGAGACTCTGTTCGCTAGAAGCGAAGAAAGAGAGCAAAACATCTTCCCGTCTCGATCCAGAATATCCAAGAAAGACCTCCCTTTGAGCCGTCTGGATATCTGCCCCGTTTCTCCCGGTCGAACCCTACCTATACCTGTCGCAGCATCCCTCCAATGCAACTGGATCTTTCCTAGTTGGTCTTTGTCAAGCCTTCGGTACCGTTGCCATTATCTGGTCTTGATCCTGCAGCTATCCTATACCGGTTTCAGCCTTGGTTCGTTCGGTGTTGCTCATTGATTCGAAGTCTTTTGTCAAACTCCCTTTTTTTTTTCTTCTGAGATTGACGGCCGCTTCGTATCGTCACTCGTTTTGTCTCGGAGAGCCCCTGGTGACTTTCCGGCTTCCTGTCGTTTTCAAGGATAAATTCCCAGTCATTCGCTTTCTTAGGGTGTCCTGTCTCGTTGCAGTTTCTGCAACACCTTCAAACTGGCTTACTCGAAGGCACACGGTGTTTTGGTAAGCCAAACATTTGTTTCTCTTCTTGCTGCCCAACTTGCTGCACTTGTCTCTTTCTGATTGCACTTGCACTTCCTGTCTATTCTGCCCTGGGCCTCCCGTTGACTCTTTGGTACCACACAGTTCGATCCCGAATTTCAAACACCGTTAATTCTAGACGAGTCGTTGGACTTCTCTGATCCTGAAGAGTCGAGATTCGGCGGTGCATTTTCAGACGGCCTTTTGGCCAAGTCTGAACCCATCCTGTCCATGTCTGCCTTTCAGAAACCCCCACAGGCAGGCTTGCTAGGTAAGTTATCTCAGATCCGAGTCTACTGTTCTGGAGAGTATTCCTTGCTAACTTTGACCCAGATTACAGCTCAGCCCGGTCCCTGAATGATGGCTCGTTTTCCAACTACCAGGGGTCGTATCTGACTTCGTCGCTCGTCCCGTCTCCTATGCCAGACCAGGCCAGTCAAATATCCGATGGTGTTTCATATCTTGCGAGTCACGAGTATGCTAGCTCTTACGGGGAGGCTCCGTCTCCCATGTTGAATGCGGAGTCCCGTCAGTTGCCCGAGATCAACTCGTATTCTCCCATCAGAGGACCCGAAGGAACAAAGGTGTTTGTGGAGATTCAGACTCCGTATGATCTTCACAACACAGCATACGCCCATTCATACCTCGTTTTCGGCAGCAAGAAATGCGAATGTATTCCCCATTTTGTCGGCTTCAACGGCCCAAACTTCACATACGCCCTGTCTGTCGAGGCTCCTCAGTTCATTGCCACTGGCTGCCCCTCCTTCGCTGTCCCCTTACAAGTGGCAATGGGCAGCCAAGACGAATGTGCCGCTACAACCCTCCAAGTTGGCGTCTTTACCTACGAACAGCCTTCCCACCCTTCGCCATCGGACGAATCGCGCAAGAGGCGCATGGAGTCTTTCTCGGACAACACCGTCCCCAGGCCATCCAAGAGATGCTCTGTGCAACAGATGCCGGCCAACGAAACACCAGAGAACTACCAATACCAAGATCATCGCCCTGCCTCTTACTCACCTTACGTCCAGTCCCTTCCTACCATGAACGGTGGGTTCGTTACCCCTTACCATGCGGCTCCATCACCCAGGGTTGGTCAGGTGCAATACTCGACTGTGTCGGCCACGCCTCAGCCCAGCATTCGAGCGCCATCTCCTCTCACCCCCTCGTGGAGTCCATCTTTTGTCCCGGTCAGCAGCGATGTCAGAAACTCTAACCTTGCCATTGCCCATAGTCTCCGTCAACAAAAGCCATCCTCGCCGGCCGGACGCCACAACCCCACTCTGATCCGGACATCTACACTGCAGCATGGCAACGGCATCGGTCAGACCCAGGCATTCAACCCGTATGCCATCTATCCTTCCAAGGCCATTTTGAAGCTCAATGGCGACCTTGATTCAATGACCGAGAACTGGAGCAAAGAGGAGCGGGATGCCAAACGGCGCCTGGTTCAGTTCACCCGAATGCAAAGTGGCAGCACCATTCACGCAGACTTCAAGCCCGTTGCTCCTGAGGATCGAGCACCAAACAGCATCTGCATTAGCTGCATCCACTGGGACGGCAAGGACGAATGCTTCGTGACCAGCGTGGATACCATCTACCTGCTCGAGTCGCTTGTCGGAGTTCGATTCACCGTCGAAGAGAAGAACCGAATTCGACGAAACCTAGAGGGATTCCGACCTCTCACTGTTTCCAAGGCCAAGCAAGATAGCGAGGACTTCTTCAAAGTTATCATGGGATTCCCCGCACCAAAGCCCAGGAATATCGAGAAGGATGTCAAGGTCTTCCCATGGAAAATTCTGAGCCATGCTCTGAAGAAGATCATTGGCAAATACGTGAGTATTCTAGTTTAACGCGTTCCAGTTATGTACTAACCAACTTTTTCATCTAGTCTGCTAGCTACTCCTCTACCGCTGGCGCTTTGCCGACACCCATCGGTTCCAACTACGCAAGCAATGGAACTGGCTCGGACTCTGGAACCGAACACAACGCTGGATCCCCCCAGTCCATGTCCGACACAGCCCCCTCGAGCACCTATGGACCCAGCATGGCAACACCCGCATATTCCCCTCACACAGATCACTCTGTGCCTCCCATGAACGGTGCCCCGGAGCTGCGGACTGTTTTGCCGGCCGTCAGCCAACCCTACCATCCAGTCCCCGCACCTTACGCATATCCCACCGTCTGTCAGCAGCAAAGTCTTCCTGCTCTTACTGCATCAGTTAACAGGGCTTCTTGGGACCTGAACTCCCTTGTCAACCACCCCGCCAGCGCACCCCAGAGCACTTACAATTATATGGGCCAGGTGCCTTATCCTCTCCACGACCAGCCTCATGGTCCTTGAATCTATGAAGTGTCTGATGGCCACTCGATGCCATCCGGTTTCCGGGTGCCACCTTCATAGCCCGAGCCATCATCACTCCCACATAGGCTGGCGTTTGATGTCTCTATATTTCCTTTTTCTTTACTCCTTGCATCCTTGACATCAAAGTCAAACCGATGCTATTCTCGATCTATTGTCCTTTTGCATCCAAAGTGATTCCCCTGACCATTCTTCCCGTGGTCGTGATTTTTCTTTCTGTTTTTCGCCATTCATTTTTCGAAATAAGCAACGGCGCTGGGTCTCATACTGATAATGTCTTATCTACATTGAGCCTTTATAATTTTGGTGATTCTTTCTGCTTATAATTGGTTTTCCACGATTCTACGTCTCTCCCTTTGCAACATTCATGTCTTGATGCCCTTGTGGACTATTGTTTTGATTTTCTTTTTCGTTCATTTCACACATTCGACGAAGTCGGTCCGTTCCTTTTGAGTTTTGCATTTTGTTTTATGGGCATTTGGATATCCGTTCCTTACGAAGGCTGTACAACTATTTGGCATAGCATGGCGCTGCCGTCATTCCTTACTTATTTTGCAGGTCGGTTGGTTATTTTGGGATAAAAAAGATGCAGCGGACATCTGGGTTGGCGAAGGACAAAAATCATCTGTACTTTTTTCTTTTTCTCTTTTTCTCTTTTTTCATATCATCAGACAGGATGGGAAATCCTGCGATATCCGGTTCTTCTTCTCGGGGAGTTTTGTTCGATTATACATTGTCCTCCAGCTTGACTATATATGCATAGCTTTGGCGTTTGTGAATAGTTTTTTTTTTTCTTCTCTTTCTCTTCGATGTCTTAGTTACTTGTCTTTTTATTAATTTGCTTGTGACTTATTATCCAAGTATCTAGAGAACCCATCTTAATAGTGATTTCTTCTGTTGAATCTTCTCGTCTTCTGTATTTTCGTATGCCCAGCCTCTCGTAGGTAGAACTAGCTGATAAGCTTAGAGCAACAAGCTATAAAAACTACCTACCTACCTACCTACCTAGTATCTATCTGTTAGTTAGAACTTTAAGGAAGGCGCAACCTTCTGTCTCCAAGAACCAGCTCGTTAACTAACGGGCACGGCGCCATCAAATCCCCAGCTATTTTTCTCAGCAAGTAGGGCCGGGTGGGAACTGAAGGCATGCAGAGCGTAGCTAGCTAGACTGAAATTTCTTTTATAAGCAGAGCTTTGGTCGCTTAATTTACCTCGATTTGAGGCAGTATAGCTGGTAAGCATCGCTACGGCTCTGTAATAAGTCCATTATTATCACCCAGTCAACGCAACCCAACCTAGATGATACCTAGTTCTGATGTAACAAAAAATAAACCTGCTGGCCAACTATCCCACTACGCCTAGTACAGAAAGAGGAAAGCCATGGCCGAATGGATTAAGCATTAGGGGGGGTGAACGGATAGCAAATGAAGGGCTTTTTAGTATGTAAATTGAACACAATAAAAAAACAAAGTCGCATTTCCTCTTGCGTTTTATCTCACCTCGTTTTGCATACACCATCCCGTGAAGAGACCTTTATATCGTAGGTGAATTTTCTCTCAACTTGAAGTATCAAAGTGCAATGGCTGACCTTCATTAGTATATGATCTCCCTCAGGTACTCCTTTCTTCTGGAGTAGCAGCAGGCTTAGTAGTCGTTGGTGTGACGAGCCTTGCGCGTCGTCTTGCGTGTCGATTCTGGTTTGACGCTGGCGCTGCGTCGCGAGGCAATGCTCTGGCCGTGAGACTGACTCCGACTCACACTCTCTGTCTCTGGGGTAGTGTTAGTGTGGTCTTGAGAATTGTTCATCTCCAGCGGGCTATTTACCATAATGTAACCAAGTAAAATCTTGGATTCAGACGGACGATTCGATTGATGTTTTCGTTGAGTTGAGTACGGCGCTGGGCTGCCAGGGACCATGTGTCTTTGCCAAAGACGCCAACATTCATCCACCCCCATGAGACGACTACATTTGTTCGTTTGGCTCTGTTAAAGTCTGCTGCTCTCCTCGCCATCCTATCTGCCAGAGAATGGCAGTTTGGCCCTCTTTAGGACCTAATAGAGCTCCCTAGGAGCTGAGACGACGGTCAAAGATTGAGTTCCTATTGACTCAAGTGTCTTCAAAAAATTGATGGCAACTTGGAAAGCTGCGGTGACTGCGACCACTTTAGTCATGGTCGAATGGTTGAATGGTTGAGCTGCAACCACATGGAATCTGAACTCCATATTCGACCCATTTTGACGGCTCGAAAAACCAGATAATACAATGAAATGGTTCATTTTGACTCGATCAAGGAGCTTTATGAGATTGTTAGAGTGGGAGATATGGTAATTGAAGGAACTGGGTTCGGCGAGGCGTGAGGGAGGATGTTTTGGCACTGCCAGGAGAATAGAAAAGAACCACTGCAGGAAAAGCAGCCCGGGTGTAAACAGTAGGTTATCATGGGAAGAGACGACCTAAGGTGGCCTTCCTACTCCCTACACAGCCTCTTCTTCTACGGTGTTTTCGTCGTTGATGTTGAGGTAATATCCAGGTCGCAGTCGTAGTGGGATAGTTGGCCAGCAGGTTTATTTTAACATCAGAACTAGGTATCACCTAGGTTGGGTTGCGTTGACTGGGTGATAATAATGGACTTATTGCAGGGCCGTAGCGATGCTTACCAGCTATACTGCCTCAAATCGAGGTAAATTAAGCAATAAAAGCTCTGCTTATAAACGAAGGGAACTGATCCATCCACATCCACCCCCCTTCGCATATCCACGCCCCGAATGTTCCAAGTAGTATCGAACAGCGGAGTATACAGAGCAAAACAATATAGCTACCATATTTTTTTGAAGGAATTATTAAATGAGCTACTATAGTGGGCTGATTATATACAGAAATACTAGTAAGGAAGCTATAGCTACAGTTATGGTCATGGTTCGTGGGCATGGTTTATAGTGGTGGTTGATACCTACACTGCGTTCCGCAATCACTGATATAGGACGGTCTTGATGATTCAGCCGGGTGTAGGAAGATATGATAGAAGAAAGGCGTAATGATGTATACCTAAGCCTTGTTAGTGCACTCAATACCGTTTGATCCTAAACAGGGACTCAACATGAGGTTATTCTTGCCGGCAGAGTTGACTACTGAGACAATATGCACGACGGAGCGCCCTTTATCTTATCGCCGTTGCACGTGACTTCGCGGGGCCGCAGACGGAGGACGAAATCGGCGTGAGTCAGTCTCGACCGGATTCTGGATATCCTCAGCTGCAGTTTTAAATCTCGCCTCTTCCCGCCCTTCTCCTTCATCCAGCCCATCCTTTGTGTATCTCTCCATTGCCCGGCGGCATCGATCTTTCTTTAATATCGCCCCCCTCAATTCACTTCCTCCCACTCTGTTTCCCCTCCGATCGCTGCCCACACCCCACACCACCATGGAGCACATTCGGAATACATTCGCCAAGTGCAAGGAGCAGAAGCGTGCTGCCCTTGTGTCGTACATCACTGTCGGTTACCCTACCGTTGAAGAGACTGTCGACATTATCATCGGATTGGAGAATGGAGGTGCTGGTACGTAATTCCCCTTTTCCAGGATTTTTTTGCCCCTCATATTCTTTTGAATCTTTATCTCCATCCATTGGCTCCGCGGCTCATGCTAACATCATTCGTAAATTAGACATTATCGAATTGGGTGTTCCCTTCACCGATCCCATTGCAGATGGCCCTACCATCCAAAAAGCCAACACCAAGGCTCTCGCCAACGGTGTCACAGTCACAACAGTTCTCGAGATCGTCCGCACAGCCAGAAGCAAGGGTGTCCAAGCACCTCTTCTTCTGATGGGATACTACAACCCGATGATGCGTTATGGTGAGGAGCGTATGCTCAAGGATTGCAAGGAGGCGGGTGTCAACGGTTTCATCATGGTCGATCTCCCTCCCGAGGAGGCTGTCCGTTTCAGAGATCTCTGCACTAGCTCTGGGTAAGTTTTCCGCCGCTCTCTTTATTGGTTTTATGTACTGTAGATCAATGTGCTGATTTGGTGAAGATTGTCCTACATTCCCCTTATTGCCCCCTCTACATCCGAGTCCCGCATGAAGCTTCTGTGCCAGATTGCCGATTCTTTCATCTATGTCGTCTCGAGAATGGGTGTTACCGGTGCCACCGGAAAGCTCAGCTCTAACTTGCCCGAACTCCTGTCCCGTGTTCACAATTGGTCCGGTAACGTGCCTGCCGCGCTCGGATTCGGTGTTAGCACTCGTGAGCACTTCCTGGAGGTCCAGGGATTGGCTGAGGGTGTTGTCATTGGTAGTCAGATTATCACCGTTCTGGGTGAGGCCCCTGCCGGTCAGGCGGCTAAGAATGCCCAGGAGTACCTGTCTAGCGTTACTGGCCGCCAGCTCCAGAGAGATGCCCAGGGCACCATTACGAACCAGGTCAACGTATTGGAGTTTGTGGAGAAGAAGCCCACTGTTATTTCTCAGCCTACGGATATCGTCACTGACGAGGACACCCCGTCTGGCCCTGGCTTGGCTGACCAGCTCGAGGCTCTCAATGGTACTGGAAACCCCGCTGCGCAGCCCTCGCGCTTCGGCGAGTTCGGTGGTCAGTATGTCCCTGAGTCCCTCATGGACTGTTTGGCCGAGCTCGAGAATGGTTTCGAAAAGGCCCTGAACGACCCCAAGTTCTGGGAGGAATTCCGCTCATACTACCCTTACATGGGTAGACCCAGCAGTCTCCATCTTGCCGACCGTCTGACTGAGCATGCTGGTGGTGCTAACATCTGGCTCAAGCGTGAGGATCTGAACCACACTGGTAGCCACAAGATCAACAACGCTTTGGGTCAGATCCTTATTGCCCGGAGACTGGGTAAGACCCGCATCATTGCTGAAACTGGTGCCGGTCAGCACGGTGTTGCCACTGCCACTGTCTGTGCCAAGTTTGGCATGAAGTGTGTTGTCTACATGGGTGCTGAAGACGTCCGCCGTCAGGCTTTGAACGTCTTCCGTATGAAGCTTTTGGGTGCTTCCGTTGTGGCTGTCGATGCTGGTAGCCAGACTCTGCGTGATGCTGTCAACGAAGCCCTCCGCGCCTGGGTTGTTGACTTGGACTCTACCCACTACATTATTGGTTCCGCCATTGGTCCTCATCCTTTCCCCACCATTGTCCGTACTTTCCAGTCCGTTATTGGTGACGAGACCAAGCAGCAGATGCAGGAACAGATTGGCAAGCTGCCTGACGCGGTTGTTGCCTGTGTTGGTGGTGGTAGCAACGCAGTTGGCATGTTCTACCCCTTCTCCAAGGACCCAAGCGTCAAGCTTGTCGGTGTTGAAGCTGGCGGTGATGGTGTCGACACAGCTAGACACTCTGCCACCTTGTCCGGTGGTTCTAAGGGTGTCCTCCACGGTGTCCGCACCTACATTCTCCAGAACGAGCACGGCCAGGTCTCCGAGACCCACTCTATCTCCGCTGGTCTCGACTACCCCGGTGTCGGACCCGAGCTCAGCTCCTGGAAGGACAGTGACCGCGCTCGCTTCATTGCCGCTACTGACGCTGAGGCCCTTGAGGGTTTCCGTGCGCTGGCTCAGACAGAGGGTATCATCCCTGCCCTGGAGTCTTCCCACGCTGTCTTCGGCGCTATCCAGCTCGCCAAGACCATGAAGAAGGGCGAGAACATCGTACTGAACTTGAGCGGTAGAGGAGACAAGGACGTGCAAAGTGTCGCCGAGGAACTTCCCAAACTGGGTCCCAAGATCGGCTGGGACCTGAGATTCTAAACCATTCGAACTCT
This sequence comes from Aspergillus sp. 'subgen. Cremei', assembly GCA_019976455.1. Taxonomy (NCBI): domain Eukaryota; kingdom Fungi; phylum Ascomycota; class Eurotiomycetes; order Eurotiales; family Aspergillaceae; genus Aspergillus; species Aspergillus sp. 'subgen. Cremei'. Next base: position 433,143 of record JAFBMR010000002.1, read on the forward strand.
TGTGACATAAAATATTCTATTTACTAGCAGGGAGGCTTGTACTCAAAATTTATGATTGACGTTTTTTATTATCATTATTACTTACTGCGTTGAAAATTGTCATACTTAACTTTTCTACGACCTATATTTCTGTCATAGGCAAACTTTCTGGATACCGTTCTACCAAAGGAAAAAAAAGGGGGTTTTATTTCATGCGGTTTTTTACTAGAATTTTTCTGTCTCTTTTCTTTTTTTCCCCTGGAATGGTGTTCGCATACTTACATGTTCTCTAAAAGCTTTTGGTGAACTATTCTTTTTTGCTTTGGCATTACAGCTTTGCATTGCAAAGGAGCAAGCAATACACGAATAGAAAATAAATCTTTATTTCGCATTTCACATTTGGAAATTGGACTCGACTAAACCATCAGCTTTGAGGACGTGGCTGTCATGTTTTGAGGCTCTTACAATCATTACGTGGGTAGATTTTTCCAACCCAGATAATACAATCCACACTTTCATAGTGTTCATATACATAGATGGAATGAGGAAGAAAACAAGACACAGCTAAGAGTATATATGCAAAAGGAAAGCCGTGAAAGCTAGCTAGAGAAACACGCAAAACATTCTCTTCGTGGATAAGTTAAAAATCCCCCTTCACAGACAACCACCACCACAACTACAAAGATCCAGAAAACGTGGTGATTTGACTGGTTTGATATCAAATGGGAGAAATAAGGGAGGGAAATTAAGCATCAATCAAAGAGCCGCCTTGCTGCTGGTGGCTCTGCTGCGGGGGCGCCCGAGTTGTCCCGGGTGTCCTTGTTGGGGACTTTGCGGGCGGAACGGGCGTAGAACTCGTCCAAGACTTTCTTGGGGATACGGTTGAGCAGCTCCTTGGGGTAGATGCGGAGCAGGTTCCAGGCGATATCGAGGGACTCGAAAATGGTTCGCGACTCGTATGCAGACTGGCTGATGAAAGTGCGCTCGAACTTGTCGAGGAATTCAAGGGAAAGCTTGTCCTCTGAGGACAGAGCTTCCTCACCGACGACTGCCTTCATGGCGGCTGTTTTTCAGTGTCAGCATGCTCGAACAGTATTTCATGGGTATTTTCAAGGTGAACTAACCGGCATCTCGTCCAATGGCGTACTTGGCGTACAGCTGGTTGGACACATCAGAGTGATCCTTACGGGTACGGCCCTCACCAATGGCAGACTTCATGAGACGAGATAGGGATGGAAGGACGTTAATAGGGGGTTGACACCCTTGTTGTAAAGCTGACGGTCAATGAAAACCTGTCCTTCAGTAATGTAACCTGTCAAGTCGGGAATAGGGTGGGTGATATCTGTGAACAAGTTAGTTACCGCGAAGGCCATAGAAGGTGGCTTAGAAATGTCATACCGTCGTTAGGCATACTCAAGATAGGAATCTGGGTGATGGATCCATTACGGCCCTCCACTCGTCCAGCACGCTCGTAAAGAGTGGCCAAATCAGTATACATATAACCGGGGTAACCACGACGACCGGGAACTTCCTCTCGTGCGGCGGAGACTTCTCGAAGGGCATCACAGTAGGCTGATAGATCGGTCATAATAACGAGGACGTGCTTCTCCAGTTGGTAGGCGTAGTACTCGGCAGTGGTCAGTGCGAGACGAGGGGTAATGATACGCTCAATCCTGTATTCAATGTTAACAAATCACACCAGGAAATGATGTCAGTGCTGAAGACATACGTGGGGTCGTTAGCCAAGTTAAGGAAGAGAGTAACACGCTCCATACTGCCGTTCTCCTCGAAATCGCGAGTGAAGAAACGACTGGTCTCCATGTTAACACCCATGGCAGCGAAAACGATGGAAAAGTTCTCATCGTGGTCATCGTGGACACCCTTTGTCGGCTTCTTGACCAAACTGGCTTGACGACAAATCTGAGCAGCAATTTCATTGTGGGGAAGACCAGCGGCGGAGAAAATAGGAATCTTCTGTCCTCTGGCAATGGAGTTCATGGTGTCGATGGCGGAGATACCGGTGGAGATCATTTCTTCGGGGTAGACCTAGTTCGTCCATTAGCCCGCTTGCTTGGCCAGCTACCAGGGAAAACAAAACTAGCATACTCGGGAGTAAGGGTTGATGGGTTGACCGTTGATATCCAAATAGTCCTCCGCCATAACCTTGGGACCCTTATCGATCGCACGTCCGGAACCGTCAAAGACACGACCAAGCATGTCCTCGGACACACCCAGCTTCAAACTGTGGCCGGAGAACTCGACTTTTGTCTGATAAGGAATCAGCACATATTTCAGACCTCCGTGTGGGTTCAAATTGTATATGATCGTACCTTCTTCACATCGACACCCGAAGTACCTTCGAACACCTAGTAGTCGCAGAAACCGGGTTAACTATCACGAACGAGTAGATCTAAACCATCGCTTATTGTATGCGCACCTGAACGACTGCTCTGTTGCCTATTCATCAAAAGAGTACATCAGCAAGCTGCGGCGATCAAAGCTGGGAGAACCATGTCCCCTCCATAGGGAAGCATACCTCTGGCTTCCAAGACCTGACCCGACCGTTCTGTGCCGTCCGCGAGCGTCAAGGACACGATTTCATTGTATCTGGGAAATTTGACCTGGGATCAGCCATGGTTAGCCTATCCCTAGAGCCTGTCCTGCGTGGGGTCCCAGGAAGACTCACATTATCAAGGACGACCAGCGGTCCGTTGATACCTCCGATGGTGTTGTAGCGGATGCGAGGCTTGATGTTGGTCATCCGGGGGTCGACGAACTCGGCCATGATTGTCGGAGCCTCAACGAGAGGACGATAAGGATAAGAGGGGAACGGAAGATAGGAAATTCGGGAGAAAAGCACAGGACAGAAGCTGTTCCTGGGAGGTGATTGAATCCAGAACAGACGACGTCGGGCCAAGTACGTACGTCGATTCGCTACTGGGGATGTTCTCCGCCGCGGCGGTGACGCACGTGATTCGGAGCTATCGTAGCTGCAACAGCTGCAACGAGGCTGCATAACTTGATCATCGCTGCTTTATTTTCTTTTTTCACTTCAGATTTATATTACAGAATCTTTGCGGAATAGCTGAACTCCCGTTGCTGCTGCTGGTTTGAATGTTTCTTGGTCTTCAAATAATTCTGATACTGAAACAATATTGGTTGGCGTCGATCATACATACAATGACTTTACGTGGGGTCTAAAAGCTACGTGCAATTTATATAAATATCTGTATAAAACAGACCAAATTATGAAATACGCACAGTGATGTGATCTACTAATCTGTATTATAAAAGTGTAGAAGCAGCCTGGATCTCATCTAAGCGTTTCAAAAGATACCGACGACAGACCAGCCCCTCTTCTCCATCCTCTGTCTTGGAGAGATTCTCCAGCTCCAGGCATAAAAATTCCCAGTCCAGTGTCTCGTTAACAACATTTCTGACTTCATGGTAAATGTCTATCGGGATTCTAGAACGTCAATAACAATCGCCAAGATATGAGGCCAAGGCCCTTTGCACAGCAACGACATCCGCTATGGGGAGGTTATCAAGTATCATATGCAGTATTTCTGTTGGGATATAGTGAAACCGACTTTTGCAATCCAGACGGCCTCTTGACTTGAACCTTTTGCTTGTTCTTCGTCGAGCGCGATTGATTAGTGATTGGATGGGTTGGAAATAACCAATATTTGCTGCCTCCATAAGATACTCCGTCGCTTCACTGCGATTTGTGCCATATTTCCACTTGTCGTGCTTCTGTCGAAGGATATCCAATAACCCTCTTAGATTACGCTGTGCCATATCCCCAATTGGATGGCGACAGAGGAATTCCCAACATCGAGCATGAATAGGGTATCCAACTAATTCCTCATCTGACGGATCCTCCCACGGCTCCAGAACAGTAGGTGTAGCCAGATGGCCCTTTGCCATCTCATATCCAATAACTCCTTCATCCTTATCCCACGGAACTGCGAGTGAATCGAAACCCTCTAAGTGGTAAAATGCCACGCCTGATAGTCGACAGCTATTATTGCTTGGATTCAAAAGTACTAATTGTGACTGTTAGCTGGTCCAACAGCCCCCCAGATAAGGTAGGATTTGACTTGCTCATGCGGTAACGATTCCACCAATATGAACTGCGCCAGAACTTCATGTTTATCAGCTCGTCGGCTGTATATACGCCTGGTTGAGGACGGTTCTTTTTCCATGTACGGTCTGCAACTTTGAACCAGGCCGTGAAGATGTAGCCGCATATGTAGCAATAAGGAGCCTCGGGGAAGTCATAATTGCCCCACGAAGCAGCAACATTTGAATTATTGTTACTCATGGCTGTTCTGGCATAGATGTGCTTAGGATTAAGCAGATGCGAGTTTCGCTGGATGATCGTATAGTAAAATGACATCAGGGTGATCCGTATATACTCCACCGTATCAACGGTCTCTTTTCAGGAGGATTCGAGGACAACGACGGGAATGATACCTAGGTAGACAATTGGAGAGCTCGAGATCTGTATGAGGCAGAATGGAAATAGTGGAAATACGGGGCAATCGCTGGCGGTGTTGGGATTTGGAATTGCTTCGATGCTTTTGCGGTGGTCTATTCTCTTGATAATAGTATCTTGAGTGTTTGAAGACAGTATTGAATTCATCTCGTTTTAATATGAAGGTTTCGTTTGAGTGTATATGTCTTGTTATCTTGCTACACACTCAACGGCACTCTATCGTCTCAGTCAAAGAATAAGTCATTGCACCTTCGTTAACCTTTTTTCTACAGCTCTAAACCATCCAAGATCATTATATAAGAGTCTCACCTTCCATCATTCTCTTCTTCGGGTTCCGAGGCAGCTGGTCCTGTCTCTGCCTCTCCTCTGCGCTGATATCATCGATATTCGTCCCCGAATCCAAAGCAGCCTTGATCTCTTCTTCCTTATTCTCGTGTCCTGCAACAGCGACAGTCAAGATCTCTCGCTCCAAACCACCCACATGCTCCCATTCAATCCCGGCCTCGGTCAACATTCTACATCCCTCTGATTCCTTGACAAAAGTCCCCGGCTCCTTCACACCAAAGTATACCTTGGAGATTCCACTGCGACCGCCTTCACGAGTGCCGGCAAGTCGCTTCGCGCAGGGCGCATTCCCAGAGAGTCGCTGCCCGCATGGTTCCATCGTCACGTACATGACCAGTTTCCGGCCTGGCTCGGAGGGCAGTGCGGCGGCCACATTCTCGTCTGCGACGGAGTGGACGGAGGCATAATTGGAGAGACAGCACTGCTCGGCGTGTGTGTTGCCCGCAAGCTCCATGGTGTAGCCTGTTGAGAGAATGCGATCGTAGGTCCATGCGGGGTCGTCATCTCTGCGTGAGAGAAGAATAGCGCCGACTCGGAAATTGGTAGGACGCGGAGGTGACTTCTCTGCCAGAGAGAGACATTCTTGAAGATAGCGATGGTGAGGCGAGGTTGAAGGCATTTTTTTTTATTTTTATTTTTTTTAATTGTTATTGCTGTTGATGGGAGCTGTGAAGTAGCAAGATCGCGGGTAGTCAATGTCCCTTGAAACAAAGCAGAGAGTGAAATACACAAGAGAATTACCTGATTGCTCGTCTCCTTTTATAATCTCAGTAAGCCCAAGTGGAGGTCTGGTGAGGGGTGGATGAAGTCGTGGGAGACCGTCTGACAGAGCTGATCGGCCATCGTGGGGGAGCAACACCGATGACGGCAGAAGTCCTTCATTTTAATTAAACCCCGTTGGGGTCGCGTCCAGTCGCGTTTTCCGACCCAGACAACAGCTTTGCAGCAAGATCTCCATCGTCAAGCTATCGATTTTTTCAATTACTGCCCATTCTGTTCATTATTTTTTGGAATTGTCTTTTGAAACTTACATTTTCTACGTTTTATTTACTCTCCTGTTCTACTGCTTTGAAATTCTCGCCATGCCGCAGCCACAGGAAGAAGACATCCCGCAAGAACCTCCCCTCGAGACCGATCTCTACCAGGTCCTCGGTGTCCAAGAAAGTGCTACTTCCGAAGAGATTAAATCCGCATACAAGAAACAAGCTCTGAGACACCATCCCGGTAATTGAGCTCCTGTCCAATCCTTAACCAGAGACAGTGGTACTGACTACTCCAAGACAAGGCACCGGAAGGCTCCAAAGATGAAGCGAACCACAGGTTCCAGCAGATCGCATTTGCGTACGCCATTTTGTCCGACGAGCGACGACGACGACGATTCGACCTGACGGGTAGCACGGCCGAAGCGGTTGACGAGGATGACGATTTCAACTGGATGGATTTTTACAGAGAGCAATTCTCAAGCTCGGTAGATACGAATGCGCTCGATGAACTAAAAAAGGAATATCAGGGTTCCGAGGAGGAGCAGAACGATGTGCTTGCTGCGTTTGAGCAAGCCAGGGGCGATTTGGATCGGGTCTTTGAGTCGGTCATGCTTTGCAGTGTGCTCGATGATGATGAGAGATTCCGGGCTATCATCGACAAGGCCATTGCGGATGGAAAGGTGGAAAACTACAAAAAGTACTCGGAGGAGCCAGCGAAGAAGCGTCAGCAGCGGATGAAACGAGCACAAAAGGAGGCGAAGGAAGCCGAAAAGTTGGCCAAGGAGATTGATGACAAGAAGGAAGCCAAGGGCAAAAAGCGAAAGACGAAGAAGGACGACGGACTAGGTGATCTGGCAGCTTTGATCAAACAGCGACAGGCTGATCGAGTTGGATCGTTTTTCGACAGATTGGAAGACAAGTATGCCCCAGGCAGCAAACGGGGAGCCGAGTTTGATGGACCATCAGAGGAAGCTTTCGCAGCGAACCGACGAACATCTAAGAAGAAGAAGCAGGCAAAGTCATGACTGCGGAGTTTTTGTTACTTTGTTTTGTTATCCTTGAGCCAGGAGTTTTGGGCATTCGACGTAAACCAACATGTTTTGCAATTAGGGACAGGCATTGGAAGACCGCATGCATCATGCTGAATTATTCTATCCAGTAATTTACTTATTTTATGCTAGATATCAACTGACTTTGAATGAACTGTGTTCCATTCTGCCTTGCTTCAATGAAGATGATCTACACGACAACACCCCCTTTCAAGCTTTCGCAAGAATGCGCCAACTGCAAACAGCACAATTGCGTATGACTTCCCCAGACTTCAAGCTCAAAGCCATTAGAATGCTGGGGACTGTTGTACTTGCAGGCTACAGATCCATTCGTAACCATTTCAATCCTGTCTACTCTAGTGTAATCCTCTATACTACCTACTACTGCAGAGAGGTTCACAGCATGCATGAACCCATGAATGGCCCATAATAAGCAGACCTTGTGATTCAAACGCAGGAATGCATGAACCCCTCAAGATGTTCTCCTCTCTTTTAAAACCCTCATACTGCAATCCTGCTCTATCTCCATCATTCATCTGGTAAGGATTTGCTGCCCCGCCATGCCGAGCCTTTGAGACTTGTGCCCGACTCAAATGTGACTGGGGAATTTCACTCCTTTCTTTTTCATACCAGGCTGTCTTCTTCTTTTCTGTCATCATAAATCCCTTTCCAGTCAGCTTCTTCCATCCAGATCAACTGCTATCGCGGCCATTTCCAACGCCCTTCCTCCATCACCGTTGAAGCTCTGGGTGATTCCTGCCCCGATTGCCGCGGTCGGTTCCCCTGCAGGGGCTTTGGCAACCTCCCCCGCATCGAATCATCAATCGGATCTTTCTTGTTGCTAAGGTACGAAGGTTCCCCTTGAGTTCGTCTTGTCTTGTCTTGCATTCCATCCGGGATAATCAAGCTCATCTCGCGACCTCCTTGGCAAAGGTCTGGTGCACGTGGGCGAAGGCATCCCCGGACTGTCAAAAAGACTTTAAAGCGACAGCCACTTTGCTCTTGTTAAGTCATACATAATAACTGTTTGCTGATCTTCGGTAGCTGCAGGCAAAGCGAGATTCGTGCCACGCTTTCCAATACGCCAGTAGAACGACCGGACTAATCGTCATCAGACAGTTGATTTCTCCACATTCTTCTTCCCGCTTGGCTCTTGAGAGTGTTTTGTTTTGCTGGGTGGGTTAGTGATAATTCTCCACAAGTCGTCAAGTGCCGCCGGCGGTGCCCACTCGCCATGTCGAATAACCCAGGGCCGCCAGAGCAGCAACAGCAGCAGCAGCAAGAGCAACAACAACCAAGAAAGCATTTGGGTCTGGAGGCTGCGCTAGAACAAGAGCGACTGGAGATCCTGGGGCTTCTAAATCATAGCCGTCGACAGTCCTCTGGGACGACCCAGCGACACCGCCAGAGCGCGACCGTAACGGCCCCCGTCCGCAGCCTGTTAGATGTCTCTCCGGGGGCTCTGCCTCCACGCCATGGGTCCATCGCCGGGATTGGGGTGGGTGTGACGCCCCCCTCCCCACGAGGGTCGGGGTCTGGTGCTCGTGTCTGGAATGAGCCTGCGTCTTCTCCGTTGCGTTTGAGTTCTTCTGCAACATCATCAACATTCCATGGCGATTCCGAGGGTCCTCCTCGTAGGTCTTCAGACGGTACAGATCAAATGTCCCAAGAGAGGAAGAAATTAGTAGACAAGACCAATGCCAAGTCCGGTGTGAATCCTCACTCTGGCTACCAGTTCGATATGTCGTCAACGCCCAACGTCTCCGATCATGGTTCTTCCAAGCGGGCCGCGCAGCCGCAGGAAAAACCTCCTAGTAAAGCGGTGCAAAGCAAGAGTGCAATGGCATCGGTGATGTCGGGGATCGATCTTAGGGTCGGGTTGCCGAGTTTTGCCAGAGGGAGAGACTCCGGACGACGAAGCTCAACGCGGGGCACGTCGCTCGACCGGTTCCCCTCCCGTTTTGGACGTTCCAGCTCCCCCAAGAACCGTCTTCTCAACAACGGCAACAGCAACAACAATTCGCTGAATTTGTCAAAACCTGGCACTTTAGTTACAGATAAGGGCAAGGTGATCGACATGGACAACGCTTACAAGCATCTCTCGGATGCCGCTCTCTCCAACTCGACGGGCAGTTTGGCTTCGCTCCCCAAGCCTGCCTCTCGTCGTACGTCCTCAGAGGGCGATGGGTTGCCTGCTCAATCACCAGCGGACGAACGTTTAGAAAAGGACATGTACGACAGTGAAAACAATCCAATTGACACCAGTGAAGACGAAAATGAGGAAACCTCTTCCAGCGACGATGAAGCTGGTTCTGGAACCGAGACAAGACGTGGAAGAAAGATATCTTTCGACATCATTCAACCCCAAGAAACTGAGTCTTCTGAAAAGTTAGAACCTCAGAGCCAACTTGCTGCAGCTGAAGAAGAGCGTGCGTTTTTGCTTTTTTCTCCCCACCCTCGTCATACCTAACCTAACAATCTTTCTAGGTCAAATGGTCGAGGACAAGCTGAGTGCCACATCTATCTCAGAGTCAAAGCCCGTTACCACTACGAAGCAAGCCCCGCCTAGCCCACCTAAACCGGCCAAGAAGCCAGATGTTCATCCACAGACAAGTTTCGAATCAGTATCAGCAGTCAATACGCCATTTGGATCCGATGACGAGGCAGAACTGTCTGACATCAAGCGAGCCCAGAAACTCAGCATTCAGATGTCGACTATCAACAATACCGTCCACAACAGAGCAATTCGAACCATCATTCGTGGCAATTACTCCAGCATGCAAGAGGAAGAGGGGGGTCGTCGTCGCCAGCGAAAGTACCTTGTAGCGACCGATCTCAGTGAGGAATCCGTGTACGCCTTAGAATGGACTATCGGTACCATCCTTCGGGATGGAGATACCATGTTCGCTGTCTGTGCCGTCCATGAAGAAGCTACTGCGGGATCCTCCGTGCAGATTGGAGAGGGCGCCAAAGCGATGGAAGATGCAGCAGCAGTAGTTGGTTCTCAGACGGAAACTGTTCAGAGGTCCCTAGGCGATGCGTCCATGCATTTGCCCCGTGCACTTTTCGGTCGCTTGGGGTCTGGGTCAGAGAGTAAACCCAGTTCTGTCGATGCCCGCGGTCTGTCCAAGGCGGGATCAGACCGTGTCCATGCTGCGGAAGTCATTTCCCAGACGTGCGTACGACTGCTGAGAAAGACTGCACTTCAAGTTCGAATTGCGGTAGAGGTCATTCACTGCAAGAGTCCTAAGCATATGATCACTGAGGCTGTAAGTGTCACGACTCGTTTTGCATTGACTTTCTTTGCTGACTTTCTTCTAGATTGATGGGCTTGCACCTACTCTTGTTATTGTCGGAGCTAGAGGTCGAAGCGCTCTAAAAGGGTATGTCACTTTAATCATCAATGGAAAAATTGATACTAATGACTTGTGAAGTGTTCTTCTCGGCTCCTTTTCCAATTACCTCGTCACCAACTCTTCCGTCCCTGTCATGGTGGCACGCAAGAAGCTCAAGAAGCAGACGAAAAATAAGAAAACCAGTCACATCCGTCTCTCTAATAACTTGACGACCCCCAAGAAACTTGCCATGGCTAAAGTGGACTGAGGATACTCACAACGATCTACTGAAAGACTGATCTATTCACGCTAACGACTTTTTCACAACCTTTCTTTCCTTGCATGGCACAAATGGTGGGCTGTTTTATTTTATTCAATTATTTCCTTCTCAACTCTGTATGATTATACTTCTTATCATGCGGAAACGTCTCCAGTTTGCTCTGGTATTCGTAACCCGCCTTGTGTTGTATTTGTTCTTTTCATCATCATCATTATCATCATCATCATCATCCAATGCTTTTTTTTTGTCGATTAGGCCTATATCATTATGAACAGGACAAGGGCATGACAGGCGAGCTCAGCTCAGTTGTCTCTTGTGCTTCTCATCGTTCCCATGTATTCATGCATCAGTTCGGCGAAGTCCATAGAATGAGCCCATAGTGGAAACCAAATACCCAGCTTAATTCATCAGACCAACAGCTATAAAAATTCAGGATGAAAAATATGGAATAATTCAAAGTCATATCTACTACATACTCCGTACCAATGTTCCCTTGGCGTATGCAAAAGAAAGCCGCAGCCCGGATTCCAACTAAAAGCCAAAGCGAAAAAAAAGAAAAGAAAAGAAAAATGAGAGCTTTCGATTGGAGCATTTCCAACGAGAATACCACTACTGAGATGTACATAGACCAACAGCAGCAAATCACATGATCAACACCAGATCCGCGGGCAGATCCCCTTCATTTTCATCTCCATTTCCTCGCCTTCATCCCAAGTCTACCAAGTCACAGAAGAAAAATGATCCGATGGCGACAGTCGATAATGACGAACTCGTCTTTTACCCGGCCTTCTGCTTCAGGGCGTCGCCAACGCATTTCGCCTGGGTAAAAATGGCAGCTGTAGATGTGCATCGACTTAGGAAGCGATATGGGTTTGACGGTATGGATATTAGATTTTCTTTCTTTTTGTTTGTTTATTTTAAGTATTTGAAATACGCATGTTTGGTCTTTTATTGCAGTCTATATAAATAGACTCTGATCTAAATGCGCTATCTTTCTTTGTTTGGTTGTTGAAAGCCTTGCCGTTTGTTCGTCTACTAGACTGAATGCACTGCATGTTCTGCATAATCTCTTCCATCGTCTCCTTTACCCCTGCTGCATGCAAACCCTGTTATCATCCAAAATGAAGAAATACTAACCCACCCAGGCCAAAACATCTTCTTCTACCACAACCATCCAGTCCGCTTCGTCCAACTGGCCGGCATCATCGTCGCCAGAACAGAAGTGCCCAGACGGACGGTTCTCACTCTCGACGACAGCAGTGGCGCGACAATCGACATTGTCGTTCTGAAAAAGGAAGACGCGCCTGTATCTGTATCTGCGCCGGGACGGGTATCTGAAAATGGCGATAACCCATCATCAACAGCAAAGCAGCCACAGCAACAAACCCACCTAGCATCAACCACCAAAACAGACCTAGACATCAGCACCCTCCACCCGGGGACAGTCATAAAAGTCAAAGGCACACTATCCACATTCCGCTCCACAATGCAACTCCAACTCGAGCGCTTCTTCGCCGTGCCCGACACAAACGCCGAAATGCAGTTCCTGGATCAACGCATCCGGTTTCTCGTCGATGTACTCTCCACGCCCTGGTTTCTGAGCGACGAGGAGATTGGCCAGCTCCGCGTGGCGGCAGAGGAAGAGGAGGAGAGGGTCGAGGGGGAGCGGGAGCGGGCGTTGAAGAGGCAGAGGAGACGGGCGGAGCGGGAGGAGAAGGACCAGAGGCGGATTCAGAGGATGTGGGAGGCTGAGGAGAGGAGGAGGGAGAAGGAGGCTAGTTCGGTTAAGGATGCTGGGTTGAGGGTTATGCAGGATATTGAGATGAGGAAACGCGCGAGGGAGATGTGACCTCACTCGTTTTATTTGATATCGTTTTCTAGCATTGCGTGGCGTTGGGATATATTCTTCTAAACAGCATGATATATAACTGACTCTAAACCATCGATTTTATACAGAAAGCACATGCTAAACATGATACATGAGTCGTCACCAGTCATCACCAAAAGAAACGAACGCTATGGATATCTTCCTTCCTTCCATTGTAAACAGGCGCCAAACCAAAGCAAACCAGCAAAGCAAATGCATCTACCATTTTCCTCCTATGGAGTACGCCCCTGTAAAATATCACCGGTAGGTATATGTTTTGTAGTCATATGCTCCACCGACTGGACCACCACTGCCGCCACCACCACCACCTTGGCTGCCGAGTATACCTCGGTAGTAATCTTCATCATCGACAGCCCATGTTCCTCTGTGAGGAAGGTGATCGTGGTATTTGCTCTTTTCGCGTTCTCTTTCTCTTTCCCGTAGTGTGTCGTAGAGTCTCTTCTCTTCATTCTCACGGTCCTCGTCTCGATACCGTCGACTTTCTTCGGATATACCTCCTTGGCCAGAGTTCAGATAGTAGTCGTTCATGGATGACATTCGCGCATGTCTAGGGCCACTATGGCCATGACCCAACAAGTCGCCGTCAGAATGTCTGTAGTCACCACCGGGGTTGAAGCCTCGCGACGAGCTCCGGGATCTTCCTACTCTCCGAATAGGACGGTGCGCTCCTGCGCTTCCTGTCCGGGGGTAGCGAGGTTCTTGTGGAGAGATTTCAGATATTCTTGGTCCAGAGCCCGTGGAGAAGGAGTGGGCGTGTCCTCGGTGGTTATCTCCACCTTCTTCATAAACTTTGCCTCCTCCGGGCTGTGCAGTGTATGGTTTTCTCTCGCGCTCAATAGGACGTGATGGCAGCTGTTCTTCATCCTCGTCATCTATTATGGCGGAAGTCGGTCTCGAATATGTCTGGCGTTCTCGTTCATTTACCGGCAAAGGTTCTGATGCGAATGTGGTCGAGCTCGCAGACTCCTTGCGACGGTGCGCAGCGGCCTGCGATAGCTCTTCTTCAGTGATTGGGGGTAAGTCGACCCCGCAATGCTTGCTGATAAACTGGTCGAGGTTTTCTCTCACTGACAGATCTGGAACTTCAGGAAACAGCCGTCTGGGAATCTCCTTGGGAAATCTCTCCTTCTTGTCGTCCGGATTGCTAATGGGCATGTTCAACACGGCCTCTTGCAATCGCTTGAATTCTTTCTCCGGATGAGCCTGAATCATTAATGTGGCCCATCGCTCAAACCCTCGCGGTGTCAAGCCTGGAATATCGGGTCTTTCATTCAGTTTCGCCTGTACAAGGTGGTGCTCTGCTTCCACTTCGCGGAATAGTCTCGATATAGAGGATGTGCGATCATCAAATATGTCTAGAGTATATAAGTCAGAAACATGGCCACCAAGTGAGAACAATCCGACGAACCTTGCCAAGGATAAGGATCCGATGGAACCTTCGTGTCCTCGTAGAACTTCTGCAGCTTCTCTGGTACAATAACGATGGTATTGTCCGGCGGGTAATCCTCAATCTAGCCATCCAGTCAGCAATCAAAGCCAGCTCCAACAACGTAGCAATGCTATTTACCAAATGAACCGCAATCCCCCGCAGAAACTGACCGAGTCGTTTCGTAGGCTTTCCATCAACAAAAAGTTTCCCCCAGATCTTTTCCAATGTCGTCATCTCCATAACGGTAGCGTTCCTCGACGGAGGATGAGGACGTCCCTCCATCTTCTGACCATGATCGCCGTTCAAACTCGCCGGCGATTCTCGTCTATCAGGCGCCGAGACTGGCGAGGGCCTGAGCCCAGACCGAGGACTGCCTGAATATCCGGTAGACGGTGGACGCGGCTGGTAGCCAACGTTTTCCGGAACGGCACTAGGCGGCGGAGGAAACGATTCTGCATTTCTCGAGTCCATTACCGTCGGCGACTCGGTATAACTATGCGTAGAGGTAGACGTAGGACGCGGGGGAGGTGGAGGGGGGCATTGAGGCTGCTGCGCGGGCTGTGGTTGCGGTGGTGGTGGTTGCGCCTGGGGCTGTTGGCCCTGCAAGCCGGTTGCTCTGAGCTGCTGAATGACATTGGCGGTTATCTGAGACAGGACTTCCGGGGGCACATAGGAGGAAGGACCAGCATTGCCAAACGCAGAGTTGACAGCCTCGTTAATCCTCCCCGTGTGAGGCTGCTGGTGCCACGCTGTAGGGTCCTGGTACGGCTCTGAATTTTGCGTCGGCGGGGAAGAGCCCGGAGGCATTTGAGGAGGGGGAGGGGGCATCTGCGGGGGAGGCATTTGGGGATAAGGCATGTTGATCCGATCGGGTCCATAATGAGATGGATACGGAGGTTGATAGGACTGTAGATGAGGATCCTCGGGAGGAGGCGGTTGGTTTATATTGACATTGCCCAAGTGGTTGTATGGGCCGGGGCTGTTCTGCCAGCCATCGTATGCCATGAGGGGAACGAGTAAGCAGCGCTGATGTGTTCTTTCGTTCTTCAGTTCCAGTGTTGAAAAGGCAGAGGACCAGCTCTAGAAAAAAAGAAATAAGATAGCAGATAGAAAAAGATAAAAAAGATAAAAGCCCTAAGCCTTGTGCGCCGAACGCAACAAAGAACGGAGGCCGATTTGTGCAGGTGACAGACAATGCCAAAGGAGGGGCGCGGGCGGAGGGGCTTTTTGAAGACGATATGAAACAAATCCCGAGCCCCAGACGGTTCTTGCGTCGAGCTTTGGGCACGTTCTCAAATGCGAGGCAGATACGTTCGAGAAGATCGATCGAAGGATAGCAGTCACAACGGGAGATCATCCATGGGTGTGGTGTGCATCGAAAGAAAGCCCACGGGGTAAGAAAATCCACCGTAGGCTAAATTTGAGCCTCCAACGGTGCGCATACGTCATTGCTAGCCTTTTCTCAACAGGAAAAAATGGCCACGTTTGATGATAATCGATGATTATTGCCATCTGTTATGGACAGAAATACCTGAGCTAGCTGAAAGGATTACCTCAATCAGGGTCATGCTATTGCCACTGGCGCTGTTGGCTACTCAGGTGTTTTAGTCTGCAATACTGTAATAACCCGCTATAAACAATCCCTCGTTATAAGCAACTTGAATTGTTGAATTTTGCGTCCTCCATACACAAATTGCTTAATCCCTCGCTATATGGAAGTTGCTTGATTTTTCGTCCTCTACCATATAAAATTGCTTATAAAAGGGGCTTACTAACTTAATTTAGCTTCATTTATAATCATATGACCCTATTTTATTAGGGTAGTTATATAATAGTAATTACTAACTACTCACTTCCCATAACAATTTGGGGGTCTTCGAGAAAAAGCCGGCGTCCTCGTCTGGCATCTAAGATAACAAGAACGCAAATGTGGTACATGCGAAGGAGAAATAACAGGAATGAGGAAATCGCGCGGTTTAACCGTAGAGTCCGTGTCTTTTTCTTGTTTTGGGAAGCGAAACAATTGAACGTGCGACCAAACGCAAGACTGATAAGCATGGGGCTGAGTGAGACCGCGATCAACGACGGCGTTGTCCTGGAATGGGTAGATTAAGGCTGTAACCTTCGCTGCCAGAGCGATCAGTAGTAGACACCAGCGAGTACGTCGAAATGGGAGTGCGTGGAGTTCCCGAGCGTGTATCCGTTCCGGGTTTAAAAATTGGCAGTGCTGGCATCCTGGCGTTGTTCATAGTAGCTAGAGAAGGCTACGTTAGGATCAGCTGCTTTTGCCATGGTTTCAGTGGTTCCTCTAGGCCAAGTGAGCTCGTTGAAATGTTGTAATCCGAGTTGAAACATCGTCCATTCCCATTCTCGGCATCGTGGTGCCCAGGCGGACATCTCCTGGTTATACCGTCGAGTCCTGTTTTGCATCTCCTGACCATAGCGCGCTACCATTTCATCAGTGTATGGTGTGAAGTCCTTTCCAGTGAATTGCTTAAGCAGGATAATCTCATCTCGGTTAGCGAAGGAACCATCAAAACCAATTATATCCAGTTCAAGTTTATGCATAGAGGCTGCTGGTTTAGCCCGTAGGTATGCAAGACCGCCAGCTCTGTCCAGAACTGCCCCTTCTTTGCCATGACGAGGGTGGTTCTTGTCGGTCAGCAAAGCCTATAGGCATCTTAAGCAGCTCTGTGGCTTCAGTGAGGACTGGTTTAGCTGGTGGTAGGGACGGTAAATCGAACGGCAGGGGGGTGGAGACCAGGACAAAGGAAAAGTTAGTATCAGCTGAGTATGCGTATATCTCTGCTCCATGCCTTAGTTCTGGTTCAAATATATAGTCACAGCCAGAGAGTAAGTTAGCCTTCTTCATCTTGAAGATCGCGCGTTGCGTGGAGCAGTATGTATGTCCTAATTTGGTTTAGCGCCAGTGCATGACAGCAGCCATATCAGTACATTTAGAATTAGGCAAGAGGGTTCATTCCTACCTCAGTGAATTCTATTCTTGTCTTCACTTTCACTTTTCCCCCAACTGTGTTCATCTTCTTACCCTCAACTCCCCATCCCCCAGCTGCCCTACCTCCAAAGTCCTTCTTCTATCTTTCACCTGATCTACTTGCATTCTATATCATGGAGCCTGCTGAAGATCTCTTAGCCCGAAGAGTCCCTCCGCTTTTCTTGTTTGGGGGCACGCATGAACCTTCTATATCATCTGAAAGATTATGTGCCAGTCACATGCGTCTTTGGCCGAACTTTCGACAGGAAATCCTTGATGCTCTTAGATCACTGGACCTAAGAGGACAAGTGAGTCTTACTGATGATGCACCCGATGATTACCTACTTGGCAGTGAACTTGGTCTTACAACTCGTTTTCATCACCATATTTGTGATGCTGTTGTGAAGGCTTTGTCTGTTACAGCGGTACCCAATATCAAATATGGTGATATCCAGTCTGCCGAACCTACCAGTACTTCTATTCCAGATGTTGTCCTGGCCACCCTTGCCACTGAAACAAACCCAACAAACCTGGTTGCTGTTGGCGAACTCAAAACTTGGTAGACTGTGAGATTAGAAAATTACCCTGTCACTTGTTCATTACAGCGACGTCGTAACCTAGAACCTCATATAGGTAAGTTACGGTTTTGAATAACACTACCTAAAACCTGAAGGCACCTTATGACTTATGCTTTGACTTTATAGGACAGGTTATGTCTTACATGCGCGAACATGAGCTCAAGTACGGATTTCTTTCGACATATAAAACATCTGTGTTCATCAAAAGAGAAAACGACTACTGCTTCCATCTGTCATTACCAATTAATCAAAACGCTACAAGTCCCTCACTCCGAGAATGTTTTGCCGGGTTTTTGGTACTTGCGAAAGCAGACAGCAAGTATGTGGAAAATGATGACATTCAAGAGACTCTTGTAAGTTCTTTTTATTTTCTATATTTACCCATACCATGGTGGCTGATCCGAGAAAATAGCTTCGTTCGTCGACAGTACCCGGGTTTCAGACTTCGACACGCCCATCTCCTCACAGGATTCAAATCGAACCTGCTCGTTCTAGCCTTCTTTTGCCGACTCTTGAAATCCCTACTTCCCCAAATGATCTAAGACCTTTCAACATAACACAAAAGTCGATCGTCTTTGGGGGGGATGGCATCGCATTTGGATCTGTTACATGTGTCCGCCAAATATCACGCCCTCATCCTCAAAGGGCGGTGTTTGAAATTGATTTCCAAGGTACCAGATGCATTGCCAAGTGCTGGTCTCCAGAGTTGTTTGAGAAGTATGTACTCCACCTTCCACGCATAAGAAAAAAGTGTACAACTAACGATATCACAACAGCTATGCATCTGAATGTACCGTCTATGAACTCCTCTACCAAAAACGAAAAGAGGGCCATGATCATTTCCCGTCCTTGGTCTTGTATGGACAGATAATATGTTCATTCATTTTCCCCAAAGGAAACATTTTGATTCTATCCAAAGTTGAAGGGGAACCGCTTTATGATCTATGGGACAGGGTGAGCTTCCAGGAAAAAACGCTCATTCGAAACCAGTGCCGTAAGGCTATTACAACACTTCGTTCACTGTCAGTCTGGGTTGCTGATGCGGGTATGCATAATATACTTTATTCTACAACATCAAAAACTGTGACCATGATTGATTTTGAGTTGATTGGAGAGTGTACTGAGCAAGACATTAGAAACCTCGATGAACCAGAGATGTTTGCCATTTTTGGGCCAGTAATCACGTGAGAACCAATTGTTGGGGGCTAGCCATGTCACTTTTAAGTGATTCAGCAGGCCAGCGTATTGTTGCTTTATTCTAAGTTATGAATAGCTAGCCAGTTACATTGAGAGCTATGTATTCAATACAGAATTTATTTCTTGCTATCTTCATTCTTCAGGGAAACGCTCTTACCACAGCCGCCAGATGCGGATCTGCACCTTTATAACTACTTTCAATCTGGGAGTACCTTTGAGATAGGCCCTAATTTACTTAAAACCATCCTTATTCTAATCCTTATATTCTCTAGATCAATAATATCTCTTTCTTAGTAGGAGAAAAGGTTCTTCTATCTATATAGAACCTAAAGCTTTAATATCCTAAGAAGAAGCTGATTTAAAGGAAGTAAGAAACATAGATGAAATGGATTGCCTATGTCACTAAGACTAAGTCAATAATGTCGAGTCGATGCTTTTTTTTTTTTTTCCTTTTTGTCTCAACTATCGTTCAATCAATACACCCTCGTAAAACGTGAAGGCGTAGCAGATGTATTCAAATAGCCCACAGGACATCAAGTCCTTCCTAGAGGAAGTCCTCGATGCCCTCGTCCTCGTCCTCGTCGTCAGATGGGATAATTTCTCCGGTAGGCTCAGGGACACGCATGGTGGGCGCCTCATGCTTTTCGAAACGTTTTCCCTAGAGATAATTGGATGATTAACAGGCAGCCTTGACAACCTGATATCTAGCTTCACTTACTGGAACCTTAGCAAAGTTAGAAGATCTCTTTCTCTGTTGCTGTTGGGGAGGAGGGAGAGTCCGAGGAGTGACGCCCAAAGAAGCCCATCCACTGTGGATGGAAGCAGAGCCCGACTGGGTGGTACGGCGATGAGCCATATCCTGGGGGTCAAAAGCCGTGAACATGAGACCCTTGCCCTTGCTCGTGCTATTCTCATCACCGCGTTCAGTTTCAACCCAGACGCCTCCTCCAACGGAAAGGTCATCGTCGTCCTCGTCAGAACCATCGCGGGAGTAGTAGGGGGTGACGCTGTTGTAACGCTTGCGAGATTCGATCAAGGATCCGTCATCGATCTGGCTCTGCGATTCAATCAGTATCTAACCTGAAATCAAGGTATTATGTAGTACTAACAGCAGTAACAGTGGTATCCTGAATGGTAGAAAAATCGCCTTCCGTAAGAAGTTTGTGCTCTTCCAGCACCGGGTCTGCTTCGGCATGGTTCTGGACACAGTTCAAGCATCTCTGCAAATACATTAGCTAGTGCTATCAAGTAAAAGCGACAAACATACAGCCGAGTCACGGTTCTGGCGCTGAGACTTGGCGAACTCGTCAAGGCCCTTGATTTTATCGCAGATACAACACTTAAGCTCAACGGTCTGGCCACCAACACATTGGCGGCATTTGGCGCCATGGCCCGAGGTGGCGAGGGCTTTGGTGCCTTTGAGGACGATGGCATTACGCAGGGAATCGAGCTGTCGCTTAGAAAAGGCGCTCTGCATACGGACCTTCTTGCACGTGTCGCACTTGACCCTAGATATATATTGTGAGTTATACCCCGCATGCCACCTCGATAAGAAATACCCACTTGTCGGGAATGATGACACTGTCGAATCTGTGCAGCATTGACGTCAGTTAAGCTAGAGAAAAGCAGAAGTCAGAGCATCTCACTTCTTCCTGATCGCCTCACTGTAGCCCCCGGCATAGGCGCTTTTAGGCATCTTGCTGACGGTCGCCGACTCCCGTCGGTCAGGCTAGAAAGAGACCAGAAAACTCGAATGAAAAGAAAAACTTGAGAGAGTGTGGTAGAAGCGATCCTATCTTTCCGTGGGTGGGAAAGGATGAAAGGGGAGAAGCAGGAGCAAGACAGAGCAGGTTGATATATCCCCGCTTCAGACTGACTCTGAACTTCCGGATACTTCTTTTCACCTTGGACTGCAAGGAAAAGCGGATCCTCAAGTGAAGAGAGATTTATTCTAGTGAATTGAGGGTATTCCGTACTACCTGACCAGGGAATTCAAGCAGATAGAGCAATCCACCGGACTAAAAGGCTAGAGACAAACCAGACGATATCAAGGCTTTGATTCTGGAAATTTCTGAATAAGAAGACAAGAAGGCAAAGAATACAAAGACAGAATGTCTAGTGAGTTCCTGTCTCAGCAGGTGGAAGTCCAGACAGAAAGAGAAAGAAGACTGAGGCTGTTTCTCTCGGCGATTCTCTATACCAACTCAGGCTGGACAATGGCATACAGCTGGTTTTAATCCCCTCATATTGGAATATCTCATTGCCATGTTGTTTGTCGTTCTTTCAGACAAACACGATCTGATTGTCTTTCATGCCATAGTAGTGACAAGCATGCCGTTGCAAACGCATCATTTTGGATGGATGGATAGATGAGGGAGTCTGCAGATACCCTTCATTCGACAGGAAACGAACACACGAGGGCGTGAGCTTATCTGTAGCATTAGACTAGATCAAACAGAGATATAGACCATTTGCTAAAGTATAGCGCAACAATAGGGGAGCATGAGCATGCGCAGAGTATCCGGAGAACACTCGGGCATCAAACGAGAACTTCACCGAAGAAGAGACAAAAGAGACACCATAGATACGATAGACAGACTGACCAACATCAAAGGTACGGGATATCCTCTGTACTCCACAAAAAGCAGCAGAATCTTCTTGTCAATCTATATTCCACGCAAGGTACAGAAAAAAGAATACGATGTGAGATCATTTTGACATGTTCGATATGCATCACAACCAGGAATAGGGGCCGTCTGCAGACGATCCATCCAACGTACTTTGCATAGTTACAGCGATTCTGGAAGCCATCATCCACCAGAGTACTCCATAGTAAATACGGGACTAACTCAGATACTCCATACTTGGTACTTTGGGATTTATGGGGACGGGAGCATCGGAGCTGCAGGCGCTGAATAATATGTTAATATATTGAGGATCTTAGTGTGCTTCCAGAAGCATGTCTATCCGTGTTTTGCAGGGTCTGCGCGGTTGATCATTCAACGGCAAATCCTGTAACTAAACAGTCTAGCCCAGTTAGTATCTCCAACGGTGGAAATTGGTTTGAAATGAATCTTCTTGGTGTCGTATGGGATAGGAGAGGTCAAGGTGTGAGAGATTAATTGACCCTCTTAGTTGTTCTCCTTTCCATTCCGTGATCCTTCTAGAATCCCTCGAAGCTCGAAAGGAATTGTACTATCTGACTAGTTATCTGACTATCTGACCATCAGCCTCGAAATAGCTGGAGCTGACCCCCTCGATGTCTAATGGAATATGGATATCGCCACTCTGTTCCCGACGGTCTGGAGTGTCTCCCGGACTCCCGCGCCGCTTTGATAGTGTTGGCAGACCCCATGATCCATCGTCCATTTCCTCTTTTTATCCCCCATTCCCCAATAATATTAATTCCCTCTCGCTCACCGTCGTCAGGGATGGAGCCCGTAACGCCCAGCTGACCAGTAGGAGGTGAGCGTCACCGCTGGCCGCTCGGGTACTAATCTGGGACGGGCCTAGACGGAGTGGGGGCATTACCGCATTCCCCGAGTCCGGCGTCATCACTAATCAGCAGACCCCACCAGAAACCCGCATTCAGTATCCAGTCATTTCTTCCCGGCTGGCCGGAACCAGGCTCCACTGGCTGGGTGTGACCAATGGTGGTAGTTCAGACATCCGGCGGTCGACTAACGAATCCATGGGTTGTCCCTCTGATCCTGTGTTTTGATGTTTAACTTTTTAGTTTCAGCCACTTGATTTGGTTTTCTTTATTTTCATTTTGTTTATTTTTGCTGGTGCCCAAACTTTGCAGTTTCCAGTGCGTAATTGATGGGTTAATGGTTCGTCGGGTCGGTCCAGGAACGGTCGGGTAAAAGAAAGGGGAACCGTCGCCCCAGCAATACCAAAACACGAAACAATCGAAACAATACTGAAGTGAACAGATAAAAAAGTAATAATGATTAAAAAAACGTTAGTGATAACTACTTCGTAGTTCGTACAAGACTACAAGTAGACTATGATAGTAGATGGAGAAAGAATTGCGGTCAAATTGGCGGTCGAGGTCTGGCTGTTTACCGTTTCCATCAAGAACGCGGATGGCGGATATGGCGACGCGTGCATACATTCAATCAGGGACCTTTTTTTTTTTTTTTCTTGCGGCTTGCCCCATCTGTTTTTCCCAACCCCTCTATCTGTCTGCACGCTGCAGATGTTATTGAAATACACACACAGCATGTACTCCATACATAGTCAGGAATGTAGGTGTAATGTGTACTTCTGTACTCCACCAACTTGCCCTGTTCTGAGCGAACTAGGGAAGATAGATAGACACTGCGCAAGTCCTCCCGCGAGTCCCGTCCGATTATGTCGTACAAAACTACACACCGCACTGTTGCAAATCAGCACATGGTTTTTTCTGCGGTTAATGGTTTTCTTGGGGAGGATTTTCCTGGCTGGAAAAGGCTTAGCAGGGAAAAATGATCATCTTGCATTAGAAGAAAATCAGTTAGTTGTACAGTAAAATATGTACAGTACAATTGTCACGCGGACTCATCTGAACAGATTCAGCTTGAACTAACTAATTCAATTCAAATGACAGAAAAGGCAAATACGAGAGTTGCCGACCGTTGCGACAACGATTGCCTCGACTGCCTTGTAGTATAGGGGTATCCCAGCATCATAGTAATACCTAATAATAAAATAATAATGATAAAATAATAATAATACCTCGGTCCTGATTTACCATGCATCGGAGGATAAAAGTCCTGAATCTACCGTGATTGATCTATCTGATGCTCGCAGAAATCTCCAAAATAGTGAAATGAAAGAATCAAAAAATAAAAGAAACAGAATCATTGTTTTAGAGTGCTGATGATGAGCGACAGTGCCAGTCCCATATAAACGGCGCTAAGCCATGCGGATCAGCCCATCTTCATCAGAGGACAGTTGCGATCGCAATACAAAAGCAATTATTTACAAATGTCTTGCCCCTCATTCTGTCTCATATCATTATCTCAGTACTCTGTATCTACGGAGTACTATCAAAGAAAATAGAGAATAAATAGAATGACTATCCGTGGAGAAACAGAAATATATCCTGCGGTATATAGTGAGTCCCCTGAGTGAGATGACCGACTACATCATCCTAGACGCCACATTCCCACCGGTGTCCACCCGACTCCAATGACATAACAAAGGATAGATAATCAAGAGGGGTACGAGTCCTGTACGCAAGACTGAGCACATCAGCACAGAGTACATCCATATCTTGCAGTGAAGTGGCAGAAGCCACCCGAGTTACATGGCCAGCCACTGTTGGCGGGGAAGGAATATAGTTTAAGACATATGTACGGGCAGGAGATGCGATGAACCATGGAAACTGCATGAGCCCAGAATATGTACTTCTAAAGAGTACAGAATGCACAGTATGTATATCGATAGACAGCGTTGATTGGTAAATTCGATGCATATCAATGGTTTGAGGCGACCAAACAAAGAAGCGTCCGACGAAGGATTTAGCCCAACGACCTATCATCTAATTTCTTCTGTGTAAATTCGACCCCTTGTCGCCCATGTACGTGTCACATTGCCAGTGTAGATATCCATTCTGACTTGTAGCCTCTTTCTCTCTGCAGCCAGACCCTGACAGGCGTGGGATGAAATGAGAGCCAGAGAGAGAGAGTCAGAAAGAGAGGGGAAGACGCGGCAAGTGACCAAAAGGCCCAAGCAAACCCCTGGCCTTCCTTGCTAGGGCCCGTCTAACGATCACTAGAGGCGGAGACAGTGTGGCCCCTCACTAAGGCTGGCCCTTTCAGTGTGTGACGGTGACGGCCTAAGGCTGCTAGTCCCAGGCCAGGGAATTGGGCTGCATTGGCACCCAAACAGTGAAGAAGAAGGATAACCTTTTTAACCTTCAAACGGTTTTGAGCCATTTTCTCTTCTTCCTATTTTTTCCGTCTGTAGAGCACCCCGTAGAGATCAGGGTAGAGAATACAGAATATATAGGAAAATAATAGGAGTACCTGATCCGTATGATATCGTACCGTAGAATGGAGCAATTATTAGTGGATACATAGTGTATTCCGTATGTGCGGAATACGGAGTCCTGGAGTAGCGCAGGCAAATTTCCCACTATTAATTGTCGGGAATCTGAAATTTCAGGTGAGATTTGTCTGCCAAACAAGTGCTGCAACTGCATCACAAAAAAGAAATATCTAGCCAAGATTGTTTATTGTACTGTAAGCGTAACTGAAACCAATTAATTCTACTGTTTCCGATGTTTTCTGTTTATTACTCAGCTGTTTTGGGCCTTTTCCCGTCTGCGTAAGAAAAATACCTCCTTTCCTCTCCCAGACGCGCTGTGGATCGTCCCCCGTCCTCGACCAAATCACTTCCTCTCCTGTGGGGTACCAAAAAAGGCCCGTCGACGCCGTCCCCGAACGGAGGCAATTTATTTTGACTGCTGACGATGATTTGATGCGCTGCTTTGCGTCTGTCTGTCTCCATCCTGGTGTCTGTCTGGAGTCTGGCGCGTTTCCTCGATCACCCGCGCTTTTCTGGCTGTCTGCTTGTCTACACACGCACATACACTTCACACCTCCTAACTAACACCACCCTAACACCACACTCTTTCAACTTATCCTGTCGTTTCTCCCCTGCCTTTCCTTTTCCCAACCTCGTTTCTTACACGTCGTCTTTTCGTCTCCTTTTGTATCCCCTCCTTCTCTTTGCGCAATTCTTCCATCTGTTTACTCCAACTATTGCCCCCCCCTTGGTATCTCAGCTCCTTCAGCTCAGACCAGACCACTTCTGCAAAAAGCTTCAACCCCCTCGGATTGTTTGCATTTCCCGTGATCTGCGCCATTAAAAAAAAAAAAAAAATACCACACAGACAGTAATTATCCACCGTCGACCGCTTGTTCAAGTCTGTCTCCATTCTCCACGGCCCGGTCCCAAGCCTCGTCTGGAGCAGAGCTGTCACCGCGTCAGGGGCTGTCGCTTTCTCGCTCTCTCATATCCCAGACCCTCCGATCTTTCCTTTCTTTTTTGCAAAAGTTTCCACCGAAACGGGTCCACGCCTAGAGTATCACTACAGTGATCACGTCCAAATCTCTGGGTCTTCCATCTTGCTTCCAGATCTGCCTCCCTCCTCCACCTTCGCTTCTGCCCAGGGAACTACTTACATGACCACCACCCCCCTCCCTCTTCTCCTCACTCGATCTATCTTCCGTCCTGCCTCTACATCTAATCTATCCCACCCTGCTTCCTTTCCGTCAATGGGAGTGAACCACCTCGCTACCTTCTGCGGCCTCGACTTCGCTTAATTCCTTGAATGATGAACACCTGGTTCTGTTGAACCCCCCCTCCCTCAACACGCATTATATAATCCTCCTTGCAGCACTTGCAACCAAGGGTGAGCCTCTCCTTCGTCAGGGTTTCAGCGAGGGTCTAGACTAACCCACCTCATGCAGTCTAAACTCTCCTGAGTGATCTGCTGGCAGAACACTGAAAGAGCCACCATGACCGTCTCCTACGACTACTCCTCGCGGAGCGTTGCTCCTACATCAATGGCTACCCTCGAAGACCGATTCGAGGTCATCAAGGAAATCGGTGATGGCAGTTTCGGTAGTGTGGCTGTCGCTCGTGTGCGGACAGCCGGCTCCAACATTGCCCGAAGGGGGACGATGGTAAGCTGTGATGTGAGATCTATTGGGGATGTATATGCTGACCCTGCCTACAGGTTGCAGTGAAGACGATGAAGAAGACCTTTGACTCGTTAGGCCCTTGCCTGGAACTGCGAGAAGTCATCTTTCTCCGAACCTTGCCTACCCACCCCCACCTGGTCCCAGCTCTGGACATCTTCCTCGACCCTCTTTCCCGAAAACTGCATATCTGCATGGAGTACATGGATGGCAACCTCTACCAGCTGATGAAGGCACGAGACCACAAGTGTCTGGACGGAAAGCATGTCAAGAGCATCCTCTACCAGATCCTGTGTGGCCTCGACCACATTCATGCCCACCATTTCTTCCACCGCGATATCAAGCCGGAGAATATTCTGGTGTCCACCTCTGCCCCTAACGACTCTGCATTCAGCCGATACTCCAACCTCGTCACCCCTCCTTCTACCCCGCCCACCTACACCGTTAAGATTGCCGACTTTGGTCTTGCACGAGAGACTCACTCCAAATCTCCTTACACAACATATGTTTCTACTCGATGGTACCGTGCCCCTGAAGTCCTCTTGCGTGCGGGAGAATACTCCGCACCAGTCGACATGTGGGCTGTCGGTGCTATGGCAGTTGAGATTGCTACTCTGAAGCCATTGTTCCCCGGTGGTAACGAAGTTGACCAAGTTTGGCGTGTATGTGAGATCATGGGTAGCCCCGGTAACTGGTACAGCAAGTCCGGTGCAAAGATTGGTGGTGGTGAGTGGAGAGACGGCACTCGCTTGGCACAGAAGCTGGGGTTCACCTTCCCAAAGGTACAGTTCATTTATTCCAAATTAATATACATGATACTAATCCCTGAATAGATGGCACCCCACTCGATGGAAAGCATTATCCCGCCTCCTCAATGGCCAGTCGCCTTCAGCAACTTTGTCACATGGTGTCTCATGTGGGATCCTAAAGCCAGACCGACTTCTACTCAGGCTTTGAACCACGAATTCTTTGCTGACGCAGTCGACCCGATGCGCCCCAAGTCATCGACCGCACGTCTGCTGGGTCGGAAGCAATCTGACAAGAGTTTCAAATCACCAACTCGTGAACCGAGCGACTCCCCCACTCTTTCGTCCAAGTCATCGTGGTTCAGGAGGTCATTGATCGGAAAGTCGGATAACAGCCCTGCTCAGACCATGGAAACCGAGCAGGCTTCCAGACCGCCTATTGTATCGCACAGCACTGAGACTAAGGCAAAGCCGGCTACCACTAAGCGTGCTACGTGGGCCAACGGAGCACCAATGCCCATCCTCCCCTCTATCCGCCCTGTCTCCCCCCTGTCAAATGCCGTCACGGCACAGGCCAACTCGACTCTTGCCTACAGCGGCAACTCAAACCATTCCGACGCTTCCAAGGCTAGCAAGAAGATCGGCCGCCAATTGTCTGTGAACTCCAACGGCAATCACTATGCCGACGCGCACAGACAAGAAGCAGAGAGAGCACTCAACGGCGGTGCAAATGGGAGCTCTACACTCACCCAGAAGGAGAGTTTCTTCTCGCATCTGCGCAAACGCGCCCGCCGCTTATCTGGCCGAACTCCAGGAAACGCATCAAGCGATGATGTCGAGGCTAATGCTGGCTGTATGCCGTGGTCGAATCGATCGTCTTTGGCTCTGGACTCCGTCAATGCTGCCGAACAAAAGCCTCCCGCTGATCTCTCCGAGCTGGACAAGGCCCTGCAGAACGTGAAATACTCCCTCGATACATCGACTCTCGGCAACGTTCCCGTTCAGATCACCTCTCCCGCTGATGGCACTAAGCGCCAATCGATGCCCCAAGGGTCTATCCGCTCCATGGGAGACAGCCCCGTTTCAACAAACGGTACTGGTGGCCCGATCTCCAGCAGAACGAGACGCGCAATGCAGATGTCTACGCACCCTGTTCACCGATATGAGACTCCCGAGGAGGAAGACGAGCTCTTGGATGAGGTACTGCACTCGGCAAGCAAAGCCGCTCGCCGGCTTGCGCAGAACCACAAGTCGTCGGATCAGTCGATGAACCGTCAGGTGATGGGAAACGACCACACCCGTCCCTTGCCGAGTCCTTATCCCACTCCTTCTCCATCTGCCAAGTGTGACGGCGTTTCATTCGGTCAGCACGATGCAACACCGTGCAGACGAGACCAAATGCAGGATGTGAAAACAGCTCATGTAAGCTCGACTCGCCAATGGCCCACCCCTCCTTACGAGGAAGGCGAGTGGAACAACCCAGCTTCTGCCAACTTCTTTTCTGCAGGAGCTACCTGCAGGTAGATGATCTACCATCATCTACCAAACAGGTTTCTCATTTTCTGATTTCTTTTATCATATACAAACTCAAAACGAGTTGATATCGCTCAAAATCGGATACATAACCGAGCAAGGCGTACTGGATTTGGTGTCTTTTATGTTCTTTTTTTGTCATCGGTGGAGGTGCCATTGCGTGTATTTTTCTTTTTTTTTCCCTTTTTCCGTGACTGGGGGCATGGGTTAGCCTGGGTTTCTTTTCATTTGTGATTCATTTCGTCTTCATACCCCCAAAGGCCTTTGTATAGATATAGTCGGCCTCGCATCCTGTTTTCGGCATATCTTGTTATCTTTCTTTCCTTCCGATCAGCCTTGATTTTTGCACATTTTCTCTTCGATCTATTTCGATACCAAGTGCGCGAGACGCGGGATTCATTATCATTCCTTTATATATATATACACTCATCTTTGATGCATCTGTTCCCTACATTGCCTGTTTTCATTTGTCACACATTCGCTTTTCATTTTCCCCTCTGTACATTTCTCGGGGACTTTCTTCATTTGTCATTCATTTTCTGGCCTGTTCATTGCGCCTAGAGGGAAGGCGTACCGTCATTTTCTCCAGTGGACTTTTTTATTCCACTGTTTGTACAATTTTTCGCTTATACTGGGGAGGACCAGAGGTGGCCTGGTTCTTGGGTTTAAAACCTTGTAATATAGACTTTGTCGGCACAAAAGCCGTATCTTATACATACACTTAATGAGAACAGACAATGAGTTGCCTGTACTTCACTTTATTTGACTTGCATTTCCTTAAATTCAATCTTACAGCAATTTCTACAACTTGGACATCTTAGACTTGTAGTGTTGGTAGTCTGATGTACGCCGGCCGGGAACAATGATTGCCCGCGTTTACCAGAATTTCCCAATCGAGTACGTCAATGCCGGTCGAACTTGATTAAAATTTCCTTTGGTCAGATTGTCGCTGGGAGATCATCTGCCTGGAATTTGAGTCTAAGTGTTCTGTTGTTCGAGCAGCTCATTCATAACTTGCATTGTTGTTGGTGGCTTTTGGTCTCAGAAATTTCATTTCATCAGGCGTGGACAACCGACAAACTACTGTCACTCACTTTACCTACAACACACTCATCATACCAAAAAACCGGTCGCAGCTGAGATATATCCACATCTACGAATCGACCGCTATTTCTCACACTCTCATTTCACATCTTCGCCCACAATGTCAGCCCAACGGCAGGCATCGTCTGCCTCGCAGACCCCACATCTATCGCCCGCAGAGCTTTCCTACCTCTACACCTCCCTCGCCCTTCCCAACAGCCCAATCCGACCAGACGGCCGCTCGCCAACCCAATTTCGACCCCTCACCGCAGAAACAGACATTCTCCCCGGCACGAACGGCAGCGCGCGGATCGGGTTCGCAGACGGCACGCAAGCCATCGTCGGTGTGAAGGCCGAGGTGGAAAAAACGGTTCTGGCTGCCGATGCGCAACAGCTGCAGGATGACTTGACGACGGGGACGGAAGACGGGGAAGGGAAAGATGCGGGGTCGGGGGCTACGGCTGGTCATGGATCGTGGGTGCAGATGTCGATTGAGATCCCTGGGTTTCGCGATGATGATGCCTTGCCGGTTTTTTTGTCGGAGATGATGCGTGAGCCCTTGGTTGGGTCTGTGTCGGATGGGGGGCAGAAGGATGGTGGGATGGCTGGGGGGTTGAAGGGGAGATTGGTGATTAATCGTCGTTGGCATTGGAGGTTATATATTGATGTATGTCTTTCTTTCTTTCTTGCTTGCTTGCTTGCTTTCTTTGCTCTTGCTCTCATTCATTGCAAACTGACTCTTTCTGCGCAGGTTCTCCTCCTTTCCCAACCTCTGTCTTACCCCCTCCCGTTGCTTTCCCTTACAACCCACCTTGCCCTCTTGTCGACAAAGCTCCCCAAACTCCGATCCCAAGGCGAAGAAGACCCCTTCTTCGACGACGACTGGGGCGTCGCTGAATACCTCTACCCGCGTACTCAGCACGGTCTCGGCGCAAAACCCCACCTATCGCAACATGTCCGACCCCCCGTGACCCTTCTCGTGATTTCCGTCGGCGAAAACATCATCTTCGACCCCAACCGCGAGGAAATCGCTGTGGCAGACGCCGTCCTCGCCATCTCCGTCACCCGCGACAGCGAAGCTAATGGCTTGAAACTGCTCTCTATCCGAACCGTCGATCCCCCCTCTCGTCTTACACAGCCGGGTGTTCCGAACTCGGAGAATGCGGCTACGCTGAACACTACCTCTGATGGGACGCAGGTGTTGAATTCGACTAGTGAGGAGGACGTATCGGGTGTGTGGAGGCCGCGACGTGGTGGTGTGAAGAGAAGTACGATGGCGAGGATGGTGAAGATGGTTCTCCGGAGTGGAGGTGTTGGTGAGGAGGTTTTGGAGGGTCTGGAGGGTGTTCGAGTTGGTTGATCTTACTGCGGTTTGGTCAGTACCAAGTTACGATACAGTGGTGCTTCGACCTCTAGTGTTATTGTATGGCGGGGGTTTATCGAATGTTGTCATGCATAACTAGAGGATGATCTTCGCGACAGAGCATGCATACTACAGCCGAGCAAGTGCAGGCATTCTACGAATGAAGAATACGTCTGCCGATGCAAAACTCGCGACAGTATGGGCCTAGGAAATCCACGTCGCAGGTGGAAAAAAACGATCTGATTTGTCATGAAGTGTTGGAGATTGAGGAACATGTACTGTACATAATGAAATGATAATACATGAATAGAAAAAAGTACCGCTATGCTAAGCTACTCGTACAACCTCGTACTTCCTTTGCCTTGCCCCCTCTTTCAATGTCCCATGTCAGCTCTCCAGCCTACCACACCTCAGCTGATATCAACTACCATATCCCAAGCCACTTCTTAACAGGCTTCCTCTTCCCATCCCAGTCAACATACTCTCCCTCCTGCGCAGGAGCATCAGCAGCAATAGGCGACTGGTCATCAACAACGGCCTCAGCCGATCCATCCTTGGGAGCGGGTTCCTCCTCCAGACCATGCGCAACACGGTACTGGCGTCTCTTCTCGGCATCCTCGACGCGCTTGTGTCGCTTCTCTCGTGTTTGTATGGAGGTGTGCTGCACGTGCATCCTGTACACGGAAAGAGCCTGGGAGATGGTGGAGAAGGGGGACGAAAGGAGATCCGACCAGGCGGGGAGGAGATGGGCGAATGGGGAGGTTCGTTTGAAGTTTGTCGTGAAGGTGAATGTGGCGAGGGTGGTTAGGACGCTCTATAAACGGTATGTTAGCATCGGCTTCTTTCTTGTATGATGTATATTGTAGATTGGATGGGGAAAGCATACCATAGCAATCCAGATATGAATCCATCGACTCGTCAAAAACTTAAACATAACCGTGCCCTCGGGCGGGAACATATTCGGATACTCGCGCCGCTTCTGCTCCTCCTTTTCCTTCTCCGATAGTCGTGGTCCGTAATGCATCGGGCCCGGGGTGATCTTGCCATTGCGCGTCTGCACGACGCGGCGCGCGGGGTGGGAGGGCGGACGGAACTTGTCTGGTTTTTCGAGAACGCGGGGCTTATCATCTTTGTGTGCTGAGAGGCGGGATGAGGTGGTGAAGGTGCATCGGGGTTTGGTGGTGGTTCGGCGGGCGATGGTGAGAGCTTGGAGGGTTCTTGCCGAGGGGGCGCCCCGGGGGAGGAGGAAGTGGGGGATTGTAATTGGGGGCATGATGGCTGTATTTGACTGTTGTCAAGTGAGCCTATCAACCTATCCTAACGGTGGAAACAACTGGAGACTGGACAAGCCCTCCGATGATGCTGAGGCACCTGCGGACTGCGGAGTTGTTGATCCATAATTTTTTTCGGCGGAGTTTATGTCACGTGAATTTCTACAAACTACAAACTCTACTTATGCCTGAAATCTCAGGCCGCACGGCATCGGACCAAACTCGGGACAGCGGGATAAATGAGACGAAAAGAAGAGCAAATCACGAGAAAGGCATTTGAAAGAGACCGCCAGATCGGAATCGGGTGGGAATTAGCCACCTACGCACGTTCGTTTCAACCGAGTTATTCTTGGAATTTACTCCGTATTGCCTAGGTTAAGGTCAGAGAAGAATCCGGAGTAGGTTGGCATGATTCGGGTGGCTCTGGCTCTGTTGAGAGAGGTCAAGATGACAGTATACATGAGACCATGATGCTGTAAGGTTAGTAGCTCTGTAGCAGTAGGTCAGTATGATATAATGGCAGTCTTGATCTAATCTTAACCTCTGCTCATTGTAGTCTTACTGTAGATTGTAGAAGCCATGGAGACTCCATATCGGCGTTTGATACAATGTAAAAGCCTTTCTTATTCTGGTTCAACGTTCTTGCACTGTGCGTGGCAGTAGAAATAACGGCATTATCCCCACTGTAAACTCCCACTGCCACTCCCCTCTGCTCTAATGCCACGCCAGAAATCGAATTCTCACCGGGAAATCGCCCTTCCCGGTTGCGCCCGCTACGCGCTGAATCATCTGCGTTCTGATTGGCGGCTGGCCGGATCACGGGAGCCCGTCGGGGGCAACGCCGGGCGCTCATCTACAAATTCTCCCAGAAAACCAGAAAAACTTGCGACTCCCCATTTCTCTTCCTCTCAATTGTTTCTCCAGACTTCCTCTGTGACCCCAATTCCTCTGTACATTCTTTCTCTTTTTTAATATATTCTAATATTCTACATTCACAATGGGCAAGAAGGCTCCCGCTACTTTCGCTCCTGGTAAGGATTTATTTTTCCCTGTTGTTTCCCTTTGTTTCGTCACCCGGAGGTTATCTACCACTCAAGGGCACCAACACGGAGGCCTGGAGAGCTTTAGAGCTTTCTGAATGATGGCTGTCTCCGGTGGGAAGCATTGGGTTTTTTTCCAACTCTCCTTGTGTACTCGTCGCGATTGAGATACTTTCTACGGTCTTTGCGTTATTACAACATTACCGAATACAAAGAATAAGAGAGTCAGACAGACAGAACAAGGCTACATTCGATACTGTTTGATTTCTCATCGCGATCGATTTGCACGAGGTTGAGCTGGAGGCGTTGACAAGGCCAAACAAACCACTAACATCTTTCCTTCAGGTGACCTCGACAAGGGTGCTAAGCTCTTCCAGGTAAGAAAGATTGTCCTTGATACATCTATACGATAAAGATAGATAGCTAACATATACCAGACTCGCTGCGCACAGTGCCACACTGTCGAGGAGGGTGGCCCTAACAAGGTTGGCCCCAACCTGTTCGGTCTCTTCGGCCGTAAGACTGGCTCTGTCGAGGGTTACTCCTACACCGACGCCAACAAGCAGGCCGGTATTGAGTGGAACAACGACACTCTGGTATGAAAATTTATACTCTACCAGTTGATTCTTTTGCTGACTCGATTGTCTTCTAGTTCGAATACCTCGAGAACCCCAAGAAGTACCTCCCCGGTACCAAGATGGCCTTCGGCGGTCTCAAGAAGCCCAAGGAGAGAAACGACCTCATCACGTATGTTTTGCCTCCCGGTTTGTGCTTAGCGCATGGGCTAACCGATTCTTTTCAAACAGCTACCTCCAGGATGCCACCGCCCCCAAATAAACGATTATGTCTACATAAAAAATATTTCTCATGTTCTCGACCCCGTTCGCGGAGCGCTCTGTGGTAAAAGCAGTTTTGGCGCGATCCGACGGACAGGGCATGTAATATTATCTCTTTTGTCATTCGCAATAGACCGGGTTTTTTGCGCTGGAAAATACGGATACCATAGAGTCATGTTTCCTACCAAAACACTCTTCCTTTTTGTCTGATGGTTATGGGGTTTTCTGTTCCAACTTATTCTTTTTGGTATATCATGTTTAACTTTGGGTTACTGAGACAGTAATGAATTCAGAGATCTCCTCTCATGAACGTCTTTTTTCCTCCGATGTTTTTTTTTTTTTTTGTCTAACCTGCAGATCTCTCTTCCACGTGTGTCATATATGTCACGTGTTTCTATCTTGCGATTGCGGCAAGGAAACTTCCAAACAGGATCTTCGTCGCCCTTGGATTTATCTTCCACGCTGTCCTTGACTGTCCCTGTCGACTGATGTTTCGGATTCTGAATCCTTGGAAGGATAATTACTACCTACTCACCTTTAGGTCTCGACTCCCAACATCCGACTCGAGTCAAGCCGTCCTGCTGTTCGTCAAGTCCATCGCTGTGAAACGAATCGGAGCGACGATCCTTGCCCGTCTGATCTTCCTTTGAGTTGTCAACCTGAGCCAGCCGATAGTACCCCCGAAGTACCAGGTACATCACCTGTTACCGGTTCTTCTATGCCGCTCGAGGTACTCAGGACCTGATCTGATACATGCTGGGATCTACCACGGCCGCCGTACGGAACAGTACGGCTGGGACAATACGGCACATGACCCTCCCACCAGCGCCGCTGATTGGCCCAGCCACCACCAATCCCCCCCTGCCGATAAGTCACCGCCGGAAGATGCGAGGGGCACCAACCATCCGAACCATCTACCCTTGGGACGAGGAAACACAAGAGAAAGACAATCAGGCAGTCTGAAAGAAAGAAAGAAAGAAAGAAAATACAATAGATTATCATTATTACCATCCGTTATACTTTTCTTCAAGCTTTATATCTTCAAAACTAACGTGACAGATCCCTGGGTGGCGAATCCGATCTGAATGAAGGCTACCATTCCCCAAGAGTGACTTGTCCGTGTCGGTCCTCAGGCATCAATCAAGGTGTCTCTCGTCCTTCCTGCCTGCGCGCCGCAGCTTCATGCCTCGCATTTTTCTTGCTTTTGAACCTTCGCATTTGACCCTGCAGGCAGCTTGTCTTTGTCTTTGGAATCGCTTGCGATTATTACTATTATTGTTGTTGTTTCTATCCGGCCGTTTGACAGCGCATACAGCGAACGCTCGGTCTTAGCGCTTGCGACTAACCCCTCCACAAGCTCTCTTCCATTAGAACTACTGTGTTCCCCTCTGTCGCTGTCGCTGTCGCTAAGGCGTCGCAGTGGTTGAAGTGGCCCTACAATATCTGTATCGTCCTTGCGACACGCCGTCCATGATGTTGGACGAGCTAGATAACGTCTTCGATGACCATCCGTCGCTGGATGCGTCGCTGGAGGACTTTGAGAATAACAGCAATGCCCATCGCTCCCCCATGTTTGGCCTTCCCTCTCAGCATTCTGGGTTTCGGTCAGAGGAATCAGAGGGCGAGGAAGAAGATCTAACACCCAACGGCGAACGCTGGTCCCCGCCGGGCTTTCGAAGATATGACTATGTGCAAGGTAGCGGATGGTACCGTCACCAGCCCTACCTGCGCAAAATCGACCAAGATCGATTGTCATTAAAGCCAACTGTGGGGCTTAGCCCGTCGCAATCGCGAGAGCCGAGTCCTCAGTACGAAGATGCGCTAGAGTCACCCACGGTGGGAAAGCGGAGTGATACCGAAACAGGAGACAGTATTACCATTGCAGCCAACGTGCCATTACCAACTGATGCGGAATCACCGCAGAAGGGACGATCCCCCAGTCCTGGCCCTGCAGCACGGGCAAGCCCTGACGAGGGACAGGACTTTGGATCAGAGAATCTTAGTAATTGTAGGCTCTCTACCTTGGTTTGACCCCCTGTCCAGCTGGCTGGCCTGGGATACTAATGGGTGAATCGTTTGTCTCAAGATATACGGTTCGCCGTGCGCGCAGAAGTCCAGCATCGCGAACCCTTTGTCGCATTCTTTCGCTATCTCCGGTCCAAATTCGATCGCATCACCAGCTCCAAATCCAACACCACTGTCTCAGTCCTCATTGTCCTCCTTTCGATCGCATTCATGCGCGCCTTGTTTATGCCCAGTGTACCACGCGCCATCCCAGATCTGGTCAAGCTTTCCGGGTTTGCGCGGTCTTTCGAGCCTCTCATCTATTATTCTGAGAATGGCGTGCAGCAGATTGGAACACTCCAAGAGACTGGCGTGGCGGTCTGGGATCTAAGTGAATCTGTGCGCGGTACCAACATGACCAGCGCACCCATCATTGTGCGCCAGCTCGATGAGCTTTCCGAGTCTTTGAAGTCGCTCTCCCTAGAACTGACGCGCTTCTTTGCCAACGTCGACTCTGATATTGACTCGATTCTCATTGTCATGGATTGGGCAAAACGAGAACTGGAAACTTTATCATCGCAGCCTCCCAGTACACTGCCATCTATCGTATTTGACAACTTTCATGACCTGTTATCGCGACTCGGCACATTAGAACGGATCTCAGTCCCTAGTAGCGACGCAGACGGGAGCAGCAGCGAGCTCGCCACCACACCAACCGCCCTGGGCAATGTTGTCATGGCTATCCTTGGCCCGACATCTGCACAGCGCACACGCACGACCCTAACACGTACCTTTACTGAATTCTTGTCGGTCCTAGAAGAGTCCATTAACAGCGAACTAACACACTCAACCGCACTCTTTGCCCTCTTTGAGTCAATCGACAGGCAATTCTTAAACCTCCAGCGCACCGTGGTCCGGGAGTCCGATGCCCAGGAGCGAGCCGAGGGTGAGATGCTCAGCTCCCTCTGGACCCGTGTTCTAGGACCCGACGCTGTGGTGGTCCGTAAGTATGAAAAGAACAAGAGATTATTAGCCAACGTCCGCAGCCGAACAGTCGCCAACAAGCATCTTCTGATGGACCACCGCGGCCGTTTACTAACACTCAAGGTCAATCTTGAGACGCTACGCCGTAAACTCGTCAGTCCGTTGGTACGACGCAATGATTCAGTAAGCTTCGCCGGTTCTGTTGAGGCCAGCAACAGTCGCAGTAATGGCCGAATGCTCGGGCCAGTTGAAGCCGTGATCGACGGCCAAATCCGCGGTCTGGAAGGAACCTACGATTACCTCCGCACTGTCCGAGATAAACAAAAGGCCAAACTGATGGAGATGGTGTACGGATCAGGACGCAAACTACCCCATAATTCCATGCTAGCAGGAATCCCAGACGATATGGAGCCAGATGCCCTCGACGGGGTTTGAAAAAAATGGCAAAAAACAGAGCGCACAGTACATATGCATTACACATACGTTTTGTTTTCTTTTAATTTGTCTCCTTTGTTCATCGGAGAAGTGTGGGACTTGGTTCATCATACGATACGGCGTTTCATCGTCTTCATGTTGGCAACTTTGGATTGGTGTTCTACAGGTCCGTCAGTATCATCATCATCATCTGGTCTGGTCTGGTTTGGTCTTCTGGCTTCTCTGGCTTCTGGCGTCCCCCTAGAGACTCGTCGCTTTTTTTTTCTTTCTTTCGCATTCATCGGCGAACGTGGAGATAAAAGCGGTAGAAGAGCGTTTTCTTTCCTTACGTTTCGGATTTCCTTTTTCCTTTTAACTTGATTAACTTTTACTTTCCTTTCTTTCTTTTTCAGCAGGGGTAAGGATAAGGAAGGGAGGATGGCGTGGCTTTCTTTTTTTTGAAACTTTTCTTTCTGCGTTTTGTTCATAGCATTTCATCATCTTCGATCATCTTCGGATTTGTATGGTACTCTACTCAACCAATCTACTCCATATACAGTTTTTTAAAATGTCCTAGAAGATACAGACATGCAAGTAGCATGCAGGTAGGTAGTCAGCACTCCGTCTAGTCTATGACAATTGTAATTTCACTATGTAGTATTTTCGACTTTGATAGATTCATCCATCACTATCACCATCACCATCACCATCACCATCGCCCATCCATTCCCGTGGTGATAACCATTCAAAATAAAAGAACCAGGAAAATATGATATGATCCAAAAGCCATCATCAATAATAACAATACATAAAGTAAGTGGTTTGGCTCGATAATAAGTAGTAAGAAAAAAGGTTTAACCCAAATTGCAAAATGCGCCGGACCGAAACGGAATAAAAAAAAGAAAATAAAAAAGACAGAAGCATGGAACAAACCCGTAAACTCCCTTGGATGCTTGATGGCTTTTTTGTTGTGTTATGATTTCCATTTTTTTGAGGTTTTGAGGGATGGATGTTCATGTTCATCCCCCGTTATTTTCCCATCTGAAAGATCAAAGATCAAGCCAACTAGAATCCATATCCACCACCACCATACGGTGTTGCGCCGTAAGGCGTGGCAGCGCTCGCTCCCCAGGCACTTGAGCCACCGTTTGCGTAGGCCGTGAAGCCACCGTCAATACCCTCGGGGGGCTCGTAGGCATCCGGGCTGCGGACGCCGCCCATCATGTCCTCTTCGTCACCGGGGACTGCGACGCCGTCGTCGCCGGCGCCGGAGAGAGCAGAGATGGCGGAGGCGAGTTTGCGTTGGAGGACCACAATGCCTTGCTGGATGATCATGTCTGGGTCGAGGTTACCGATACTTTCGACGTCGAAGTAGAAGTTGTTAGGGACGGCGTCGTAGTCAAAGGCTTGGTCGGGGGTAGCGGCGTGTTCCCAGGCGGCGTTTTGAGAGACGGGCCTTGATTATCATCACATCAGCATGGTTGTCCCTATCATCAAATCTGCAATATGTAACAACATACCATTCCTTAATCGGATCCTCCTCGTACCAGTAATCCACATGTCGTAGGTTGTTATGCGGGTCGTACTCGAATCCAACCGCAGCGGTGGGCGCCCACTTGGCGTGTTCCTTTGCAATACCCTTCTTCGCAATACAGGTCATCTTGACCTCCTGTCCACGCCGCAGCTTACAGATGATAGGACCCTTGCCCTCGGGGTCGGTAATAACAGGGCTCCCAACCCACTCATTCGCGCGCTCCCCGCTCACCACCAAATCCCGCGCATAAACAGTCATGATATCCTCGCTGGAGCATCGCGCGTGCAGCACGAGCGTGACACTGCAGCGCGCGCAGTGGTCCTCGCACTCGCAGTCGCGCGTGTACTCGACGTCCTGGTCGCAGTTTTTGGAGTTGAGCGGGATCAGACCCAGGCGGTGGGCGAGGAATTCGTCGGCAAGGACGGAGGTGTTTTTTTCGACTTCCACTAGATCGACTGCGATGGTAGGGACTTCGGCGAGGACGACACGGCGGAGGGAGTTGGCAAAGGCAAGATCGACGGAGCTGAGTTTGAAGTCGACTCGATACGGTTCCGCCTGAGGGTGGGTTAGAAGAAGTCTTCTGTCTCTTCATTTCGGGTTCCATTTTGTTTTCGGTTGTTTTTTGCTTTGGCACTGGTGGACTAAGACTCACCTCTCGCACTGTCACTTGGGGCCCAGAGGGCTCAATGTCCATCTCGTAATCCATGCTGGGTATAGGGCCGCGCTCGCCGCCACCTGAGTTGGTTGGTATTGATCGGGACTATTTCCTGATCATATAATGAAAGAAGAGAAGAGGTAATTAGTTGAATGGAGACAGAGGGAGCTTGTCAATAGAGAGACTGATGGGGAAGCAGGATGCGGGATGTCCAGACAGTCTGGGAGGAGCTTTTGGTCCGACTCCGAACAGTGATCCTTTTTGGCGCTTTGCCCGATTGGGAATGCCATTATCCACGCCTGCAAAAGAGTCTAAAATGACTACAAGAAAACAAGAAGTGATTCAATGAACGAGAGGATGAATTGTAACTGTTCTATTTCTATTTTATTTCTATAGCTAATTCAACCAACACCTGTACTTAGCATATCCCTACAGTACACCCAACGTCTACGAACTACGTGCGAGTCTACAGGGCTCATGGCAGTCCTGTTGATGAGTTTAAGCGTAACCATACAACCAGATCAACTGTCATAGTCTGGAGAATCATAGGATATGTTCTTTTGTGGTTCAGATTCCTAACTTTGCATGTATGCAAAAAGGCAGTCTCCTGATCGACTATTGTCATCCGGTATCTTGGTCCAATGGAGGTTGCAGAGCCCTGGGCAAATCGGCCTGTCCTTTTCTTTCGATAATAAAGTGCAGCCATGTCCAGTTATAACTGTGGCACCAAATAATCGAGCAGTTCCCAGCGATAACGGAGTCCTTTGCATCCGTCTGTAGACCTGGCTGTACCTGCCTTTATCAGACGAAGGAATCATGGAATCTATGGTGGTGAGTGCGTAGAATTTGGAGTCTCGCGCCAAACCGTCAGGCCGACTAGCAATCCGGCCAAGCAAGGGAATAGAGGAAAGGAAATTCGAGGTCCAACATGGGTGGGGACCATGCAACGCAAAATGCAGAGCAATAAAAACTAATCAAAGCACAGTGACCAAGGGAAAGAAGAGAGATTCTTTTTTTGATTTTTGCTCAAAAAAATCGTGTGAAGTCGTAATAGAAAGATCAAAAGCCCACGTAGCAAATGATCTCCAAGCCCCAAAAAAGGACAGGTATCAAAAAAGAAATCAGAGAACGTTATCGCTATCGTTTCAAAGAACTGCGATTTAACGCCTCTAAAAGCTCTGGACGACTTGCCAGAGCAGCTGCAGCTTGCGCATATGAGACCCATTGACGGGTGCGCTTGTGCATCTCAGGCCACTGATCCTCCTCTCGATCAACTGTCACCTCAAAGAATTGGTATGAAGCTTTGGGTGCAATGGAGGTCAATGTTGTAGAGGGGCGCATGTCGGGGATCAACCCCAGATCCTTTGTAACCGTACATGACACCCCGGCCTCTTCCCAGGCCTCCCGACAGGCAGCCTGCGAGGCACTGGGTTCGTCTGTCTCCCATCCACCTTTAGGAAGCACCCAACCTCCCCGTCCTGCGGACTGGATCATAAGAACCTTGGTCTTGTCCGCAGACAAAGGAACCACACCAGCCACGAGTCTTTCGCCTTTGGATCCGTAGCCTATCATGGAACGCCCGTTAGCCTAGCTCAACAGATCTCCGAGATTGATGCGCGTAGATAAATCTAGCGGGATCTCGTGGATTGCGGGGTAGATGAGTATAAGATCATCCCACTTACGTTGGTTTATTCGCCCTGTACGGGCCTCCATCGAGCGGGTTTGAGTCATCATGACAATATGAAGCCCGAGTATATAGAATGAAAAAGGGAGCTCTGCGAAGGCACCCCAAAAACCAGAAAAAAGCCACCAAAAGAAAAATATATAGACTGTGGTGTACAGTACAAGCTGTATCTCACGCGGGGATAGAAGTAAGGAATGGAAGGACCGGTATAAAAAAAGTCAATGACTCAAAAACAGGCTGGTATCGCACAGAATGTGTCTGCAAGTCCTTCAGGCAATGGTTCCTCTTTTAATTTTTTAAGAGGGGAAAAGACCAGCTCGGGTGGTGATAGCTAGGTCTCAACAGGAGGATATAGTGTTTTTTCTCTTCGGAGGGGCGGTGATGTGGAATAATGGGACGCGAGGCGGTCGAGAAAAAGGTAAGGGAATTTTTTTTTCTGGGGCGAAGTGGGAAATAGATTGCGGAGATGGACGAAGGAGAGGAAAAGAAAATCAGGTATCCCCATTCACTCCCGTGGCGGACGGGAACCTGGAAGGTAAAGAGAGGATGGAAAGAGGCATCATAGTAAAGGAAAGGATATCATAAGAGCAGCAAGATAGAAGGAGGAGGAAAAGAAGAAGACGAACGGAGGAGGGAGGGAGAGGGGAGAGTCGGAGAGGGGGAGACGCTCTGGGAGGAGAGAAAGAGAAAATTATGGGCGGCGCGGTCCGGTGGTACCGTATGTATGTACGGTATGGTACAGTATGGTAATTATTGACTACAAAGTACAGTCCAGAGAGGAAGGAAGAGTGTAAAAGTACGGTAATCTCGTCTCCGGTCAACTATCGCCCTCTTTGTCCACTTTCCCACAACCTCGTCATGGCCAAATAATCCAGAGCAGAGGGGCCTAAAGCAGAACCATGGTTGTGTGTCCGTTTAACCATCTTTGGTGGCTCGACCGTGTGAGTCTTCTTGTTCTTCAGGGAACTGCTCGTCTGCTCCTGAGTCTTCCGATGTGGCTCCGATTACCCACTGTCTTCAACAATTATTAGCAGGAAATATGGAGTATTCTCCCTAATCTGGCCCTATATAAGCATGATAGATGCTATTCTTGTACCTGGATCTGGTTCACCGTTCAAATCAATAGTCGTTTTATCTTACTGGCCTGTATGTTACAGCAGTATTACCCTGTAGCGTTTTTACTGGAATCTTCTCTTGCCCCTGCATTTCCTGCTGTTCCACCCCAGTTCGTCCTTCCTCTTCGTCCGGGGAGAAACAAACATCAACGCCCGCCGCTGGTATTTTACGTATCAGTACAGGATTAATACAGATAAAATTGATTTACTATGTAGTGCCATAAGGGTCAAAATCAATTTACAATTATCATTATTAGTTTCACTATTAGCAGTAGTTAATATTATCCTAATTATTATTAGTAGTACTGCGATGATTTAGAATCATTAAATAGATCCACTCAACTCCAAGACTGGTGCAACGTAAGCAGAGCAATATTGCCTCCCGATTCTCCACGAGGAACTTTCGACCAAGAACCAGAT
Organism: Aspergillus sp. 'subgen. Cremei'; assembly: GCA_019976455.1. Taxonomy (NCBI): domain Eukaryota; kingdom Fungi; phylum Ascomycota; class Eurotiomycetes; order Eurotiales; family Aspergillaceae; genus Aspergillus; species Aspergillus sp. 'subgen. Cremei'. The sequence goes on from JAFBMR010000002.1 coordinate 476,075, forward strand.
CTTTCGGGATCGAGTTGCACGGACTCAAGGGATATGATGATGATGATGTCTCTCATCGACGTGTTGGATTACTTGGTCTGCATATTGGTTGGGATTTTGTCATTCAGGTAGCGATGATCCGCCCTCGTCTCTTTTCCCGTCAAATAGCAGACTAGACGTTACATATGCCAATGCAAATATCATAATTTTGGAGGCAATATCCCCAAAGGAGTGAAAAATGCGGGGCAGCAAGGACGATGATATTCCGGATTCGGTACACTTGCATACTATCATGGATCTGACGATGGTTTCGGAGATGAAGTCACTGATCAGCATCATGGATGACCATCTAGTATTCAATCTTAGTCAAGTGCCGTCGATAGTAACTTTACTGATGCTTGGACAACCATGTAGCCATTGCTGCAAGACCACCACCGGGGATTCTGGCCTGCGATGGCGATTGGGTCGGGATGCGACAACACAGCAGGTGAGATCTTACCTTAGTTGCTGGAGTTGGGCATCCCACGTCATGCTCATATTTGAGTTGATCATATCTGATATTTGGATATTACTATCCACATTCCACCGTCGCCTCGATATTGTCAATAGTGAAGCCAACAGTGACACCTGCTCAACTGCCCTGTCGAGCGTATCAGGTACGCGTATGGTAACGGTTACATACAGTACCGTACAGTAGATGGTAGTTCTATATCAACGATAAAGACAGTCGGTCAGTATAAAAGCATTAGTCGATGGGCATTCCTGCAGGGTGGATTTGATGGCTTGTACATGCATTAGTATGGATCTGTCCAGTCCTGCATGTGCAGCAATGGGTGGCTATAAGTTCGAGTCAGACCGTGTGATGTTGTTGTTGTACAGCTCAAGGCAAACAGGCAAATTCATTTACTGCATTCTCAGCCAAAAGAACTGAAGCTATACAGACGGTTGTTGGGGCCTTGCAGGGTGCATAATACCTGGTCTTCTAGAAGCGTGGATTAGTTAGATAGTTACGGAGTCCCAGATTACAGATATTACTTAGCATACTGGGATCTAATCTCTAGTAATCCAATCGATGCATCTTATTAAGTTCTCATACAGATTGAATAGAATATGAATTTATAACTGTTGTTGATTCTGTGTTGTGCTGTTGCTGTCGTGTTGATCCACAAATCTCGTTTTCCCTTCGTAAGCATCTTCACCCACCACAACATCAACATCGTCCATCAACACCTCCTCAGCACTAACTGCATCTTAAAAACAGTCCGTCTTCCTCGCTGCATCTCTCGTTTTCTTGTTTTTCCCGCTTGGGCCGCAGACAAATCATTTTCGCTTCTTTTTCTCTACTCCGCCATGGAGCCCGTCGTCGACGCCGAACAAGCAAGGAATCTGTCGCTCTTCCGGCCTCTAGGTAAGCAGCCAGTCAGAAAGGTGTCTGTTGCCTCGTGCCGCTGTCACTGGCTCTTCAGTCTTCTCTGCCCTCATCCTCCGGTCTTCCTTCACGATGAATATCATCCCACTTGTGCTGGCTGCCCCTCCAGTCCCCATCGTGATGATGTATCATTCTCTCTCTGCCCCTCCGCGGGTACAACTCACTATCCCACTTGCTCCCCATTCATCTGTTTTGTTCCGACGCCCCGAAATAGTTCCTTGTCCAGATTACTACATGCTAGTTCGACAACTGTAGATTACTGTTCTCTATGACTAATTACTGATGGCGTCCGATTTACTCCTCAGGTTATCAGCGCAACTCGTGCGGCTACTGTAAATCCGACGATGGCTGTGAGTCTTGACCCCACATTAAAGCCCCCCCGCGGGAATAACTTCATTTTCAACCAGTTACTGATAAATTCGATAGGTGCTTCCTACTACACCAGTTCACTTGCTGTACAGCCTAGACATTATGAGGAACTTGTCAATCGCGGTTGGAGAAGGTTGTCTCATCATAACATGCGCCCTTCACCAATGCTGACCTCTATCTAGATCCGGGACGCTTTATTACAAACAGAACTTGCAGCGATCATGCTGTCCTTATTACACATTGAGGTACACATCATCGTTCTGTTTTCTGTCCTTGAATTGATACTCAGCGAAAACGCAGGCTTGAAGGATCGGCCTACAAATCCAGAAAGGATCAACGAAAAGCAATCAATCGCTGGAACAAGTTCGTTCTGGGTCCCGAGTACATTCGCAAAGCAGCTCGGTTGTGTCCGAAGACGCGGGAGTAAGTGGGATTTACTCATAGAAATATCTCATTGGCTCATTATTATCAGAGAGAAGAAGCATCGAAAATGCAACTTTGACCTCCTCACCGCAGTCCACGAAACTGAATATAGCAACGTCAAGCGTCCCATTGACCCGGAAACCAAGAGAGCGTTGGAACCTGCTCATCGCTTTGAAGTGAATTTCGAAGCAGACTCCGTTTCTCAGGCCAAGTAAGTATCATGGAACCGCTATGCATGACAAAGGCTCATTCTAGTAGATTCAATCTATTCGTCAAATACCAGACAAAAGTTCACAAGGAAGATGTATCGAAATGGAAGACCAAAGACTTCGAGCGTTTCCTCTGTTCGGGTATCAAACGATCTCCAGCCAATGCAAACTCGGCAGAACGCAAACTTGGATCCTGGCACCAGTGCTACCGATTGGATGGGAAGCTCATCGCTGTTGCTGTACTGGACCTCATGCCCAACGGAGTGAGCTCCGTGTATATTTTGTAAGAGCTGTGGCCTCCAACTCGCAGCACGCAGCTGACAGTCTAGCTACGATCCCGATTACGAAGCGTGGGAGTTTGGAAAGATCAGTGCGTTGCGGGAAATCGCGCTCACGATCGAAGGAGCCTATAAGTATTACTACATGGGTAAGACATATTGCCTCGGACCATACGCACCTTCTAACAACCATTTAGGCTACTACATCCACACATGCCAGAAGATGCGTTACAAGGGAACTTTCCGACCTCAATACATTCTGGGTAAGCACCCACGTCAAAACAATATCAAACAAGTCTCATGCTAATTAATCCACAACCAACAGACCCAGAAACCTACGCCTGGGATCCCCTCGATGGTGAACTGTCCGACAAACTAGACAAGCGGTCTTACGTGTCCCTCTCCCACGACAGACGACAAGCAGCAAACCCCACAGAAAATGAAAACACAGAACCCGCCGACCCGGAAATCAACGACGAAGAGGTTTCGCTGTTCGCTCTCAACATGCCCGGCACAATGACACTCGAAGAAACCAAAGCAGCAGACCTAGACCATTGGCCTCTCCTCGTCCATGGATCTTTCTTCAGCATGACTGTAAGTCACATCCAGCTCAAATTCCTTGTATCAATTAGGGTCAATCCATTAACCACACCTTCCGTGTATAGGATCTAAGAGGCTGGGAACAAATGGACCTTGATAATCCGCAGTCAGTCAAGGGGATTGTGGCCGAGTTGGCTGCGGTTCTGGGGGCTCGAATGGTGCGCGAGAGTGCCGTGGTTTTGTTTGATTAGGTTTGTATCCAGATCGATCTACCCTACATAGATGACGATAGCAGCATAAATCTCTCAATTTATCTGGTTCATTTACTAGAATGTTTAGACTAGTTGTAGTTCAGTTAATCCTTTTCCTTATTAGCTTGATAGTGTTTACTATTTACCATTACTAGAAAGAAGATAGATAGACTGATTATAAAGTGTATTGTGTATTGTGTATTATACCCATGTCCAATCTGATAAGTAGAGCAGACCAATCCACATCCAAGACTCGGAAGCATCAGGAAAAACGTTTAAACATAGACCCAATCCAATAACCCATTATTGATGCAACCAAACTCCATCCAAACACCTTGCATGATGAAACAAAACAAGAACCAATCCAAGAAAGACACCAATGGATGAGAGGTGCTGGGTCATGACAATGATGACAATGATGATGATCTATGAATGCAGAGACAAAAACAGACGCTGAAATACAAGATAGAACAGAATCAGAAAAAGAAAAATAAGGAAAGATCACTCCATCAGTTCGACGGGAGGACGAGATGTCTTGGGAGGACTCTTCTTCACGGGCAGATCGATGGGGCTCATTTCCATGTCAGAGTCATCGGGGCCGGCACTGGTATCCTCGACCATGACAGCGGGGAGGTCGGGAGTACCACCGTGGTCCTCGGGGTGGTAGATGAGGGTGCTGCTTCGGCTGCGCTGCTGGGAGAAAGAGGCGGGCCAGCTGGAGGTTCTCTTGTCCGAAGTGAGAGACATGGGAGTGTCCGGGTCAGCAGGAGCGTCGTTGAAGGAGGTCTGTTCGGTCTTGAGTTGAGCCAAGGCATGGGCGAGATCGCTGGCATGCACCTCCTTGTTTGGGGGTTCCTCAGTGCGCATCACCCATCCGTGCGGGGGGCTCGGCGGCGGGCTGATGAAGAAGAGCTTGTCGGACTGCGGGGCCTGGAGCAACTTGGGGCCATGCTCTTCGTCAAGGATCGGGGTGGGTTCACCAAAATAGATTTTTGTGCGGACGGTGTCGCGGTTGAGGAGGAATTGGCCGTCGAACAGCTTTCGGATCTCGATTGCGTCGGCCTCGCAGTGGAAGGAGCAGACGATGCGACGGAGAGATGGCAGTGGGGAGAAAGAGTTCAGGGGCGCGATAGCGGTGATCTGGCTGCGGAGAGCATCGAGAGAAGCCGGTTGGAAGAGAACGAGATCGTGCAAGCCGGTGATCAGGAGAGTGTTGGATGGTGGGGTTGGCTGGGAGAGAGGAGGGAGGTTGGAGACATCAAGCGAGAGACTCGGGCGCGAAGCAGACGAAGATCGCGATGACTTGCCGGCTCTGAACGAAGGAGAACGGGGGAGGAGAGGCGGTGATTCCGGCCATATTGATGGGTGATATTCGAGATGATTTAAGATGGTTGTGGTGAGGATGATAGTTGGTGGTGGTGGTTGGGAGAGGAATGTGGGAGAAGAAGAGAAGAGGAGAGGCGGATGACTGCCACTAGCACCAGCTGAATGATTAATGCTCAGCGCTTCAATGCTTTGATTGATTGATTGCTGTTGGAGATGATGATAATGAAGATGGAAATCCTGGAGATGAAGAACCGATATTTAAGACTCTAACCCTGGTCGCTGTTCCCAGCATTGTTTCTCACCGTCTCCGGCCAGGCATTGAGGCGCAGCAACCACTTTGGCTTCAACAAAACGCAAACGCGGCCTGGGCTCCGCTGGCTCTGCACTGCCTGTGAGTCTCCACGTTGTCACTAGTCGCTAGGATCAGTCGGAATAGTCAGGATAAGTCAGATCATAGCCAGGGTTGAGGATCATGGCGGTTGGTTCCTGACGATCGGGTCTCTTCTTTGGCTTCACTTTTGCCTTGACTGTGAGTCGGTTTGAGTCGCCACGACTTAGCCACTATTGCCACTCGTTTTAATCATCTGGATGATTCTGAATTATTCCGGATTTTCATTAATTGTACTCTGTCTTAATTAGTAGTAATTGATCGAATTTACTAGAAGATGTGTTGTACTACTGTACTATGTAGTCTATACAAGAATAGAACGACCAGAATAACATCTGCGTCATCTATCAACAACCCAAATCATTGATACTATTAACTCCTCCAGACTAACCCTATCCAACATAGATCCAGCATAGACAGTTAGACACCTTCTCTCGGACTTCTCCTTAGTGAGAATAGAATCCTTCATCCGATGCCTCGGTCGGCCTCTCCGCAAACTCGACTCCGCCCCCTTAAAGTGGATGCAAGTGCGGCCTCAACATCCGAACTGGTGTGGATATTCCTCAGATCATGGCCACCTAATCCACTAATTCCTGTGGCTGATTCGTCGCACCTACGTATGTATCGACGTCGATGACTTCTTTTCTAACCTTCCAAGCCTCTTTTGAATTCGGATGCCTTTGGCACTTGGATATCTTCATCCCGCTCAGCCTCCCTCATGGTTTAATCTCCGATCCAATTGTGTTGCTGGGAATGTTGCTGTCTATTTGATCGCTTGGTCGGTGCTTCTTTTTTGACAGGGCTTGGAGTTTATGCAGTTATGCAATGTTGAGGATGATCGCATGGAGTTTATTCGGTTCGTCGCTATACGAATGCGATAGCAGGGCTCATCTCATCGTCTAGATGGATGGAAATGGGTCATATTCTCCATTTGTCCATTATCACGTCTGCCTGCTTATTCTATCATGCTTTGCTTTTTTGACTCCTTCACCCTGAGACATAGCCCCGTTCATCTCTGGTCATCCCAACTCGGGGTGTCATCTTGCGAGTTGGTAGGGACAACGGATCCGACTTCCGACAGGATGAAAAATGTATAATCATTCCAACTATGTATAACTTCTCACCTCATTTACAAGCTCTTAAAAACCTGGTAACGGTTTTCCAGAGCCCTTTGGGTCACTGGAATCCTTGGCGCCAATGCATCAAAGCCATGATTCACGCCAGGGTACACATGAAACTCCAGACTGATGTTGGCTGCTGCAATTCTCGCTGCGTAGGCTATGCTCTCGTCGCGGAAGATATCCAGCTCGCCCACATCGATATACGTCGGTGGCAATCCTTCTAGACTTTTCGCCCGAGCGGGCGCCACGTACGGCGAGACATCGTCCTTGCCAATGCCATCTTCACCCAGCAAAGCCGTCCAGGCAGTGATGTTGTCTGCGGCCGTCCAACTCGCGAATTGCTCCACTTCAGGGTTAGGGATCGTGTTCCGATCATCCAACATGGGGTAGATCAGTATCTGTTTGGCCAACGGCGGAGACAATCCTCGATCCCGGGCCAGAAGAGCCAACGCTGCAGCGAGGTTTCCGCCCGCACTTTCACCATACGTAGCGATTCTGCTACGGTCCACGGCGAATTTGTCGGCGTTCTCGTGCAGCCAAATCAGTCCCGCGTAGGCATCTTCCGTCTGATTACGATGTTCGGGGGCTAATCGGTAGTCAACCGAAAATATCTGCACGCCCGTTTCCTGCACGATCAGGGACATGGGCTTGATGAACAGCTTTACATTGCCCTGGATCATCCCACCGCCATGTGTGTGTAAAAGGGCGGGGCCCGGGGCTGCCTCAGGAGCCCAGTTCTTGGGAAAGAAGCGATAGACAGAAATGGTATGCTCATCGCTCGATTTGACTTGGTGGATAGTGTGTTCCACGTCGGGGGCATCAGGAAGTGCCCCGAACAAAGCACCGTAGGAGGCATCGAGATTATGCCGCCGCGTTTGGACATCGTGCACCGCCGGCTTTGGAGGTTTGAGGGCCTGAAACGGCACAATAACTTTGGCGAAGTCAGGGTCCCAGCTGAGAGGCATTGTGGAGTTGCTAGAAAAGGCTTGGGAAGTGTGAGGGGGCAATATCCGGTTGTTAGATAGAGACATAAACCCACAACTATTCTTCTAAAGGAGTTGTTGGGATGACTGAGGCTTAGATTGACGTTGCGGGCTGTGAGGGCCCAAGGGGAACTTAAAGCCCAGGCAGTGAGGAATGAGGGGATTGAGATGGGTCATACTTCCTTATTATTCGCCAGTAAACGAGTAGATAGGATCCATCCTGGCTCTCATCGTGGTTCGTGGTTCCTCTCCAGATGGACTGCAGTAGAATGACTCGTATCTAGTCTCCATGACCAGGTCACCAGGTAGGCTGAAAGCAAGTCCCCGTTAGGTGCATCCCCTCGGTTGAAAGGACCAGTATTATCGGCTCTGGATGGCATCATGAAAGTCAGATGGATTGGTAATGGATGGCTATTGAGGTTTGATCTCGTTTTCTTGATTTATGGTCATTCTCGTCCTTGGCTTGAGTCTCTTTGTTGGTGGCTCTTTATCTCTCATTGCATCCGTCTGTCCGTATGCTGCTTGCATATCGATCGACAATCAGCGGCGCACATGATCTCAAGCGACTGAACAGAGTACAGTGTACTCTGATATCTAGTACTCTTATAAAATCACAATTCAATGAGATAAACCAAAAGAGAAGACTTGATCAACTTAACGACGTAAAGATGAAGCTATATCGTATTCGGCCCGGTGTTGTTCCCCTCCCCAATCGGGTAAGCGGTCAGGTGACGCCTAAATGCTCGAAGGTTCTGATTTTTGGATCGGAAGAAGAGCTTCTCTCGACACCAACACTCCATCATCACCACCATCCCCTGTTCATTTACACACCTTAATTCCCCTCCCTCCCTATCACAATGTTCCAGAGAACTCTCCTCAGACAAAGCCAGGCCGTCCGGTCTGTGCTTTCCTTCCGTTCTGCATCTACAGCGCCATTGGCCGCTCGTACGTCACGATTGCAATCACAGCTCCCTCAGTCCGCCCGGTTAGTTGTTCGCCAGCCCGCCAGCCGTTTCTACTCTACAGAGAACAAGGCCGAGGAGAAGGCAGGCGAAGCTGCCGAGGCTGAGACCGCTGAAGACCCCGTTCGCAAGGAATTGGAGGAGAAGAAGAAGGAAGTTGTTGACATCAAGGTATTTACTCACCAGTTTTTCCGGCGTACTCGGAAGTTTGATCCGGGGTGCCCATTGTCTTCGTCCAAGACTCAATTACGAATGCAATGCCTTGTACTAATTGATTCTTCAGGACAAATACGTCCGTTCCGTCGCCGACTTCCTCAACCTTCAGGAGCGCACCAAGCGCGACATGGACAACGCTCGCAACTTTGCTATCCAGAAGTTCGCCGTCGACCTCCTTGAGAGTCTTGATAACTTCGACCGTGCCCTGCTCGCGGTCCCCTCTGAAAAGCTCAGCGCCGCTCAGACCGAGGCCAACAAGGACTTGCTGGACCTTGTCACCGGCTTGAAGATGACCCAGAACATCCTCATGAGCTCTCTGAAGAAGCACGGCTTGGAGCAGTTCGATCCCAGCGTCCCTGCTGAGGACGGCAAGGCGCAGAAGTTCGACCCCAACATGCACGAGGCCACCTTCCAGACCAAGGTCGAAGGTCTAGAGAACGGCGATGTCATGTTCGTCCAGAGCAAGGGTTTCAAGCTCAACGGAAGAGTCTTGAGAGTACGTTTTCTTTATCCAATATCCACAAGTCTTCCTGTCCTAACTGATTTTTTCTAGGCCGCCAAGGTTGGTGTTGTCAAGAACGACTAAAAATCTCGCAATATCCTCCGAACTGTCACCATATACCGGCCACGCATTTGATTCAACCCTCCTGAATCTTCTCTAATCATGTTCTACCTGTATAATATACCAAGCACTATTTTTATGACGAGAATCAAACGCACGGAACTTCGATTGGGCATGGGATGTCTGTTTTTATTGGGAATCTCGTCTTGATCTTTTCCCTGACCAAATACCTCCATCTATGAACGCGTGTGTATGATATTTTCTTTTTCTCTGTGACGGAAGGCGTTCGGTTGTCCTTCTGTCGTGTTTCTTTTCTGTGCTATGGGCAATTGCCCCAACTCTCTCCTCCCAATTTTGTATATTATACGCAATTCCTGGCGTCTTTTCCTTTTCATTCCCCAAAAGTGGTCTTTGTTTTGGAAGATTGGCATGGGAACAGGCGTGGATGACATTTGCATGGGAATTTGCATCATGTTTTCGTCTTGCGTCACACAATGGATTGCCCTGGATTGGCACCTTGGTCGTATAGGATGTTCAGATTAATAGATCTCTTGACGACTTTACAACGTTTCTTGAGTAAATCGAGGTAGATCAAAGTTGAGATGACGTTGATATAATTACAAAGGATAGATACTCTACCTATTTTTAAGATACATCGCACTTGTACAGCCCATCATCACCGCAATTCTACACTGAGCAGATCGACCAACTTCCCTCGGACCTTCTCGTGCAAATCATTAACCTCCTCATTAACCAATGTCCGCTCCAGACTCCGGTAGTTGATGCGGTAGCACATGCTCTTCCTGTGCGTCTTGGGATGAGTAAACTCGTCAATGAGCTGGACGTCTTCGACCAGATCACCCGCCATCTCACGGACAATCTCCATGACATCGTTCTCATGGACAGGCACGGCGCCGCCAGCAGCGCTACCGCCGCTGACGCTCGCGGAGGGTAACCAGAACGCCACGTCCTTGTAGCAAGCTGGGTATTTGGAGAAGGGCTCAAATCGGGTGATTTGGCCGGCTTTGAACTGCGAGAGGAATCGCTCGTCGCGGGACCAGAAGAGACGGATGTCAGGGATGTTGAAGAGGAGCATGGCAATGCGTTCGAGACCAAGTCCGAATGCCCAGCCGATGCGGTGCGGTACGTCTGAGTTGTTCAGGAGGTTCTGTCTGATGATGCCGCAGCCTAGAACTTCGAGCCAGTCGCCTTGCCAGAAGACTTCGAGCTCCCAGGACGGACTTGTCCATGGGAAATAGGCCTCCACCCATCGGACTTTCAAGGGTTCGGGTTCAGCGCCGGCTGTACTAGCTGCGGCTTTGCTTGCCTCGGTGAAGATCTTAATGACCATTTGCTCCAGCGATCGCTTGAGATGCGCGGCCATGGCCTCGGTCTCCTCCACGCTGTGTTGCCCGTCCTGGAGCGGGTTTCGTTCAGGGTGGAAGGTGGGGTTGGGATCCTCGACGGCAACATCGTGAGCTGGGATGCTGTTGACATCCTTCATGATCGCCGCGGCAGTTTCAGCCGAGTGCTTCAATGGCTCAGTCTCGGGACGCTTCCACAGCCTAGCACCCTCCATCTGGTGAAAGACCGGGTAGTGACTGCGGTCAATTGCATCTCTCCGGTACACATCTGCAACCAAAGTATACCCAACCTCCTCGGGGCGGGTCTTCTCATTGCGGTTCATCTGCTGGAAGTATGCCTGCTCGTGGGCACTTGTATGCGTCCGCAGGACCGTTTTGTCGTTGATGTAGTACGTATCGGTACGACTGCGGCCGGGGTGGTCGAGAGGGAAACCAAGAACATCGAAATTCAGCTCAGTAGATACGACGGGATTCTGTTCGGAGTAGTTCCCGTAGATCGGAGTAGGGAATTGGCTTTCGATGAGCTTGCGTGTAATCGCGAGAGGATGGTTTTCGTCCAAGTACAACCGGCGACCAACGTGAGACAGAATCGTCTCCGGGGTATTGGTCCATTCATCCTTTCTGTAGGACCGGCCATTAATTATAGTACCATTTGCGCCGGTGGCCTTTTCGTCTGTCCTGCGAATAGCTGTAGAGCTCAAGGCTCTTCGGGGAACGGCCAGAGCATCCGGGCGATGCGAGAGCGGAATGCGAATGATGCTTCTGCGAGGCGAAGCAATTGACCATCTGGCACTGTTGACGCGCAGGGCTCTACCGGTCGCAAAGAGGCGCATTTTGAATTGTTCAGGCTCCAATGGAGCGTATATCAATTGCGATGCGAGGTATGCCAGCAACAATAGCTGGTGATTTGCATCGGGATGATTTCCAAACAGCTCCGGGCCGGTGAAATGAGTCGCCGATATAGAGAGCGTCTCGGCTCCCAAGACCTTCGACCTTCCTTTGAACCACTTCAACTCTCTACGACGTACAAAGTATTGAAATCGCTTGGTTTCTAATCACTGAGGATACAAAAATTGAAATATGGTCTAGGGATATCACTATCATATCCTCCAACGTACTTATTCAAAACTAATCATGCAGATCTCTCATATACTCCTCTCACTTCCATCCTTGATCTTAATCTACGAATGCACAAACAAGGTTAGATGCAGAGCCCACTGTATGTACTGCATAAACTAGCATAGGGCTACGATAACTATCTACTAGGTACACGTTTTACGGTTGGAGGATTTATTGGGAAGAACAAGTCAACCAGGGCTGTCATTGTAAACCTCCTATTTTAAAACCGCCGTATCACATCTCGGTGGGTTTACTTTCAACAGAATGCAGCCCTACCGAGGCGATCATGCATTTGGCATGGGCTTAAAAAGCCTGCCTTGGTTCAGCCTAGTTGTATTAAAAAAAATTTTTCAAAAAAAACTGGCTTTCCCTTTGGATCAGCGTGGTTATGAAAAACCCGCATCACCGCATGATCAGCATTGACTGGAAAGAAAAAAAAAAAAAAACCCCCGTTGGGGAAAAAAAAGGATTATTCGCCCATGGCGTGGTCTTTCTCCTTATGTGCTTCCCTACCTGGCAGCCTATCATTGATTTTTGTTAGAGATTGTCTGCCTAATTTGAGGGTTTTGGCATCAGCACTTACACTGCCAGTTGGATTCGGTTCATGAGGCGGGATCTAGAGTGACAGTATTAGTGACATGATGATCATGTAGGATAGGGATACTGAGGTACCTGGTATCGTCACTCATCCCCTCCAGGAGAGTGAGGACCTGATCCTCCACATTAGGAGCCGGGCCAACCGGGGCTTGATTGCCCTGTTCTTGGGCGTTTTCGGCCGGGGGAGTCTGAGCCTCTGGGGCCTGCTTTTCAATAGTATCAGTACACTGAATAATGATCAACCCCAGTCGTAAAAACTCACCTGGTGACCGGGGGCAGGAGGGGCCTGCTGGCCGTGATGTGCACCACCACTACCATGACCACGACCGCCACGACCGCGACCCCGATTCGCCACTCTTTCTTGGTATTACTGTTATTGGTAGACCAACATGAGAACGCGTTTTAGGTATCAAGTGAAGAGATTGGCTTACGAGCATGTACTCCTTTCCAACAGAGAGGCGATGTCGGTACTCATGGCACTGGTTTTGCTTGTGTCCCCGTTTTTTGCAACAGGGGCATTTCAGGCCGCGATTCCTCTGACCATGAAGATTAGCCGTGTTAAATTCTACTGCTTCTAGCATGAGGAGTAAACGTACTTTTTTTTATGCCTCCGCGGTCAGGGCCACCACCATCCTTACCATCTCGACCAGGAGGAGGAGGGGGAGGAGCGTCCATATTCATGGTGCGATTGTCGTTATTCATCTTGTTTTGTCTGGGAAAGAATGGGACTTAACTGGTTGTATTTAGAAGATGAGCTTTGAACGAACGGATAGCTAGAAGCTGAGGAGAGAGAAGGAAAGAGAGGGAAAGAAAGGAGAGGTAACAACAGAGAAAAGATCAGTCTCTCTTGGAATCAAATCAAGCTCTGCAGTCAAATCAAATCACACTCACTTAGGCCATTTCATTCACTGCTCTGGGCTGCATACAAACAAGAGACATGAGCAAATTAGTGGACGCCCTGTAAGTTATTTTACCCAAATAGTATCCGGGCTATCTGTAGTGAATTGAAGCTCTCATGCACTGGCCAAATCCGTCTGGATCCAGGCTTGTCCAGGTTGAATTCCAGATATCTGAAAGAGAGAAGTCTCTGTCGGCATATTAGACTTCTGTCTTTGTTCTTTAATGCTTCTATATATCTTTCTACACGGAAGATAATGCAAAGCCTTTGTAGTGACATCAGTACATAGCATATCAGGTACTTCAATAGATGGGGTAAGGTTCATACAAAGTGCCATATGGAGCACATGGCAGTGGCAATTCGGCACGATCCGGTCCCTGTCCCCGCCTACTACTGTCAGACTTACTCCATCCAGACTCCAGAGTAGATATCTACCGGCTAGTAGTACCTAGACTTTATTTTCAACGTAGTATCATATCTAGTACCTAATTAGCCGCCCAGCCACTAGGCTTCAGGCATTTCCAGAACCCGGTGAGCCGGAGGATAATCAACGCCACCCAGGTTCCTAACATCCCAAACGGGAAATTCTTCAATGACGGGCAGGGCTGGCACAGCAGACCAGGGGCTGGGCTGAGAGAATATTTTTATCCACCGGGATATCTAGGTCTCATTGGCCCAAAGATTGGCCACCGTATGTCTCGAAATTGCATCCCAGGAACCTGAAGGTAGTACTTATTACTAAAAAAAAAAAAAAAGAAAGAAAGAAAGAAAGAACGGGCAGTAGGTAGGTAGGCACCTTATCTAGGTAAAATATACCTACCCGACAGCGTCTTTAGGTTTTAGGTGTAAGACACCTAGGTACTATCTAGGTACCGTTGAATTCCAAAAGTATACACTTATCCATAGAATCAGATGGACCAATATTTGACCTAATAAGATGCCGATCATAAAGAGCCTGGTTTCAAAATACTACAGTGAATTGCCAGTAACAGTTGTAAGGTAGCACCAGACACCCTCTTCACGTCACACTTATCTCAACACTACCGATTTCCCACGAGATATTTGAAGACAAAACTGTAAGTTTCAGACCTTTTTCCACCCACTCGATACTAACAAAGGGACCAAACAAGACGAAATGCCTGTTACGACTCGAAATTCTACTCAAACTCCAGCCCTAGCTCTGAGAGATAGGCGGAATACCCTGTCCGCAGAGATATCCAGTCGACAGACCTCTGAGCTCTTGGATGAGGGTGCATTGAGTGATGACTTTCTAAGAACCCTTCAGATCGAGCGCATTCCCTTTGACTTTGAACAACTTGATAGTGAAGATGCTAAGCTTTCCCTTGAACCACCTGTTCTCCTTCGTCCAATCTCACTTGAGGTAGCTGAGAGACACCCTATAGACCCAAAATATGAGAGTCTCGAAGATCAAAAAACGTTGGAATTTCGAGACTACAACCCTCCTAAGGAACCCCAGGGATTTAAAAAAAGGTCCTGGTGTCCTGAAGCCTGCGCAAGAAGTGTCGCGATTTACTTGTATGCTTGGGCCTTTAGCCATTCTATGGCTGGCGAAACATGGGCACAGTACCTGCCACTCGAAATTGAACAGATCGGGTTAGTATCCAGTCCCTTTTTTTTTTTTTTTTTTCCTCTCTACGTTTGGACTGAGAAAAGAAAATCTCATTCTAGTTATCCGCACCCGTTTTGGAGATATCGCTTAGAGGGTAACATGCACGGCCATTGCTGGGCCCCTGAGCCACTATATGAATATAATAAAGAATCCGCAGACTACTATTACCCCCATGTCTATTTTGCAGGGATCCAATCTTGCAATGGAAAAGAAGACAGTATGGCATTGGGGGAGCTTAAATTGATTGTCGCGGTAATGCAGAATCGTGCCAGTCAGCTCAAGGTTGATGAAAATGAAGAAGAGCTTCCTGGACAGTACGAATTCCAGGATGAAAAAAGATTCCCTGTATGGACATAATATCTCAGCCCATGCATGATCTTTATGTGTGTCAAAAGGCTAACACGCTCTTTCTTTCATTAGGTCTTAATGACATCTTTCTTGGGCCCTCAACATGGACGCATCTTCTATGCCTGTATGGATGGCGAAAAAATTGTTATCAGACAATCAAGGCTTTATAGCTTCGAGAAGAAAGAAAGCGCTCCCTGGGACTTTTTCTCGCGCATTTTGCTCAGCTCTCCAGAGGTAGAGAAACACTGAACTTCTGTAACTTGCTTTGCAGTTGCAGACCTAAGCCAGCCTTGCACTTCACAAGGTTAGGGGAAGCCAGGAATATTTCATTCCTAGGCTGATTGATCAACCAGCTTTAGGCTGACTGGATGGTTCATTAGTGCACAAAACTAGTGCTTACATTTCTTCGACATTAGGGGAATTGCTACAAATGAAAAAAAAGTCAACCTTGATTGTTATTTTGATTTGCCAACGTATACAGTAACATTAAGTAGTCGTACAGTATGCGTATCTCTGTGATAAACATGATAGATTTCTCATGTCCAACGCCTGGGGTTTTGTCGCTGAAACGCCCTACATGAGAAAAGATAATGGAAAAGATATTCTTCGTCGGCTCCTCACACATAAAGGCATAGCGATTCTGGCCAAGGCTGGTCATCTCCCTCCTCTTGATCTGAGAGACATCGAGGAACGAAGCAATGCATATGTCTTTGCCAAGAGCGTTGTTGTATTGCAGATCCTGTGGTTTGCATTGCAAGTGTTAGGAAGACTCGCCGAGAGGCTTCCAATAACGCCGCTTGAGATGCACACTGCCATTCACGTCGGTTGTGCAATTTTGGTGTACGTGATCTGGCTCAACAAACCTTACAATCTGACACAATCGATCCACCCTCCTGGATCGAAGACCAACGACATTGGTGATCTATCCAACTTCCATGATATCTGCCGCGATTTTTGTCGCAAGGTGTGTGATCAGTACAAGGTACAACGTATGGAATATTGGGAAGAGCGTGTTATCCAAGGAGGAACTTCCGGCTATGGTGCACCTCCAAGGCCTCCCCATCTTGAAAGCTTTGACTCAGCTAATAGAGGATTATGGCTCCGAGTCTGTCGAGATTGAAGGTCCGTGAGAAGAAGATAAAAATATTCTACGGGCCATTGCTTGATACGCTCGTCAGAGGTTGAATCTACTAGAGGCCCAAGGATGTTGTATCTTCCAGTCAACCCATGGGAGTAATTTGAAGCTGTTGCGAAACAGCACCGGAAACTTCACTATCCGAACAATATGGGGTGGTTGGAGCCGTGATATCGGACATGAGCCTTCTCTAGGAAAAGGCGTCCATGTCCTTTTCAATGTCCTATACGGTGGATGTCATCTTGCAGCATGGAACTCATTCTTTCCCACTCAAGCTGAACAGTGGGTATGGAGAGGTTCTGCCTTGTTTCTAACCACGATCCCGATATGGGGAGCACTGTGGGTTTTATGGTGGAAAGGCGTACGTTCCCAGCGGAGGGCACTATATCTGATCAGGGATGGGGAACTTGATATCATTGCAGGGCCGTTCTTCTTTACAATTTTGGTCGCTTATACTTTGGCGAGATGTTTCTTTCTTATCAGCCTGCGGCTATTACCTTCAAAAGTATACTTGACTGTTGATTGGCTATAATTCTTGTCTCATGTTTCTTGATATCAAGCTGTGGCTAACTTATGGCTTTCGAATTACTTAGATAATAATTTATGATCTCAATGACATTACAGTTCTTGGAATGCCGTCCCTTGATCTACTCGGTAGAAAATATACTCCGTCCCCTGTAGCTTGTCCGCATAACAACACCACCTGACTCTCATCATTCCGTAAATACCTCATACGTCACATCACACACCCATAGATATCTCATATCATCTACTAAATCCTCATCTCGGCCCCAACAAAAAGACACCGAGCCCAGCCCTTGCATCGCTGTCATTGGCCTCAGTACGCCGTTAAATAACCGTATTACCGATACAGCCTAAGCACCCCCTGTGACTGTTTCTTAAAAACCGAGACTCTGATTGGCTCCCAGCCAGCCATCATCCCCCGCTGCAGCTTCTGATTGGCTCTGCTGCCCAGACTAGCCGAAATACCGCGGGCACTCGGAGCCCTGATCTATCTCCGGCCGGCCGTCTGGATTCTTATTAAGTCTTTCGCTATCGTCAGCTTTGTCTCTTCTCCGCCTTGGGGTAAGAAAAAAAAGAAACTCTCCGCTCTCTTTCCTAGCTGGAATGCTCACATCTTGCTATACAAGATGGCAAGCAGCGCAAAGTTAGAAGTCTCGTCGTCGCAGCCTCCCCGGGCTGTGTCGTCGAAAAAAGTGCATTATCCTTTTTGGTTTGGCGGTTCTGCTTCGTGCTTTGCCGCAACGGTGACACATCCGTTGGATCTTGGTAAGGCCCAATTCCCGATCCTCTTTGCCATTGACCCTCTTGGGAAACGCAAATCGGTGCTAACAATAATGCTACAGTGAAGGTATTTTCGTGTTCCATCTCGCGCTGGCGTTTTCCCAGTGGCGTTTCCCTTGTTTGTTCTCTGGCGCTGACCGACGACTCGATATGAAAAAAAGGTCCGCTTACAAACGCGCGCTCCAAGTGCTCCTACGAGCATGATAGGCACGTTTGGCTATATTCTGAAAAATGATGGTTTCTTTGGATTGTACGGTGGGGTATGTACTGCGTTGGGAACCACAGCCTGTTGATTAGGGGTGCGGGTTTTTGGAAAAATCGTTCGCTCACAAACCGATCATGTAGCTCTCCGCAGCCCTCCTGCGACAAATCACCTACTCTACCACGCGATTCGGAATCTACGAAGAGCTTAAGTCGCATTTCGCATCGTCATCTTCGCCTCCTGGTACTCTCACGTTGATTGCCATGGCTTCTACATCTGGGTTTATTGGAGGAATTGCAGGAAACCCGGCCGACGTTCTCAATGTGCGCATGCAGTCCGATGCTGCGCTCCCTGTTGAGAAGCGACGCAATTACAAACACGCCTTTCACGGACTGGTTCAGATGACTCGCGATGAAGGTCCCGCGAGTTTGTTTCGCGGGGTGTGGCCCAACTCGACCCGAGCTGTGCTCATGACAACCTCGCAATTGGCGACATACGACACTTTTAAGCGCATCTGCATTGACAAGGCGGGAATGTCAGATAACCTCACGACTCATTTTACCGCGTCTTTCATGGCCGGATTCGTGGCGACGACGGCTTGCAGCCCCGTGGACGTTATCAAGACTCGTGTGATGAGTGCATCTTCTGCTGAGAGCAGCGGTCACAGCCTCCTGGGTCTTCTGAAAGACATCACTCGCAAGGAAGGCCTCAAATGGGTCTTCCGGGGCTGGGTGCCCAGTTTCATTCGTCTGGGACCCCACACAATTGCAACATTCCTCTTCCTAGAGGAACACAAGAAGATCTACCGCAAACTGAAGGGCGTTCCAGAAGACGCCCCGAAGCGGTAGACGTGTTCTTCTTTCCTTCTCTTTTTTTTGATGTACATGATTTCTGGCGGAGCATATTGAGGGCATCAAAAGTTTACATTTTTTGTACATACGTTTTACATATTGGGGGGGTTTGTTCTTTTTATTTTGTTTTATCTTTTTGTCGCTTTTGGCCCTTTCAGCTTCTACTACAATGTTGTTGAACAGCGCCAGGATACCCTGTCATTGGAATATTTCTTATCCGCATCACGGGGCAGGCAGTCTGTGATTGTTCTGTTTTATCTTATGTGTGTCTATCTAGACTTGCCGTGATTTTTCTACACGATGTGATCTAGACTGGGATTGGTGTGTAGCAGTGGACATGTGCTATGTTCGTTGCTATTTTTTTTTTTTTCCCTTGTTGGTTATACGTTAAATCTAGACTTAGATACATAGAATCTGCATAAGAATCTGCGGGCTTTTTTTTCGTCTAAGGTTGTTTGGTTTATTTTTATATTGATTGACACATACATTTCTGCGACGTGGACTGGGTGTGTTGGCAGTGTCTTTGGACGTGGCATGATATATCGTGTCTGTTACTGGAAATTTTGGACACATGAACTAGTTCTGGAATTATGGCAATCGTTGACATTCCAAGCCATATAAAAATGTAGTCTGGGAATATACATTTAGAATGAATTCGGAGTTCGTGGGTGTTTATCTTAGTTATGAGATCAACTTTACATGATCGACTGCATGATAACGGTTGACGGGAAATCATGTGACTCAACCTCCGATATAAAATGAGATCGAGGCACGACTACGACAAATTGATGCTTACAGAATCAAATCGCGTGCTCAATTGTTTTGGAAATACGGCGAGTCTATATACACCCACACCCTTGGCCTCCCCAAAAAGAAATCAAGATGAATAGGGTTGTATTCCCGCTTGATCAGGTAGAGTACATGTTGAGTTGTCACAGTAAAACTTGAAAGTCAATCAACAATAGAAATTGAAGCATCTACCGGTCCAGGTGAACAGGGAAGTTTCCAGCCTCTGTGGGAAATGAGTCAGTAACTGATGGAATATCAAGTTTCAGGCACGACACATACCGCGTTGACCGTCCCATCTGTCAGTCCAGGCCTTGGGGCACAGGGAGCGGAAAGCGTAGTAGAACTGGGGCATTATTAGATAAGGGGATTCAAATTCATAAAATGTGACCTCTTGGAAAATAATTCCAGGCGGAGAATCGAGAGAGACATACCTGATGGCAGGGACGGAAGTCCTCACCCTTGGCGGTGGCACACTTGTGGTAGTCGACGTAGTTCTGCCAGCAGTGCTTGGTCCTGTAGAAAGTCAATAATCTATAATCTTCTCACAAGGGATAGAGTGCAATGGGACGAAGAAAACATACTGGTTCTGCTGGGGGAAACGGGCGTCATAACCTATGATACGGCAGACGTTGTCAGCGTTATTCGTGGGCACCACCGACCACAAAAATATCGACCACGAAGGCACTGCGGCCGGTTTAATCGATCAAAATCCTAGAAAACACGTACCAGCTATGATAAGTTAGCAATTGTCCCTAATTTGCAGCCATTGGGCCTGGAAAAGATAAGTGGAAGAAAGCTCACCTGTCACGAACTTGAAGGGCTTGGTCTCCATAGGCTCATCGGGGTCGGCTTCAGGAATGGCACCCATTTTGGCTGAATAGAACAATAAAGCCTTTGAAAAGAAGTCTGGAGGGAAACGCGGGGTGGGACGAGGTCAAACTGGGGGTGGAGGGAAGAGATGTCGCTCGGAAAGGAAGATGGGAGGTTTGCGCTCACCCGTGAAGCTGTGAAGCCGGAAGTGGCCGCGGGCGGTCTAGCGAGCCACTCATGCGGCAAGATTTCCTAAACACCCGAACTACTGAAACCTCCCTTTGAACGTCTCGAGCTCCCGTCGCCACGTCCGATTCTCATCCCACCACCACTCCTACCTCCAGGAAACGTCCTTTCCTCTCACCATGTATCCCACCACCATCTTGAGGATGCAGGCCTCGCGTCCTTTGTACCACCCCTCTCCTGTGAGTTTCCTATGCCCCATGGCTCGGGTGTGAAAATGCTTGGCAGGAATATCAGTGCTAACGTCTATTTGCAGAAGGAGAACCAAAGTGGTATGAGCCCTTGAGAATCATAATTAATGATGAGGCTACACTCAATGCTTGAAATTATACTGATCTTCATGGCCAGCGCACACCATCTCTCAGCGTCTGCGCACCTTGAAGCGTATTCCCCCAGAGTTGATTCCTCTCGGTATGTTAAAGGCCTTTGCCATCCAAGATAAGACTACGATTGTCTAACCGGTTTATCTCATGAATACAGGTGTTGTCCTTGGGTATGTTATTAAATCTTCGCGTCTATTTGAGCGATCGGACATGAAATTCCCGCGTCTCAATTCCCTCCCCAAGTTGTGCATGTGCTGACCTCACCATTACAGCGTTGCCGTCGGAGCCGCCATCTACTCCAGCACTAAGAAGCTCATGACCGACAAGACCCTGCGTCTCTACCGCAACAAGCCTGAGGACCGCGAGCACTAAAATGTACCATGACATTTCTTTGAGTTGCAATGGGCGATCCTTCATTGGAAATTGTACGGGGGATCTGTATTATTCACGGAAAAGCCGGGTGTCGTGGAAGAAAAGAGAAAACAACAATCAGGCTCGGAATTGGAGCGCGTGTATATAGTACGGCTTTGAATGGAGGGTTCTGATGGGGTAATATTGCAATATTACGGTCGCCTGGTGCTCTTTCTTGCTTTTTTTCATTCGGTTCTCTGTTGGTGTTTATTCGGGCTTAGGTCCTGCAACATCCAGCTCTTCCAGTCCTTGCATTGGGTCTTGAGGACGGTCGCTTGCTGCCATTCTAGCCTGCTCTTCTGCAAGCTTATCCTCCTCACTAACTGCGTATTTGGCCAAGTAGCCCTCCTACATTCATAGGTCAGTAAGAACTCTGCCAGTGCCAACAATAAGCCTCGTAAATGTATGCCCACCTGTTCCCAGATCGCCGTCTTGCTACCCAATCCTTCATTGCTATCCTTCTGTGGCTTGGCCGCAGCAACCTTTATCGTGCGCCCGTAAAGCTCGCTTCCATCCATGTTATCGATCGCTTCCTTCGCATCTTGAGGCAGGTCAAACTCCACATAGCCGAATCCGCGATGCAGTTCCGCCGAACCGGGAACGTCGGGTTTGGGGAGCGTGATATCAACGACTTCGCCGAAGGGGACAAAGGCCTCCGCCAGTGTATGGACGGTCACGGCCTGGTCGAGACCCCCCACATAGACGGTGCTTTTCAGACGAGCTGTTTCGCTCATGATGTCGCAGTAGAGCAGGTAGGATCAACCGCTAACGTATTCACCGAGCCATAGAGATATAGAAACAAGATAAGAAAAGACCAGAGAGAAAAGGCCTATTCGGTGGAAGCACGAGCTCTCATCTTGTCTTCCTCACCTCTGCTCTCTTTCTCCATTTCTGGAACCGCCCGCCTGATATCACGTGGATCAGGCCTCGGAGGTGGATTTGGCGAGGCCCAACTGGGTTTAGGGCCGGTCCCCCCCAGTCCCGCCAGGAGGACACTTGGTTGCTTGGATCCCGCAGTTTGGCTGTTGCTTCATCGTCGAGGGCTTCGATCATTACGTGCATGTACCTCTCGGTTCAGGATTAGAGAGGGAAGCTGTTCTTTTTCATCTTATTATACTGTTTTCCCCTTTTGATGAGCCCCTCTGTCAGACTGCCTTGAGTCTGGACATCTCCTACACTATACTCGTTTATTTCCCTCTGTTGTCAGCATGGTGCGTCTGAGGGAGATCCCCCGGACGGCCACCTTTGCTTGGTCGCCTGGTGCGCAATCGCCATTGATTGCTACCGGAACCCGAGCTGGCGCCGTTGATGTCGATTTTTCGAACGAAACATGTCTTGAGCTTTGGGATCTGGACTTAAGTCGCCAGGATGCCAGTGAGGAGCTGCAGCCGTTGGCCAAGATTGGCACCGACTCTGGGTATGTCTTCTAACTGGAGACTTGCTGGTTTTTCATGGAAAAGCAACAGGATTCTGACTACATAACTTCTATAGCTTCAACGACCTTGCGTGGACAGAATCCGAAGATAATTCCCGCGGAGTGATCGCCGGTGGTTTGGAAAACGGATCGTTGGATCTGTGGGATGCTGACAAGCTGATCGGTGGCTCGAGGTTCGTCATCTACACCAATACTGGAAGGATAAAGTTCAATTGACTGATGGATTGATAGTGATCCGTTGATGTCGAGGACAACCAAACACTCAGGGGCAATCAAAGCTCTCCAGTTCAACCCCAAGCACTCCAACCTCCTTGCTACCGGAGGTGCAAAGGGAGAGGTAATTTTCCCTCTAAGAGAAAGCATTGAGAATCTTTGTCTAACCTACATCTTCTACAGCTTTACATCTCCGATCTCAACAATGTCGCAAACCCATTCCGTCTTGGAAGCGCCGCAGCCCGGGCCGACGACATCGAATGTTTGGACTGGAACAAGAAGGTCGCGCATATTTTGGTTACTGGTAGCAGTGCAGGATTTGTCACTGTGTGGGATGTCAAGACAAAGAAGGAGAGTTTGACTCTCAACAACATGGGCCGGAAAGCCGTTAGCGCTGTTGCTTGGGACCCTGAAAAGGTAAGTATTCTTACACGTTCTAGGGCCTGCTAGATTTCTGACATTGGTATAGCCAACAAAACTTGTCACTTCGACACCACTCGAATCTGACCCTCTGATCTGCGTTTGGGATCTCCGAAATTCCCATGCCCCAGAAAGGGTAAGCCCGAACCTCCGACGAATAAAACAGACGGTATCTCTAAACTGACTAATCGCTTATAGACACTTAGAGGCCATGAATCCGGCGTATTGTCACTGTCGTGGTGTGACCAGGACCCCGACCTCCTTCTGTCGTCCGGAAAGGATAACCGTACGCTTTGCTGGAACCCCCAAACCGGACAGGCCTATGGAGAATTCCCTGTCGTCACCAACTGGACCTTCCAGACTCGCTGGAACCCTCACAACCCCAACTTCTTCGCCACCGCTTCATTTGACGGAAGAATCTCAGTGCAGACTATTCAGAACACCAGCACTGAGACCGCCCAGGCTATTGCCGATCAGAACCAAGCACTCGATGGTGAGGACTTCTTCGCCAAGGCACAGAGTCAGCCTCAGGTTTCCAACTTCTCCTTGCCAAAGGCACCTAAATGGCTTGAAAGACCATGTGGAGCCTCTTTCGGCTTCGGTGGTAGGGTCATTTCTTTTGGCGCGGGGGAAAAGGGAAACCGTGCGTCGAAGGTCAAGATTACTCCATTTGAAGCCGACGAGGCTGTAGGAAATGCCACCGAGACCTTTGAGAACGCCCTCAAGGAAGGCGATCTACGAACTATCTGCGAAGCACGAGCTACAGATGCAGCCAGCGATGAGGAGAAGGCTGACTGGAAGGTCATTGAGGCGTTGCTTTCCGACAACCCGAGGAAAGGACTTGTGGGATACCTTGGCTTCCAGGACGAGGCTGCTGATGAGGCTGCCGATGGATTGGCCAAACTGGGCTTGAACAAGGAGGAAGAAACCAAGGAAGAAACTAACGGAGAATCGGAGAAAGAACCCCAATCCCGCGGGACGGGAGGAAAGAAGCACAAACGCATTCAATCGATTTTTGATACCAACCCCGAGGCCGACAGCTTCTTGTCCGACCTAGCCGCATCAAAGGGAGCCAAAACCAACAATCCATTCCATATCTTCAACGGTTCCGAATCTGAAGCCGAGAAGGGAATCACCAGGGCTCTTCTGCTCGGAGATTTCGAAAGGGCTCTTGACGTGGCTTTGCAGGAGGATCGGATGTCCGATGCCTTCATGATTGCCATCTCCGGAGGCCAGAAATGCATTGACAAGGCCAAAGAGCACTATTTCGCGAAGCAGGCTGGTGGTCCTAACTACATGCGCTTGCTCGCATCGATCGTTGGCAAGAATCTTTGGGATGTTGTCCACAACGCTGATCTGTCCAACTGGAAGGAAGTTATGGCAACCCTGTGCACATTCGCTGACGACAAGGAGTTTGCAGACCTCTGCGACGCTCTTGGTGACCGGTTAGAAGAACAAATTCGGGTCTCGGATGACAAGAGCGCTCGCAAGGATGCCTCCTTCTGCTTCTTGGCTGGTTCTAAGTTGGAGAAGGTGGTTGGTATCTGGATCGAAGAGCTCCGTGAGAACGAGCAGAAAGGCATTGAGACTGCTACTGACAACTCCTCGTTCTCGATTCATGTTCGTGCCCTGCAAGGCTTGATCGAGAAGGTGACCATCTTCCGCCAGGTCACTAACTTCCAAGACACGGAACGAACCAAGGAAGCGGACTGGAAACTGGGTAACCTGTATGACAAGTACATTGAGTACGCTGATGTCGTTGCTACACATGGACGACTGCAAGTTGCTCAGAAATACCTGGACCTCGTTCCCGAGAAGCACCCCGAAGCTGAAATCGCAAGGAACCGCATTCAGCTCGCAATGAGACAGGCAGCTCCTCAGAGACAACAGTCTGCTGCTCCTGCGGCCAGAACTGCCTCCAAGCCTCTGCCACAGCCCAGCGCATACCAGTCACAGACAACTTTCTCACCGGCTGCACCTATTGCTGCTCCCCAAAACCCCTACGCTCGTTCGGTTGCCACTCCGCCCCAGCCGGTCAACCCCTATGCGCCGTCTGCAGCTGCAGCGGCGCCATTGCCGACGAACCCTTATGCTCCTCCAACTGCCGCTGCACCACCAGCAAATCCTTATGCCTCGATCGCTACCGGCGGCGGCTACACTCCCTCAGGATACCAGCCTACACAGGCGCCAGCTTATGGTGCTCAACCACTTGGTGGTTCTGTTCCTCCTCCCCCTCGTGCATCTAACCAATCCCCTGCTGCTACTGTCACCACATACACCACTGCCACAAACCTCCCCGCATGGAATGACTTGCCGGAGGACTTCACAAAAGCAAAGCCCCCGACATCACGCAGAGGAACACCTGCTGCTGCTGCCATCAGTTCGCCTTTCCCGAACCAGTCCCCGACTCTTACTCAAGGGCCTCCGCCAACCGGACCTCCCACCCAGAGGGCACCCTCCGTTCCACCTCCGCCAAAGGGCACCGCGCCTCCCCCGCGGATGACCTCGCCGCCTTCAGTGGTCCCTCCTCCGCCCTCTTCGATCCAGCAAGGACCTCCTCCCCCTGCCAACCCCTACGCTTCTCTGCCAGGATCCCCACCGATGGCCTCCACCATGGGTGTTCCAGCACCAATTCCTCGCGGACCCTCGCCCTACAATGCCCCGCCGTCAATGCCACCGCCGTCTAACCGGTACGCACCAAACCCGGCAGCCCAAGCACCGAGTCCGCAGCTCCAGACTCGGGCCGCTGTGCCTCCCCCACCCCAGGCAGGTGTTTCTCCATATGCACCCCAGCAGCCTCTGCAGCCGATGGTAGGAAATCAATATGCTCCCAGCCCGCCTCCATCGGTCCCGCAAGCTGTGCCGCCTCCTCCTCAGGGTCCTGGCTCCCGCCCAAGCACCGCCTCCTCGCAGAGGAAGGCTGCACCGGCACCTCCCAAATACCGTGAGTAAATGTCTTCCTACTTATTAGAACCACGCTAACCTTTGTTTCAAAGCACCCGGTGACCGCTCCCACATCTCGTCTGACGCAATGCCCATCTTCGAGGTCCTCTCATCGGAAATGCAGCGCGTCAAGTCCCGTGCGCCAACCTCTTTCAAGGCCCAGGTTGACGATGCAGAACGCCGGTTGAACATTCTGTTCGACCATCTTAACAACGACGATCTGCTTCGGCCAAACACTGTTGCAGACATGACCCAATTGGCGCACGCCATCCAAGCTCGTGACTATGCGTCAGCACAAACAATCCATGTCAACATCATGGCAAATCGGACAGATGAGTGCGGCAACTGGATGGTAAGTTATCTTCCTTACATAAAACATGACTCGAATGAGACTAACATTGTCAAAACAGGTCGGTGTGAAGCGTCTTATTAGCATGAGCAGAGCTACGCCATGAGTGAAAAGTGACGGAATACTCTTTTGAGGGATGATGAGATTTGGGTGTATGGGCGGGCCGATTTCCGTTCCGTCCTATACTCGTCATGGCCATCTTCCTCGTTTGGATGTGTGATGTGTCCCTGTATTGGCTCCATCCAGGAGTCTTCTTCATATGTTTATTTTTTACTATAATGTTTGCAGTTGTGGGATATCCACTGTTAGTCCTTTTATGAAGTTTTGAAAATCATGTTTCAAAAAGACGATATATCCTAAGCATGGGCGAAACTTGACTTGAACTTTTAGTATTATTACAACTGTAACGGATATAACCTAGCACGAATTCATTCGTAGTTTAATTTGGATCAAGTCATTATCCTTCAGAGAGAAATAATTTTGTCGCAGACGTGGGCGGGGTAGAATGTCACCCTCGCTCCGAATATATTTATATATGCCAACAGCCGAGAACTGAACTATATACTTAACACAGCAAATACATAAAAATCATTCGATAAGTTCAAATAACACTACCCGAACGCCATGCTGGTTGTTGGTACCTGCAAATATATAATTCTCGATGTCGTCTCATCAAAACAGAAGTCATACTACCTCCCATAAGAGAGACCCCCCATTCTCCCCCCACGACTAGAAGGAAAGTTTCTAGCACTGAGCAATGCACCCTTGACACCTCTAATTTCAGACTTGAAGCCGGATATAGCTTCCTCTTCGCCCTTGCCGACGCCAGTGGCGGAGCCTCTGCCGCTGTCGATGCCTGGGGTGCTGTAGGAACCGTAGGTGCCAATGGGAGAGAACCCGGCTTTACTGTAGATTAAGCTATCGCAGTAGTGGTGTAGTTCATTGAGACGGGTTCGGACGGTGTTGTCGAGGGAGCTAGATTCGTTCTCGGAGTCGTTGAATTCGCGGAGGTGGGAGTTGATGACTTCGAGGCGTTTCAGGTGGCTTGATACCGTTGCCACGGGGTCTGTGGAGTTCGAGGCAGTGTCTGAAGATCCAGGAGTGGGGGTGCTTGAAGGGATGTCTCCAGATGTCTGTGTAGCTACGTCTCTGTGGAAGAGCTCTGTCGGGTCGGAGGTGACGGAGTCTGTGTCTTCGGAGGAGCCATCAGCTGCTTCGGCCTTGGCCTGGGCAGTGAGCTGTGGAGGGATCGTAGAGACATTTTGTTCGAGTTTCTCGTTGAGTTTCTTCAGGTTGTCGTTGGCGGTTTGAGCTAGGTCGTGTCGGGCGTCTGTGAGGTCTGAGATCATAGGCTTTATCAAGAATTCGCTGGCACCATAAAGTGTAGCTCCCAATCCGGCTGCACCATAGAGAGTGTAGAGAATGCTCTGGAGCGATACCAATGGCGGTGGTTTGGATTGTTTAACGAGGAACTCTGGGTAAGTGATGATGGGGGGTACATCGCGCGGTGTAGAGGTTGTGGTAGTTGAAGATGGTGGCGATGAGACTGGAGAGGAAGAGGAAGAAACAGACGAGGCCAAGGGCTTTTGCGATCGATCTTCTGGCGCAGGAGCTGGTGTTGGTTCTTCTGATGGCTTCGAGGCGGAATTGGGGGTATCTGGGGAAGCTTCCTCGGTTGTAGAGCTGGCGCTGGCCTCCGCATTGCGCGAGATACCAAGAAGACCGTCGATCTCGTCAGAGCGTAGGCCCTTTGACTCTAGAAAGGTTATCTTGCGATCTGTCGCGGCATCACGAATAGAATCATCCTGTAAGAACTTGGTGGCTTGTTCAAGGAGAGCTGATCGTGGTTCGGAGTTCTGCGCCGAAGTGGAGGTGTTGGAAGCCGCATCACTAGGTTGCTGCCATTGCGGGATGAAGGGAGACTTTGGTTTAGGATCCGTCATATTGATTGTCGAGGAGTAGTGATAGAGTTGAAGTGACTGGTAAAGAAGAGGGAGATGGTGAAGGTCGTGGTGATGGCGATGGTGATAACTCTCCATGTGAGCCGTTGGAGTCGGTCGTCCCCGACCTCGGTTGTATTGTCACGTATTGTCATGTTCTATCCGATACCTCCATGAATGGCTTCCATTCATACTCGAAGTATGTACATCAGTTTATTTTCCATATTTATAGATCCTTTTCTCATGTCATATTGTTTGAGTAGTATAGACTATAGAGTACATATCCTATGATTAAGAATGAGCACAATGCTGTCACTTGTATGTTTTGATCAGTCTGATACTATCCAGCATCGTCTACTCTAACACATTATTCTTTCATATATCATCTCTTATAGCCTTTTCTATCCAATACTCTGGATATAATCCTTATATTAAATAACTTTTAATATGTGTATAAATATAAATATCAATTGTTATTCTATCTCAATGTCATCGAATGCCAAGCTCCCACCGCCCGGCAGAATGGTGCTCCTCCAGCATCGCCGCGAATCCCAATCCATCCAAAGAATTATTTCCAGCGAGAAAAAGAAAGAAACAAAAGAAAAGAAAGACAGAGTCAAGGCTTCATCGTCTGGAGACTGATTCGTACGGCTACGACAGCCCTCTCCACCCCACGCCCAACACTGCTGTGTCTGTCCGGTGAGTTTCATCCACTCGTATTCCTCCTGTTCTTCTTCCCTCTGCATCCCGGATGGCTGCTGCTACGTTTGCTCGACCTCCTAAGATTGTCTCGATCCCCAAGCAAATCGCATCGTCGCATCCTTGTCAAAACTGCCAATTGTGGATGTCACTAAATCACGCACAAATGATGCGTTTCTTTCTGCCTATTGTTTATTCTCCCTCGCCCTGTATACCTTAGTATCCATATTTAATATTCCATCGTCTCTCTTTCCCCTCAAATTGATCTTCCAATGCCTGCTTATGCCCTCTGGCGATTCCAAATATGGAGTGAGATTGATTACTGGTGTCTTTCTGGACTGCGTGGCCCATCCTGTCCACTGTGGCCCAAAGACCTAGAATTGTTATTTTATCAATCAATGTTTGCTTGTTGATTGTGATGAGGTCTTTGTCCATTAATTTCTGACAGACTCTTTTCATTCACGCCCCTCTTTTGCATTTACTCATTCATTCAATATCCAACGCCATCTTGGCGTCTGACACCAACATCGTGACTCTTTGTTGACCATCGACCTTCTCGATATGTTAAACATTTCTATCTTGGATTTGCTTCGTCCACGTTTCAAGCCCATTTCTTTTTTCAACCTTCCATCCGCTCGTTTCTGCCTTGATTACTCTTCTTGTTTCCCTCACACTTCTATCGCATCCCCCTTTACAGTCTTGTCTTCTTATCGTACATTTTGCTATGTCTCCACGTCGAACTCTTCGTTCTCGTGCTGCGCGGGGTGATTTACTGAGAATCGATTCTAACTTAAATTCAAGGCCTACAACGAGACTTACCCGTGCTGTTGCGTCTCAGCCATCAGTGACAGTTTTTCGATCCCCACCAAATTCGCCAGAGGACGGAAAGAGATCCATTCGACTGACTGTCAAAATGCCGTCAAGCAAGCTTCGTGAGGTTACCAGTGGCAACCAGCGAGGTGGATCAAGACGATCCATCAATGTCTTCACCGAGGATCCTATTGTGACAGGGCCGCGGACTAGTAGGCCCAAAAAGAAGCTCGTCGAGGTGGATACGAGCGATGAAGATGAATTAGATGACCAGGAGGAAGACGAAGTTGATGACGAGGATGCTCCCGGTGAAGACGAGGATTTGGATGCGGATGGGGACTTGGACATGGACGATGCCCCTCCTCAACCACCAGTGTCAAAACGACATGCCAAGGCTGCTGCTGCAGCTACTGGAAAACCACTCAAGAGCGTGGAAGCTAAAGAAATGGACCTAAATGATGATGACGAAGAAGATGATGAGGAGCTATCCGAGTTGGACTCAGACGCCGAAGGGGAACCAGACGACCAGGATGAAAGCGGACTTGGCAACGCAAATGGGGCCGAGGAACTAGACGATGACGACTTGGATATCGACAGTGAAGACGGCGCTCTTAATGGTGACCCGAGCAAGCTTACCAAACGACAACGAGGAAACCTAGGCAATGACTTTTTACAGCTTCCTATGGGTGAGTTTGCTCATATTATAGTGTATTGACATGAGATCTGACCAGAAGACAGAACCCCAAGTCAAGAAACATCTGACGGCGGAGGAACGTGCTATGCGCCGAGCTGAGATGGCCCGCCGAAGAAAAAACCTTAGTGAGAAGCGAAATGAAGAAGAAAAGGTATGTAGCGGAAACCTCTTTCTTGATTCCATTGATTGGTGTATGTAATAGTATCGCTAACGAAAACAACAGATGGACACAATCAACAGACTGTTGAGGAAGCAAGCCCCAAAGCGTCGCGGCCGAGTTCCTGCTGGCGAAGCTGCCGATGCCACTCCAGCCGATCAAGAGACACAAGAGATTGAAAAGGCGGATCCAACAATGACACGATGGGTTAGTGGCCAACAGGGCAGCAAAGTCGGTGTTCCAGAGGAATGGCTTGGTAGCCCCTCAGGACGTGTTTTTGGAGGTCTTGGGGGAGGATCTAGGAAACTTGTCGAGGAAGTATGAGAATTTTCCAAGGTGGATGGGAATGGACAAGGCGCATTCAGGAATATGGTAATATAGATTTCAATCTGGCGGCTATTTATTTGCAATGGGAAAACGAACTATGTATCATTTTTGAAGTTTACATCATGTATTCCAAATGGAAGTTATGTTCAACAGAATCAAACACAACAAACTGGACTAGCAAAGAAGCGTTATCCACAAGGTACAAAACAGGACTCTGCAGCCCAATAGTTCGTTAGTATATACTGGCGGGATAATGATACACCCATATTCCAACGCCTTCATGTATTTTATACAGAATGCGGCCCAGAAAGCACAACCAAAGTGCTTCTATTCCAACAACCATCTATATCATTGACCAGCATTGGAGTTGTCGTCTGCATTCATCCGTGTCGACTTGTCTAGAGGCTTCTGAGCTCTGGCATCGGCTTCCGGTTTTCTGTCCTGTCTGACCAGTTGTTACCCCCGCGCGAGTCGGCGCACAATGGCATCGCGAAAGCCTCAAGTCTCCAGCAGTAATATCCTGCTATATTGGCATTTTCCAACTATATCATCATTTTTATTTTTGCTCTTCCTGCACAGCAGACGGCGATGGCGACGAGGACGCAGACGCAGCGGAGTCGCTTCCGGCAGCAGGCGGCGGAGATTCTTTTCGGTCTGTCGATTGTCCTAGAAGTGTGCTTCTATTTCGCATCGAATGGAATTAGCATGATGATTGTACATAGAATGTGATCTGTGGGTGTTGTTGTTCTTGGTTTTTTTTCGCATGAGGTCAGAATAATCGTTGACGTACCCCGGTCCATGTGATTTTTCGTATTGGAGCTCTCGTAAGGCTGGTTGGAAGGTGTAGTAGCCTGTTATTTGCCAGATGGTCAGCTTGAAGTCATTATCAATAGATCTCATGTAGAGAATGAGACTTGTCATGCTTGTGATTGTAAGTAGTTGACAGTACCTGTGAAGACGCCCATTCCGATGGCCAAAACCGCGGGGAAGAAACCTCGACCCATGATGAAGACGCAACCACAAAACAACAGCGATAATAAAGACTAGAACAGTAATTAGGAAGAAGAATATCGTCAAATTGAAGGAAATCAATTCTTCGCCAAAGAGAATACAGACGTTGGGAATGACGGAGACGGAGGGGATCGCCGAGCCCGCGGACCAGATCACTAATGGCGGACGGTTAGTTAAAAAGCATCGCCAAATTTCCTCGTCGCGTCTCCCCACATTTTCGACGCGTCGGATGGGCGAGAACAAGCGCTGCAGTGATAACGCATACCAATCAATCAGAGTCAGATTCCCCTAAAAATCCATCTGGTACGATTGTTCTACCGTCGAAAATTTTATTTCTGATTTTTAATTCGAATTAGCAGGCAGTCGCCTTCTACGCAAACGAAGTAATGAACATCTAGGGCGATGGGCCATCAGCGCCAAGAATACAAATGGAATCATGGCGGGAGCGAGGATATGTACCGGACTCGGACTCAGAATCGGATGATGGATTTGGCAGTCAGGATATCGAGGCGTTGACGAGCAAGGACGATGAAGGAGGCGATGTCCCGGTGACTGAAGATGTTGCGACAACCCCTACGAAGGAAACCGGCCAGGCTTCAAAGAAGGACAGAGTTGAGGAGGAAGCTCATAACTCTCCGGGTGGCGACGATGGAGTTTCGCAAACTGATACGCCTAGTCAATCTACCGTGGACAGGGGTGTGAGCGTTGAAGATGAACAGGAAACTTCGAGTGTGGCACAGTCCGAGGAGGAGGAAAGAAAGCAGGAGGAAGCAGATGACACTTCTGAGGCCGGCACTGAAACACTTGAGGAGCAGGAAATTCAATCACAGACTCCGTCTGCGAGAGGAGAGGAGGCAGAGTCACGCTCATCCCCAGGCTTACCAGATGCCCCAGATGCTCCAGATGTTAGTCCATCGACTCCGCGAGCAAAGCAAAATAAGGATGTATGGGCTGTCCCTAGTTCCTCTCCAGATGAGCTGCAGTTCGAGTTCAGACCTGTCCGGAAGCCAGTGACTCTCCCATCAAGGGTTGAAGAAAATGGGACACAACCAGGGGAGAACATGGATCTATCTCCTCTTTCTTCCCCATTGTCATCTCTTCATTCTTTGCGCTCGGATGAAGATACCCAGGAGGCTCCGGATAATCAGGACAACCGGATTCACACCGACGACCAGGGCTCTCAAAACGACCAAGATGACCAAGATCAAACCGAAACGGCACCGGAACAGCTCCTCGAGGAGCTGCTTCCTCCCCTCGATATTCCGGAGGATATACTACAAGAACTGTCCCAACCAATGCGAAGGTCGTTAAGACAGCGCAATCCCATCCAGATGCATCCTTATCTGCTCGAAGATGCTAAATATCAAAATCTTATGAAAGCAAGAGGCATAAAGCCTGTACGTATAGCTCAGTACCAGCAAGCTTTGCGTGACCGTGAAGCAGCAGAAAGCCAAAACCAGAATTCTTTCGAAAGTGCTGCACCGCCATCGAGTAGCCCTGTGCCAGACTTCCAATCTCTACCTTCGTCTCCTGCAGACCTTCGTCAGGTAGTTGAAAAACGACCACAACATACACCCGGACGCCGGCGTAATCATCAACCTTCGGGCCCTTCCTCACCGGGCAAACGAGCTCATGTACCGAAGCGACGGAAAATATCACATCCTGATCGCAATAAACAAAATGGGCCACAGAATTCGCCAAAACCCAGGGTGGTCATTGATAACTCTACAACCCCTCGAGGGTCAGAGCCGGCCTCTATCTTCGACATTCATTCTACCCCGCCACGCTCGGGAAGTATCTCTTCAACGCAAACCATAAAGCCTTCAGGGGTGTTCAGGTTTCCTCCTGGATTCACACCACCGGCAACTAATACGCCTGCTACGGAGTCGAGGTTGCAAACGACGAATGCCGACGATGCTAGTGCTATGGACCTGTCAGAAGATGGTGGTGATGGTGGTCAGGATCCTACAGATGTGGAATCCGTATCTTCTCAAAGCCAGGCGAATTCAGATGCAGAGGATGAGAATAACAACGACGAAGCCGCTGTTAGGGCAATGAAGCGTAGGATAAAGGGCGTTCTTCCAGCATCGTGGCTTCGACTCGACCAGCAAAAACAGACTCAGAAACTCCCAAGTTCTACGCAGCGAAATCGTGACCTAGCAGCTGCGCAGAGAGCAGAGAATGGGAAGGGTGTTGCTAAAAAGATAATTAGAAGGGGCAATTCTACCAGAGCACGAAGCCCTAACCGGCCTTTGGCTGCTTTGAGTCATCTCGCTGATAATGATGATGACAGTGATGATGATAGAAGAGATAATAGCCCTGCTCGAGATAACACACGCGAGGTACTAGCCAGCATAGTCGGGTTTGACGATCCGTTCCATGACCATGATATTGGCGAGGATCTCCCGGAAGATAACCGAATCGATTACATGTTCCCATCGGTACCGCGCGCCTCATCTTCCCGGAGTGGGAAACCCAAACCCGGCAAGAAACGGCAGAGGCCTGAGAAAGATAGCATGCGGAGTGAAAGCTACCGGAAGCGGGCTCGTCTTAAGCGGCAGACTAGGATAACTGATTCCGCCTATGGAGGACAGCAGGCAAAACGATCCTCTTCCAGGGTACCTAGGCTTGGTATCCTAGATGCACCAGAGGTTGCTCAGCAGCCTCGAAAAGAGCAGCCGCAATTCCTCAGAGTTGCTGCTCGACAAGCTCGCTCGCGCCGAGACGAGGGCAGGGAGAGCCCAACTCGCAAGTTCGTTAAATTGGGCTCAAGGCTCGACACGGAAGATGCCAATTCGTCCTTGCGTGAATGGCGGAAGGGGAAAATTCCACAACAGAAGAGATCAGCACAG
The DNA here is from genome assembly GCA_019976455.1 of Aspergillus sp. 'subgen. Cremei'. Taxonomy (NCBI): domain Eukaryota; kingdom Fungi; phylum Ascomycota; class Eurotiomycetes; order Eurotiales; family Aspergillaceae; genus Aspergillus; species Aspergillus sp. 'subgen. Cremei'. The sequence continues at coordinate 510,986 of JAFBMR010000002.1, forward strand.
GCACGACCCAAACCTCGTCAGCGAAGGACACTGGTGAATTTCCTCGCAGACAAGCGCGATTCCTTCGACAGCCGCAATGCTCGAGGAACAAGTCGACCAACAGTAATCGATATTGAACCAAAAGTCCAATCTGAAGGGAGGGGCACTGCACCGAAGCCCGTCTCAAGCTCGAACCTTCCGACATCAACACCGACATTGAAACAAAGTACCGCTTCTAAGAGGGCACCACATTTTGAACAGCGCGGTAACAAATGGGTTATTCGGAGGAATCTTGCTATTTCGTCTTTGAAGAGAAACACTCCGAGACCCGCAGAGCCAGAGATAGAAAACACTGGTGGTAATACTGCATCTCCAACATTGTTTCAACGGTCACTCTTTGCCCTCAATCAAGATTATCGGCAAAAGCGCACATTTCAAACAAAAAATCAAAGCTTAACGCTGGATCGATTCCTCTCTGAAAGTGCTTCAGCTGCTAATCCGCCTGGTAGCCGGCAACTACCTCCAGCTAGGCAGGCAAATGCAGTTAATAGTACAGGCCCACAGGCCCCATCCCAAGCACGACCCCGTCAGCTGAAGAAGCGCCCTCCGAAGAGACTTGACCTGGGTGCAGCTGAACATCAAGAACCGCCCACGATCTTATCACCCGATATAGAGTCGCCCGCTCCACAACCGGAGTTCCCACGTCCTTCAAACCACGTCGCTGGTGGACTAGTCTCATTCCAACGCTCGTATCCTGTTGATTTCAACATTACACCCCTTAGCCCCGGAACATTTTTCCACGAATCTACATTTGTGGGAAGTGGGGAGTTTGCACGGTCTCTTGATGTCCTTACGCGTGACTTGGACAGGGATGCTAGCCTTTTCCATCTCAACGTCGGGGACCGGAGCTTTCGCTGGAGTGCTTGGAATGACACTGTGTCTTCAGAACTCGGGCTAGCATTCGAAAAGTTGACCGAAGAGATCGAGAACGGCGCAGCTTCTATAGAAACGGATGTTGAAAGTAACATCAGTAAAGGCTGCACCATATACCGGTCCATGGTTAAATATGTTACTGAATCCCTGACTTTCATCGACCCAATCGATAGAGCAGGGTTTGTCACAAGGGTTCATAGCCTTGTTTCAGAACTAAACGACAACCTGGCAACATTTGTTTCGACGAATGACCGGAACAGGGACTACCTGATCAAAATAGCTTCTTATAATGTTGTACTTGCAAACCAGATATGCCAGGTCGCTTCACATAATATCGTCAACGATGCAGTTGCAAATGACGCTTTGCAGCTCCTTAAGTCTGTTTCGAAGCAACTCCTGATATTCATATCGAGCCAAGAAGGACGGACGGAGATCCAAAAATTCCTCAATGACAATAAACTATCTGAGAGGCGCGATATAGGTGTCTGTGATAATCATGCGACTGTTGAAGCCTACGTTATTGTCCAACGTGTCCTGCGCAACACGGAAAAATTGAAAGACTGCTTTGAGGAATTCGTTGCAGAAAATCTCCTCGAGCCAGGATTTGATGATCAAAGCAAACCAAAGGAGGTCCCACGATTAGAAAATGGATGGCATAGCCTATTTACGACACTGCCTCTCAGTGAAGTAGACCAGTTTGGAATTGGTCGTGTTGGGTCTCGGTTCAGGGAGTCTCACGACAATTGGAAGATAGTCAAACGACTACTGAGCCCGGTTCTGGATGATTATCAAGGCAATTCTGCGGCGCAGCCCTTTTCATTCAATAATTATTGCCGGGTTCTGTTTCATAGGTGTTTCCATCTCATCAACGGCTGGGGATGGCGAGATTGCAGAGTGATTCTCAATACACTCTATGACTTTTTTGCGAGGAAAACAGGGCTCTACAATCTGAGCCACGAGGAAAATTTTGGGTCTCCGGCCTTCCTCGACGACCTTGATCACAATCCTTCTCTTGATGTTATACCTGGGGACCCATGCTTCCATATCCTATTAAAGATCATAGGGAGTGGATTACGCTTTATGTCTACGGTTTACGACAAGAAAAAGATTCGAAACTTCGCCTGGTGCTTGTTGCCAAATCATGGACGAGTTTACCCGAAGGAAGCATCTGTTCGCCAAGAAGACCTGGATGCCCTTAGAAACCACCATGATCTTCTTTGCACATTGTACTTCGCTGTTCCTGAAGGATGTCGTCCTCGGCTTGAGACAATCAGGGGTCTTGTGCATCCTGGTAGCTCTCATCGCGAAGCCTGCAACATAAGCATCCGCTCGTGGCTTAGACTTACCCGGTTCAAGATATCGACAGATGAAGATGTATCTGGACTAGATGCCTTTGCTGATTGGCATAGCTACTTTGTGACCGAGTTGCTGAAGCAGCACTCCCTTGCTCGCAAAGAGGTAGAGGCCCAAAGTGGCGGAGACAACCAGTTTTCTCACAAAGTAATTGAGCGAACAATCTCGCAAAATCAAAGGCAGATTGAATCGTTACTAAACACAGCCTTGGTTGGTCTTCGAAGCAGTGTCCAGCTATCACCGACGATAGAGCATTCTCAGAGACTCGTTTCCAAGATGCCCGTGAAAGCAGTTATGGGACTTTTCAACCCTAAGCTTGCTCGTGTGAACACCACCGTATCGGAGGCTTTACGGGTAATATTGGCGTATATCCAGAAGTGTGAACCACCTGCTGCTGCTGCAGCCGCCGTCGCTGTTCAAGCTTCTGCAGACGAGGACAGTCAAGAATATGGAGACTGGACCGAGTTTGAAGACATGTACAAAGACGAATCCATCCCAGCCCCAGCTCCAACTCCAACAAGCCAGGCAGTAGAGCATATTCAAGATGTTTTTCACCCGGCTGTCTCCCGCCTCGTGTCCAATTGCTTTGGTGAAGACTATTGCCCGGAAGATGCAATTCTTCTTATTGTTGTGGATTGTTGGACCTCCATTGCACAGACACTTGTTGCGCATAAACTTCGACACTGGGATAACTACCTTAGCCCGTATGACGGCGATTCTTGGACAGCACTTCGGTCAACTGTGCAGACAAGAAAATTCACACCCCAATTCTTAGCGAGCTGTATTGAAAAGGACCCCCATTTCATCTCCGAGTGCAGAATCCAAATTCTAGGGATATGGATGTCAACTTTGGTGGAAAGGGCGTCAATGTTGAAGTTTCAACACCGCTTAACAGAAGCCTTGTTACGCCAGGATCGCACCAACCCTCTGCTGCATAACCTGCCGTTCTCTAGAGATCGAAAGAGTGATCGGTATTCTATCACGTTGGAAGATTTCAGTCAAAGAAGATTGTCGCTCATCTCAAGTCTTCTGTCCAACATGCGTGAGCATCTTCAAGATATGGAGGATGCGGACAGCCGAGACCTCCCAATCATCAAACAGGAGTACAGAGAGCTTATCCAAAGACTCATGTCGTCCATGAAATCCAACTATCAAGAGCTAGGAAACGGTTCAGAGTCTATTCAAGGAGCTTATGTGGACTTCGTGCACCGCATTGTGGGATTCTTGCAACAGCACTCGAGGGATATTTGCCCTATTGATCCATTCTTTACTGACCCCACTTCCTTCCCTCTGCCTTCAACCGACCCAACATACATTGTGGCCAGATTGAAGAGCTACGAACCTAAGCTCTCTACTGAAAAGGTAGCAAAAACCTTGATAGTATTCATACAAGGTGTCTCAGAGCGAGCCGCAATCGACGGTCAGCAGAGCTATCTCGTTGACCAGCTGCATGCGTCTATGGGAAATACTTATGAAGCAGGAAATCCCAACAAACCTACGCTGCGTGCGATTCTGCTGCAGTGCGTGTTTCCAGCTTACCTTGAGACAGCTTTCAGCAACCCAGCCGCATGGATTCTCACTCTTCCAATCTTGCAAACCATTTCCTTGGTTTTCAAGGATCTGCTGTTCAGTATAGACACAACAGATCCAAGCTGTGTTTCATCAGTCACGAATGTTTTCAATTCGATGTTCCAATCGTCGTTTCAAGCCCTCCACTGGATTGCAGAAGACGTCAACATACTCAAAGAGCCTCATGTTCTAGTCACTGTCACTGCCTTTACGGAAATGATGACTTCCGCGTTACGGGTAATTGATTATATAGACCGAGCCACAGATATGGGGGAGAGAACTGTCCTACAAGTCCAAGCTTTCCAGCAGTTTGCTCTTTATGCCGTGTCATACCTGAAAGACCAAGTGCTGGCAGGTGATGACTACCTGACAGCTTTCACCGAACTGTACAGTGCCTTTACTGCGACGAATGCAGGTACGGCAACCGTTACAGCTCCTCCTTTTTTCCAAGAAACTCGCCATTCGGCTTCCCGAGAGCTCCAAACGTATATCAATGAGAGCTGGTCCCGGCACAATGGGCGATATTACTTTACCCGCCGTGGCTGCCATCAGCCACAGGAAGTTGGCATAGATCCTTCTATTGCTTCGAAGTTGAATCACATGCCAGAAGCAGCATTCGAAGATGCTGTTGGGGTTTTCTCGAGTACATTGAAAACCTTTGGTCTATTCGATGATGCTCCCTAGAGACCTTGTCTGTCTCTAGTAGCTGAAAGCCATCTGGGAAGGATACAGTATGATACTCCAAACAAGGCGTATGGTGTTTCAGGTTGGAATTTTTGTTTGATGATCCATTTCAATAGACATGACCCCAAATAACTTATGTTTTGAATGATGGCAATAATGATGAAAGCTTTGATTTAATTCATGCTTGATAATCGCAAGATAATAAATCCTCCTGTAATATGCAGTATTAGTTTAGGGAAAACACCAGCAATACTCAAATGGACCATTGTTTCAATATAATAACCAAAAACACCCACCAAAAAGTAAAGAAAAGCATGCACTCTCCTTTCGAACTTGATTGCATATCCAAGCCACAAATACATATCAACACAACTGCTATAAACCATCATCATAAACAAAGTAGATTTCATTTTTATTTCTTTTTTTGTTTCCCCCTTTTGTATTTCCCCCAATGCTAAACTGGAGAGGCAGCCTCCCCAGCCTGCTCATTGTTATTATTGTTATTATTGTTATTAGTACTATTCGACCCACGACGGTGGAATGGATGCGGATGGAAGCCGGAGAAGTTGAGGACCTTCCGCACCGCACTGGCAACACCGGACTTCTTCCTCTCATGGCCATGCGCTGCTCCTCCATTGGCGGCACTGCTTTTCGGCACTGTGGCATCATCAGCAAGGACGATGTTCTGGGGCTTGGGCGGCCATTGGCCGTCTGCTTTCCAGCCCTGGACCATGGCGTTGGTGACGTCGGCTAGGTTGATGGGTACTGTTGGGGTGAGGCCCTGAACCACGACCTTGCTGTAGATGGAGGGGTACATGGATGGGGTGATGGAGGCGCGAATAGGGTTAGTCGTGGAGAGGAGAGATGGGACGACAGGGATGAAAGGATCCTCTGATTCGTTGGGGCCGTCGGTGGTTGGGGACAATGGAGATGTAGGCATGGAATCGGGCTCCGTGATGGCTGTTTCGGTGGATTCTTTCCCTTTGGCTTCTTCCTCGGCTTGGTCTGCAGCTGTCGACTGCTCTTCACCTTGTTCCTCATTTGCGGATGGTTGCTCTGGAGCTTCAGCGCCCGCTTTCTCAGCGATGGTAAGTGAAGCCTCCGTGTTTGCAGCAAGGGTGCTGTCATTGTCAACGTTGGATGGAAGAGACGGCGCAGTAGTAGTAGTAGTAGCCTCACTATCCCCGGAACCGTCGCGCGCAGCTTGTTTCCTCTTCTCCTTTGCCCGAATCTGGCGTCTCGTCTGTGCCCCCGTCCACGCATCTCGCATTGCCGACCAAGTTCGCAATCCTTCATTCCAGCTCATTTCCTCCTCCATCTGCCTGCGCCGCTTCCGCCGCCCCTCATCCTGTGGAGCGAGCACGAAGCCGTAATCCAGCTCCGGTTCCGCAGTGGGACTCACTGGCTCGATCTCAGGCGATGAAACAGGCTCCAGCTCTGAACCAGAGCTGTCGAATTCTCGCAGACGCCACTCTGCAACCTGCTGCTCTGGGATCGCAGGTGTGGAAGACGCAGGGCGGCAACCGTCGGGGCCGGAAGTTGACGGCTCAAAGGCCCAGTCATTTCGGACGATTTCGCGGATGTATCGCTTCGCGTCTCGGATGGCTGAGTCGCGAGAATCGCTGGACATGGTGTGTTGCGTTTGGGTGGCTGTGAGTTTGGAGAGGGGTTGATTTGATTCGGCTGTCGGAGGGGGAAGATAGGAAATGCGGAGGTCTCGTGCGGAGGGTGGGTGTGGGCTGATCTTGGGTTATTTTTCGGGGTTTGGTTTGAACGCTTGGCCCTCTATCTCCCTTGCAGACTAGGCATTCAAGATCTAGGGAAATGCGTGCGAGGAGCAGAGGCGATGCATTCGAGGTGGTCGAGCGAAAAGAGGAGGATTCGGCGATGTCATCAAAGGAAGAAAATGTGCGGGTGGGAAAAAAACCGCCAGGATACGACATTGTTTCCACCCGAGCGTCAGCCAATGCTTGGATGCAGCAAACACGGACAGCAGGATTAAAGTGGTGCGATTGACTTCTTGCGTGATTTCTGGGTATATACTTTTTTATTGCTATTGGTACATGTCTATCGTATCGCTAAAATTACACAAGCCCAGCAGAATTGCCAAATCCATTGAATACCCCCGCAAAAACCATTGAAACCTCAAAGAAAGAAGACTCAGATCAAGTCCGGACGCGAGCTGAGTCTGACGCATTCTCATCTGTGGCACCAGGAATAAATCCCCAGCCAGGACTCTTCTTGCGCCGTCCTTTCCGGTCGCCATAGTGCTCGTCGAACTTTCGAATCGCGGACAGCGACGACATGTCTTCGCTGATCGAGGCGCTAATTTCTTCCATACCACGCTCAAAGTGCTCCCAGGTCAAGGTACGTCTCTCAGGGTACTGGTAGGGTTCTTCACCCTTGTGCTGCGCTGCCAGGGCGTTCTCTTCCCGGACGCAGGCCAATGCTGCTGCTACGGAAAGGTTCTTCAGATCCGAGCCGGAATAGAGAGGCGTGCGACGAGCGAGTTCGGCTAGATCTACTGAAGAATCAAGTTGTTCTTCTTTCAGATGGATCTTCAAGACGGACTCTCGATCTTGTTCGAGTGGAAGGTCAACAAGGAGTCGCCGGGGAAGACGCCGGAGAACGGCATCATCAAGATCAAATGGTCTGTTGGTAGCCACCATGATGAAGGCAGAGAGATCATTCATGCCGTCCCACTCCCGGAGGAACTGATTAATGAGTTCCCGATGAGACGTGCGACTGCTGGCCCCAGTCCGCGAACAGAAGATGGCGTCTGCTTCGTCGATAAAAACGACGCAAGGGCTGAGCTTCTTGGCCAATGTAAAGATGGCTTTGACGTTCTTCTCTCCCTCACCGACATACATGTCGTAGACTTCAGATCCGCTGACCTCGAGAACAGTGGCACCACTTTCACGCGCCACTGCCTTGGCAAGAAGGGTCTTGCCAGTTCCCGGAGGGCCGTAGAGGAGTAAACCGGGGATCTTGTCTGTAGCCAGAACACCGTAGCTGAAAGCCTCAGGGCGAATGAGCGAAAGAGAAGTAAGCGTCTTCAGAGCATCGATGGTTTCGGGGGGAACATGGACATCATTGAAGGTGGTCCGGATATTCTTGGCGTCAACAACGCCATTCAAGAGCTTCTTTTCGTGTGTATTGCAGGTCTTTCGTAGTGAGCTCAACAAGCGTTCTCTGTCGTCAACGGGCTCTGTTTTAACCTTGGGCGACTTTTCCTGTAGCCAGCCATTCTTAATACGGTCTGTTCGCTGCATCATCTCCATTCCGCGCTGGATGTGCTCAAAGCCAAAAGGCGCATCAGCTTCGACACATCCAAGTGCAAGAGTTGCAGCCCAGTGGATCTGATTGTATGACCAGTAACGCTCATTGAGGGCCAATTCCTTCACGAGAGTTGCCTCCAATGGCCAGGCACGGCTTCCGAATATGTCATCTTTGATAGCTGAAGGATGTTCGCTCAGTCGTGTCCGAAGCATCTCTTGCATGTGGCGAATGTTGATATCCAGTGTACGGTTCTTGCGGTCTTCCGTAAAGGTCTTTTCGGCATCTTTCAATCCCATGGCTGGAGTGATAACAAGCGTCTGTGAGAAGTGGTCGTCATCTTGTGGCTCGGGAGCAATATCTTGGGCCACACTTCCGATCAACAAAACTCGAGAACCGGCCCTCCGACGGTCCGTAATGGCTTTCTGAAGGAAATGAATAAACTTGGCACCTTCACGTGTGCCTTGAATATCGGCATAGTCTTGAACTTGGACAATAACATCACGAGCCTGTTCAGGCTTCTTTGTAGAGGCCTCATCTGTTGCCGGTGATTCTTCCTTAGAGACCGGTTGCTGCGACGGTTTGCCGGGCGAGGCGATCAACTCATTGACAAGTCGGAGCCGTCTATCTTCCACTCTGTCAGAGTTGCCTTGTGACGCGGAGCCAGCCGAGTTGTCAAATGGCATGTTGAAAGAAGCAACCAATGACTTCAAGCCCGTCAAGTTTGGAAGCGGAATAGCGCCATTTTCCTTGGAACTTTCGATGGTGATGAACTTGGGTGCCTTCATACTCGGCCTGAAGTTTCGCGGAGGCTCAAGCATCTCACTCTCATCAGCGTCGCCCTCGTGCACATCATCGATTTCTTGCCAGGAATCCGAGACGGAAGGTTGATATACTTCATAGCCAAGGGACCTGATCGGTGTTGTTGTGCCGCTGTCTGCCAAGTCCTGCTCAATACACAACTGGGCAATATCCTGGGCATTCAGCGTCACCAAGTCGGCACCAAGCTCCTGAGATAACCTTTTTACTACCGCATCCAGGAACAAGACACCATCGTTACCTGGGTATTGTAGGACAAGATGTGACTTCTTTGCCGAAGGCTCCGTTGCGTATTTTGAAGGTGGAAGTCGCATTCCCGCTCTGGCAGAAGCACATAGCTCCTCCCATAACGGTTCCGTTAAAGCGTATCGATTTTCAGGTCCAGTATGTTCGGTGGACGCCGGCGGATCTCCTCCATCGCCACCATGAGCCAAATCACTAGTCGCGGATTTCTCCGTTTCCGATCCCGGCTTTTCTATCTTAACTTGCTGGACCGATTGTGTAGCTCCTTGCGCTTGGTCCTTATCGTTGAGCAACGTATTCCGCTCATAAAACCAATCAGGGATCGTTGCGGCAGGGGCTATCCATTTCTCCGCTGGTTTCCTATTCCTCCATGCTCTTCGAACGGCTGAGCCATACGGTCCCAGATCCCTTTTCACGGAACGCTCCGTGGATGGCGCTGATGTCGGGTCATTGACAGAAAGGTTATTTTCGGCATTGAGAGGCGAAACATCGCTGGCAACGCTTTCAGGCGTCGGGTCTTGAGGATCCGGAGGCACAGATGACAGCCATCTTCGCGAAAGATGGAAACGACGCGAATGGAAGGCGAAACCTGCCGGGTAGCGGCGATGTGCAATGAAACGACAGGGTCGGGCAAAGGACGAGAGCAACCTGGTTTGTTGCATTGACGAATACATCCGGGGCAAATACAGCCACCGAAATTAAAATATGCAAAAGCTGTTGACACAATGGACAACAAGCGTATGCATAAAAAAAAAATGATGAAAGGGCGAGAAATACGATGTCGACTCTTTGTCGGGGAGACCTGCTTTAGCGATGGCGGAGAGTTTGATGTCACATGACCCGCTGCAGCAGGACGACAGAGGATCTACGAAGATGTCGAATAGATTAATGGGAATTGGACGGTTGATGATCATCAATTGGCATCCATAGTTTAATTTGACTCAAGGTTAGAGCCTTGGAGGCAACAGTGAGTTTCGTTTCGTTATTGATGCAGTCAAGATCAGGGTTTGTACACCGCTACATCAACTACGTTTGATGGCGTATCTACAGCATAACTACAGCACGAGAAGATGATAAGATTGGGTGCAAAAAATGTGTTTGTGTTCATAAGCTATGGTGCAAGTATCTGGCAGCGACAGAGGAATTCCTATTCTTGGAGATCGTTAGCGAATGTTCCACACAGAACGTGTATAACGATAGATAAAAACAGTCTTGTAACTCTCAGACAAAATATACTGGCAAGTAGCAGACCAAACGGGAATGTAAGGTCCGTACTGTCTCCTCATGGGCGATTTGGGAAAAAAAGAAGAAAAATAAATTTATCATCTTCGAGAGACTGGAAAACACACACACACGAAAAAAGTATTGACTAACCTTATGATTTGAGATTGATCCTTCAACAACCTGATTTTGTGAGTGGGTGGTACGATCACCGACATTGTAAGCCATGCTGCAAGACAATTCCCGCTGCAGGATACCATAATGATCCTAGCAGGATGTCAGTGGCATTGGAGCCATCATATTCTCGAATCCCAAGCTGCTAGGAGGAGAAGGTGGATGGTGCAGAGAGCTGTGAGGAAAAAAGAAAAGAAGAATCTTTTTAAAGACGAGCACCGAAAATATTTTCCCGCGCCCTCTCACGTGATCACTACCCGATCTGGCCTAGCGCCTCGCATCAATCGCGCTGGACCGCCAGTCGCCCTCCAGCAAAACGAAAAGCCTCAGAGAATCTCTCGCCATGAGGCTCATCTGATCGTCTTTCTCTTTTTCTTCTTTTTTTCTCTCCATTCCTTTCCTTTCTCCCTCGGCCCTTTCGGTTTGTGGCCTCTCCTATCTCGTTGAATAGTTTGTGTGGTGTGTTTCCAATTCCTCCCCAGCACGCTCGTTGTTCCTCCCAGCGAGATCCTGGCGATCGCGACAGGTGCCGGTCTGCCTTTCGTTGGCCCCTAGCCCCTCCACACCTCCGTCCTCCTAAACCTCACGTCTTTCTCTCCGTGTCTCTCATTTTCCCACCGCCCAGGCCGTCCCCGACACTGACCTTGAGATTTGTTTAAGGATTTAGGAGTCGAACGACCTGGCGGGAAGAGGCGATTATTATTTTTAGTCTCGATCCATGATCCCCCATCCTCCTGCATCTCATATCTATCGCCGCCGGCTCAGTCGCCCGTCTGCTGCTGCGTCTTGGCCTCCGCTCCGACGCTAAAAGCGGCCTGTTGTCCTCCACGTCAGGCGCGCTCTTCGAGTCCGACGTCCGCCCTCGTCTCTAGTAGTCATCCTTTCCTTTCCTGTTATTCTTAATTCTCTGGAGTCCCGTTCTCGGTGACTTCGTTGCTCAGCGATGATGATGGCGCAATCGTTCCCTGCCCATCAAGGCATCCCGCAGCATCCTGGCCTGCCTCCGGGGCATCCTCTCGCTGCCGCTCAGCATCCAAATGCTGCACATCCCGGTGCTGGGATGATGCAGCAGGTGCACCCTGGTGTGTCTGCGCCGGGAGGGCCTCAAGTCAGTCAGGCTGGTCCGATGATGGGTGGGATGCCTCCTGGTGCTGGAACGACTGGGCCTGGAGGTCCTGTCCCGAATGCTCACGCTCTTTCCCACTTGGGTCCTGCGCAAGCGCATCTCTTTCAGCAACCGCAGTTTGCCCAGCAGTGTAAGTTGATTGTTTCCTCCCTTAGTTTGTCTCATGTTCCTGTTGTTCCTGCCGTCCCGGTTGGATCGGGGTTTCTTTGTTCTCTTGGACAGTGTATCAAAATTGAGCCTCCACTTTGTGTGAATCATTCCTTATAGCAAGCTTCTCTTACTGACTTGGCCTCTTGTTTAGTTGCCAATAACCCACAGTTACTGCAACAACACCAACACCAACAACTCCTCAGACAGCGAATGATGTTCCAACAGCAGCAGCAACAGCAGCAGCAACAACAGCAGCAGCAGCATGGGGGACTCCCAGTGTCATTACCCAATGGTACTCCGAATATCAGTGCGGCCCAAATTGCTGCCATGCAAGCGAATCCTCCGATGCGACCGGTCAATCTTCAAATGCACCTCCAACAGATGCCTCATGGGCAACCGCAGAATATCCAGCAACAGCAGCAACAGCTTTTTGCTCTGCAGGCCCAACATCAAGCACAGGCGCATCAGGTACAGCAGGCCCAACAACAGGCAAGCAATGCTGGGCAACCAGGTCAACACACTCCGCAGCAGCGTGCATCCGCACAACCTCAGAGTATACACGAAGCCCAGAGTGTGACTCCTCAACCTCAACCTGGTCCGCCGCCGCATCAGGGAAGCAGCACACCACAGTCGAATCCGCCACAGCCGCCCTCCTCGCAACCTCCACCGCAGCAAGGTGTAGCTCCTCAACCACAACCCACTCCGAATCCACCCCCACAACAGCTACCACAATCCCAGCCCCCCAGGGCCACAGCCACAAGCTCAACAGCCGCAACCACAAGCGCAACCGCCACAGCAACAAGGCCAGCAAGGCCAGCAACAGGGCCAACAGCCTCAGCCACCAATGACTGCCCAGGAGGCTCAGTTGAAAGCCCAACAGCAGCAAAACAACGCCCATATGATCATGCAGCAGCGAATGAATATGAAGGGAGCGGCAATCTTATGTCTCAATGCATTTTCCGAGCACTTGAGTAACTTTACCGTACGTTCTTCCGCCGTTTTTAAACCCATGATATAATACTGATATGTGACAGAGTCGAGGCGAGGCTCAGGATATCTTGTACTGGCAGTCATTCGTCGATAGGTTCTATTCCCCTGGTGGTGTCTTGCGACAGGGCGTATATAACCCCCAAGCCGGTTCCAAGCAATTCGAAATCTCAACCCCCGCTCTAGCACGCTACTATTTGACTCAGTTCACCAGCGGAATCCGTAACATCCAAATGGTTGTGGAGGGTGCCCGAGAAAGGGATTCGCCAAATGGTGGCCACATTGTGGAGAGTGCGAAGACTTCGTTCATCTATTGGTTTACAAATGATTCCCAGGTTGGTTTGCTCCTTCGTGAATTAGTTCTGTGTTCAAATGGTCTAACGAAATACAGCTTTTCACCAACGGGACCATGAGGGCACACTTTGACGTGAACAACAAGATTGAAATGCTTGACATTGTTGTCATGAACCATACTGAATACCTCCCTAGAAGCCAGCTGCAGGCATTGGAGCAGTCTGAGCAGAAACCGAGTCCCAAGGTGACAAAGGGGGCCGGTAAACGTGCCCAAGCGAAACAGGCCCAGCAACCTGCTTTCACATTGCCCGAGTCTATGGTAACAGCAAATGGTGTTCCTACCGCAGTGATGAGTTTCCTAGAAGTAGGTTTCCCGAGCGTCTCTGGTCTCATCTTATACTAACCTGATCTTATAGGTGGCCGAAACTATCTCGCAAATGCAAATGCTGTTTCAATTCTCTCAGCAAAACCCCCCAGTTGTCTCCACCGGAAGCACTGCGGAGCCTAGTTAATACGCTACAAAATCAGAATCCGAACCTGGGATTCATGCCGGGACCCATGAATCCAGCACTTCAAGGTCAAAATCCACGTGGACCTGGTATGAATGGGCCGTCTCAGTTCGCATCCCCTGCCATGGCACATTTAGGTCTCCCAGGTGCACAGGGCTCGCCCCACCTTGGCGGTTCAGCTCACCCTAGCCCAGCACAGAGTCACCTATCCGCTCCACCGGGTATGATGCCACAAGGTCAAGTACAGCCTAATGTGGCCCAGACCAGTGCAAGCGCTAGCCCAAATGTGAGCACGAAACGTCGACGAGCAAGTACCGTCAAAATAGAGAATGATGACACCCCTGATGTCAATGGAGCTGCCGCTCAAGGGGCCACCAAGGTGAAGGCCAGCCCCCGAGTAGGTGGTAAGAGACAAAAGGGAACCTCTTAATATTAGAACTTCCTTGATTATTTGGTTTGATTTGAGCTATTATCTCATTTTTTTTTTTTTTTTTTTCAGTCTCAAGAGGCGGGGAATTGGCGTACCATAGGATACCTGTGCGAGGCTTTTCACATTTTCTTTTCTTTTCTCATTTCATATCTGGGAGGGTTTGCCGTTCTCGCTGCACATATCGGAAGGTCTGCTTTTATTCACTGTTCGTCTTTGATTCCACAACGCAGCATATGTCTGATGAAGATTGGCCGGTTCTGCCTTGCCGCGGCTATTCCACGATATCTCAAGGGGTATTTGTGACAAATTGAGCGTTTGTTTGTGGCACAGGCCAGCCTCAGCCCCGTGTAATTTATCTCCTTCATCATCATTTCCTCCGAATGGTCTGTTCGGAACTGTTATGCCTTATCCTCGGAGTGCATGTCTTATGGCTTTACGTTCCACCTGTCCGGGTTGATTGACCTCTCTGGTCATCGAGCTCGATTCCCAACAGCGTTTCCGGTTCGCCTCTACGATGCTGGTCCGCTGCTCTTGATATCCGTGTTGTTTTACAATTGGCGACTGATGTGTTTGGCGTTGGGCTTTCTTTCTTTGTCTGGAAATAATTCTCTGGTTTCTCTTTTTCTTTACTACTTCATGTATGTCTTGAGTTCCAACGGGGGAGAGTGGTTTCGTATCGCCACTATGACTGAATCCCGTGGAGGGGATCATAATTGTTTATTATTCCCCATCCTGCAATTTATGGCAATTTTCATTCCCGATCCGGTGTTTCTTTGCTTGGGCGAGTTCTTACCATGTTGCTCTTGGTTGTATGGGAGGGTGGTCAACTACCGGGCATTCTATGCTCGTAGCCACTATCCCTGTTTCTACCATGATCGTCACGCTCATGATCACCCATCTGAGCTCTGCAGGTAAATTAAAAAGATACAGTAAAGGGCTGGACCGTTAATAACTATCAAAGATCATCATCCCTACGATCTACAAGCCTCAATTATGTACGTAACAGATCTAATCTGGGGCTCCACTGGCCAAGTGGATGATGGCGGCTGATCCATGATGGCCAGGCCCAATTCCAGCAAACAAAGTAGCCATATTCGTGCTTTCTTGAAGCTATTCCCCTCGCGCTATATCTATTTCCGTCCAGTCGGCGACCTCCGCCGGCAGACTCCCTGTCAGCGGCATTCTTCCTCCCCCACTCTTATCGGCCGCCGATAGTTCATTTACCCCTCCGCCCACTTCCGACCTAGGATTCCACTCCTCCACACAAACACGATCTTTGTCGATTGGAAATATCACAATCGTATATCATCCTCGCCAAAATGTCTCATTCTCACTCTCATGACAACGGGGTTTCCCACTCCCACGAACAGGAAGACCCCTTTGGAGGCCATGGCCACTCCCACGAGATCCTCGATGGACCTGGCTCATACTTGCAGCGGGAGATGCCTTTGATCGAAGGCCGTGACTGGAAAGACCGTGCCTTTACCATTGGAATCGGAGGGTACTTAACATGCATCCAGATTTAGCTTTTTAGGGATTGACCAGCTGATTGTAATCGTTGACAGACCGGTTGGTTCTGGAAAGACAGCTCTGATGCTGGCGTTGTCTCGCCGCCTGAGAGATGAGTACAACATTGCGGCTGTCACCAATGATATTTTCACAAGGTAAGGCTTATTATATAATTCCTTCTTCGTTTATTTTCTCGCCATGGAATTTCTGTTAATCGCCAAATCTTGCTGCCATACAGAGAAGACGCCGAGTTCCTCACTCGCCACAAGGCCCTGTCCCCCAGCCGAATCCGCGCCATCGAAACAGGTGGTTGCCCTCACGCCGCTGTCCGTGAGGATATCAGCGCCAACCTGCTCGCTCTGCAATCTCTGCAGAAGCAATTCCAGACCGATCTCCTCCTCATCGAGTCAGGTGGTGACAACCTCGCCGCCAACTACTCGCGTGAATTGGCCGATTTCATCATCTACGTTATCGATGTCGCTGGAGGTGACAAGGTGCCCCGAAAGGGTGGACCGGGTATCACCGGTTCGGACCTGCTGGTCGTCAACAAGATCGATTTGGCCGAGATTGTTGGTGCCGATTTGCAGGTTATGGAGCGCGATGCGGCCAAGATGAGAGAGGGCGGCCCGACTGTTTTCGCGGTGGTGAAGCATGGTAAGGGGATGGATCACATTGTTAACCTCATTCTGAGTGCCTGGAAGGCTAGCGGTGCTTATGAGTTGAGCTTGGAGCGTTGGAAGAACGGAGCCCAGAGAGGATCTGGAAGCGTTGATGAGTAGATTATTATGATGGATGATCATGGACATAGTTAGCAGCTTACGGTATATATACTATTAAAAGTCAAAATAATTTTCTCTTACTGCGTACTTTCGTATGATATATTTGGAATTTTTTATATTTATAGGGATGAATGTACAAATCTTGACTCTTGCAACAATATCACTTTTGTCCTATCCCTGGCCTGATCCAACGCCTTGAAATGCAGAGATCTTAATCATGACAGACTGAGAGAGCATCTACCTCTCTCTGATTAATTGGGTATCCGAATGCTCTATCCCCCCTTCTCGATCCACTAAGGGAAAAGAGTAAGAGAAAAAGAAGCAATAAACGAAGCAAATACTGTATCGACGACTGATAACAAGGAGAGCAACGACACACGAAATCAGAAGTCCTTCTTGGCAAATCTGCCGAGTGCAGGTCCCAACTCCTCTTTCCGGTGTTGAAGCTTGTCCTTTGCGCGAGCTGCGTGTTCTTTGCGCAGCATCTCCGCCTTGACGCGCTTCTCGTCGATGACGTTCCCACGGCCCTTCTTGCGAAGATACTTGCGGAGTGCACTGTTGCGCCCGCGGCCGCGGTTCTTGAGCTTCGCCATCGGGTCCTCGGGTCTGCGGTCGAGATCGCGTGCCTCCCGGTTCTTCTTGTCGCTGATTGTGTCCAGTTGACCGATGAAGGTGGGGTCCAGGGAGATCATGCCCGGTTGCAGCTTGGTGAGCAAGGCCTGGACTTCGGCTTCCTGGCGCTGCTTGGTGTTCTCGTACGGGTTGGCCTCGAGTGCGTCGAAGTTGGGCTCTCCGGCTCCCGGGACAATGATGCTCGCGAAGCCCTTGTCGTGCGTGACTCCCAGCAAATCTTCGTAAGGGCACCACTTCATGTTTTCAATGCGCTGGCCATCTCCGCCCCATGACATGTACGGGCTTTGCACCTTTCCTTGGTCGGCGACTGCGGCGTCAAATAGACCCCGCCAGACGCTAACCTGAGTACCCCAGCCGACGGCTGTCAGGCCACGGTCACTAATGGAAACCGAGGAGCCTGGTTGGTAGCAGGAGTACGAGTGCACTTCCCGGAACATGCGGATATCCCACACATTCATCTTCTGGTCCTGACCGGTGGAGACCATGTACCGGCCTTGTCTATCAATCGCCATCGAGCGCACTGGGCCTCGGTGGACGAGGGCTTTCACAAGGGCCGTCTGAGAGTTGGGAGACCACAAGGTCACTGTTCCGTTCTGGTGTCCGACATGCATGATAGCGTTGTAGGGGTTCTGGCAGAGCGATGTCGGGGCGCCTTGTCGGGTTGGCAGCTCTGCAACCAGTTGACCGGTCGATGTATCGATATACTTGAGGTGACCGCTCATTTGCTGTGGAAAAAGATACGTTAGAAAATTGGCGGATTAGTGTCAATTGAGTTCTACTCACAGCACTGGTAAGAAGGAAATGGTATGGGAGGAAATCGAGGAAGAGTGGTTCAATAATTTTGCTCAGGCAGTGCAGTTCAACACCGGCTTGATCGTAGATATAGGCATGTTTCTTCTGGGCGACAGCAAAGTATTGGTTATTGTGCAACCAGCGAGCATCGCGAACAGTCTCGCCCAGCTGGAGTTCACAGCCCAATTTTCCTGCTCGCCAGTCCATTGTCGCAACATGCCCTTTTCGCCCGGCCAGCAGCAAATCGCGACCGTTTCTCGTGTAGTCTGCCCGGTATGGTCCTGCATCCTCCAGCCTCAGTTCGAATCCCTTCTTGGCCGTTTCGATCCCAACACTGTCTTTGATCTCATCCTGGCGGACCTTGTATGTCTTTTCCAGCTCTCCTTCGGGCTCGAGAAATCCGGCCTCATGTTCAAGAAGGATCTCCGCATCCTTTGCCTTCAGCGCAGCAGCCTTATTCTTTTCCTCAACAGCCTTGAGATTGCTTCGTAGTTTCTTGTCCCTAACGCTCTTCGTATGGATTGCCTTGCCACGTCCGTAGGTCTTTTGCGCTTCTGCAAGTCTTTTCTTTTCCTCGCGGTCGTCGGTCCGCGCGACGGCCATTTTCGGGGCTTTTTCAGCCATCTGTAGGGATTGGTGGCAGTAAAAAAGGAGAAGAAATGAATCAAACGAGAAATAAATCAGCCCAGCCGACCAGAAAAGAAAAGAAAACAGCAGAACAGTTGGCTCGGAGAAGATGTTTGTCGGGTTCGATCGAGTCGAGCTTTTTGCGGGTCTCGCAGGAAAATTCATGCCAAGATTTCACGCTCGCTTGTCCACCACAGCTTAATTTTTTTTTCTCTTTTCCTTAACAGCGAGAGAGACCAGACCCGCTCTTGAGAATCACTATCGCTCTTTGCTGACGGCTTGGTCTTGCGCTGGATTGCTGTCGTTTTCTTCTATCTGTGATTATTCTACTGCAAAACTGGACTCTCTTCCTTTTCGATTCAAAGGGTCTAGCGGTGCCAATATGGCGCCCACCCAGACTGCGCATCACCACCGGTCGACGACCAAGCAAACCCACAAGCCGTACAAGACCAAGCATGCCTCCAAGAGTGCGCTGAAGGATAAGGATAAGGGTATGAATCAGAATTACTACTTTGGCGTTGAGTAGCCAAGAAAATAATTACTGATGGTTTTTTTACAGGCAAGGTCGAGCGGGGTACTCGCAAGACCCCTCACCAGCAGCTCAAGTCGAAACTCGATCGCAGAAACCAGGCTCGCCAGAAGCAACAAGTCAAGCATCAGGAGAAGGCTCAGGCTCTCAGCGTTTTTGCCGGACAAAATGGCGCGCCCCGTCATGTCGCAGTTGTGCCGCTTTCCGTCGATATCGATGTTTCTTCGGTCATCCGCTCATTGAACGAGAGTGTGGATGTTTCCAGCGATGTTTCTTCCGACAACTTTACCCGCGTGCGAGTGGACCGATTCCGACAGAGTGTGCAGTATATGCCGGCTAAATTCGACTTGATGAACGCCCTGGATGTGTCCCGCATGGCCGATTTCGTGGTGTTGGTTCTGTCCGCCGAGGTGGAGGTTGAGGAACAGGGACAGCTCCTGTTGCGGTCGATTGAGAGCCAGGGTATCTCCAACGTTATTGCTGTGGTTCAGGTATGCTTGTGCCCTCCCTCGTGAAGATTGGTCCTTGGCTTTGCTGACTGGAACTGTACTAGGGCCTCGAGAAAATCAACCCGCCCAAGAAACGCCTGCAAGTGGTCTCCTCGCTGAAGTCTTTCATGAACCATTTCTTCCCATCCGTCGACAAGGTCCTTTCCGCGGATTCGAGACAGGAATGCTCCAATGCCATCCGATCTATTTGCACCGCAACCCCCAAGGGAATCCGCTGGCGTGATGAGCGGAGCTGGATGCTCATTGAAAATGTCCAGTGGCCAGAGGCCGCATCGGGTGCGGTGGATGATGTGGTTGTTACTGGTGTCGTTCGTGGCAAAGGTCTCAAGGCGGACCGTATCACTCACATTCCCGGCTGGGGTGATTTCCAAATCGACTCGATCACAGCTGCCCCGCTCGCCAGTGCACGACCCAAGCGCGACGATGCCATGAACGTTGATGACAGCGAAGGCCCCCAGGTTTTGGACGCCCCCACTGCGGATCGTGATGATATGGCTATTGTGGCACCGGAAGAAATCGAAATGGATGATGATATGGGCTCCGACATTGAGCCCGAGACCGAACGAAAGGGTGTCCTTTTGGATGATCACCACTACTTCTCGGACGATGACGCCCATATCCCAGCCAAGCCCAAGAAGCTTCCCAAGGGAACATCAGAGTACCAATCCGCCTGGTTCTTGGATGATGTTTCATACTCTGGCTCTGATATGGAGGACGATGACGAGGAGGAAATGCAGATGGACACTACAGGAGCACCTGAAGATGGTTTCTTTGCCGACAAGACCGATGCCATGACTGAAGCTGGAGCTACTGAGTACCCCCAGTCCGAGATGTTCGTCGATCAGTCACCGGATGACGAGGCTCAGCAACTGGAGGAGTACCGGGCTAGCCGCAAGAGCGAAGCAAAGGAAGCCAACGAAGATCTGGAGTTCCCTGACGAAATTGAGCTCCACCCCAACGTCCTCGCACGAGAGCGATTGGCACGATTCAGAGGATTGAAGAACTTCAAGCTCAGCACCTGGGAAACATCGGAAGATCGTCCACACGAGCCTGAAGATTGGCGCCGACTACTCCAATTCTCCGATTACAAGGGCTCCAAGAACAGAACCATCAACGAAGCTCTCGTTGGCGGTGTCACCCCCGGAACCCGTGTGAACGTTCACCTCCGCGCGGTGCCATCTGCCCTCCGCAACCGTCCCCAGCCCGTGTCGCTCTTCTCCCTGCTTCGCCATGAACACAAGCACACCGTGGTCAACGTCAACATGGTGTTGAACTCCGATATCGAGGAACCCCTCAAGGCCAAGGAGGAGCTCATCGTCCAATGCGGACCACGCCGCCTGATTGTCAACCCCATCTTCTCCGACGGAGGCAACACCCCCAATAACGTGCATAAATATGACCGATACCTGCACCCCGGCCGCAGCGCCATCGCAAGCTGGATCGGCCCTCTCACATGGGGCGCCGTCCCGGTCCTTGTTTTCAAGAACATGCCCACCAAGGACCCCGAAGTGCTCGCAGACGACGACGAGAACCAACCACAGACCGACAACCTCGAGCTCATCGGAACAGGCACTGTCGTTGCCCCCGACCAGGCGCGTGTCGTTGCCAAGCGTGCCATTCTCACCGGTCACCCGTACAAGATCCACAAGAAGGTCGTTACCGTCCGGTACATGTTCTTCAATGCCGAGGACATCAACTGGTTCAAGGCCATCCAGCTGTGGACCAGGAGAGGCCGCAGCGGATTCATCAAGGAGAGTCTCGGTACTCACGGGTACTTCAAGGCTACCTTCGATGCCAAGATCAACCCGCAAGACTCGATTGGACTCAGTCTGTACAAGAGAGTCTTCCCCAGGAAATCTCGGGCTTTGGAAGATGTTTTCGCTTAAGTCGGGACAGGATGAGATATCTTCGCTTCTTTGTGAATATACAGGGGGTACTTTATTTGGCATAAGATTTTGGAGGATGACATGATACCACAGAGTCACTTTGATGAATTGACGAATTCATATGGCTCTCTTGATGATATTTCAAAAAGCATTTCGAGGTTATATACATAGACACAAAGTACTAGGTTAGGTTTAATGAGTTACGATTTTCTACTCTCTTAGGACAAATTCTGTTGTATATTTGACCACGGTAAGATCTAATCATCAACAAAAGAAACTATGAAACAAAAGACCGGATCCATTCAATTCAGCAGCTAGTAGTCAAGCAACGTATGATATAGTTGGGATAATCATAATGGCAACGTAACATGTAACATAACTCTCGGCTAGTCCAAAAAACAAGTGACATCATCATCTCTTCTTCATTCGAGGAGGAAACAAAAAAAAAAGAAATGCTCATGGAATCTACGAGAAGTCCTCCCCTTCCTCCTCGATATTGTTCTTGACCCGCAGTAGGATAGTGGTCTTCCACTTGTCCAACTTGCTGAGCTGGTCATACTGGAAGAGCCTGTCGGCAAATGCTTCTTGGTCACCCTGTTCGATGGTCTGAAGCAGGTCCGTAAGCAGCTGGCATTCCCTAGTAGAAGCAAAGGTAGGGTCGACATCGCCGTAGCTCTCAAGGGCGCGGTTAGCTCCCACCAGGTCCTGAAAGAGAAAGCAGAGTTAGATATGAATGGTGCAAATGGTATGTTCATCGTGTTTTACATACATTTGTAGCAAGATGACAGATACCAGCTTTCAAGAAATAGTCTTTAACGGACCACTTCATTAGGTTATTGTTGATAGATGACCGTCCGACTCGCTCGTAAACCTCGATGGCCTTATAGTAATCGGCTTCAAGGGCAGCCAAATCAGCCACCTTGAGATAATGCTTGTTGGCAATTCTGTTTGATGCCGATACCGATTAGCACGAGTATAGACTAATATGAAATGAAGGAATGGGTCATACGCTTCAGCATTGTCACCCTCGAACCACTCGGCGGCCTTTTCGTACGCGGCAAGAGCCTTCTTCATATCACCCAGTTCCACCTCATATACCTCTGCCAAATGTTGCTGCTGTGTGGCTGCCCGGCGCAAGTTTCCCTTTAAAACGTAATGTTGGATAGCACTGTCAAGAACTCGGGTAGCATCCTCCGGGTCAGATTTGCGATAGACCTTGAAAGCCTCGGTCAACGTATTGGCGGCATCATCAGGTTCGTTAAGATTCTGGCTCTGAATCGAAGCGGATTTCTCAAATGCCATACCGGCTTCCTTGTCTAAGCTCCGAAATAAATGTCAACCAATTTGGCCATGAAAACTGCAGTGGGGGGTGCTGCGCCTACTCAGCTTCTGCACTCGAAAAGCGTTCGCAGCCTGGGAATACAGATCTGCTGCATTTTCGTATTTCTCTGTTCGTCCACCGAAGAAACTGAAGCCACTGGAGGCGCCTTGAAGAGCTTTATCTGCCTAAAATGAACGGATAGAATGTCAGCGATCGTCATATCGTCATGTTTGTAGTCGGATAGGCAGAGTGGGGGAGGTGCATGACTGACTTTCTGCAGCAGAACACGGGGGTCTTGGGCCATATTGAAGGGAAGACGTCGAAACAGATGATAAATAAAAATACCACTCAGATCCAGGTGTCTATAGAGAAAACGAGGAAAAAGGTGGTGTGCTGGGATAGCTGGCAGTGAGTTAGTGGCCAAATGGTTCTGATGCTCTGCTAAAGAGAAGCCCGCATTCCAGGGCGGTAAAGCACCGCTGCGTCTTCCGCGCAGAGAAAAACCCGCCCGACAGTCGACAAACAGTGCCATCATTGTCTCTTCCTCTTTAAAACAGGTTGCTATTTCTGTTATATATTGCTCTTGAATCGGATATTATTGTCTTACTTTAGTCGTCTGTCGATATATCCTGGTCTACGACACAAATCACAATGGTTTGGCTACGCGCCGGTTCGCGACTGTCGAGGTCGGTATATCTTGGAAACTTGCAACAATCCAACGCCAGCCCAGTTCGATCTTACTCTTCTTCCAAATCCGAAAATGTGGATATAGAATCCATACTTGCGAGGCCAAGTTGGTCCGTCAGAGCTCTGCTCCCTGACCAAGCGGCAAAAGCTTCCTCGCCGTCAATCACCCCGAAACAGCTTCACCATCTTCTTCGTCTATCAGCCCTACCACAGCCTAAGAGTAAAGAAGAAGAAACCGCAATGATCAAGACCCTCGAATCTCAAATTCACTTTGTGAAAGAAATCCAGCGTGTCGATGCTACGGGTGTTGAGCCTCTTCGAAGCATACGAGATGAGACACCGGAGGGAGTGAAAGAGAGCACAATTGGATTAGAACAACTGCAGGAGGCCATGTCTAAGGAAAGGGTTGTCGGGCGCAATAAAAGGATACAGCGTATTCAAACACAGAAGAATGACCGTCCGGATGGGACTGCATGGGATGGCAATGCTCTTGGACACACATCCAAGACCAAGGGCAAATTCTTCGTCGTCGAGACGGGCAATTGATCCACCTCCACAAAATGCCCCCATTCTTCGTGCCAAACCAAGTCCCATGAATGCTCGTATCGTCTCCAATTCCCCCTGCCAACTTGTGATATCAACAATATGACCGCCTAGATTTCTGGGCGGCTGAGTCATCCAATGACCTCATCACCCCTGCCCAGAGCCTTGTCATTTCCCTTGACTTAGTAAAGATTTTACCAACACTCCATCGACGCCTGATTATCTGGTTCTTTCTTCTCCATTATCCATATTTTACTGGTGTCAATTCCTCGCTCATCCATGTTTAAGTCTCTGAAAGAGCAACGGGACCGCATGTTTGGCCCAGGGCCATCCGATGCGCCCGATCCACCGCCAAACGACCATGGACAAGATCTGACCACGATCATGGACCGATCTCAACGCGGGGACCTGACGGTGCTCGTTGCTGAGATCACCCAACATATGCGGGATTCAATTGTGCAGAATTTCCAAAGCACGGCAGCTAAAAAGAACGGCAACCCTCCAACTGACCAACCAGCGCCGGAGAAAGATGGCGGAGCTGCTAGTCTCTCATCTCCACCTACAGATACCCCAAAAGAAACAGCTCCAGCTCCAGCTCACAACCAGAAGCCACAAGAAACGGCCTCAAAGGCCCAATACGAAAAAGCTGCAGCCAGTACACTTTCGTGCTTCGATGACTGGAGAGACACTGTCCTTCTCCGGATCGGCGAGGTTGTCAATAGAGATGGCGAAAACGAGGGTCAGGGGAATCGCACCATCCAGGCCGAACTCGAATCAAAGGAGTTGCCCTTGAATGAGGATGAGAATTCCTTGAATAAATTACATGAAAAATATCCACCCGTGGAAACCGCTCTCGTTCAACTCCCTAAAGCCACCAAACTTCTTATTCTACATTCGCTATTGCTGCTACTGCTGAGTCTCGAACATTACAACGCGTATTCCCGAGTACTTATGATGTATGTTGTGTCTAGTTTGAGATTGAACATAAACATCCTGAATGATGATGAGGTCAAAGTTGCGCGGGGGTTGCTTGATACAGCCCTCCAGCTCTCATCGAATCCGGAAGCAAAGGACCAAGTCAAAAAGAGCGACTCGAGTAAAAAATGGAAAGTCGGAATAGCGTCCGTAGCTGGTGCTGCTATCATCGGGCTCACAGGTGGACTTGCTGCGCCATTGGTTGCGGCGGGACTCGGAACTGTTATGGGAGGCCTTGGACTTGGTGCCACGGCAGCTGCAGGATACCTAGGAGCCCTTGCTGGTAGTGGTGTTATTGTTGGGGGTCTTTTTGGAGCCTACGGTGGCCGCATGACCGGACGGATGATGCACAAGTACGCTCGCGAAGTGGAAGATTTTGCTTTTATCCCTATTCGTGGTTCTCGGAACAGGTCGGAGGATGAGAGAGAAGCTGCTCGTGAAGACCACCGGCTACGGGTGACTATCGGTATCAGTGGTTGGATAACTGAAGAAGAGAACTTTGTCATTCCGTGGCGTGTCATTGGCGCCGACTCAGAGGTATTTGGCCTTCGCTGGGAATTGGAGTCATTGTTGAACCTGGGTAACGCCATCAATGCGTTGGTGACCAGTGCTGCATGGTCGGTTGCAAGCTCTACTCTGGCGAAAACTATGTTTGCACAGCTCATGAGCGCTGTTGTCCTACCTCTCGGTATTCTCAAAGTCGCTAGCGTTGCCGATAATCCTTTCAGTGTAGCTAAAGCACGAGCTGATAAGGCTGGAGAGGTCCTCGCTGACGCGTTGATCAACAAGGTACAAGGAGAGCGATCTGTCACTCTGGTTGGATACTCTTTGGGGTCTCGAGTCATCTTCTCTTGCCTTCAGAGTCTGGCTAAGAGACGCGCATACGGTCTGGTGGAAACTGCAATTTTCATGGGATCACCGACACCATCTAACACCGAGCATTGGCGCCGCATGCGCAGCGTTGTGAGTGGACGAGTTGTCAATGTTTTCTCGTCGAATGATTCAGTGCTTGCTTTGTTGTATCGAACTAGCAGTCTTCAGCTAGGTGTCGCCGGACTACAGGCCGTGGAGGGTCTACCTGGAGTTGAGAACCTCGACATGAGTGAGATGATCAGTGGACATCTACGCTACCAGCACTTGATTGGAAGAATTCTCAGCAAAGTTGGTTTGGAGAGTATTGATTCTCAGGAAATGACTCGGCAGGAGGCTGCCCTGGAAGCCCTGGATCGGAAACGGGAAGAAGAGCGGATTCAAAACGAGCGCGAGGCAGGAGTGGAGCATGACAATAAAGCACGCGAGGATCTGGAAAATGGCAAGGGTCTTGATGAACAGGAGAAGCTTCAGAAACAGGTGAATGAGAGGACCCAGGAGCGTCTTCTTCCTCGCGCGGCGGAGAAGTTGAGGTTGCAAAAGAAACGTCCCACTCCACCACCTGTTTACCCCGGGACCTAGAGGATGGTGTTTATGGTTGATTCTACATGGGCTTCTTTTCTTTATTCTATCTAGTGCGTCTTATCTGTTTTGTTTGGACGGGGCTATCCCCACTTGGCATCAAACAAGCGTCAAAGAACATTTGCATTCAATCTATCAACAATCAATGAATCATTTCACCAAGTCTCTTTGGATATGCAAACATACATATGCATGTTGCCTACAGCAGTGAAAGCGTCTTATCACTGCAATGAATGCAGCGTAGGATATGCAGATATAAATACTGCATCTCCTCCTGTTTCCAACGTAGCCTATCGACTTTCTTATATATACTCTTTTCTATCATTTCCAATATGATGAACCATCTTCAAGTACATACATCGGTTTATATACTGCTGCCACTGTCAAGACACTTGGCATCCATCATGGTGCCGCCTCGAGATAATTATTCCAGAACACTTTGGAGTACATACGTACTGGGGGAAAGGTCGACGACATCCAGCGAGAGTGCCTTTCGCTTCTAGGCATCGGTTGTCAAACACACACAAAGTTGTATTCAGTTTTTCCAACATGTACCAGCCCTCTTCATTGGCTGTATATCCGAAATGGTTGTTAGTGAGCCCTCTATCTCTGTCTTTCATTTCTGACTTTCTCCATAGTACTGCAACCTCCGCAGCATTCAACTTTGATTAAGTTGGAATCCATTCGAATCCATACGCATCCTTGTTAGCACTTATTTAAGAAATAGACGGCGAGGAAAAAGCCAAGCAGCCTCCATTTCTCATTGTGCAGTTCAAGAGAATGAACTGGTAATGGGGATCTTATGGGATCCAGCATGGCGTGCGAATAATCACTTCTATTGCTCAATTAATATTCTCTTTGCTAACGCTATACACAGATATTGCCTATGAGGATATTAATGGGGAGCAACCATCGTGAAATTATCAGAAAATCTGACCCGCGATATAAAGTGCGGCACCTGCAACCCCCAGACCACCACAATGAGCGTGGCAAGGGATATCATGGCTGGGGACAACAGTCGCCGGGATCGTCTGTTTTTCAATCGCCGTTAATGTAGCTGAAGACAGTTCTATGGTTAGTGCTATCTTAAGGGTGACCATCATGGCAAGTAAAAGCCTGCCTTTTTTATGATGAATTGACTAACATATACAGTCTCGACACGGCCCAGGGCAGGGACTGTCCGAAAGATTTGCACGACGATTGCACGAATTGGAAATCGTGCCGGATCACATTCGGGGACAACAACATGCCAGCACAAGCCAAGATGTCATTGGACTCTCAGCAGCCTCATATTCGGGTCCTCCACCATCCCCTCCCTCCCACGAATCGGATCCCCTTTGGGGGATCAGGGCTGTTTCGATCATTATCATCGTGCCTCTCATAAACCTCCTCCTATGTTACATCTTATCAGATTGGGTGACGCAGACAGATGTCAGATTATGTTCACGCCTGAACTGTTGTGACATGGACATGGGAATCGAAGGAGACTCACAAAGCCCACAAGCTTTATATCAACAAGTTCAAACATGTTAACAAAATGGTCTACCATTGCTATACTAGCCACCCGGGAGAAAAGCAGGTGCCTCCGGCCAGATATGACCTCACAAATCTGGCAATGGATGCCTGTATTTATCATCCTGCGAACAAATAAAAAGGACAAGACCAAAACACCAACGCGATACAAAATTCCAGCAGAAGATGCCTTCCTGAAAATCATGGTGTGCATCACGGCCAGGGAGGCAACAATAATGTCGTTTCCCCTCCTGTTGCTCCCCGGCGTCCGCTACACCCATTGCTGCGCCGATGCGCCAAATTCTGATGTTGCGCCTGCTGTTTTGGCGGGAACCTGTGCCCGGGCGTTACTTTCCCAAGAGCTGGAGAAAAGTCGAACCATTACCTCGCCTGTATTCGAATTCAAGCACTGGGTTGGCCACTGGCGTAATGCAATTACTTTAAGAAATGTAGTGCCTTATCTGGAATGAGTGTGATCGTAATGCATCCTAATGAGTATTTTAATACTCAGGATATGGCGGAGGACTGCAGCATTCGTCTAGGTTCTGTGACAAGGACGACTGGGTTGCACTCCCAGGCCCAGCCTCCTGGCGGGATGGGGTTTGAGATTAGTCCAATGATTAGGACAATTGAAGAAAGGTTGACTGAATAGTCCTTTCAATCAATCATCATCTGTCTCAAGATTGACAGCATTTAACCCCTCTGCAAGGTGACTTGCATTTTGGGACGCATTTCTGGTCCAGCAATGCTCGATGATAGTCCCGAGCCGAATGTTTGCCGTACTGGGAAAATTCCCCACCCTGGCTATATGGCTGTGGTAGCATTTGGTGGGAGATTCTTGGAAAGATCAAACTAGCAACATTCTCACATGGTCCAAGGCGTCTATAAACGTCTTGCTCGCGCTAAGCCACTTCAATCAAAATACCCTATTATCCAGACAGTGCCCCTGTTGGATAAAAGTTCTAGAAAGAATTCATTCAAGTCGTATTCACATGTCAAAAGTCCAAAGCAATCATAACTATTCATATGGAGTCCGCAGGATCCATATACAACATAGAGTCCCCATCATCAGTCGACTCCTCTGGTAGTCGAACACAAGAAATAGCCACCAGAGCCAGTCCATGAACCAAAGCAGCAACCAAAAAGGGCAGACCAAGCCACGCCCCGCCCATATGCAGCCCGAAACTATAGCTGTACGCCAACAAGGGCCCGGCAACGAGTCCTCCAACGCATTCTGAGATTCCAGCAGCTGCATGCAGAGTCCCAAAGTGCTCCGGGGTCACCAATGCGGTGGCTACAGTGCGGAAAGTGACAGCCGAGGTAGAACCCAGCGAGGACACCGAGAGTCCAGTAATCAGCACTGCGGGTACAGTACCAGCGGCCATAATCACATATCCGATAACCGAGAGTGCACTGGTGCCCTGGGATAGGATAAGGTCCTTCCATTGTGATGGTCTTTGATGAGATATATTTGTGGCCACGAAGTAGGATAGAAGAGGCATGAGGACGAAAAAGCTTCCTAGGGTGACACAGCCACGGATGGAAATTAAAAGACCCGCCTGGGACAATCAGTTAGCCAGCAAAGATAGAAAGGGGCAGAAATGACTGACCTTTGGGATGCTCCAATCAAATTTCTTGGATGCGTACTGGATGAGCAAATTGGAAGACTGTTTGCTGATGGTGCTGACGAGCAATGCGAACAGACACTGCATGACAGGTGAGCTTTTCCAAATGAAGTCAGTCGAGTCTATGAATTTCTCAATCTTTTGGACGGCTTTCTCGATGACCGATCTCTTCACAGAGACATTTGAGGCCTCATCATCGCTGATTGGTTCAGAGATTGCAGCTTTGTTCACGTTCAAGGTTTCTGGTAGCAGCAACGAACTGCTAGCGCCGCAGAGCGCAAATCCTAGTCCGATAATATACGGGAACCATGGGCCGTACTGCATTAAAATCGCACTGATCGGTGAACCGAGTACTTCTGACAGAATACTCGCCCCAACTATACTTAGAAGCGCGTTGGTTCTGGCATTGTTAGCAAGCATTCATCGTAGGATAGATCTATACTAACCTTTCTGCGGCTGAGTAGAGGTCTGACACTATCACAAAAGCCGTGGCAGAAACTACTCTTTCACCTCCACCGATGAATTTCCAAAGCCCAGAAAACCAAATAAGTCGCAGGGGGAGTACGGTTGAATAGTAGCCTTAAAATCAGCTTAAAGTTGCATGATTGGGAACTTCTAACTTACAAACAATCTTCACCCAAACATCTGCAAGCAAGTAGCCCAATACCCCTAACAGAAGGATCGGTTTGCGGCCGTATCGATCTGCAAGCGCACCGTAAGGGAGAGACAGAAGAAGACCTGGGACTAAATCAAAAGTATCTTTCCAGCCGATGACCAAGGCCAGTTCAGACTGAACTGGCTCGGATTTGCAAAGGTCATTGGAATCGGGGAAGAGATTGCGACAGATGATGGTTTCGAAGATTTCGGTTTGCGGAGCTGCACTTACGTATGCGTTCAAGTCGGCTGCAAGACCGAGGAATGCGAGAATGAATAAAACCCAATATTTCTCTCTTCCGTGTCTTGATGGTGGGGTTATTGTCTGTTGATGTTGATGAATAGATAACAGCGGTGTAGTTTCGTGTGTGGGGGGATCTCGCCCGGTCATGTTTGCGTCGGTAATTTGGTGTTGACACTGTTGAGAGAAAAGGAGAAGACCGCGGGGATATATCAAGACCGTTAGATTTAATCTGCGTGCTCAAATCCTTGCATGATGAATAATGTCCCGCCAGCGAAGCGATAAGGCACTCTCTGTTGTTTCACGATGGTAAGGCTGACCGATAACTAGTCTTGCTGATTGCCCACTCAGATGCAGCTGGGATGTGATATGAAGCGGCTAGATAAATCAGCACCTGGCTGTAACTGGTGAGTCGAACGATGCGCATGTGCGATAATAATAATATTGCATTAGACCCCCGAACTCCAAGAGTATTACGCAGTGCAGTCAGTCATGCTGACTGAATCCAAATTCCAACCCCCTTGGAGCGTTTCAGCTTTAAATATTGCATCCCTGTCACCTCACACGAAGCGCGTCAGTATAGCCAAGTCCGATATTCATCTGTCTTGAAATAAGACAGAACAGCCTTTTCCTCCGAGTCGTGCGCATTTGGTGTGTTTTCACTAACAGAGTTGCGCCCGGAACTGGTTGTTGACGAGGAAGCCGTGTGTACAATTCCGACATGAACAATTTCGTTGAATTGAGCCGAATACACATTTTGTGAAAGATTTCGTTTGACGCCGGCTCCATGGCTTTATCTCTGTTCAGTAAGAGTCCGTGCTCGATTTCCAAATTATCCAAGGACCGTATCGTGGAGTGACATGCTGAGATTAGCATTGACGGGGATGGTTTGCGGATGAGGGACTGTTTGGATTTATACTGTTGACCATTTTCAGGTCGCTCAGCAACTTACAGAAATGAGGGCTGGTACTGGACCAGATCTCATGCTGCCTAGAGACTGGAGACAGAAGGCCAGTCCAGGAGGCTGTAAATTTGGTTTCTTCTTCTCTTCCAGAAGTCGCACGCGCTTGTTTGAAAGGAATGAACTGAGCCAAAAGATGTAGCAGAGTGCTATTTCCGATGCGATTTAGCCCGGCGCAGCCAGGACGAAAGTACTTGCATCTACAGGATCCGTTCGGGATTCTAACTCATGTTGCACAAGTGTTTTGATGCACTCCATGCTGCAGCTTCAACGGATCCTGTTGAGTAGGAGAGAGTTTGTCGGGGTATATTCACAGGCTTCACTCCCAGCAGGCCTAGATCATTGAATACCTGGTTGATCCATGGACATTGGCCAGTGCATCTCAGCGATTCCATGTATATCACTCTTGTTCTCTGGGTATTGACTGGTCAGTCAATGTTTATTTGAGCTCTCAGACCAATGTCTCAGCTGCGCCATGTCCTGGAGAGCAAAGAGCCAGGGCATAACTATTTTCAATTCAATCAAGTCATCGTCCAATACAGAGCTTTGAATCTCCGATTTTCGCAGTGATTAAGCTTAGTATGGCCCGATGGTGCTTTCATACATCGCCAAGCCTAGTATAAATACCACGATGCAACACAGAGAGCTCTAGATCACGGTGATCACCAGCCATAGCCAAACCAAGAAAGCTTCTTCTGCTGATCCTGATAATGCATTGTATTGTAATTAATAGTCCCGCTCAACGCTCTGCTGATCAACGTTTTCATATTGTCGACTTTACAAATGCTCAAATGCGACGGTAAAGCCTGCAAATGTAAACAGACATGCAATTAATTGCTATGGGTTCAAGTCGTCACTGAATTGCTTCGGATCGGATAGGAAACTGAATGCACGGTGACGGTGGTGATCATTCATATCCCATGTCGAAAATGAAAATCAGATTTCAAATCTCACGACCCCAAAGTCCAAGCTGCGACTAGTGCAGATGCTAAACAATAGCATCACCAACCTTGCCAATTAGCCCCTCGATCCACTGGCGGAATAAGCCGCGGGGATCCGATGGGTTCCACCGTCGCGTCCATAAGTATCGCGCCATGGTCCAAGTTCGGGTTCTGTGAAGCCTCAACTTTGGAACGCCAGTCAAGGCCAAATGCCTCTCGGTAAATATGGTCTTCCCAGCGACTCGGTATGTATTGACAGCATGAAAATTCAAATCAATGTCATCTTGCTGCTCTGTACCAAAAAAGGGATGTTGTCGGCTCGACCTCAATTTTGACCTGTCATGTCTATTGCGACGGTCGGTACACTTATATTACCACCAGTCGTTAACCGGATGCTCTATCGAGCTCAACTGCCGAGTATTGGCCATCAATAAACAATAACTCCATTGTAGGTATCTGAAATCAGGAATGGTGCTTAAGATGTCATGCCTTGTCCGGTCGATCAGGAGAATTCAATAGACCATCCGCTGGAGCGAGTACCTCGGCGAGAATCGAATTGTTCAAGATGAATGTGAAAACATCCGACATCGCCACGATTCAACTAGGGCTAGATGCCGTGATCCGAATTCTCAGCACGCTGGTGGAAGTTAAACTTCATATGTAGTAGAAGAGAGGCTCAGGTTAAGTTCAAAGCCGTACCCCCCTGAAGATCGTACACTATGTACCCGCCAAAGGGTGGGTTGATTGGATTTGTATGCATAAGGGACGGAGAACGGAGATGCGATCATGGTGCATTGGTTTAACTTTAGAAGAGCTGAACTGCTGGGAAGTTGATAATCTGATTATCGGGGAGTATCGT
Organism: Aspergillus sp. 'subgen. Cremei'; assembly: GCA_019976455.1. NCBI lineage: Eukaryota > Fungi > Ascomycota > Eurotiomycetes > Eurotiales > Aspergillaceae > Aspergillus > Aspergillus sp. 'subgen. Cremei'. The sequence goes on from JAFBMR010000002.1 coordinate 543,768, forward strand.
TAGGGTTTCTCCTCGGATTTCCGGATTGGAGCAACGCTATGCCATGGCGTAACGATAGTCTGGACGGTCAGCAAGCAGGACAACGTCTCAAAAAGAGGTTTTGGGGGCCTCACTTGGAGGGGATTTGTGGAATGCAGAATAGTGTTGCAGATTCTAATAATGAAATACAGGTCGAAGAAGTTTAATGTCGCAACAGGGAATGAAGAACGATGAGAAGAGATGGTGATGGTGAAGACTGTCTGACGAGGAATTAAGGATGCCAAATAAGTTTTCCTGCCTGAGGCTTTCAGGCTGTCTTTTTCTTCTCTTGCGTGGGGCTCGTTCCTCTTCCATCACCATCACCAACATCGACATCTCTCACCCATCATTCTCCTTTCATCTGGTATATCAACAATTAGATTATTCGGCATACAGTAATCACTGATCATCGACATCATTCTGGAATATCTTCTCCACGACGGATACGACGCCCCAGCCTCAACTGCTGTCCAAAGGGGGAAATCCGAGCGAGACACGGACGATCCGCTTTCACCCTGAGCGGCTGAGCCAGCTGGCTGGATTTTGAGTCTCCGACACACACGCGGAGATGCAACCTATTATTGCTCGGGGTAGCTATCATGACTTCTAGTCTCTTCTAGTTGATCTAACCGGCTAACTTAATTGATCTGTGTCAAATCAGGCCCCTGAACTGATTCTTGTTGTTGGTGGCGTCGTGGCAAATCCCAAGTAACCCAACGGGTGATTTCCGTATGAGCACATATCTCCTACTGAATCCTGCGCCAATCTGCATAACATGTAACCAATGATCCGCTGCATATCAAATAGCGGTGCAGATCGAGGATTGTTTCCGCCATTGATATCGTGCCCCCAAAAAAAGAGTTCACCCCAGTGCGAACAGCCTGGCAGGGCCTATCCACATCTACCACATCAATGACTGGTTTGGAACCGGCAGTGGCCCGGTTCCACATCCCTCCTCGTTCACGAGGTGCGTGGCCATTGACTCGAGGAGCCAATAACCCACATTGTTATAATCATTTTGAAAACCGGACAACGCATGGATCGGCAGTGTTCATAATGCAATTGGAGGCATAACCGTCTCGCCAGCCAGCCAGTCGAAGGATCCCGTCACTCCGCGGTGCCCTGAAACCCTCTTGAACCTTCATATTGCTCCGACAGTGGATCTCAGCGAATAGTGCAGACTATGTATGTCCTCTTAAGCAATGCACTATGGCCCCAGCACTCCCAGGAAATTCTTTTGAACCATGGTATGCTCCCAAACCCAAGGGAAAAAATAGGCGCCCCCCTCCTTTTTATAAACCAAGCCTGAAGGGGAAACAAGGAAAAAAAAAGCCTTTGCTGGGAATATTAGTTCGAGCCAAGGCGACCTTGGTCCTAGCACATTTACGATTGAGTTGACAACTGACTCAGGGAGATTGGCCCTGGCCATTTAAATATCCACCTAGGCCCTCCCCTCTTTGTATCTTCGGCCCTTCGCTCATTTTCGAACCCCAGTCCATTCTTTTGCAAATGATTCCGGTCCCAAAGCGATGAGATATGACTTCCCTTATACGAGCGCTCCCTTTGCTGTTCAGCGACCATGCTCGCGACATGCACCTCGCCGCGCGTGATGATCCAGCCTCAGTATCCTCGGCAGGTACGCCCCTCACGGGCAGTAACAAATCTGAATTCGCGGCCATGGGTGTAATTGCTGCTTTTTCTTGGGTCGCCACATTGGGCCTCTTGTCTTTCCTTACATACCGAATGGTTTTCTGGCAACGCTTTTACAAACGACCTCTCGCTGAGAATCAATATGTCGTTCTCATTTACAACCTTCTTTTAATCGATCTTCAACAAGCATCGGCGTTCTTAATATGTCTGCATTGGCTTCAACGAGGCAGTGTCAACTATCCAAGTGCAGCTTGCGTTCTGCAGGGTTGGTGGATTCAGGTTGGGGATCCCGGCAGTGGATTATTCGTGTTGGCAATTGCGATGCATACTTGTTCGGTTGTTTTCAGAGGACGGCAGCTTCCATTCAAAACATTTGTCGGATGTGTTGTCGGGCTATGGATATTTATCATTATCCTGGGTCTTATTCCTGTCGGAATGTTTACCTCCAAAACCTTTGTCATCTCCGAAGCAGGCTGGGTGAGTCTCGATCATATTAGTTTAAATGGAAAGATCAAACACGCTGACTTTATATTTTAGTGCTGGATCGGTGAGGCACACGAGACTGAACGTCTTTGGGTTCACTACATTTGGATTTTCCTTGCGGAATTCGGAACTGTCGTCATCTACGGTATTATGTTCTTCTATCTGCGCCGACGTATGTCGCAGGCTGCGATGCTCCGACAACACCACAAAGAGAACCTGAACCGACTGAACCGCGTTGTCATTTACATGGTTATTTACCCGCTTGTCTACCTGGTTTTGTCTCTTCCACTAGCCGCCGGTCGTATGTCTACGGCAAGAAAAGTTATCCCAAGTCGAACGTACTTTGCTGTTGCAGGATCGTTGATGGCCCTGTCTGGACTGGTCGATGTGACCGTGTACACCTTGACGCGCCGACACTTGCTGCTGGAAACCGAGCTCAGTACTTCGGACAAACAATATGCTTACTCGAACTCGAACGCATACCAAACACACATTAGCACAGCCGGACGAGACGGCAAAAAATTCCGGGTCGGATCCCGGTTCCGCCGAGGGCTACAGAGCGTGAACGAAACAGCCAACGACAACCGAGACGGCTCCACCGAAGACATTGTGCGGAAGGGCGATATGGAAATGGGCGACCTGGCCCACGGCGTGTACCAAGAAACGACCATTGAGATCACGCACGAGCCGGTGGAAGAAGCAGAAGGCGAATTCCATCATACGGACCGACACAGTGGTTAAAAAAAAAAAAAAAAAAAACTACAGAATAATTCTAATGATGTGGATGCAGGAAAGTGATGGGTTTTGCTTTCAATCTTTTTGGACATACAGTACATTCTTTTTCTTTTTTTGCTTTTTTTCTCTTGTGACATTTTGACACTTTACGACATACTTGATGGTCATCATGAAGATGGTGCACAATACCACGGCTTGGGCAGCTAGAATTTTCTTAATAATACCACACACAACTCTTTCCTTCTCCAAAAGCTCAGCTCCATCAGCTCCCATCGGTAGTGACAAAAAGGGATACCGAACCATTGGAATGGATCAGTCGGTTCTCGCACGAGACGACGACTCGTCATGGACAGCAAGTGGCCCGTGGTTGAATAGATCGAGCCCTCCCAAGTGGATGGGTTAAGGCCCAGTTCCTGAACCAGAACCAGGAGACTCGCTATATCGGAACATCCGAAGTTGAATCCAAGCTTTTCCATTCCGTGTGCGATCTCCGGGAAGTTACCCATTACAAAGCTTGGTAGGGTCCACTGCACTTGTATAGTATGTCGATGGGATTAACAACTACTGCAGAGAATTTAGCCTTGTATCCGGAGAATAAAATAGTAGATAGACCACATTGCATGTAGAATAGTATCAAAGCCAAGATGAACAGTGAAGAAAGAAAGAAAAAAAAAAAAGCAAAAAGAAATTAAAAAAAGTATATCAACTAGTAGCAATTTCTTCGATGGAGATCATTGCGTGTTTTGTGCATCACGTGCTTACTTACATGTTGGAGTATTCGGGTGGGTCCAATCTCCAAAAGGGGTAAAGCACGTGTCTCCATGTGGTCCGGGGAGAACGTGCGGAAGGCGCTAGGCTTGATTAGGAAGGGATGGGGGATTCGATCTGGACCTTCCTGATTTGGTATTGTTACTACTTGGCATCGTTGCTTAGTATCAATCAGACAGTCTATTTAGTGTCTAGAGAGGACTAGTTATGTGCGGTCATATTAAGGCCGTTATTGTTTAATTATTATCATTAAGCTAGATGTACATGACGTGGTTGCTGATTCGTAGTGTTCTTCCACAGTTATCCCTACAGAGTATGTAACGTAACCTACCCCAACAAAGAAATAAAAACTGATTCAGCAAATTCAATAGTTTAAATTTAACTTTATTATTTGTCTCGGCATTTATCAGGAGTCAGAATTAGAATCCAAAATGTTCGGATCGGATACGGATTATTGAGTTTGTATGGCACGGTGGACATACCCGATTGGGATAGAAGAGCGAGGTGTATGCATACACCATATTACGGAGCAAGTCGAGCATGTCATTTGCCAGGTCGATCATTTCTCTGAGTCTGTTTCTGACTTTTGTTAATTTGCTTTGACTCTGGGGTGGGTGGGTTGATGTTGATACTATTGATCGGGTGTCGTGTCGATGTTGGGAATGATGTGCAGTTACATTGTAGTTAAATGAGGTGATTGACGCGTAGACGATATTATTTCGGGGTCTTCTGATTGGATGAAGCGTATATTGGCCAGTTCATGCTCAGTGCAACTGTTCTTGATCATTTGGTCTCTCCAAGAGGCATAAGAAAATGCTGTGAATTTCCTTTAGATTATCGAGAGTTCGTACTCGATGACCTAGTCCAAGTGAGCTTTTGAAGAGACCTTCCAAGCCCAAATAGAGGTATTTCCAATCCAAGTTGACGGTCATCAAGTCCTTATATTCAAAGATGACGTCCTTGGAAGCCGTGTGCGCCAGTATGTATCAGACAAGTGCCAATTGAAAGCCGTGAGAGTGTTCTGGATGTCTGATGTATGTAGAGCGTCCACGATGACCATTTGAATGTCAACTGGAAGAGCAATTCTTGAAATGAAGACACTTGATAGCCTTTGCCCTTGTTGACTTTCCCGGCATTGAATAGCTTCAGATATGAGATCATGCAGCTCGGCAATATTCACTGGATCATGAGGAATACCACTTCCCTTACGACGACAACCCCGGCGAAAATAAGCACCCACGCTCTGTTTCCCCATGTATCTCAAAGGATTATAGCGAGTGTCTTCCTTGATCTCCTTGTCTTCGCCAAAAACCAAAAGTTCTGTAAGTTCTTTATATGCAGCTTTGTACATCCTCCCTCTGACCTCAGCATCACCCAAGGATGCCATTTTGACATGATCACTCTAGACCTTTGCCTGACTGCCTCGACGAACAGATCCAAGTGTCGTTCTAGATTGGCAGAACCAAAGAAGCGCAACGACAACTCCCAGCATCGCTCGTGGATTTTGTATCCCAGTGGCCAGAGATGGGGTTTTTTAAATGGAAGATCCTGGAATGAGACGTCTTTATACAAAACCTCCACCCCGAAGACGGAAATCATCTTCTTGCGGTTTCTGGTGAGTGGATTGCTGACCATGACGATGTCGGCGTCTCTGGGGACGATATCTCGATATTCATCGGGCGAGTACCAGTTTCCTTCCTGGAAAACGCCTGAGTTCTGGAATCGTGGTTCAGGCTAAGCGTTTATATCTTTTCGGGTTGCGTTGTCAATAACTGTCAGCCAGTCAGTTAGATATTCATCCTCAGATGGTAGAAGAATGAGATACTCAGTCGAACAAAGGTACCCCACAGCCATGGCGTCTTAAAATACCGTTTTCGAAAGGCTTCGATGCTGCAGAGAGCAGAAACCGTTCGACTGTGCCATTCTGGTCGTTCAGCAAGTGCCAGACCAGCTCCAAATTCGTAGTCGAGGATAGCAGTGCAAACGCAACAATAGTCGACAGGGAAGTCCATTGTGCAGTTGTTAGTTCTGAGGTTGGAGTGGAAGAGAAGAGGATTAAACGTGATCTGAAGCGACTCATCCACATGCCAGTCATCATTGCAGATATTCTATTTCTCCCTCCACGTCGTCCCAACTTCCGCGCAATCCTTCGAAATGTCCTTCCACTCCATCGCACTCCATCTCTCTGGTCTTTCCACCGCATCGACAAAATGCTTCATCGCCAACACCGTCTGCCCCGCCCATCTCTCCTCACTCACAAACCCCGTCCCTGTCCCCAACGGCGTCATCAGAATTCTCTTAATCTTCTCGCCCTCCCCAGCAGTCCGATTCCATCCTTCCACCGCGCATAGCAGACTCCACACACACTCATACACCACCTCGCGATCCCATACAATCAACTGGGGCTTCTTCATCGTCGGGCAGATCGCCACCCATTTACATCCACGGCGATTATTTCTCAGTTTCTCAGGGAATGGGACAAGGGTACAAGTGCCTGGAGGCGCGAACCCACGATACTTCTCATAAAGATGAGCCTGAGCGGCCCGAGTCAGAGCATGGTAATCATCCTCCGGGGCGAAAGCGACGGAAATGGCATGGTCGAATGCGCCGTCCAAGCGGCCATATGAGTTGGCTGGGGAAACAACCAGGTCGAATTTGATATGCTCATCGAGTTCGTCGAGGGGTTTGTTGAAGTGAGAGATGCTGATCTTGTCGGTCAGCGTTGGACAATGGCAGGTGAGGGCATTTTTAAAGGCCTTGGTGGAAGAGGGAACCAGGCAAAGCAGGATGATTCCGGGGATGTTGGAGGTCATTTTCTGGTTTACTGGTCGTTTACAGAGTTGTTTGAAGATGGAAGACGAAGAAAAAGGCATGGCGGGGTAAGTGAAAGCTAGCCGCTTTGAAGAAGCTAAAGATGGCACACTAACAAGACAAAGCTGGCTCCGATTACATGATGCTATTCCTCCCCTCCTATCCATCGACCTGACCATAAAATGCAGAACTCTCTGCGCTTTCCTCTTGCCCCAAAAACATGTAATCTCCGCTACGCTGCAATACTTCACAATTACCTTGGCTCGGCTTCCGACACTATGTGCCTAGAATGCCGAATCGATTCCCATTCTCTATTTACACATTGTTGACCTTTATATGCTCAAACCCCCAAGTTAGGGCCGGTGATGTCGGATAACTGTCCTCGCTGAGGGAGAAGCTGCTCCAAATACAACCGAATCGAGCTAGGATATCGCACATTTGGCCCTCTGATAGAACCTTGGGATCGAATTTCGCGTTGAATTTAACCGACATGCACATGTAACAGTTCAAGCTTAAGCTGCGACCAACAGACGGCTGCTGGGGGTCTATCATCGGCTGTCCCGGTCGATCAAAAAGATTCGGGAGCATGTTGCCAGGCGGCTGGATGACCAGGGTAGTGCGGTGTAGGCAAGAGGCCTCAGAATCAATCAAGCACAATGAAGCCATTGTCCCGAACTTTTCCTAGCCATCGGGTAGGGCAACGTGGTGAGATTTAATGTGGGCTACGGTGATGCTCAGCTGAGGGCCATGGGGTATACGGCATCATGCCTTGGCCTGGCTGTTGGAGCCTGCCAACCTGGACAAGCCCGTGGGTGCGGGACATGATATCGTGGATCTCGACCCCGAAGATCCAGCTCTCTATCGTCGATGATCAAATATTTTGATGCCTTATAGTCTGGATAGACTGTCCTATGAAAGGATAAGATAAGTGGAGATAGGTGAGTGGCGAGTCATACAGTTACTTGTCTAACAGTTATAATTAAACGAAGATATTTACTCAATGGGATAGTTACACGAGAATGGTACTTTATACAAATAAGGGCCCTAGATACGCACAAGTCACACAATGCAGGCTATTAATACCCTGCATATCCATAATGCAGCCATCCATGCAACACCACAATATATCATAGCGGTCTATATCACCACCAAAAACAGCCATGATCGTCACCAAGACACCACTTACTACATAGTATCCATCTAATCATGTATGTCTCAAGCCATTTCAGGCCTAAAAAGCCATCTCCTCATCGGCTGCCACCATCTGCGCTGGTCTGCCTCGGTCGGACACACTGCGATGCGGGGATTCTGGCATCCCCGCGTGGATCATGTCTCAGTCATGCTGTATACCAACGTGCATTTTATTGATCCGGTTTCAGACCGGTGTTTTGGTGATGGATTATCTCGGATGGAAATGGAGTGGTGGACTGATTGATTGATTGCTTTTAGGCCTCCTCCTTGCTGGATGGGTTATTTTTGGGTTGGGATACGACGTTGTACTCATTTGATGTTACCTGGTTGTCTATATAAGGGTCTGTGTCTCCCGGTGTCTGGATATCATTCTCAGCACAATCAATCAAGCAATCTAAACACTACTCCTCTATCTACTCTATTTAATAAATAATATCTACCATCAAAATGCAACTCCTCACCATCCTCTCCCTCCTCACCACCACCCTCGCTACTCCCCTCCTCGTGCCCAGAGACACCTCCACCGTCTCCTACGACACCAAATTCGACGTCGCCTCGACCTCCCTCAACACCGTCTCCTGCTCGGACGGCGTCAACGGGCTCGTCTCAAAGTATCCCACCTTTGGCGATCTGCCGGGATTCCCGCTCATCGGGGGTGCTCCTACCGTTGCGGGCTGGAACAGTCCCAACTGTGGGAAATGTTATGCAGTTACGTACGGGGCGCAGACGGTGCATGTTATTGCTATTGATGCGGCGCCAGGTGGTTTCAACTTGGGGGTACAGGGGATGAACAAGTTGACTGATGGACGTGCGGTTGAGTTGGGGAGAGTGGATGTTACTTATTCGGAGGCTGATAAGGCGCTGTGTGGGTTTTAGTTGAAGACAGGATAATGAGTGATGGATGGTGGTGGTGGTGGTGATAATGTTGATGGATACTGGATATATGCATATACGCTCCTTACGATTTATTGATAATGCTACTCATAATCTGAATTGATCATGTTCTACTCTAAATATACAAGTCTAAGTCTACGTCTACAAAACATCCAGCATCTCCTGCACTCGTCCAATCTTATCCCGGCTCTTACCCTTCTGCGCTCCCCGTTCCAACTCTACAGAGTCAATGCGCTGCCAATCACTCCAGCTCGTGGCTCGTACGCCTAGCTTCTCAGCTTCGGGACGCACTCCCTCCCAGCCAAGACCGGTGCTGCCCTTTGCATTCAGCAAGGTTGGCTTATTTTGTTGGGCTAGGTCGGCTGCCACAGTATCAGCGGTGCTGAACGCATCAGTCATAGTAGTTGCAATCACTCCGGTTGGTCCACGTTTGACCCAGCCGGCGCAGTAAAGTCCCGGCAAATGAGAAATGAACGATCCATCAGGCAGCCGCTGATTATCACCAGTATTCGACGGGCTTGTTACTCTGCCAAACCCATCATTGGGAATCACTCCCCGTCTGTCATCAAACTGGATGCCCAGATCTTCCAAGCCTGGTAGAGGGTGCGACTTGTACCCTACACTGCGGAAGAACGTGTTGGCGGGAACGTCAACCTCTGCTCGCTTGCCGCTTGAAAGATGCTTTGGCGTGACCTTTGCGCTTGGGCTGAATGGGTCTGCGGGATCAAGCTCATTGCGTGCGAACCGCACATGCGACATACGGTAAGGATGGACAGGGGACCAGTTCAAGCATTCCGGCGAAAGGAGGAAATCCAACGACCATGATTTGTTTGCGCTTGCGGGGTCGTTAGTCGAACCCTTTGCGAGCAATTGTATCAGCCGCTTCTGGGCTCTCGGAAGCGATGCCATGACATCTTCTGGGGGTAGCAGATCCCGGGGGACTTGGTCGAATGACACGCCCGGAAGCTGCAGCAATTCCCGGAGTTCTTTGATAGTAAATGCAGCCTATGAATTATCAGCATTGCGGATCGTCATCTGAAATCGGTACAACTCACCTGCATTGGCCCTCGACGTCCCACCACCCGAACTCGCTTGATCTTGCTCTTGACCAATTCCTCCACAGCGTACTCAGCAATGTCAGTTTTGCGCAGGGTATTAATATCCGAAAGCAAAATTCTGGCAACATCCAGAGCCACATTCCCCTGTCCGATAATCACTGCGTCCTCGCCCGCAGTAAGATCAGGCGCCAGGTCACGATGCTCCGGGAGACCATTATACCATCCTACAAATTCCCGAGCCGAGTAGACGTTCCGAACAGCTTTTTCTCCAGGAATTCCCAGCTCCTTGTCCTTTGGTGCTCCGTATGCGAATAGAATGGCATCGTAGTGTGGTTTGAGCGTCTGTAGCGGAAGAGTCTCGCCCAGTTCGACGTTGCCGATGAAATTGAAACGGGGGGACGCTGCAACTTCTGTGAACTTTTCTTCGCAGTTCTACATAGAATAGTCAGCTGGTGCTCCATTATACCGCTCAAGCAATTTGACATACCTTAACTTCCGGATGATCTGGTGCAACCCCATACCTCGCCAACCCAAAAGGCACGGGCAATTTCTCATACATATCCACCACCGCATCCTGCGACTTCCCCAGCAATCGATAAGCCGCATAGAAACCCGCCGGACCCGATCCGACAATGGCAACACGAAAAGGCCGATCTGTTTGAACGGTGGTATGGCTGTTATAACGTCGTTGCATAGCGAAACGCGACGACACCAGGCCATGTGGACGACGCAGCGGCGTGCGGCCGATCTGCGCGGTGCATTGGGCACATATGTATGGTGTGCGTTTAAGATTCATCGTTTTCGATGATCTGCCTGTTGTCGAACGTGGGCAATCGCTCGATATCAAGAACGTTTCGTTTCCTCCGCTTGTCGGCGATCGTCCATGACTGTTTCGGTCGCACTAGTATTGTTACATAAGCATGACGTCAGTTGATGTCTAGGCTCTACTACGCAGGTAGGTAAACTTCTTTAATTTTTTGTCAACAAAAAGAATAGCAATTGGTCAAGCATTATTCCTTCGATATAATCATCTTTGATATTTATACGAGTCTGTATATAGTAGAAATGCCTTAGGCTGTGAGGCTTCTATTAGATCTACCACAACAGCTTGTCATTGGCCAGTTAGTCTACTATAGCAAGTTTTTCAATGTTATGATTGGATCTTAGCACACATCACTAGTTGTAAATATAGCCACAGTGTCAACTTAGGCGAAATTAAAGAATCCGAAGATGGAGAATCGGAGAATGAGGAAGGGGAGATTGAAGAGGATGAAGAATCCGTTGAAGATGAGAGCTCCGAAGACGAGAACCCCGGTATCATACCCCAAACAGATGACGGGAAAGCAATCATCTCTCTACAAATGGATAGCACGAACAACCGTGGATTTCTCGATCGCGTCGGACAGGGCGATGTCCATCTCGACTGCCTTGCCCTATCCTTTGGCGTCAGTGGATGGGGTTATGATTGGGGAGAAGATATAGCTGAAGACGTTGATCCCCAAGACTTGACATTCCATGATTCAAAGGGGCAGTGTTTTGGATATGATCCTGGAACTGATTACCAAGATCCAAGTTTCAAGATCCCAACGCTGAACGTCATGGTTGTTGAGACGCACGAGGGAGTCAGTCGGCGAGTGGCGCTTGGCCGTGGCTATTTGAGGCAGTGGGTTGAAGCCAAGCCAGAATTCAGGACGTTTGTGATGGAGTAGCTGATAACTGGAATAAATGTAAGCTGTGAGTGCGTTGGTTGTCTCTGCTTCGCATTGTGTCGTCGTCGTAACTATTCACAGTGGGGGTTAGTTGTTCCGCTATCGCCACGTGACCCGCCGTTGCTGTGTCGACTATCGCCTGTTGATCCGCCAGGCACACATCGTGATGTCTCGCACGCCCGCACGAGGGCGCATTCCATCCATTCCATTCCACTCCTCCATCTGTCCTCCATCCATGGTTCGGTTCTTTGTGGTTCTTCTCCATCTGTCAATCTCTATCCTTCCCCAGCATTCTTTCCCGTCTGTCATTACTGCTTGATTGCGACATTCTTCCTCCCCGCGTGGATGCCTCGATAAGCTTCCTCCATCCGCGATCATGGGGAGATCGTCACCTCCGTTCCTTTATGGCCCTCCATCCGCCTATAGTTTCACGGGTCCAACGGACCGTCCCTTTAATCCAAAAGCTGCGACCCAGGCGAGCAAGTCTCGAGAGTCACCCAAGCCCAAATCAAAACGCCCATTTATCAATTTCAACAAACATCCGGATTCTGTATGTGTGCTCTTCTGAAGAATCGCGCATTAATGCTAATTGTATCATGAAGTTCTCGCTTGTCCAAAATGGCAAGTCTCGTTGGACCCCCATGAGCCCCAAGACCAAGGGAAGGGTGTTTCATGGACGAAAGGGACAGCTTGCTTTGCGAGTGCTGGCTCTGCTAGGCGCTCTTGGGTCTCTCTTCTGCGCAATTGTTGTAAAGAACGTCGCAGCGACCATTGTTTGGATCATTCGGGTTGGGGTAAGTTGGAATCAATTCCTGGTATGAGAATCAATACTAAAAATGCTAGCCGTGCGTTGCGATTCTCCACAACCTCTATGGCATTTACCATCTTTCCCGCTCGCCCATCGGTAGACCAACTGGCTCTCAAGCCAGCTACATGGTGTTTGCTGCGACCTTTGATCTAGGACTCATACCATTCTACGTCTTTACAGCATTCATAGCATACAAGCAATACACCACCGACTATTACCATTGGGAAACGCTATTCGAAAATGCTCAGATCACCGAGCCGATCGCCAAAGCTACCTTTATTCTGAGCATCGCCAACGGTGGTTTGCATGCGATTTCCCTTGGTCTTTCGATTTTCTTGGCCGTCCTGTTCCGTGAAATTACCAAACTTCCGCCAGACCTGAATCCCTTGGAGGATAATCTCACTGCTCGTCCTCACAAGCGAAACAAATCCGAGATGGCTGAAAAGCATCTGAGCCAATCTACAATGGATACGGCCGTTTCTTCTGACCCGTTGATTGGTTCTCCTCGCGCCGTGCCGTTTATGCACACACGAGGAAGGTCCTCCATAGACGGTTCAGCGCGTTACTCAGACCAATTCAATGAGCAAAGACAGTCGCAAGGGTCATTTAATCCTGATTACTTACCATATGAGGAACCTCCCGTGCCTGAGATACCGGCCCATTTATTCCAGGCCGACCACTTCCTGCCTCAGACGCCAGTACAGGAGATGGAAAATATCAAAATCCAAACACCTTCAAATATGTCTCGCAATACTCCGATACGGGAGCCTTCGCCTTCGATCCCTGACAGATCTCAGTGTGTTAGTCCCGAATCAGACAACTGGATTGTGTATCCATCGCGTTCCCCTTCACCTATCGAAGAGTTCCAGGCGACTCAGAACGAAAATCTTGCTCGTCGTGACCCTTCCTCTGTGTACGATAGAACCGTAACCCCTGCCTCTACAAACAGCGGCGGTCGAGACTGGCTTGGCTCTGCCCAGAGATATGGATGGGGCGTTGGTGGTCCAATCGCGGAGGATGTTCACGGGGAGTATGAATCACTTGCCGCACATGAATACTATGGAAACGACGACGACATTCACGATTTCCCACTACACAACAGGCTTTATGACCAAATCGAACAAGACCTTGGGGAGAATCGCATTAATATCTTCCACGACTACGATGACCACGAAGAAGACGATCATAATTCTCTCCCATTCAATCCACTGGGGCTGAATCCTCCTACACCACAGCCACCTACACCACAGCCCAACGAGTCTCTTGACAACATCAGCGCTACCGGTCGCAACATCCTAGCTGACATCCCCAACCTTTCCCCCACCCCACCAGTCGCGGTACCTGAGATTGACAGTCCTGAGAAAAAGGGACGTTTCTACGGTGAACTCGAAGGCAACCCGGGTCTCTCCGTCCCCCGGGGTGTCAGTGGTCAGGACAAGCCCTATATCGATGGTCTGGGAAGAAAACCAACCAAGCTAGTGAAACGCAAAAGCCAGAAAATGAACTCCTATGGCGCTCTCCGACAGAACGATGCCGACAGTGATGCCGACGAAAACAGCACACCTCCACTCCCCAAGCCTGTCACGGTCGATGGCGATCGCAAGGGCCGTGTCGTCAGCAACTCCGGCGCGGATTATGGTGCTCGACACAATGCGGGCGCTGGAGCCGCCTTGTCGTCGTATGGAAGTTACATCGCTGGTCTCGGAGTCGGAAGAAGGCGAGATGTCAGTGGGAAAGTGGCCGAGGAGGGCAGAAGTGGTGCGACCATGTCCCAGGACAAGCCACCACAGACGACTCCAGTCCGGGCCGCTGGATGGGCACGCTTTGCCGGGTTGTAAAGTCTGCTCTTTTCTTTGAATTGTTCTTTTTGTGAAAAGCCATTTGTTCTCTTGTCTATGTGGGTTTGGTTTTTATGATGGAATGTGTAAGCGATATGTTTTTTTTCAATGTTTGGCACGTTTTGAGATACTCCCCATTTTCTTTTATTTTTTGTTTTTGCACTTTCATGTAGGTAGTTTTGTGTTCATATTTCTGGCTTTTTAAGCCTAAGTCTAATGATATTGACTTGTCATCGAAGAATGATCATACTAAATTCTATTTACATGGAGAAGGACAAAACATATTTACAAGTATTATATAACATCAAGAGGGAACACCTTCGTATTCCCATCCTTCAATTACTCTCTTTCTCCTTCTCGAGTTTCTCCGGTTGGCATTGCATTTGACGAATAGTGTCAATGCAGTGATAATGAAGATTACAACACCAGCAATTAGAGAAACAATGACAGTTCGTCGCTCCAGCTGCTCCGGATCGGAGGCATACGGGCAACTCGCCCGGGGGCTTCCGCTAACCCAGCATGACTGGATATCCAACGAGTTGAAGTCTAGCAATATCTCTCGCATCGCGATATCAGTCGAGGCGGGATCCATGATATCTTTGGACTGCGAAAGCGCGTGGCGGTAGAGATAGGTGTTTTCGAGTCCTGTGCGTGGGACTCCAAAGTCGCTGTCGTCGGGACAGATGTTGAATGCTCCGTCGTAAGTGGACATATCACTAGATATGGCCCAGGTGAATGGTTTATTGTTGACTCTACAGGCGACGCGACGGCTGGTTTCGGAGCAGTTGGCAGTTCGCCAGCGGCCCTCCAATGACAAGTCCATGACAGCGCATCGGTCCATTTTAGGCTGGTCGTCATTGGAATCTGCCCTTTTGGGCTCACCTATAGCCCATGCCCAGGAAGTGGAAAGTGAAACGTTTCGGTATGGATTGGAGTCGGTGTCGGCCGTTGCGCCGAACAGAGTGTCGTTGAGCGTTGGGGATAATCCGCAGGCTGTCACATTGGAAATCATGTCTGTTACTTGCCATAATGTTGCTGTTTTATTTAAACCATTCGGAATTGGAATGTTGCCGGATTCTGCCCAGGAGGAATTGGCCTGGGAAACCTGAGTAGCATCTGGGTCATACAGACATGAGCCTAAAGTCCCACTATCGGCGGTAGTGACATCTTCGATGTGGGCGAGATAGCCCGGAGGAAACAACACATCGTTTCCACTGATTTCATCGTAGCCGTCCAACTGCGAATCGATGGTTCCGTATCCGAGTAGGATCCGTCGTTCTCTTGCCAGCTGCACGTACTTGGAACACGGCCAGCCGTCGGGCGTGCTTTGCTTTCCATCCGAGTCCTCAACGGTGGTGAAATATTCAGCGATAGGCTTGTATCCATCTTCAACTTGGTACCAGGAATTGTTGAGATTGCTGCGCTCGTCGGCTAGTTGGGTGGGGCCATAGATATACATGTTGAGCGGATCTTCTAGCCAGGCACTGAGATAATCTGAAGGTTTTGGCAGCCGGCTGCCTGTTACTGTCTTTGCTGGCTCATCCGGTGTAGAGGCACTGGCCGCTGCATGGAGATTGAAGATAAGGTACTCCATATACACGCTCATCTGAGAAGTCGTCTCCCGAAAATACCCGACGAAGACATCGACCAAGTCCGACACATCGAGATCCTTTGAACAGAAATACGGACCCAGTTCGTACAGCTTCGATCCAGATGAGCTGGAAACTACTGTGACTTTGCTCTCTGCGGAATCATATGTCGCAGTAGATGAGGGTGCTGGTGTGCTGGTCGCCGATAGTGTCGAAGACACGGTGACGACATCTGCATTCGTGGGAATAGTGACAGGGCAAAAGGTCCATAACTGCCGTTCAGGACACCAATACAGATCCACCACAAACCGACGGTATCCCACCGCCAGTAAATTCGATATGCAGGTCACGGCGGAATCATAGTCGAAGACATCATTGCCAAAGCACGCTGCCCTCAGAGACACGACCGGGTGTGTGACAAAGTTGATAGGAATCTGACCAGCCACATCTCTCTCGCTCTAGATAGATGGTCAGTAAGAAGTTTAACCTATTTCGCAAAGAAACTCACAAGCAAGACAGCCGCCCATGTAGTGTCTACAGGGGAGCTATCGGGGTGAAACCCGGTCATGGAGCTGTGCTGAGAAACGGGCAGCAGATAGGCGACTAGGGAATGAAAGGAACCGACATTGCAGAACTAGAAGATAGTACTATATAGTATAAACCCTCTGTGTTGAGGAATAGCAATGGATGAAGAGTGACGATGTTCGAGTTGCGGAGAAGCGGCGGTCTTGGCCTTTTCCCTTTTCGGTCGGCGGAACAAACAGCCAAACATCCTTTCTTTTATGATCTGGCCACTTCCGATATGACGGCGATGCGATCCTAGCTTCACCACCACCCTTCCATCTCCATCCATTTTGTCACGACGGCTTAATTCACGACTGCTTCTCATTTCCTTCTTTCCTTTTTTTCTTTTACCTTACTCACAATGGCGGCGCCCGGCCAGCCGTCACCCCAGCAGCTCGCTGCCATGCAGCAGCAGTTCGCAGCAGAAGCAGCACGACGAGGAATGACCCCCGAGGAGTTTGCCAAACAGCAACGCGAGCAGCTCAACGCTGAGGCTGCCAAGCAGGGCATGACGACAGAGCAATATGTTACCCAGATGAGAATGCGAGCCATGGCCGCCCAGAAACAACACATCGAAGCCCAACGACAGGCTCAAGCACAGCAGTCGGGACAGTCTCCAGCACAGCAGCCGCAACCGCAACAGCAGCAGCAGATGCACCAGGTTCCAGTGAACCCGTCGAACCCTCCGGATCCCAAGGCGATTGCCGTAGCGCAGTTCTTGCGATCGCAGAATCTGAAAGCGAGAACATGTATCATGGACGGACAGCGGAAGGATATGTTCAAAGGTACATTCCACTTCCTGGAGTGGTAATGCGAATGCAATATCCTAATTGTTAATACAGTGAAACGTGCTATCCGTGCCCTTGAATCGCCCGCTTACGCCAAAGCCGCCTCAAAGAAGAACTCCCTTCTCCCTCCTGTGACGGATCGTGCCTCAGCAGAGAACGTCTTCAAACTTCTCCCTCTCTCCCTCCTCGCTCTGCGAGTCAACAAAGTCGACCCTCATGCCGGCCACAACCACGCGAAGCCCAAGAACCGGGTCAAGGGGCTCTGGACTGTCAAGATTGAGCAACACCAGGAGACCGACCCGATGATGCACTACGTCTGGCTTTATGAAGGACCCCAATGGAAGCAGAAGGCTATGGCAGCAGCTGTTGTTGCTGGAATCTTCGCCGTCGTCCTCTTCCCTCTGTGGCCCATGTTCATGAGACAGGGAGTCTGGTACTTGAGTGTTGGCATGATGGGACTGTTGGGTCTGTTCTTCGCCATGTCGATCTTCCGTCTTATTCTCTTCTGCATCACTGTCTTCGCCGTGCCGCCTGGTCTCTGGCTCTTCCCTAACCTATTCGAGGATGTCGGTTTCTTTGACAGTTTCAAGCCTTTGTGGGGCTGGCAAGAGGTGAGCAAATTTTTCCCCTTCTTGTTCTAATGTACACCAGCTAATTATCTCCCAGAGCAAGAAGAAGAAGAAGTCCAAGAAGGAGCCTATCCAGGACACTCCCGCTAAGGATTCGACTCCCACGGCCACTTCAACCGCAACCCCTGCCCCAGAAACTTCAGGCGCCGTTAAACGCGATCTGGCCCCTAAGGTTGAAGAGGCGGATGAGTAATTCATGCATAAACCACTCAGGACGACTTGTTAATTAGTACGACTTGGTCTTTTCATTCCTCTGCATCATTCCCATCATCGTTCTACATCAGCATTGTACTGTGCACCGCGTTTTCATTTCGGTTTTCTCATTTCGCGTTTTTTTCAGGGTTATTTGTTCGGGTACACGGGCCAAAATCATGTTGATACAGTGAGAGTTGGAGTAATGAATTTCAGTCAAATAATTCTTAACCACGATATTCCAATTCAGTATTAACAGTAGGTATCAATAATAATACAACCGAGTAAGATAGTATATACAAGCCACCAATCCAGTCAATCACTCAACCAGATAGTATAGTAAATATAGATAGTGAAATAGACATCAACAAAACGCATGACATGATGACAACTGTACATCGTGCAGGGACACCAAAATCATCAACTGCAGATAGTCATGAAGGTATATAAGAAAAGAAAAAGGAAAAGTAAAGTGGAGGCATCTTCAGAAATTAAGCAGCATGCACGCATAGACCAATCAATCAATGAATGCATAATATAAGTAAAAAAACAAGAGAAGAAAAAGAAAAGAAAGTCGACGGAGAGAGAGCGCTGATCAGAACATCGTTGACTTTAACTTTTGTTTGCTTTTTTGGTCTGATGGAGTTTGTTGGAGTGTGGTATAGTATGATAGGTAAATAATACAAAAAGGTAAAGTAAAGTAGAGCAATGCTGGGGTACTGTACTCTAAATCAAACACAAATAGGCCGACGACTCCATATATGCAGGACAAAAAGATATGTAAGCGATGTAAGAAAAATAAGTGAAAAAAAAAAGATCAAGGTCGGATCATTAATTTATATCCTGTTAGGCATGCTCGGACGACGATTCGCCATGGAAGGTCTCGGGGTATAAGAATAAGTCGGCGGCGCAGCGGCGCCAGCGGAGCTTTTTCTTCGTTCTCTTCCTGCTTTCGGGGGT
The DNA here is from genome assembly GCA_019976455.1 of Aspergillus sp. 'subgen. Cremei'. Classification (NCBI taxonomy): domain Eukaryota; kingdom Fungi; phylum Ascomycota; class Eurotiomycetes; order Eurotiales; family Aspergillaceae; genus Aspergillus; species Aspergillus sp. 'subgen. Cremei'. The sequence continues at coordinate 562,453 of JAFBMR010000002.1, forward strand.
GGTGATTTACAAGACCGAGCTGCTGATGAAGCTGAATCTTCCCAGGCTGCTTCGGCAGAAGGGGGATCGATTGGAGAAGGAATTTTGGGTAAAGGACAGTTGGGGGGAGGAGCGGAGGGAGGACCGGCTGATAAGCCGGGCATGCTTTTTCGGTGGGCCATTTTGGGGGGAGCCGGGGATTTAGCTCGATGGGTTTGGTAGAGGATTGAGGTGCGGCCGCTCTGCGGCTGCTGGTGTCGGCGGTCCTCTGCGGGTGGAGGTGGGTGTTGAGGGAGGTCGTTGGATGAGGTTGATGGTGATGGGTCGTCTTCAGCGACGAAGCTGATGGGACGCGGGGTGTGGTTGTGGTTGGAGGGAGAGATCACGCTGCCTCGAGGAGCACGCGGAAAGGACTGGATCTTCGGTTCCTGACTCCGTTGAGGATCTGCCAGAGAGTCCTCGGAGTTGGAGACGCGGATTTGTTTTCTGGCCACCGCTTCGCGGGGCGTCATTGTGTGTTGGTCGGTGGATTCTTTTCGGCCCATGCTGGAGATGCTCCGGCTGGGGGACTGGGGAGGGGAAGGGAAGGAGGCAATGGCGTTGATGTCGTCTTCGTCGTCTTCATCGTAATCTCGAAGAGAGGGGTGGATCGGAATCTGGGGTATCTGTGATAACTGGGGGGTTCTCGATGCGAATCTCTTGCTGAAAGATGGGACGCTGAAGTTGGGTGCCGGGGGTGATGTGCTTCGAACGAGGGGGTCTGGCGCGGTCGACTGCGGTCGAGGGAGCTTTGCAGCTTCTATGGGTGGTGCTGCTGACGGCTTGGGAATGTACATGTACATGGATTGTCGCTTTCTCGGACTAGCAAAGGTCGGGCTTCGAGGCGCGTCCAGAGACGTTGACCCAGGCGCTGGGGCGGCGCCATTTCCCACCATCGGCGAGCTGCTCGCAGAAATGGTAGAATAGAACCGTCCACTTCCAGGACTGGTGATGGGGGAAACCACCGCATCAGTCTGAGCTGTGGACACCGACCCAGAGCGAGAATCGGGAGTCGGCTGGTTCACGATCGAACGACGGTTGACGGAGATGTACGAGCTGCGGCGGGAATTCATCCCCGCGATCGATTGCTCGTTTTCCTCTGCAATACCCGCGCCAGTCTGCTGGGGCTGCAGGAACGAGTTGGAAAACCGATTGGGATCCTTGGTCACCATTTGTCGGACGCTAGGCTTGGAGCGCAGCTGCGACTCCATCCCATCGTCAAACACCCGCTCGGAAACATATTTCTTTCCCCCACGAGCTTCGATCTCTGCCCGAACAGCCAAAAGCCAGTAGCTCAATTCCTCGGGGGTGTCGAAAACCATGAGAAAGCTGCGGGCCAGCCTGCGCGTGTGAGACCGGTGAAACCCTAAACGCGAAAACAACGGCTTGGGCGTATCCAACGCAGTCGTGCCATCTTCCTCGGAGCTCTGCGAGACCTGCAACACCCAGTGCTTTCCGGGAATGGCGTCACTCGCAAAGGCCACTGACTTGGGACCCAACTGCATCATCTTCTCGGGGAGTCGGTCATGCTTCCCAGACCCGGCATACTGCAAGATGTACCCCGACGTCGCCAGCACATATATCTTCTGCGTCCAATCTGTTTTCCCAATCGTTTCCGATAACGAACGCAGGTGTTTCTTCTCTTTATCCTCCTTTTTCTTCCGGGCTGCACTAGCATCTGCCGATTCATTACTATTCTGCACTTGGCTGTTGTGGATCTGCATCTCCTCGTCCCGAGAACTACTCCCCCTCGACGAAGTGGCGTGGATGCGCAAGATGGAATCCGCCGACAAAGCCGGCGCAGACAACGTCCCATGCTTGATCGACTGCGGATACGCCTGAAACAGCGGAGGCGGTTTCCAGCTGGGGTCGTTGGCCGGCGGCTTATCCTCGCCGGACTTGGTTGGGCGCGGGTTGTTCTTCGCCTGGATCTTGGCTCGCTGCGAGTCCGCTACCGTCGGGGAGGAGACCAGGGTGGGTGTCGCGAGAGCCGTCTTGGGGGTGGTACAGAGACTTGGCGATAATACGGGGGCGTCCAGCGCGGAGTCGGTCTGCGAGACTGAAGCGGTCTGGCCCTCGTCGATCTCGGCCAGCTTGGAGTCATTATGATTATGATTAAGATGGGGTTTGCGGGCAGCTTTCTCGCGGCCAAAGAGACTGCGCAGGCCCGACTTGGAGGATTGGCGCTTGACCGGGGGAGGCTGCAGCGGGACTCGTTCGCTCGTGGCTTCAGTGACATCGGAGGGACGAGGACGCTGCTGGGGACGAGCAACGGGGAGACTGGACAGACGGGTGGTGGGACGACTGAAGTTGGTCTGGAGGGGAGCTAGACGCTGGCCTCTGCGTTCGCTGACGGACGGCTGAGGAGGGTGAGGTTGAATGTTGAGGGTCATCTTTCAGTCCGCGAGCGCAGTGGAGATGAGGGGATAGCAGCATTCGACATCAACGCTGGAGAGGACAGAGAGAAGGACAGGAAGGATCGGGTAAAGAGAGTAGCATTTGAAATTGAACGCGAGGTTCAAGTTAGTCTGACAGGAAGAGTCGCACGAGGAGGAGGAAGAAGAAGAGAGAGAGAAAGAGGAAAAGGAAAAGAATGACGCGCGAGAAAGGAGCGAAAAGTCGAGATGTGAATGTCCCACAGCAAGGATGTCGCCAGGCCTCATGCAGCAGCGATGAGTTCTTCTTTTTTTGGAAAGAAAAAATTGGACGAGATGGAGATTGCGATGTTGGAGTAGGTGGAGATACTAGAGAAATAGATGAGATGAGATGAAGAGATGAGAAGAAGACCAAGATATTAAGACAACTGATCACAGACCAGCTGGTGATTTTACCTTTCGTCCTCTTCTCTTCTATCCTCGCTTTCTCTCTTCTTCTTTTGCTGATCTGAAACGAAGGCCGAAACAGAAAAAAAAGCCCCTGAAGGCGCGGAAAAAAGTGGAGATGCAAGAAGACGCAGAGATTAAAGATTCAGCCAGACTGCCTGGTTTTTGTGTCTTTTTGCTTTTTCCAATTAGACAATTCTTTCTTCTTTTCTTTCTTTCATCTTTCTTTCATCTTATTATTTGTTTTTCTTCATCTTTAAATAACTGAGGTATCCATAATCCGGTTCTGTCAACAAAAAGTCTCCTGAACCCCACTGTCCAAGCACTCAACGTTCTCTAAGCGATGTGAAATATGAATGCCTGGACAATCACTTTGACAGCCTTATCTTCTATATTTTATAACCTAGCTATAATGTAAGAGTATAATATAGATATAATAGATATAATGGATATAAATAATAAATATAGTTCATCTAGAATCCCTCCAGAACCCCTATTCCTTCTGCTCATCCTACTCCGTATACAAACTCTCCAACACGAGCTCAACCAAAACAGCAACGATCGACTGCGCACGAGGGCCCGTTAAGCCTTGGCCGTGACACTTTATCCACTTGTTTTCTTTTTTTGATCATCCTTAATTATACACGTCTAGAAATACATTCTGTCTACCTCGTGCCTAGGTAGATGGTTATTTACATCTCTTCCCCTCCTCCTTCACCACCGCACTCATCAGTTCTGCGCCTTTCTCGCAGTGCTTGGCCATGCTGATGTCTTTGCTGGAGAGTCCGCGGGGCTGGTGCGTCGTCCAGTGTACGTCTACCGAGCCGATTCTCTATCATATGGGGTTAGTTGTTGAGTCTAGCAAAGAGGGAAAGTGAAGCCATACGATGGTCATGGTGGGATGGTGCTTTTTCACTGCACTCTCGGATGCAATCACATTTACAAATGACTATCATCAACATTATCATCATCATTCTATCCAGTATCAAAAATATGATATGCTTACCACAGCCTTAAAATAACTCTTGAAATAATACGTCTTTTTCAACCCCCTCCCCTCCCCATCCAACTCCCATCCTTGCTCCAGTAATCCATTCATCGCATCCTGCAATGCGGGCAGATCATTCTCTCCCTCCGAGAATTGAACAGCACTGCTGGTGTTGCTGGATGCCATCCTGAATGGTGGAGTTGATCGCAGAGGTCGTAATGCTGTCGTCGCTGTCCCTGTTCCTCGAAGAATTGGTCCAACAGGAAACACCGGGCGCTTCAGTTGGTGACTGGCAAGTCGAGCAAGGCAAGCTGCTCCCTGCGCCCGCATTTTGGGAATGGCTCGTCACTTGGATGCTGGGATTGGTCGGGATGGTTGGATGTTTGCGTCAACCGAGGAACTTGCTGGACATTTGCGGTCGGATCACTGACAGATCACATGACTCTATCTCACTCCATATTAGCTAGCTATGTATCATTAACAAGAATACTTCAGATCGGATGCTACTTCCGTCTCCATGCCTCGATCGATCGATCCAGGAACTGCTTTCCGCTCCCTTCCCTCTGAGCTCATATGTCTCACCCATGACATCGTCAATACCACCCCGTCCTATCCTGCTCCATCCGGCTTTTCCGACTTCTTCTCTACGTATTCTATCTATCCCATCCTGTCCATCTCTTTCGTGCTCTCCGCATTCCATCGTCCGCTCCACCCCCGCGTCCGGTCTACCCGCCCTGCCCACCTGACCCTCTGACATCGCCATTACACTTGCATCTTCTCGATTGACCCAATCCTACAGTAGAACAGTAGAAAACTTGAAGAATTATTATCCATTAGCTACAGCTGCAATAGCTTCCAGCCTAACGCCAGACAGTACAATGGACGTGCCCTCTGTTTGGAACAAGAAGTGAAAAAGTAAAACCACAACCAGATTCAAAGCGAAAATGAAATTAGTTAAGCCATCAAGATGGGAACAGACCACGCAGCCCTTTCGTGCATAGACTCCAGACTCTCCTTCCATTCGCAGAGAACGAAAAGACAGGTCCATAGCCCACTGCACCCACGTAAACCCCTGCACCCAGGTCCACGTCGCAGTACAAATCCCGGTCTCCACCCTCTCACATCCAGCACGAAAAGAGAAAAGGTCCAGAGCTTGCTCCACCCACGCCAGATCTAGGTGCTAGTTCCATGTCGAAGACTGCACATCCTCATCCATCCGAGGCACACTGAGAAGTGAAATTGTGTAAGATAAAAGTACAATGACCCGCACTGTCCTGAATGCAAACGGGCCAATGTGAAACAGAACAAACGGCAGAGACCAAGTCGTGCTCCAATACGGATCAACCGTTTCGAAACAACACCGTCTTCGTCAGGTTCTGGGCACACATGGCTTTCATCATTCATGTCTGTGACGTCATCATAGAGCATCGCGTTCCTGCTGGCGCCACACCGGTCATCAAAGGCGTGAGAAGCAGGGCTTAGTGCGAAAGACTGTTCCTGCGAGAGTTGGCGCGCGAGTTAACGCGGGAGTTGACACGAGAGTTGCCACGAGACGCAATGTAGCTACCCTGGCGGCTGCCGAGTGTCTGTCGGATGCGGAGGTTCTGCTGCGACCTTGCGAACGAGTTGGCCCTGGAGCCTTCGGGGACGCGACCGATCTGTCGAGCATGGAGGTTATCGTGCAGTTCAGCCCTTGCGTCAGAAAGCTGCTGGGCAAAGGGCGATCGCTTGCGGAGGGTCGGGCCATACCAGTAAATGGCGTACACGGCGATAACCAAAATGAATGAGATACAGACTAAGAATCCAGTTAGTGGGAATGATCAAAGATCGTAAGTGCGGTCAGAACGTACAAAGAATCGTAGATGCGTATTCAAGATGGTTCTTGCCGCCAATGTCTACAAACTTGGTCAGTATTAGAAGAAGCAAGAGCAGCAGAGTATTGCTCACTGGTAAAGAAAGGAGTCGCAGGAATGGTAAGAACACCGGCCAGGAAGTCTCGGGACCAGCCATTTCCACCAGTCGCCGACGCCGAGTAGGGACCGTAGGCGCAAATCATGTAGTCAATGGTGGCCATGTAGATGGAGTAGTTAGCGATACCAATGATAGCCGCAAAGACCATAGTTCCAATCCAATGGCAATTAGGCAGACTGGTCCACGCAAATCCGATCAGGCCAATGGGCAAGCATGGCGCAGTGTAAAGCAACCACCAGAGACGGGATTCGTACTGGGCACGTTCATCATCAGGCTTTGCGCGGCGTTCAGCAATGTTGCGTCTGATGACGGGAATAAACGACGCCCATGCAATGATATAACCGACAAGGATGGAGCAGAACGACAGACCAAGAGTGACGGTGGTGAACCCCCACTGCTTGTAGACGAGGCCGAAAGACTGGATGAACATGAAAATCAAGGCGTCACTGAAACCGCTCAGCAAGGACAAAGTGAGCACAATGGGTTCAGTCAAGAACATCTTGAAGGGTCGAATCCAGGTAATAAGAATTTCGCGCATAGAGAAGCGATCCTTGTAGGGAACCAATTCGTTGGGGCCGTAAATGTTGGGGTTCTCGCCGCTGGCACGCTTCTTCTTGGCGATCTTGTCCATCATGATGGTGGTTCTGGTTTCCGGGACAAGAAGGAAATGGGCGATTTGAACGAATCCGCCAAAGATGAGTTGGATCCAGATGTTCCACCTCCAGGGAAGATATTCTTCGACAAAACCACCGATGACTGGACCAAGGACGGAGCCACCAACAGAGGAAAAGACCACACAGGCCACAGCATACTGCTGGTCATCAGCTTCCCAAAGGTCTGCAATCATACCGAGCGTGACGGAGCCACCGGCAGACGAAAGACCACCGAGGGCACGGCCAACCATGATCGAGGCGAAGTTAGGAGCCAGCGCGACAGGAAGCTGCCAGATATTCACAAGAAACAAACTGAGCTGCAATATTGGCTTTCGGCCAACTTCCTCGCTCCAAGGAGCCCAAAGTTCACAACCAAAAGCGTACAACACTAGAAAGATCATGGCGCCGCAACGGGCAGCCTGCATGCTGACACCATACTCCTCCGAGATTCCCGTGAGAGCGTTCGAGTACAGACTGGTGTTGAAATTCATCGAAGTCTGAACGAGGAAGATGACCGAGATAATGGTCCATTTTTTCCAGCTAGGAAAGGAGTAGCCCAACTGATCGTAGCACTCGTCTTCGGTCAGCTCGATCTTGCCGTCAGTAGGAGTATGCTCGAACTGATCGAGAGTAGCCTCAGCCTCGGGCGAAGTAGCCTTGGGAAGGGGCACCGCCAAATGAGTCTTTTCAGCAGCAGGATACGCTATGCCATCAGCGAAGGTCGAGGAGGAGGCCTCAGACTCATGGACCTTCTCGTCGGTGGAAACCACCTTGTCAGGAGGGGAAGTCATTGTGACTTAGCCCCTAGGAGAGTCACTGAAAGACACAGTATTAGACTAGATGTAATAGAGAGAATAGGGTATAAAAAAAGAAATAAAGAGACATACCAAGAGGGAGGAGATATTTTTGGTGAGAAGTCGATCAGGGTAGAGGGGAAAGAAGAAAAAATAAGGTGCAAATGACTAGAGGCCTCTAAGAGGGGGGCTTGACACTTGCTTTGAGAGGGTGTATACCAGAGAGAAAGAAGAAGAAAGAGACAATAAGATAGAGAAGAGTGGGAGGAGAAAAGAAGAAAGAAAGCGAGGAAAGAAGAAGGCGAGAAGATGAAGAAGAAAAAGAAGAAGAAGAAGAGAGGGAGAGAAGCAAAGAGAAATAGACTGCTCGAACAGGCAAGAGCGGTTCCAATGTGACTCTGGACAGCCAGTATAACTCCGCCAGCGCTGATTGGCCGGGCCCCTTCACTGGCAGTGCCGGAGGGTCAAAGACCTCTCCAACGCCCAAACAAGAAGATCCAGGCCACCGTCGCAGCGGGATGCCGAATCAGGCGATGGGCCATGTGGGCGCTGACTGGCTGGTTTGCGTCTCTTCAGCCAGGCTAGCAGGGAGAAATCGGACTCTCCGGGAGTCTGGGGGGCAAACGGTCACAGTGAATGAATGAATCCATATTTTCTCCCCACGGGCAGAGTCCGCTAGTGGATACCGGGGATTAGTCTGTTGGTCCATGGGCGGCCGTTCTGGGCCGACAGGAATGGCCGGTTTGGGAATTGGATGGTTAAGGAGATCATGGAATATTATTATTATCATTATTATTACACAGCATTATTACTGTTAGTAGATTATCATAATCAGTTGAATATTAGGGCTTGGATGCAAGGAGTCGGGATTCATTGCCGACCGTATACGTGCATCCCGAAGTGAGTGAGGCTAGGCTGTGTCTATACAGATATACGGGGTATCCGGAGACGGGGGAATCTGGGGCGTGACGTCAAAAATCCCCTCGTCTGCCTCGTGTGCTCAGAAGATCGTCATCCACTGCTGGATGTTCCTTGTTTCTCTCCCAGACCATTTCCAGAAAACATCTATTCTGTCAGGGTCAGATGAATCATTCTCTCACACCGGTTTACTGAAGGTTTGCTCTACGACATCCCGAGTCATCCTGACAGGTACACACGCTCCTATTGGAAACCAACCTACGTTACCGTAGAGTTACATGGTCGGGAAACTTGGCTTTTCAGGGCCGAAATTAACATTTGCTTGTTTGAGCCACGGCCTGTTCGCCCGTTCGTATTCTCTTGGGGCCGTTCCCAGCCAAACTTCCCCCAAGGCGGCTGCCAAGCGGCGATCTTCGTGTGGCGTGTGTGACGGTTGGGCATCTCGAGTCGTCTGAGTTGGTAATAATGCTGGGGCTGCCATTTTGAATCTCAACTACATAGATGGATAGATAAATAAATAAATAAATAGATGGGTGGATAGAGAATGGAAGATGAAATGTATCGATCGACTAGCGATCGTGAAGAATTCCCCGAGATGTCTGGGGCTCGATCGCATCACGTGTGGTCAGCAGATGGCCGTTCCCAGAAAAGCCTCGGCCATATTCCGCCCTGTTTGTCCTGTTTGCTCTGTTTGTTTCCGGGCCAGTGCCAATGCCACCGCCTTTCTCTTTTCGTCAGTAATTCTCATCGACATCACCATCATCAGTCCATCTTCATCATTTTCATCTTCGCTTTCACAAGGGTACCCTGTACATGATAGACTCAATTCTGTTCTCCATATCAATACCTCACTATCTCAATTCTCTCCCTCTGTCCAGTCCTTCATCTTCTTTCACGCTCGACAGAGCTCCGTGACTACCCCGCCTTTTCAATCAATAGCTTCCATCATGACCGACTCTCACCCTTCTCGCAGCTCTCACCGTAGGGTTCCATCGGTGTCGGAGCGCCGTCGGTCTGCAGCTGGTACAAGTTTAAACCTTCACGACTCCGAGGATCATCGCTCCTCTATAGGCCATGCGTTTCGGACAGCAAGTCCCACGAGTAGCACGCTAGGGGGCAGTCCGATCTTGACCGGGGACCCGCATCATCATCGAGCCCCCTCATTGGGGGAGCTACATCAGGAATTGGAGCAAGAACAAGAAGCTCAAGTGGTATGGTTTCATGGATGGGTGTGGGGTAGAAATTATTGCTGACAGTTTGATGCTTGACAGAATCGACTGCTGCAGATGATTCGCAGCCAACAGACGCAACTCCAACAACTCCAACAGCAACAATCTTCGTCACAGCCACACCTAACGGCTGCCATTGATGATTCTTCGGACGAACGATCTACTTCATTCCCTTCGATCCCTCCAATGCCCCCTGCTGGTAGCCGGGCGTCTATCTCTCAGCTGTCTCTCTCTAGCCGGCGACCGTCGCGACCCTCCAGTCAGAATGCCTCTCCTAGCCTCCGACCGCGGGCTTCAGTTGAGTTGTGGCGGGGCCCAGATGGCTTGGAAGGGACCACAGGCATCGGTGACGGTCAACGTAGTGGCAGGGATGAGAGTGCCTTCTACCAGACAGAGGCAGCTATGTTGAGCCGAGAGAATCAGATGCTCCGGCAGCGCATTCGTGATTTGGGTGAGTGCGGCATTTTTCTCTCTAATTTTAAATTTATTTCAATTCCATAAAATTTTGAGTTTGTTTCATGCTGACGCTTTGCAGAACGACACATCGGTGAGCTGACCACCTCTTCCACTACCCAATCGGGGTCGGTGGCCGCCACAGAGGCGGCCGAAACCGCAGATCCCCATGCATCTACCGGAGTGGGATCGACAAACGAGACCGCCAACAAGACCTGATTGGGGGAATGCTCTTTTTACAATTACTGCACATGCAATCCTGGCTTTGGCCCCAGATTTTTTTCTACCCCAGATTCGCCCCATGCAGCGTATATCCATGTGAGACATACAGGTCATCGGGCCAGGTGTTTTCAAACCCTCGGCACCAGTTGGACAGCCTTGCTTGGTGTGCGAATGCATGATACGCAATGATATCCCGGCTCATTTCCATTATTCGCACACCCACGAAAAAGACCAAAGCGACGGAAACACCAACCCAGCTCAGCCAGTCAGCCGCGTGTCAGAGTTTTTGAGAACAAGAACATGGGGTATCCTTGGCTACCATCTGCAATGCACATATGGTTGTGCCGTTGATCACGATTCCGACCCAGGGGTCTATTCTCAGATGGAGCTTACTATTATTGTCCTACTTGCGGGTCATAATCGGCCAATATCTGGATAGGCAGAATCAATCATATTTGCTCCATCAGCCTTGCTAGTTATTGGGTTTTTTAGATTCTATTGGTCACCTGCTTCTATTTTTGCTACGAAGATAATCAATTCAATCAATTCAACCTTTCAAAGCGCCTTCATCCATGTATTAGTCTGTCCAATCATGAGCGACACTTGTAAGCCTTGTCTAGTACCTAGCAGGCTGGAAAGACCGTTGGACTGTGGTAGCCTTTGTAGATTTGCCGAATGAATCCCCAATGCAAACGCTCACTCTAGTTTATCTGCAACCTCAAAATCTATCCCAGATATGTACAGTACGTTACTAGTAGTATGCAACTACAACACTTGAGACCTTTGAATTCAAATTTATACAATTGAACCAAACCCCCTCTAAATAATATATACTGTATATCTTACAACTTGGCCTTCTCGCTCTGGGCGGCCAACTCGGGCATCAACAGATCTCTCAAGTCACTCGCCGCCTCGCTCAAGTAGTAGCTCATACGGCTTGCTCCGATGCGCTTGCAGACGATGTTGAAGTTAAGGCTGAATGACGTTAGCATTATTCTTTGGATTGGAAAAGGGAAAAGGGAGAGAGCATACCTGTTCTCGTTAATCATGTAGGCAATTCCGAATCCATCATCGATGACCTGACTCCATCCGTAGCCGTTGAAGTACTCTGAGCTCAACTGGCTGGTGGACAGATACCATGAGCCACTGTATCCGAAGGCAGGGTCCTCGTAGATAGCGGGCAGCTTCTCGCCTTCCTTGAGAAGCTTCTTCAAACCGAAGAGGTGGCGGTCGACTCCGCGGCCGTCACCGGCTTCAGCAGTGTACTTAGAGTGTGCGGTCAGGGCGGTGCGGAACAGACGGATGACTTCCTCGCGGGGCACGTTGGAGTCTTGGATGGCCTTGCAGAAGGCGACACTGTCGTCGGAGACAGAGCGGATGGTCTCGGTACGGCCCTCCTGGTACTTGCGGGTCGAGGCCGACTCGTAGGTAGGTCGGTTCTTGCCGTACATCTTGAAGTAGGCCAGCTGGATGACCATCTGCACGAAGGCATCGGGGCTGCACTTGAACTTCTTGATCAAGCCCTTACCGTAGCCCTGGTAGGCCTGCACGACCAGCTCGTGCGAGCCGATCTGCTGGCGGTGCTCCTTGGATGCCGCATCGATCGACTCCAAGACCTCGTTGTTGAGCTCGAAGTTGATCGGGCGGGGGTCGGGAAGGTTAGAGCGCACAGGCTTCTCCGAGAGATCGATCTTGTTGTTGAAGATGAGGCTGTTGAGGTGGTCGTTCAGACGGTGGGTGGGGCTACCGTCCATCATGCTGTGCTCGCCCATGAAACCAGCAGTGCCGTTGTCATTGACAATGAACTGAAGGGGCTTGTCGAACCAGCGGTTGCTACCGTCACCGTGCCAGTACTGGCGTGCCCGCTCCTCCAGGGTGACGGGGCTAGCATCGTCAAGGCAGACGAGGAATCCACTAGACTCGATCTCACGGAGGGCCTGCTCGTTGGCCGGGTTGGCTGCCAGCAGCTTCTTCCGGGCATCATTCCAGAGGTCACGGTTCGCGACGGTGAGGACACCGACGGCAGGACCGCGCTGCGCAATCTCATAGATGCGCTCAAACTGCTTCTGCAGCTCGGAAACGTTGAGGCGCTCACCGTTCACGACGAGAGGGACCTTGAAGAACTGGTTCTTGCGGACAACAATGATGTGCTCATTGTCCTTAGCGTCAAACTTCTGGGGGTAATCCTTGCCGTCACCAGGAATACGGCAGCAGTTGAACATGTACTCGTACGAGCTCATAGCAATAGGCTGCTTGCGCATGTACTCCGGCTCCAACGAGCCCGCATCAACCTCGCTCTTGAACTCCAGCGCAGCAGTAGTAATAGCCGCAGCCCGCTTAGCAGGCTCCCGACGAGCGCGATCATCACGGTACGAGTAAAAGTAAGAAACATAAGGAATGACGGGGTCCCGGTAGGCCAAGTAGGCAGCGTGGTTCCACCATTCAGTCAACCAGTTCCGACACTTGGGGTCCGCAGCGCGAGCCACCAGTCTTTCCTGCAAGGGCTCACCCTCACCGCCAGGACGGATGAAAGCCTCGACGGCCTTCTTGGTGCGCTCGTACTCGGCCTCGGAGACAACAGGGTGGACGGATTTCAGGTAGCGACGGCCGGTTTCTTCCAAAGAGGGGACCGGCAGGCGGGGAAGGGATTCTTCGAATCGAAGCATTTTGCCTTTGGAGAGATCTTCTGTGTACCCTGAATCAAGTCGGTCAGAGGATGAAATGAAGCAGGGAGATTGCATGTGATCATACCTTCAGGGACAGACGATTGCTTACGTCGAGCCATGATGGGAGTCTGCTACAGTCAATCAGCTTTTCCATTTTGTTTTGTATGGTTGGAAATCCAATCAATCATACAGCAGATCTGTTGAGGAGAGAAGAGGTGGGAGAGAGACGTGGCCGTGTAAGGGTGGTGGAGAGACGGCTTCGAGCAGAAGCCGTGAACATCCCTCTCGACTTATAATTCTAGACAGGGAGAGAAAGAGGAGGGCGGAGAAACGGGTATCTTGAGGAATATGAGGAGAGGAGAAGGAAGCTGATAATAATGAAGTAGATGAAGACAGAAGAAGAGAAAAGGAGACAGCGAGGTCGAAGAATAAGAAAGCAGGAAGAATGACGGCGGCACGCAGAATTGCCTCGGTTGGAGCGACAGCGTCTCAGCCGACCGCCGGACGGTACGGTATGGTAATACCGGTGATAATTACAGAAATAGGTGTGTGTACATGGCGTCATGTACAGTCATATAGATTACATACCGGTACTGTAACGATGATTTCCGCCTCCCTCAAACTCCCAGAAAGCCTCGGTTTGTTGCGCAAGAAGAACAGATTGTGATGGGCAGAAACTAATGATTTAGACTATGAAATTGGGCAGAATTAGTCTGGAATAATATATCAGGCGTAGTTTATATCCGTATATCGATCTGATAACAACGTCTTCAGATGCACTGCACTGCGTACTGCTGCTGTATGTATAGAATGCGGGGAAGCTTCACGTCTTCCAACTCGGAGGACACCGGAGGGCTTCGCGTCAACGTTTATGAATCCACGCTCTTCCATCGCATTTGACACTGACAATTATCGATAATGAGTCCATCCGGCAGAAAAGCATTCATCCAACTGGTGATCTGGACAGCCCACATGGATCTCACCCCGCATACGTCATGCTCTCCCTTCATCCGTCCCGCTGACCCGGTCATCATCGCCTGATGGGACAGTCATGGCTAGCTTGGTATGATGTATCATATCTCTTCTCTGCTATAGATCAGATGCTGATATGTAAAAATTTTTCTTTCATGTGTTGAAGCCAGTTTAGCTCTTGAGCGTTGTGTCTGCCAGAAACCAGTCGCTGTTTGATAGACCGCCACTCGACTTGAGGTATTCACTTATAAACGCAAGTCAATTAGTGCCTGGATGGGCTGGAGCAGTAGTAGATTCATCACTTCAATTACTCTCTGCCGTGAGTACAAATAAGCGTGCCCTAAAGCAGCAATACATGGAGAATCACTCGCCCGGTCACTGATCAGCTTGTACATGGTGTTTAACGCTATCTCGCAAGACGTGCCCTTGGTGAATGACCAGATGAGATCAAGGGGCGTGACATATTTCTCGGACTTGCTGCATCTGGGATATGCATTCCTGCAGATGTTGCGAGACATACATATTCTGTGTTAAGATCCTAGCATTCCCCGCAGGCCATTTAAGCTTGAAGACACGGATTGCATCAAGGGATATAATAGAATAAAGATCATTATATTCGCTGAATAAAAGTAATTACTGGGTTCAAAGACAATCCTGCAAAACAACCGAGAATGTCGCAACCACGCCTCGCTAGTAGTAACCGAGCACTAGAACAACAGATCGAGCTAATAAATACTAATAGATGATCAAAAAATAACCAGTATTGATAATTACCATGGACTTCCCTACGAAACGGTCTGCACCGGTGCTGACCGTTCCTGGTTGTCCATTCCAATCTTCCGCCGTGGCACTTCAATCACTCCTTTGCGCAGCTGCTCCAGCTTCACGACACCAGGTCCGGTGCAAATACGCCCCGTCTGCATCAGATTCCGCAGTCGCTTTCGCCGGGCTTCACCGTTGCGCTCTTCACCTCGGCCCACGCCTTCTTCAACCCACTCCACGCGAAGGACACGGAAGCTCATTCCGTCGTGCACGCCATCCCACGGCCGCGACTTGAGCCCAAAGATCACGCTCGATTCGTACTGTTCCAGTTTCGGTAGGATCTGAAGAGTAATGTGCAAGTCCTTGTCCGACGGTGTTGCCGGTGGGACGCGCGGTCGCTCACCCGCAGTGGCCTCCGAGTCCGCGCTCATTCCATCTGCACTCTTAGGTGCATGTTGATAGGTATCCCTGATCTCAAGATCGAGCATCGTCTCGTCCACATCCTCGCCCCAGGCTCCGCGAATGAACCCGGAGTGGATCGCCGCCGCGACAGGATCCGAATCATCCGTGTAAACGCCCGTTCCCCAGAGGGCACGCCGAGCGCAGATCTCCTCGCGGTGGCTTGTGTCGATCCGGAAGCGGGGAACACGAATTGTAAAAGTGCAGTTTTCCCGGCCTTCAAATCGAGGGAGTGGGAGCGGTGTCGTCGTATATCCAAACTTGGCACTTTCCAGCGTTGCTTTGGATGTAGGAACACCAATGCGAGGGGCATAAAGTGTCGACCCCAGGTGATGCCTGGGGAGATGTGCCACGTTAGAAAGCACCGGCTCAATGTTAACCACCGTGCGGGGTTCACGCATGGGGGAGGCAGCAATGTGCATCGCCGGTCGGGGTGCATGGTGATGATGGTGATGGTGGTGGTGATGATGTCCGGCCGTTCCCGGCGCGGCAGCTTCCGCCGGCGTAGAGGTCCGGTGGAAGGGGTTCATCGATGCAAGAGACCGATGAGCAGCAGCTTCTTCGTCTGCCTTGTGCCGGTGGTGATGGTGACTGCTGAGAAAGTTAGATTCATCTAAAATTTCCAAGCGTAAATAATAACATACTGATGGTGGTGGTGGTGAACATGGCGACCTCGTCGACCACGTGTAGAAGCTCCAAGTCTTGAATCGCTACCCCCTGTTTCACCATCCAGCTGGCCCTCATCCTCGCGCGACTTCCTCGACCGCTTCCCGGTCGTAGATCCAGGGCGACCGATCTTCGTCTCATCTGTTGCCGTCTCACTGTTGGTCGATCGAGCGGTGGCGCTTTCGCGCTTGAATGGGCTGACAGTCATGGGCGTTGAAGGCCCACTGCCGGCTGTTGGTGCAGTGACACCACCGACACCACTGCCGATCCCGGAGAAAACTCGTCCGAGCTCATTCTTGATACCAGTTTCCCCTGCAGGTCCCATAATCTGGGCCTGGGCACCCTGCACCGCTTGTGGGAGCGGTGAGGCTCGCCCACCACGTTTGCCCTCTGCCCCAACGGCAAGGAGATTTCGGTGATGGAAAAGTTCATCACTTCCTTTTCGTCGTTGGTCATCAGACGCAGAGTGGATCAAGGGGGAGGGCCCGGCGGATGGAGTAGAGGCAAAGATTCGAGGTTGCTCGGTCTGTAACCTGCTCAAGTAAGGCTGTTCAGAAGGAGGGGGGTGGGTTGACCCTGTCGGGGCTGCATTGACAGTGAAGGCTGTCGGGGCCCTCCCATTTGAGACCCCAGGGACTTGGTGTAGCTCTGAATGGCGCCGAAGCCAAATCCTGAGCCAGGCTCGGGTGCGGGAAAGCGCTTGCTTTCAGGTGAAGGTGGTTGCGACCGGCCCACCTCCCATGTAGATGCACTGGGATGGCGACTTGCCCCGGCTTCTCTTTCTCCATAGTGGGATCCATAGCGGGCGGGCTGATGATGGGCTGCCCTTGCTTCTGCCTCGTGAGCCATAATCCTTTCTCTCTCTCTTTCCCGCTCCCTCTCCCTGTGTGCTTGCTCCTCTGCTTGACGTTCCCCATACAAACCACCGAATCTGCTATGCTGCGACTCAAGACCCAAGTATGAAGGTGGCCGCTGCTGCGCCACACCCAACGAACCTTCCGCCAACCCTGGTGCTGGTCGCGAGAGCGGACTGTATACTGACGGACGCACAGAAGGGTCGATATGCTGTGGTTGGCTATTCGGTCGGGGAATAGGTCCGTTGAAGCTTAACCGGCGGTGCTCATTATACGAGTCTGCGGTCGACATCTGTGGGGATGGGTGCGTGGGCTGCGATGTAAGCGGCGGACGCGACAAACCTGCTGATACTGGTGGCTGTGGAACACCTCCGGAGCTTGAGCGATAGGGACGGGCCGACTGGCTTTTGGCAAACGACGTTTCGGGGGTCTGGGATCGCCGAAAGAGCGGGTATTCGAGCGAGGAGGTTCTAGCGGGTGCGGTGGGCGGAGACATGGCGCCGGGGGCTGTCTGGGGCGGGGCGCTGGCAAAGGGCGCTGAGGAAACGGGGAGGCGCGAAAAGATCGACGAGGATCCTACATCCCGGGGTGGACGGTCAGCGTCCGAGCCTAGCATGGCGGATATCGACATGCTGCTACCAGGACGATGAGCCGGATTGCTAGGAGGCTCACGCGACAAGAAAGGGTTGGATAGAGCATGATGGGATGCACTTCCAGATTGTCCTCGCGATGGGTAGTGTTGAGGCGGGGATGGAGGCGGCATCTGACGAGTGCCCAACGTAGGAGGCGCGGACTGTTCGTGTTGACCTAATAAAACCGACTGTTAGTAACTCAAAAACCCACAGATACAAACACCAGAATAAAAATAAATATATCGCGAAAAGAAAGAACAGTCAAGCTAGGCAAGATATGGGGGCATGGGCACGAGTATCCACGCCGAGGCTGGCTGACACTCACCAGGAAACACGGGACTGCCACTGCCACCGGAAATCCGACGGCCCTGGTCATGCGACTGCGAATGGGGATTCATGTCGCGCGCAGTATCCAGGTGGACAGAAGGGGGAGTTGGAAGGGTATCACAGAGAAGGCAAAGGGAAGAAGCAAGACACGACGAAGGAGAAAGAGAGAGCGCGAAGACGAGAGAAACAGAGGCAGAGGAAGAAAGGAAGCGAACGGCAAAAGCAGCCAGTCAGCAGCCACGCGGAGGCTGAACCCGTGACTCTGGGAGCTCAGCCGGCGCTAGTCCAGGTCTGGACAAGGCGCCCTGAACACGCTAGTCCGGATGGGGACTAGCGCTCCCGAGCTGTCGCCTGGGCAGTCGATCTGGCGCCACGAGCTCTGATTGGCTGATGATGACATATGAGGGGGAGCAGGAAATAATCAAGCAGATGGAAGGGGAAGAGGAGACAAATATTGTTTCTCTCTGTGAGACGCTGACTGACTGACTGAGAGATGGAGACGATGGAAATACTGCTCATGGAAGGATGGATTGAGACATCGCGACGCGAGAGATAAGACAATCCAAAAATGTGACAGCTCCCACTCAAAACTCCAGTAGTCCCGTCGATCACACAAGAAAGAAAACATATCGAAAAAAATCACGAACAGGCCAAAAACAGAAGATGATAGAAAAGAGACGAGAGAGAAGTAAAATATCCTACCTTCAGAATACGCCAAACTATGTCTCTGATTATAATAACCCTGATGATTACGATCCTTCATCCCGACCTTGTCCAAATTATGCTTCTTGACCGAACCGTGGTTCGCAGATGATGCGTGATATGCGTTGGAGTCAGCTCGAAGCGAAGAATGAACGTAAGCAGCGGCAGTAACCGGGGATGGCGACGATGATGATGAAGAAGGTAAGCTGTAGATGGTTTCACGGCGGGGGAAAGGATCGTAGACAGCAGGATGTGATGGACCGTAAGGGCGAGGCGGTGGTGCAGGAACAACACGAGGGTCATGGGGAGCGACAAACAAAGCAGAAGGACGATGATATTGCTGTGGTTGAGAGGGATGTTTTTGAAAATCCATCATTATGATATACAGGGAGGAATAAGAATGGTCGAAGAAGAAATTCGAGATCAAAGCATCAGTCGTACAGACTGGGTTCAGACCGTCTGCGAAACGGCGGTGGAAGCTTTGCAGTCAACAACAGCGTCCAGCAGTAGTTACTCGGTCGAACTAAATTCCCACCAGAAAGTGAAATTTATCCAAGACTGAGAGAGTATATAGAGAGTCAGAAAATATCCAAAATGATGAACCAAAAATGATGAAAGAGGGAGAAAGAAAAGTCGGCCAAAGAGAAAAACGGTGAGGGTTTGGAAGGGAAGAAGAAAAGCAGAGCCAAAGCAGAGTTGGAGAAGGAGAAGCGCCGGAACAAAAGACGGGCCAATCAGCGGGCGGGATTGGCGGCGGTGGTCCAATGGTCGATGGGGCCGGCCGGTTAGTCCAGCGGGGGTGGATCTGGATTTGTTTATTGTGCAGTACAATTTTGTATGTAGGAGCGAACAGACGGTGATAGATGCCCAATATTGCACTACCTTAGATGCTTGGTAGAAGGATGATACTAGGATAGACGGAGTGATTGACTCAAAGCAACCTGAAGGTTGGGCTCCAACTGTTCCATCCCATGCAGCCATCGACGTGTCATGCGAAACGGTGAGGGGAAAAAACCCACAAGCCACCGACCTTCGAGACTGACATACATATTCGATGCATTGCTGAGTGCAGTACATCTGCAGGATAAAGTCATCCCGCCAAGACGCCCACATTCATAACTTGTCTTGTATGGGGTCTCATCTACAGAAGGGTTATAAATATCCCTGTACATCATTCCGGAATTACAGACACAGTCTACAGGATACTGCTGGATGATATCTGGCATCATTTCATTATGTGCATGCTTCATGTGGGTTATTTCATGATACATATTCCCCCCCAGATCCGGTCCCAGTCGTGAACAGCCGCCACCATCCTTTGCCATTTGCATTCCAGTCCACCTCAATCAGATCCGCTCCTTCCCGTGCCAGCACATGCCAGATCAGATCCCGCATCTTGCCCTTTCGTCGCGGAATCCCCTCATACCGCAACTTGAAGCCCCTCTGGCGTGCCGCCTGCACCTGCGCCCGGATCAACTCGATCTGCTGTCGAGAGAATCGGCCTCGGTGTGGGAATCCAACGGTGGTGATAAAGTTGGCGGTAGCGCTGTAGAAGCCCTGTTGGGTGGATGGCTGGTTTTCCTGCGTCTGTACAGGTGCCCGTTTCGACTCCTCAACGTCATTGCTGTCGCGTTCCACCAAGTCCGACTGGAAATCGCTCAGCACGAGATCGTCCAGCGAGGCATCAAAGAAGATATCGTTATGGGCGTTTTCCAGCCCTTTGAGTTCTGAGATAGCTCTCCCAGTGACAACGACAGTCACCGGCTTGGTAACAAACTCGGTGTCTTTCATATGCGACAGGTATCCCTTCTGTCGCAGTGTCGCAAGCTGCGACATCAGATGCGACCACACCGCCTCAATGGAGGACTTGACATCCACCATCAAGAGATAGGACTGGGCGGGGTCCTCGAATAAGCCACCCTCCGCATTCAGTCCATTCGCCTTCCTGGTCTCGAGTTTCTCCAGGAGTGGTTCGAGGTATAGACTGTTGAGATTGTGTCTCGCGTCCAGGCGTGAAAGCGAGCTCCCCACGAGCAGTTTATCACTGTGTAGCCAAGCACTGGCTCTGGCTCCTGTACAGCCAGCGGCGATGGATTGCTGGATGGCACCAGCATGAGCTCTCGGGTTGACCGAGAGACAGGTACTGTGGCCATCGCCAGATTCTAATTCGGCGGGCCAACGGGCGACGTAGGTTTGTTCTTCGAATTGGCCCCAGTTTGATTTGGGGATGAGATAGGTGATTCCATATGGTAGAATTGCTAGGAATTGGAGTGCCACTCTGTTGTAAGGTTAGCCATCAACATCCAGACAAAATAAAGAAGGAGAAAACATACAATGCCATCAACAAAAGACAAACCACTCGAAAGATACGCTCGCCCCAATTCTTCCTCACGGCGGCGTACCAGGTTTGAAGATACATAAGCAATCCGGGGCAGCACTCGGTAGGGTATGATCGTAGAGGATGGTCCTCGAGTAGCCAAGGATCATAGTAATTATCCTCCTCGGTGTCGTCAGAATAAGGTGATGAGGCCATCTTGGCCGGCTCAGTTGAGATGGTTGGATAGAAGGAAAGATTATTGCATCGAATCGTCAGCCTTTGAGGGGCAGGAGTGGTGAGTTTAGAGGAGGCGAGTTAAGGTTGAACACGGAGAAAGAGAGCGTGAGAGAGAGAAAGAAAAAGACTGGACGAGTGACAGGTCAAATACGAGATGATCCCAGCGAGGAGAAAAGATGAATGATGCGGCGCAGCCCATGGCGCCGTGCGACATTCTTAAAAGCTCCAGAGGAGCTGTTGAGGGGCCGAAAAGAAGGCGTTATTCGCATTTCGGAAGCACGCAATTAGCGGACAAGATGGGCTCAGAGTTGATGATCGGAGCAGACTACTACTCTAGTTTGAGGCATTGGGGACTGAGACAGGGCAATAATTAGCTACGATAATAGTTGCTATCCAACTGCTCTACTGAAGATTATTATTGTGATGCTACTAAGGAAGAGATTCCTAAATCCTTCGTTTGGGGGCCTTGGGGGCGATTAGCCTTGCACTGCCTCTGGCGCTTAATTAGGTTGAGATAATCGCATGCACTGCCTGCATAAATCTCGGAAGCGATATGAGGAGTTCGAGATATTTTCAGGTTGCACTTTGTTAATAAAAATAATGAACCGAAGAGAGCGTATGGATGGTCGAGCAGAAAGGAGGAAAAGACGCAATAATCAGAGGACGATCGGGATGAACAAAGGCATCGGTGGAGTTGCGCCATCTTAGCGGTGAGACACGCGAGTAAGAATAGCTATAAGAGAGTCATGATATAGGAAGAGATTAGAGACATCATATTGGATTACTTAAACGATCAATTCATGCCAAGTTGAGTTAAAGTCGAATAGTTTGGAGGCAAGAATTTAGCTGCATGATGCTATTAAGGAAGCGCTACGGAGCAATCTTTGAATAGCCTCGCAGCTTGATTATTGATTCTGAGAATCAAAGCGTATGGCTTCATAGTGGATTCTCTATCTAATCACATCATGTCAATCATTCCATAGTCTCCCATAATTCCATTATCAAGTCAACAAATCAGTCAATGCTCGCAATGCTCGTAATCTCTCGGAATATTCCCCTCTTCTTATCAACAAGAATCGCCGTTCAAAATGCTCAATTGATGATGGCCAAAATCACTCCTTGTATCCACTCTTGACAATTTTATTTCAGGACTAAGAGGAGTATTTCCGATAGACCAACTCAATCTGCAGAAGTGTCAGTACAAAACGACGCCAAATATAGAGCTGCCCCATCGCTAGTCGACTCCGGTCACAGCGGCTCATTTCCTCAAGACCCAAGGCTGTCCAAGACATCTTCACATCTTCAATCATTACTATCCTTAGACAGCTGCTCTTCTCCTTTTGTGGAGGAAAATAACAACATTTTGTCTCATTTTGAGCCGTGAAAATTTGGGTTGTCCCAAATGCTGGAGAATTACCCAAAACAGACATGTCACGTGCTCGTGCGATAATCATCTCGACTCTCTTTCCTCGACTTCAATCGACATCATCCCATCATCTCTGTTCAATGGGCTCTTCGACTACCTACACCTCGTCATTAAAATACTGAAATGCCATTGTCAGGTTGAAAGCCATGCGTAACTCTATGGTTTCACATATTCTGGGTTCAACAAGATCGTTAACACAGACTTGATTCATGCTGTCGATCAGACGATAACTGCCACTAATAAGGATTATCATCTGAGGGATGGATTCTGATTGGACTGGACAGTCTGAGATCATATCATCCTGAAGAGACTACTGCATACCAGGTTTTCGAACTCGACTATTGTGTTTGCTTGAGCTATTTATTATCTATTAGTTGCTAATATAGGTATGCAATGCGTCCAACAGGCTTTCCACTTCCGATGCTTTTTGAGCCATGCCTATAGTGAATACTTGACTTTGATCGATACTCGTGATATATCCTTCCAAGTCCATCACTGGGACATTTTACTCTTATTACGAATACGTGCCCCATAAATATACAACAGCAACGGAATGGGTATCAAAAGAGCTCCCACACACCCTAGCAGGGTGCAAGCCCATTCCACGCCTAATCCATCGAACTGAAATCTAGTCAGCATGACCCTTTCAACACCATGGAGACTATTCTTACCATGTAGGTTGCAAAAAGAGGAAACACAGCTCCTGCAATAGATCGAAGAAAGGTATGTGCTGCCACTGCCGATGCGGCTCTGTTCCTCATTTAGCCATGTCTTCCCAAACTTCCTGGTGATGAAGCTCACCTCTTTGGAAAAGCCTCTACTAGGTATGCCAACGACGGCAAAAACATCGTCAACAGCCCAAATCCTGTCAGCAATCCCGACAACGTCGGAACAATCCAGTGCACACTCTGCTTATACCCCGACCACCCCAGCCAGAATAATCCCGCTGAAAATGATGCTGCCCCGGGGATAGCTACAGGAAGTCGCCATTCAGGCATCATCACGCCCCCAGTCTGCTCCATCTTTCGCAAAACCCACGGCTGTGTAGCAGCCACCCCAGCGGCACCAAACAGCTGGCCCACGATGACCCCGATATACGGCAATCCACCTACCCCAGGGTTCATTCCGTGGGTTTTCTGAAAGATGATTGGATAAGCTGTCAGGAAGAGGTACAAAAGGCCGTACACAAATGACGCAAATACACTCATGCACAGCACGATAGGGTCTCGAACGAGCATCTTAAGCGGTAGACCAAGATACTCTGTGACAATGGCCTTCGGATCAAGACGCAGTTCCTCTTGCTGGGCCCTCATTGACCAATCACCTGTCTCACGACGCAATTGATCGGCCTTCTTGGCCAGTATTATAGGTTGGTATGTCTCATGGAGAAAAACGACCAGCAACAAAAGTGCAGCTCCCCCAAGAATACCGGGTATATATGCCGTCCATCGCCAGCCTAGCGAACTGTTCATAACGGTGAACCCGCCAATAAATGGGGCCGCGAGAGGTCCGATAAAAACAGTCAGACAAAACATGACAATGGCGATACCACGCTGCTCCGGCGAGAACATGTCCGCATATGCGGCACCCGCCAGAGTCAAAGGTCCGGCACCGAAGAATCCGCTAAAGTAACGAAGGATGAAGAGGGATTGAAGATCTTTTGACACAGCAGTGGCGAAGCAGAAGACTGTGAAGCCAAACATGGATACAACCAGTGCTGGGTATCGACCTTTGAGCTCGGAGAAGGGGCCAAAGACTAGCGGACCGGACGCGAAACCGAGGACGTACAGTGATATACCCAGCGTGCAGACCTCTTGGCTGATGCCATATATGACCATAAGGGATGGCATAGCGGCAGAATAGATACTGCTGGCCATTGCGACGATCATGGTGGTGAGGCCTAGTAATACTGAGATGTACACCCTATAATTCTCAATGAGTTGTCCTTAACGACTAGATCAACACATACCGTTTTTTCATGGGCCAGTTGAGAGGGTTGAGAGGGTCATCAGGACCCTCAAAGTCGACATACTTTTCCAGTGCCATGTCGACCTGCTATCACGACATGAAACTGAGAACGAACTTCATACCAGGAAAAAGAAGAAAGGGAAAAGAGAAAATACAGCAAGCAGGTTTTTATTCCCGAACCCTTCCCTTCCTTACACGACCTTCAATCCAATTTTAACATTATGCACCTAGCATAAGTCGCGCTATACACAGCCAGCCTTAATAGATCTGTCATAACTGCTTGGTGAACAACCATGCCACGCCTTGCCAAGGACCACAGAGTGCTGGCGCCTGTGGACCAAATTCATACTATATAGTTATCAAGTGGATATAAAAATCGGTGTAAGCCGCACTCCGTACCAATAGACAGCGAAGTGGCATGCCACCAGTGGTCCGATTATGCTATATATTCGGCATGCCGAGGCAGATTAGTGATCTAACTTGCAGCGCAGAGCACCTGATATGGTTACCAACTCGTCTAATGATCAATACAGTGATCAGCATAGTAGAATTAAGAGCCAGACATAGCTTCACCGGATGAACATCAACGATACACTAAACTCTGATGACAGATAGGGCTGCAGATTCAAAACACTCGATACAGTCAGTAAAACTGTGATACACAATCATTCTCTTCGAACAAGTGGATAACATCACATGTTAAGTGCGAAGCAATCATAATATTACCCACCTAAGAATAACCCAGAGTCCATTCATTTATTCTGGTGTACACTCCGAGCCGAAGATTACATCTCGGGGTACCGTTGTATTTTTCACCATCCGGGCCGATTTTCCATCCATGTTCAGCAATCAGCGGTACACAATGCTGCACAGATCGAGATTTTATTCTTTATTAATGAGATTTGGTTACACGGCTGCTATATGCTTTTTATTTATTTATAACTATTTATTTATGTAAAGGGTTATCCCGCAGCTCTATATACTCTTAAAGTGGTTCTGTCAAGGCTGTATTTAAGCGTAATCAAGACCGTATGACGGGATCCACATCACATGCAATCTGATAACAAGACAATAATCACATGCAACCAAAATCAGTATCACAAGCTTCTCTTCTCTCATCATTCATATTTATTCATTCTATCTATCGTCAAAATAACATAAACCAAGAATACCATTCCGTATATCATAAGGGTAAAGTAAAGTAAGTCCATCTCATACAATAATAAAAATCACGGCGTTTGCGCCCCCTCTCCAATCCCCATCAGACCCCCCGCAAGCCCATTCATCCTGCGATCGAGTAGATCCTCCTCGCTCGGAAGACTGTGTAGGCTTCTCTCCCTTTTACGGACGGGAAAGGGGCTCTCGGGCCCGGGCCCGGACCCGGGCGTGTTTGTGAAGTAGTCGTTTGGGGGGAGGGAGATCTTCAACGGGGTGATTCGGTCGCGGCGGCTGAGTGTGCTGGCTGCTCTGCCTCTGGATGGGCGTTTGGTGCGCTGGGATGAAGGTGGTGGGTTGGGAGGGTTCGGTCCCGTGGGGGTTGCTTGGTTGGTGTTAGTAGGATGGGAGGGGGATTTGGGGTCAATGTCGATGTCGATGTCCTCTGTTGGGGAGAGGGTCATTTCGAGGGGTTTATCTTCGTCTGCGGAGGACTCGCCTGTGAGGGTGCGTTTGTGGTTGCGTGGTTTGCTGTTTTCATTGTCGTCGTTGTTGTTGCGGACTTCTGCCTGGGGGTAGAAGTTGGGGGTATTGTAGAATGATTGCATGAGATTCGCCGAGGAAGATGACCTCTTTGCGTCCGCTACTTCGAAGAGATCCCGAATCCACACTGCGCATTTATTGATATGTTTCCAGCTGTCCGGAAAGAAGTTGGCCATCTGCATAAATCCGTGAGAGAGACCGGGAAGTAAAGATACTTCCACATGATCCTTTTCATCGAACATCCGCTGAGACTTCTCCAGACCTAGTTCTTGTCGCTCCTGGAACTGGTGCAGTTTTGCTTGTCGGATTCTGCCTGCGAAGATGACCGTGTCGTCGACTAGTGGGTCGCGTTCGCCGGTGATGAAGTACGTCTTGGGGAATCGGGCTAGTAAAGCTTCAGGGGCTAGGATAGGAGAGAGTAGAAAGTCGGTACTGAAGTCGGGACGATTATGAGGTCCGATGTAGAGGATAATCATTGCTCTCATCATCTCGGGCGTGAGGATTCGATCGTGAACATACGAGATCATCGAAGAGACAGCCAACCGGGTTCGGATCTGTTTCGGTTGATGTTCTGTAAGGGCGGCTGTCTGGATCGCGAGGTTCTCTGGCTGTTGCAGGTCCTTTTCAAGAGCCTTTGATGCTTTCTCTGCTACATTTCCAGCTTCCAGATCCGGTCCATACGCTAGGTCGCCAAGGTACTCCTCTGAGGGAGCCGGGGAGGCAAATGGAGTCAGTTTGTGATAGTCCTGGTTTTTTCTTCGGAGGACGTTCTTGTTCCTCTGACGTGTACTTTTCTCCTGAATCAACGACATCTGCTCCTCTGTCATCCAGCTTTCCACACGCATGTTCAACGACGGATACGCCAGAACCAGACCATCGGGTGGTGGGATCACAACCTCGCCTTGCCACCGTGGTGCATCCGTGCTACCAGACTGCAGAGCCATCAAAACCATCCCAGTGGCAAGATTCGCTCCCGCGCTGTCCCCGGTTACGACAATCTTCGGCCGGGTCTTTCCACTCAACCCCAGACAGCGACCACGGGTGGTGACAATCGTATGATAGACATCGTAGCACTCGTTCAACGCATATGGATATGGGAACTCTGGCGCCTTTTTATAATCGAGACTCAGGATTGGCACTTTGGTCTTTCCTGCCCAGGAAAGAAGTCGGTCCTCTGCACTTCTGGGGTTCATCGCCACATATCCTCCCCCGGGAATATCCAGGACGATGCAGGTCTGTTCCCGCAGCGCACTCAAAGGACCGTCAAAGTAGAGCCATGCATTTGTGGGCTCATCATAGACCGACTGCCTGGGACGTTTAATTCGGATTGCTCGGGGAGAGTATCGAGTAAGACGTGGCCGTGCCAGACCTGCCAGGATCCAGAGATACGGCGTCGTTCCTTTATTCCACGACACTCGCAGATGTTCGACTGTTAATGTCGCTCGAACTCGACGAACCTTTTCATCAGCCTGCTCCGCGGCGAAAAGATAGTAGATCGTAAACATAAGCGAGGCAATATCTCGAATCCACTTTGGTTTGATTTTCATTGCGGTCCAAAACCCCGCATCCAGCGCTGTGGTGATCCATGTTGCGCGGAAGAACGAACGAGAGTAAAGATTCGCCAGTGGCTCAGGACATTCCAAGCCGACGATCTTTGCAAAGTTCCGGCTGACGTAGAGCCATAGGAATATAGCGACTGTGGTTTGCCAGACAGTTACTTTTTCAGAAAGACGAGAGGATAGGTTGCGAAGGACTGGAGGGCCATGTTTGCTTCCTCTGTTTATATTAGCAAAACGATCACTTTGATAACATACGAGAAGATCTGAATACCTGAAGAGATAAAGAGACCAAAATGCCACTACCGCAAAGACCTGTATTTTGCGAAATTTGGTCGACGGTCTTCCAAGAACGTGGTCTGAGAAGTCAGTATCATTTTGGGAAAACAGACGACGGAGACCTTACCTATCATTATTCTGATAAAAGACCCCCAGTAGCCTTGTTGGAAGCTCTTGATGCCTAACCAGATTACTGCACAAGGCTCGGATATGTAGTAAGACGATAGCAGCTAGAGACCAATCCAAGATAATCTGACAGGAATAATACCGACAGAATCTCAAGGTGATAATATCTGAGGATATATATCCAGAAAA
The DNA here is from genome assembly GCA_019976455.1 of Aspergillus sp. 'subgen. Cremei'. Taxonomy (NCBI): domain Eukaryota; kingdom Fungi; phylum Ascomycota; class Eurotiomycetes; order Eurotiales; family Aspergillaceae; genus Aspergillus; species Aspergillus sp. 'subgen. Cremei'. The sequence goes on from JAFBMR010000002.1 coordinate 590,357, forward strand.
GAGAGGATAAGAATAGACGAAAAAGAAAAATAGCGGCGTCAGCCAGCCATGCTATCCAGAGTAATCGGCGGCAAACAATCAGGACCCCAACCAAGAGAATCAATCACAAGTGGCTGAACACGAACAAACAGCAGTCAATAGTGCCAGGGACGGTATCCATATTGTGGATATCTTCTTCCTTTCATAAACGAAAGAGAAGAAAAGCGAAGGAAAAGAAGCAGAGAGCAGTGTTTGGGTCAAGGCGGGAGAATGCGCATGTGAATGTCCCCACTTGGAAGGAGAGAGGAAGAAGCGCAACAGATGAGAGGGCAGATATTATTAATTAATTAAAACGATGGCTAAAATGGAGAAGCAGAACTATTGACTTGCTCTGTAATTGAAATAAGTAATAAATGTTTCTACTAAGCCATCTAGCTCCCATATCGAGTACTACCATCTATCCAAATCGAGTCCTGTACATTATCACATGTCAATCCCATGACGCCATAAGCGCATGCACCTGAACAAGTCAGACGCCGATGGACAGGCTGTACAGCATTGGCCTATATACTCATTGGACTATACATTATAGCTTGCGGCAGTAATCTCTCCCATGCGCAGTCTGCCAATCACACAGCCACACTTCAAACACCATGCTAACAAACCCAGCAATGCAGATGCCTCCCGAGTCACTAACTGTCGTGGCTCCAAGAGAAAACTCGCGGTCTTCGATGGGAACGCGATCTCCAATCTCCGCAAACGTGTTGACATAGACTAGTCCACCCAGAAGCCCCTCCCAGAAGATGATCGCAAAGATGATATATACGTTGGGGATAAAGTTAAATAAGGCATGCAGGGTCAACACGGCTAGATTCACCACCTGAAGGATGGAGGGCAGATACAGGTTGTGGATACGGAAAAATGGGGTCGATGAGCGTGAGATGAAGACGCCAACCTGGTAGATCGCATTGTAGGTCGGGTAAAACGCACGGAAGTGCTCAAATGGCGTTTCTTTAAGCGGGAAGAGCATAGTCGGGGAGACTCCCTGGTTGATGGTGTACTCTGCGATAAATACTAGTAGAAGTGGAAGCATACTAGATCCCCGTTGTGAGTACACATTGTCCCGGGTACTTGGAAGCACAGAAAACCTACAATGGAAAGAAGAGTCCCTGAACGCGACGCAGATTTATCTTGATATTCTCCCATCCGAGAGCACCACGGGCCGACTGGACTGATTTCCGGTCCTCTGCCTCGCGAACCGAGGATCCGAGCAATCCGTCATGCTCACCGTGCATTTCACGGTCGTCCTCGCCACCAAGCTCACGAGGCTGTACCAATTGTTCATTCTCCCCGACGGATTGATATTTAGGTACTACCGAGAGCAGCTGTGATCGTGGCAACACTGCGAAGAAGCTCACCAGCATGACAGCCGGCAAGCACGCCGACGCCAACAGGGTTGTTCTAGCACTCAATCCCATCGACGTGGTGGCGAGTGCATATGCCCCGGCTCCAACCAGTCCCGCTGCACCTGTACCACTTCCCCAAGCTGCCAGACTGAACGGTCCATAGAAATGGGTCAAACCGACAAAGCTCAGTTCTCCACCGCCACTCGATAAGCTGGCCAGAATGATTCCCGCGATTTTGCTCGATATCGTGCCACCATCTTCGTATGAGGGACTCAATGCGACTGCCAGCATGCCAACAGCCGAAAGGAATACAAAGATCAAGGTCCGAAGCGAATACGGTACCACATGGATGAAGTGCGGGGCGACGAGCTTTGTCAGAAACGAGGGAATGACATCGGCAAGAAGAATGAGGCCCTTGGGAATGCTCGGCCCGACCAAATCGAGGGCCGCAGAGAGAATGATCACATAGAGGACGTTGTTGATTAAGCCTGTTCAGAGCGTCGCAAGATGTTAGCGGTCAAGATAAGACACTCTGAATGCGACGTCACAAGGCAATCCATCGATCAGCTTACCAAACAGCCAGAATGCGATGCAGACTCTCGGGTCAGCACCGCTGAATATGGCCTTGAACCGTTCGCGAAAAAGTGCCCATGAGGATGATGGTGCTCCTGGGAGAGGTAACATGGGTGCTTCCTCTGTTTCGGATGCCCGAGGCATAACAGAGAGTGAGGGTAGTTAGTAAATGCTACAGTCAGTGGGACAGTCCCAGAAAACAAGAGAATTAGTAACAGTCAATCTAAACGAGAAACCATGAACATCATATCAGTTGACAGAATAATTGCCTTGCAGAAGTTGAGCATCAGAAGTTGGATCGTCGCAGGTTGCGTGTCAGATAAGATAGAGGACAACCCGTGACCGGATGACATCGATGCCTTGGTGCCTCATATTGATAGGCTACGTTAGATGTTGGAAGTGAAGTAGAAGCAAATACCAACGTAAATATCACTTGAAAAACTCGCTTTTGGTCTATTTAACTTCTAATGAACCCATAGTAAAGACAGAAAATAGAAACCAGCAAAATGGGCATGGATCGACAACACCCGCCAGAAGCCGCTGAGGTTGATAAAATCCAAAAAAAAAAAAAAAAATTGAGAAAACTATACAACACCCATTAGCTTGTCGTGGGAAAAACCTCTTTCAATGGGGAATAATTCTATTGTATATAATTAAAAATCAAAGTCTATTGCTTAGCAACAACAGCTTCCAGGGCCTGCTCGAGGATCTTGAGACCAGTCTTGATCTGTTCCTCAGTGATGTTCAAGGGAGGAACAAAGCGGAGACAGCCGTCGCCAGCAGTGATGATCAAGAGTCCTCTCTCACGGGCGGCACCGATCAATTCAGCGGCGTTGGCCTTGAAGGAATCAGAAAGCTGGAGACCCAGGATGAGACCGCGACCACGGATCTCTCCGACGATATCGGGGTACTTCTTCTGCAGGTCCTGGAAGCCCGCAACAAACAGAGCGGACTTCGTCTGAACCGAGTTCTGCAGCTCGGAAGATGCGAGACGCGAGACAATGTGGTGCGCAACACGACAGGCAAGGGGGTTACCGCCAAAGGTGGTTCCGTGGTCACCAGTCTTGATGTGCTCGGCGACAGTCTTACCAGAGACAATTGTAGCGCCGATGGGGATACCGTTACCAAGAGCCTTGGCGGTGGTCAGGATATCAGGGTGGGCTGCCTCACCAGAGGTGGGTGCCAGGGAAGGATGGCCATGGGCCCAGAAAGTACCGGTACGGGAAAGACCGCACTGGATCTCATCGAAGATCAGAACAGCACCGACCTCGTCGCAGCGCTTGCGCAGAGCGACAAGGAACTCGGGGGTAGCCATGTTAACACCACCCTCACCCTGGATGGGCTCCACGATCACACCACAGGTCTTGTCTGTGATGAGGGTCTGGAGCTGCTCGACATTGTTGTAGTCACCGTACTTGAAACCCGGAATCATAGGAGAGAAGGGAGTCTGATACTTGGGGTTGGGAGTAGCGGAGAGAGCGCCCATAGTACGGCCGTGGAACGAATTGTGGAAGGAGACAAATTCATGCTTTGCGCCCGAGGGATCAATAGAGCGGCCGACCTTGCGGGCGAACTTGATGGCAGCCTCATTGGCCTCAGTTCCAGAGTTGGAAATGAACACCTGCGAAGCATCGCGCATAGCACCGGACTCCCGGGTCAATGTGATCAACGACTTGCTAAGGGCACCGGTCCAGGGGTTGTGGTAAAGGTTGGATGCATGAAGAAGTGTCTCGGCCTAGATAAACCAATTGAAATCAGCATCAGATCCTCAAAAGTAATCAATCCAACATCGCCAAGTACACACCTGCTCGGAAATGATCTGTGCGATCTCCGTGTCACAGTGACCAAGAGAATTGACGGCAATACCAGCCGTGAAATCGAGGTAGCGTCTGTTCTCCATATCCCACAGGTAGCAGCCTTGTCCCTTCATCATCATAGGAGCCGGTCGGACGTAAGTAGGGACCATGAATGGAGCTCGTTCCTCGATGAAAGCCATTGTCGCCGAATCCGCAGCAGGGTCGGGGTTGGGCAAAGATGCCTCCTTCTGCCATTATCATTATTGTCAGTACCATACACCGATACCATTTCGTAGAAACCCACCTTGACTTGCTTCTTCGCATCCTGAGGAATGTTGGAAGCGACCGATGCGAATCGTCGCTGGATCGGTGACTCAATGCTAGGAATGACTCGCTTTGCGAGAGGCATTCGCCTCGAAGCGACACGCAAGAATGACATCGCGGATTAGAAAGAAAGGGACTGGTTGGTGGAATTGAAGGAATCGAGGTGCCAATTTAACCAGGAAAGAAGAACAACCCCCACAACCAGAGATGCAAGAAGCAGAAATTAAAGGGACAATGTCAACAAGAAAGTCGTGGGAGCCAAAAAGTTGTGAGTCGCGATATCGGGGCAAGCCGCTTATCGCGCACCGAGCGGGTTTGCGTCCATCTCCGCCACTGCCTCGTTTTCTTCGATTCTCATTTATTTCTCCCCTGGTCGCCAACCTCGGTTCTCATTCGCATAGTTTCTGAAAAGCTTAGGCCTTAGTCTCAAAAAAAGGCAAGCATGGCCTTCTCACTCGCTTCTCGTCGGGCTTTTAATCCCTCGTTCTCATCTCGAATCCTCGCTCGGAGCTTCTCTACCCCCACGGCTCTCCGCAGACCAGCAGACGACGAAAAACCATCCTTCGCATTCAAGAGTAGCCCAGCTCCCCCCAGACTTCCCAAGGAAGAACAGGAAATCTTCGAAGAGCTCCAGAAAAAGTCCACCGGGGCTTTCAGCACCCCCCAAACAGCCCCCAAAATCAACCAATCGCCCCATTCCGAAGCTACCGAGACAGGCGAGGGCGAGGAACTGCACCCGGATATTCGAATGGGTGTCCAGCCTGAATTCGAGGGCGAAAAGAACCCGAAGACTGGAGAAGTTGGAGGTCCGAAGAACGAGCCGCTACGATGGGGTGCTGAGGGCGACTGGAGCTACAGCGGACGTGTCACCGATTTTTGATGGCCGTGTCGATATCGTGTACAATTCAATGGATCTATCGAATCTACGAGGGAGATGAGTTGATACTTGGCATAAAATGGCGTTGGTTATATGATCTACTGGGCTCTGTTTTAAAAGAAAGCCCAGATCTTCGAAAGGTCGAATCACCAACTTCACAGCGCATCTCTCGACAAAGGGAAAGGGGAAAGGATACAGGAAGGTGGTGGTAATATTAGTAGGCAAAGTAATATAAAAAAAAAAAAAAAAAAAAAAAAAAAAGAAAAAGAACCCGCGAACGAACTCTACGAGGGACAGTATAGCAACTATGCTAACGCCACACACATACCCTAACAGCTGAAGCCAGTATTATTGGGACTGCCCTGGGCGCGGTTCGAACAGGGATCGTTGGCCACAGCAGCGCAGAGGTTGCCCTCTACGCCACAGAGTGGTCTGATTACCTAGTAAGGGAAGACGTAAAATATAAGGGAAGATTTGGGCTGCTGCCTATACCTTGTGTCATGATGATTGAATCTACTCTGTTGGATGGATAAGAGCTAGTAGATGAGGTAGCTCACGAAGACATCGAGTCCTCGAGAACAAAAGATGCGTTTGAATATCTGCGACTGGTATCAGGTGGGCAAAGCAGTGCAGGAGAACTATCCAAACTGCTTCTGGAAAATGATTAGCAAGTAAATTTAGAGGGAGAAACTTGCATGGTCTTTTGCTTTTTGCTATAACTATAGCTATGTATATTAATAAGACTACAAAGTACATATAATTGGCATTTTTACTCCATCGGTGGCGAGGAATATCCTCCAACGGACCATACTTGGGATAATAACCTGTGATACTTCGACAACATTGGACAATGATTCGTATACACATGGAAATCACAGATCACATACCAGGCGCGAGAGTGATATGAGTTGACATTTGACTGGGGAAGGACATGAGAGGAACTACAAACGCATTGACTTCGCTTTTCCAACAAAGTCGCAACATGCATCCTCCCTTAAGAACACTGCAATGAATATAGGTACAGCTCTCAAGATAAGAAGCATTCAAAACCAGCATATGACTACCCTAGAGTCTTGCAAGGGTCGCCTTACCAGCCCTACTCTCGTTAAAGCGGCCCAGCTCGCCACTAATCCAGGAACCAATTCTTGACATCTCCTCTAGGCTAATACCAGTATGCATACCGAGACCATGGAGAGTGTGGACAAGATCTTCTGTCGAGACGTTCCCAGTCGCACCTTTAGAGTATGGGCAGCCACCAAGACCACCAACGCTGCTGTCGAATATCCGAATCCCATGTTCTAAACCCACAATTGTATTGACTAGGGCTTGGCCATATGTGTCATGGAAATGGAGTGCCAGATCGTTGGGTTGAATTCCGGCCGCCTTGAGTGCCTGGAGCAGCTCGAGTGTACGGGGAGCCGTTCCCATGCCTGTGGTATCCGCAACGGAAACCTCGTCGGCTCCCATTTCAAGCAGGGAGGCTGTGATATCAGCGACCTTCGCTGGTGAAACATCGGGCCCTTCATATGGACAGCCGAGGGCAACGGATACGTAACCTCGGACTCTGATATTTTTGGTCTTGGCCAACGACACAATAGGGTTAATGCGTTGTAAGGACTCGTCGATAGTGCAGTTTGTATTTGCCTTGGAGAATGCCTCTGTTGCTGCAGCGAAAAGCGAGACCTCTGTAGTAGTGGCAGGCTTTGATTCCGACCCGGTCGTCTCTGCAGGAACACCTGTCGAGTCCATGATTTTGATGAGATTCTCAAGCCCCTTGACGTTGGGCACTAGGTAGTTGTATGCGATTGCATGGCGTGACTCTGGCGGGGTCTGAAGGAGAAATTCACAAATCTCTGCTGTACTAGCCATCTAAGAAACAAAAACGATTAATTCACCATGCCTTCGAAATCCCTGCCAAAGGCTGTAGCTAGAGAATACACACCTGGGGTACCCATTTTGCAGGGACGAAGGAGCCAGCCTCAATTGTTGTCACGCCCGTATTTGCCAGCTTCTTAATGAGCTGGAGTTTTGTCTCAAGTGGGATAGATTTCTTTTCATTTTGCAGCCCATCTCGTGGACCAACTTCGACGATGCGGACATGGTCCGAAGTTAACCGCGCCTCCGTCGCATAGCTTCGAACAGCTGGGGCAGCTCGAAGGGCGGAGAACAAGCGTAATCTTGGTCGGAACGCTATCATATTGAAGATGCTGAGGATGATGAATAATGTCAGATTTAACAGAGCTTGAAACCGAATCTAGGAAAAGAATAGCCTCGAGACAGCTCTGGAGTGGCTTTGATGATCTGAAGCCGAGATGCGGAGAAGCAAAGAGTGGGGAAATCCACGGATGCAATTGACAGAAGATCATGTGAGGTCATTCCTATATACTAAGCCTATTTTGGATGTGATCTATATATCTTCGTTTTTACGTATAAGTAGCTAATGTGATGAAGTATTCTTGAGTTTCTGCTAAGATATATCAATTTTATGAGAATAAAGGATGTCAGAAACGGCGAGACTGTCGAAAGAGAAGCTTGACAAAAGTGCGTATGATGATGATCCTTCAGAGTTGTTCGAGGCTAAGATGTGCATGAATAATATCACTGAAATATTCCACCAGAAGAGACAGCTGGACGTCTTCCTGTCGGCGTCCAACTACCTGAATGGAAGTAGGTGCATCTTTGTATGCCTCGGGACCCGTGTCTAATGAATCATGGGTGGTTAGTACAGACATGAGTTTTCAGTTTGACAGCAAGCATTTAACCCTACATAAGGAAGAGTAGGCTGCATCATCTGTTCCGTATTTATGAGCGGTATCTGGAATATCACCTGGTTTTACAGTGTCGATGGGGATAACAGCCGCTGGGTTGTCTAGATAATTCCATATCGCTGTGTAATTGAGGGACGTCCATGTATTGTGTGGGACTGCAGTGTGAGGTGCGCTGGGCATGACGATTGCATCAAGCTCAAGGTCATTCCATATCTTGAGGTATTGCTCTTTGTGCTCATCGCGGATGGCATTAAAGCATGCAATGTCGTCTAGGGTAGCTGTCGGACTCTCTTTTACTAAATTTAGGGCAATCACAGATGGCACTAGAGGGTCGCCGGCCCTAACAGTAGTGTCCATAAAGAACTAAAGACAGAGTCAGCCTGTACAACATAGATTATGGTAGTCGTAATGCTATGCAAACCATACCTTTGTGCCATCCATTGTGAAGTTTGCCAAAATATTCTGTGCTATGGCGTCGATCTCAGGAAGCTGAATAGGAACGACTGTGATTCCAGAAGCTTGCAGCGCTGAGACAGCTTTTTGTAAAGCCCTCCGTTGCGGAGGGACAACAGTGAAATGCCCATCATCTTGGGCCACCCCTATTCGAATATGGCCAGTATCCACCATTCTTCTGCAAGCACCCTCTGGCCATGATAGGTTGACGCACTGACTGTCATACCTTACAGGGTGCGCCTTCATTATACACTCGAGGAGATAACGACAAGCTCGCGCAGAAGTTGCCATAGGTCCCGCTACAGGAGTGATGTATGGCAGACCTGGAGCTGAAGGATTCTTTTGACCCCCAAAAGGAACAACTCCAGCACTTGGACGGATCCCGTATATTCCGCACGCCGCAGAAGGTATGCGAACTGACCCAGCAATGTCTGAGCCTATCCCAACGACACTACCACGTAGGGCAAGCAAGGCTGCTTCACCACCACTAGACCCTCCGGCAGTTAAGCTAGTATTGTGGGGGTTCAGCGTGCGACCCCAGACATTGTTGTCCGAGTCTGCTGTCATCATAGTCTGGGGAAGATTTGTTTTGCAGTAGAAGACAGCTCCAAGCTTGCTTAGAAGAGTTACAAGTGCGGAGGGAGATGTTGCTGGCTTATTTGCGAAGGCGATGTAACCAATCGTGGCATCAAAGCCGGGGATCTCAAAGGCATCCTTCAGCGAGATAGGCAAGCCAAAAAGGGGGCCTAGTGCCGTTGGGTTATTATGACGGAGGGCATCGAGAGATCTGGCACGTTCGAGAGCCATGTCAAACATGATTTCAGTGAGGCAGTTTGTCTAATATGTGTCCATCCAAGCTTCGCACCAGGATCAAAGCAATCGAACTGACCAGCTGTAAAGCAATTGCAGCCCTCTTACAGAAAGCAACTGCCACGGCTTCAACTGAGTATTTTCCATCCTTCATCAGGTTCACCAGATCCACCGCATCGTAGTTTGATGTGATGTCGATCTCCTCTTCTGTCAGAATCCCACATGTTGAGGGAACATCGAGGACATTCTTGCCCTGGGGGAAATCAGATGCTTTGAGCTTCCATGCGGAGGGAATCAAACTATCACGATGTGCCTGTTTCTGTTGGCTGATTTTCTGCCAATTTGGCACATCTTCAGGCTCCGTCATACTGAGATGGCGCAAAGCAATTATTAGTGAGGAGTGATGCAGAAGTTGATCGTGGCATGCACCCCTCTATGCTCTCCGCAGTGTATCATCGTGATGCAAAAGAGGCGGATTCATTACGATGAGCGGAGTATCTCTCCATATTGCACAATATGCTGTATATCACAAGGAAGCCTAAAGCCATAGCATTGGATATCCCAGTCCATCTTCGTAGGATCAATTCATGCTGGTCACTTGCTGTGCCTTGATTCCCTGGATACGGCAGGGGGCGGGGGGTTCATCTCATTATTCCAGGAATAGAGTATCGATATATCCATATCAACTAGCTCATTTCCAGAAAATGTAATCTGACGATCTTTAAGATCCTCTTGATCCTCTAGGAAGTTGTCGCTTCCTGTCGATCTGTTATCGATGCTGAGATAAGAACCCCACTTAACCCCTCTTAGTCAGGAAGAAATGGATTTCATCCCACCAAGACAGTTTGACATTCGTTTGGACCGGCATTTCGCAGACAGTCGTTGAATCGCCCATTTTACACATTAATTCAAATTATGGAAGACTCGAATTCCACTGCCAACGGCAATCTTCGGCAGCCCAAGAAGAGATTTGTTGGACGACGAACAGCCGATGCTCAGGCACAGAAAGAGGCTTCTTCCACGCAAAAAGATGTCGAGACCACGAGCATTCAAAAAGGTCAGTAGAAACTCACTGGCACATACCTGAGAATAAGTTCTGATATCTCGACAGCCGCTCCAAGGAGAAACCCCCGAACCCTGAATCAGGTCCCTCCAGAGATCCTCGAAGACCCCGAAATCCAAGCCGCGATCGAGCTCCTGCCCAAAAACTATTCGTTTGAAATTCCCAAGACAATCCATCGCGTGCGCAGCTCTGGCGCAAAGAGAGTGGCTCTACAGTTCCCCGAAGGTCTTCTCATCTTCGCGACCACCATCTCCGATATCCTGACACAGTTCTGTCCCGGTATCGAAACCCTCATCATGGGCGATGTCACCTACGGCGCCTGCTGCATCGACGACTACACAGCCCGAGCCCTGGGCTGTGACCTCCTCGTCCACTACGCTCACAGCTGTCTCATCCCCGTCGACGTGACCAAGATCAAAACCCTCTACATCTTCGTCGACATCAGCATCGACACCTCGCACCTGATCGCCACGCTCGAGCGCAACTTCCAACCAGGCAAGACCATCGCGACCGTCGGCACAATCCAATTCAACGCCACCCTCCACGGCCTGAAACCCGTCCTCGAACGCGCCGGCTTCAAAGTCGTCATCCCCCAAATCACCCCGCTCTCCAAGGGCGAAATCCTCGGCTGCACCTCCCCACAACTCTCCACCGAAATCGACCTCCTCCTCTACCTAGGCGACGGCCGCTTCCACCTCGAATCTGCCATGATCCATAACCCCACTCTCCCCGCCTACCGCTACGATCCGTACTCGCGCACCCTCTCCCGCGAGTCCTACGAGCACGACGAAATGCACACCCTCCGCCGCGACGCCATCTCCGCCGCCAAAGGCGCCAAAAAATGGGGCATCATCCTCGGCGCCCTCGGCAGACAGGGTAATCCCAACACCATGGCTATGATTGAGAATCATCTCAACGACCGCGGTATCCCCTTCGTCAACCTCCTGCTTAGTGAAATCTTCCCCGGGAAGTTGGCTTCCATGTCGGATGTTGAGTGTTGGGTGCAGATTGCCTGTCCGCGTCTGAGTATCGATTGGGGATATGCATTCCCACGGCCGCTGCTTACGCCGTACGAGGCGTTGATCGCTTTGGGTATCAAGGAGAACTGGGACACGGCCAATAAGGGCATCTACCCGATGGACTTTTATGCCAAGGATGGATTGGGGAGGACAAAGCCTGAGCAGGCAATCCGTGGTGCTGCTTGATTGTACATTTTGCAGCAAAATAAGTCAAGAGAAGGACGGCGTTTCTGCAATTCCATTTAGACGGATATGCATCATAATCTTGAATCTTGGGCGTTAGGTGAGCGGGTTTTCCTTTTCTTGATCATGTTTTATACAACCAAAAAAGTCTCTGCCAAATGGATATACCCTGTGAATTTATTTCATTTCTTCACAAGGCAAAATAAAAAAGAAGTTATTTAAATATTACATACAAGATTTCCTTATTCGTCACGGCAGCATATCTCGGCATTACCCCCTCACTTCATCGGGACTGTCCGTGTTGAAGTCACTGGGACTTCCTCGCCGTAGAGATAGAACACTCTTACTGGCCAACTCATCTGCTGTCCGTTCTGCTGCACGCCATCGTGTGACTGCCTGTTCAACATCATCGAACATCTCATGGGTATCTTTGATGATGCCGCCTTCGTCCACTTCGGGGACCTGTGTGCTTTCTCTAGATCCGCTGTCACTGATCATCGGGAAAGCAGGTCCGAACCCGCGTTGAGGGATGGGATTGAACATGATGGCGTTGGCGAACATACGGATCAACTCCTTCTCCAGCTGTGCTGAGTTCACAACTCCTTTGGGAGGAATGACGTCTTCCGTCTTCTGCAGTATGAGGACAGCATTCTTAGACGGTGTCCCGGCATTAGGTACGGGAGATTCTCCATCCGCAACGGGTGTGTTTGCTGCTTCAGTGGCAGCGGCTACGCCCTTACTTCCCTGGTGGATAGAAGACTTGATCGATTTCAGGTCCTGGGGTCGGTATATGAGATCTCGATACCCGGGAGCGTCACGTTCGGTCAAGGGCTTGGTGAATATCGACGCATGCTTGTGCATAGTGACATCGTTCATGATTGGTGCACCAGTCCGCGGGAAGTTACGTGCACACAGCACATATTGAGTCGAATCAAGGCGGCTGAGTTCAGCTTGAAGGATGTCTGGTTCTGGGGCTTCGCTCGGCTCGCGTTTGCGTTTGGGTCTTCCCCTCCCTGGTCGTTCTTCGGTCTGAGATGACGCTGTCGCCCCTCTGCGACCCGAGGTAGCTCGATACTCTGATTCGGGGACTTCGGGAACACCAGCGGGTGTACTGGGCAATTCATGCTTGATTCTTCCTTGCAAATCCTCGTCATCACGTGATAGAATCGATCGTCCTCGGCTCCTCGATGAAGTTGTGCTACCTGCGCGTCTCTTTCGAGTAGACTGGGTGGGTTTCTCCGTCTTGCTTGCTTTCTTATCCGTACTCCGTTCGCTGCTTGCGTTCCGCCCTTTTTCTTCCGTAGGCCGGCGTTTTCGGCGACGAGGTTCAGCTGGTTCAGCTGGTTCGACTGGCTCCGGAGGCTCAAACGGTGACGGGGCCCTTTCACTGATGGGGCTAACATCTTCAGGTCGCGGTCGCTCAGGTGACCCAGGGGATTGTGGTATGCTCAAGCGTGGCGTCCTCTTCCACGGAGTGGCAGAGCCTGGTGTGTCGATCGAGAGACGGGGGGCGCGTGAGCTCCGGCGTGAGTCTAAGAGCAGAGCTTGAGCAGCTCCAATCGGGGTTTCAAAGCCGTGACCAGGAGCAGGTGGAATTGCGGCAGGCCCGGGACCGGGTGTGGCTGGCGCCGGAGGATAGGGTCCTTGGTATGGCTTTCCAGTTTTGGCCTGAGCAACTTGCGGAGGAAAGGGAGACGGGACAGGTCGCCCAGCAGCGGCTTGCTTTTGTTGCTGTGCAGCACCATGGGGAGGTGAAGAGGGGCGTGGTGTCTGTGGGGGATTCAGCGACCATTGCTGGAAGCTTGGTTGAGGCGGAGGTTTCGGAGCTGTTGCCGGTGCAGCCGTTGGCGGTTCTTTTTTGGCAACTGGTTTGACAGTTGGCTTAGCGGTCGGAGCTGATGGCGGAGCAGAAGAAGGAACTGGGGCATTAGCACTTGGCGGGGCTTGCGGAATCGGAACCGCAGGAGTCTGCGCAGGAGTATCGGTAGCTGCCGCGACAGAGGGAGACGAAACCTGGGTCGCTGCAGGTACGTTCGCTTCGGGGGTTGGAGGCGCATTCCGAGGTGCAATATTGGACTGTTGGGGTACCAACGGTGGCTTCCCATTGACCGGCTGGGGCTGGGGTGGTTGGCCAGTGCTCATGCGCGGAACAGGTTGAGGCTGCGGTTGCGACGGCGGTTGCTGTTTCTGCTGGGGCTGCTGCTTTTGCTGCTGGACACCCCCCAGAGCACCCTGTGGCTGTTCAACGGGATGAATAGGCGGTGGCGGCGGTGCCCGTGCTGCATTTGGCGGTGTTGTCTTTGCCGGTTGCTGAGGCACAGCTACCTTAGGTTGTTGCTGCTCTGAGGGTCGCTGGACGATTGGTGGCGTAGGCTCAACAGGTTTGGTGACGTCTTTGACCGGTTGTGGCACAAACTTCTTCTCCTCCTTGACGTCCACATCCATATCCATCGGCTCTGGTTCTGACGCTGGTACTGGCACTGGTATCGGTGCTGGTGCTGGCACTGCAACTGGCTCCGGTTTCGCCTGCTGAACTACTGGCGGCGCAGGCTCTTGGACCGGGATCGGTTCAGGAACCTGGCGCTCCTCCTTCTGTAGCCGTTCAATTTCATCACGGATATCCTTGTACCTCTTTTCTTCACTCCTGATCTCCCGGGTTACTAGCTCCTTGTACTTGGCGTAGAGATGAGAAACCAAGTCCGGAACAACCCGGGCATGGGCCACACCCTTGTCGACGAATCCATCCGGTCGGGGACTCGAGATCTTGCGTTTCCTAGGGTTGCTAGAGCCGGGGCTATCCGCGCGGCGACCATTCTGCTGCTCAGAAGCGACAGCAGAGGCGGACTCTAGTCCATCACGTATCAAGGTGGAGTACAGATCCTCTAAAGCTTCAGGGCTAAGGCGGTCAGCATTGAAGGCGACATTATGCCGAATAAAAGGGTTGTTGCGCAAGACATCGGAGATCGAGACGAAACTAGCGGGGCGGGCATCGAGAGTGGCGAGGGATTGAAAAAATAACAGCGATTCAAAAGGAGTATAATCCGACAGTGGAGGCATCCCCCATTGCCCGTCCGGTCGGCCACTGGGGGAGGAAAGTTTGGGGATTGGGGCCACGATGGTGGTTCTGTTGGGAGACGACAAGGGAAAACGCGGTGGTGAAGTACGCCTAGCCTTTCAGGCCATAAGTGCAAAAAGGGAGAGCAAGAAAAAAAAAAGAACACGAAAAATTAAAACGCGAAGCTTGGGGGATAAGAAAAGGGGAAGAAGAAAGGGAAAAAATATAATAAAATTGAGGAGAAAGCGATGGAGAAGATGGGGTTAATTTTTTTTGCTATTGCATGTCACCGGGATTAGATGATTATGATGATGGAGGAGAAGGAGACGATGATTCTTGCTGTCAAGCGGTGATGGTGAGCTTCGCTCGATCTGGCCTCATGATTTCTTGCTTTTCCCTTCTCGGAGGAGGAAAAAAGAGGAAAGAGAAAAAAGAGGGCTGGGATCACGTGAGGCCGGTCCACGGATCGACACGCGACGCTTGCGGCCACAGAAAGACGATGACAGATGGAGATCAATAATCAGAGTTGCCAGGGCAAATAAAAGGAATGGAGATGATGACGATGGTGAGTCCAAAAGCAGGAACATAGTCAGCCTAGTACGTACGGAGGGTGGCGGATGTACAGAAAAAAGAAAAAGAGGTTACGTGCATTGATTCGCAGACAGGGTCTTCATCTCTCTCTCTCTCTCTATCTCTACGGGCTGCAACGGAGGAACAAACGACCAAAGGAGTGGATGATCATCATCCACTGTCCATTCTCATTAATTGTCCAGTCCCACGTTGGATCCATCTCTATCTCAAGTCGTATCTTGGGTGTCCTAGCGCTGTTCGAGTCAGTCTGTAGTCTGTCCTCTGCCCGGGTATACTACTGGCGATAGGGTGGCTAGGTTGAACAGTACACAGTCCAGTCTTCTGGGCCTATCTGATCACTGATCACTGTCATCAGTCACATCTATATAAATACTAAAGAACCAAATTAAATGAGATGACGAGGTTGAAGAGGATCACAGAGAAAGTACCCGAACCCCACGCTGTCAGGGGCTTCCGAATCGTCACCCCCTTTCCCTATATCTTTTCCCCTCCCGTTGCTCTCCTTATAGCCCAACATCAATGGCGCGTTGTTTGCTGCGATGGAATCCACCCGTAATTTGCCACGACGGGGCATGTGGAAGAATAATAATATCGTTCTGGATGGATGTGTAGAGATGAGCAGTAGAATCAGAGTTGATGCTCCTTGCAGCCCTTAATATTTCCATGTGTTGTTGTGGACACCCAGATGGAACTTTATGGAGTCGTCTTGCTCTCCTAACTAATAGTAACGACTGGCAACTAAACCTCCAGTGGTAAACGCTCTTCTTTTCTTCTGCTGCCTTTCTTGCTTTCTTTCTCTTCTTTCTCTCTCTTCTCCTCTTTTCTCAATCCTTAAAAGAGTATTCATTCAGTCCTTCTATCCATTGTCACTCACTCATTCACTCCTTCCTTGCTATTTTCCCCTTCTTGCACACTCTCTTTTCTCCGTCCAAGAGGACCTCTCCATCTCGTCCTTCTCTTTTGTCTTTCTTAGTCTCTCAAACCCCTGGCTCTTGCGTACAGCCTAACACTAATTGCTATCACCATCAACTTCTTGGTGTTGCCGCCTCCTTGATAAACAACCGTCGTGCCTCCTGGCTGGATAGTGCGACAACCACTCCATCTCCATCCATCCTCTTTTTTTCCCACCTTTCTGTCTTCCCCTTGTGATCAATTTATTGGTCAATCCTCTTCTTTTTCAAGATTCACAGCTGGTCCTGGTCTCAACAGATATATTAATCCTTTAATCTTCTTTTCTTCCTCCTTACCCCTCTCCGATCGGAAACACTGTTGCCGCCTGTCGCAGACGCGCTCGCTGCTCCCCACGTACCACTCCACGACGGATTTTAAGAGTCAACCACTCTTTTAACTCGTCGTTATTTCTACAACCTGCCGGTGACTCCAGCTGAACTCCTAAAGAAATCAAAAACAAAATGTCGGACACGGAACAGGGTTGGAAGCCAAGCGGTCGGCCTCAGTCGTTCGTCTTCCCGTTGTTCCCCTAAGAAACTCAAGACATTGGTGTTGACCAAGACATGGCAGGACCATGGCACAGGCCTTCTCTGAAGCGCTGGATAGCGCGTTCTCGCTGGACTCGGATGTTCCCCAGCTTTCTCAAACTATAGATCACAAGTAGGTATCACGATATAGAGCCAAACACACTACTGCGGGGGAGTTCTGTCGCAACAAATCAGCGAACCTACGACAATCCATAAACACAAACCACGAAAAGAGAAACAATGCAGTTGGACTGACGAGACAATCTTCCCACCAGGAGACAGCAAATGATTATTCAGAACCGAGAGTTGGAAGAGCTCCAGCAGAAGATCCGCGAGGCTGAAGAGCGTCTGAAGGCGCGACAGTCCGTAGTCATGGATGGAAGCAGCTCCAGAAACGGCGTTACAGGACAGCGGGGAGGCGAATACCGATCGAATGGTGAGAGACGTTTTTAATTTATAAATTATAAGGTCACCGATCTAGTGTATCTGACCAGCCGTCCCTTCAATTCAGGCTCAACCTTCTCCAGCTCCCCATCAGGCGGCGCGGGCCAGTACTTCCGCAGCGACCAGCAGCGGATGCATGGCAAAGCACGTAACTCATGACTGAAGACTGCAGCCGCAAGCTAAGGTTGTGTTTGAATGGATCTGTACATGGGCAGGGATGGAGGGGTGTTTCACGGACTTTTTACTACTCTTATATGGCGGACATGTCTGAAGAAATCCGGGTTCCGTTTGGTTTGTTTTATTACCCTGTCATCATTCAGCGCCGCGTCGACCGGGCACTGAAAGATGCCAGATCTTCTTTCTGTTGATCTTTTAAGCTCACACTGGTATGTTTTTCTGATGGCTGCTGCTTTTGTTGGTTGGTATACCTGGCAAGGAAAACTGTATGCATATGTCAGACCACGAACGAGCCAGCCAGGAAGACATTTGTTTTTTTTTTGTCGCCGTGTTGAGTTGTAATAATATTATTTAAATAGTTTTATTGTGTTTGAATTTGGGGCTTATGGAACACAGGTGTTGATGCTTTATTCTATCTTTGGTTTCTGTTCATTTTAGGGGTCTCACTCCGTACAGCAGGGTATATCCACACCCTAGTTCTCTCCCAAGACTCGGACATAGCGAAACCCCCCCCTCCCCCCGCTATTTGGGAAACAAATACATACAATTACATGCTACACTAACTGTTATCACGACAGCAACATGCATGGCACGGCAGACGAACCTGGATGGCTGGTGTATCTATCGTTGCGCATCCTCCTGTCATTCCCGGGGGCGCAGATGGAGGGGTTCCACTTCCTTGGAAGTGCCCCCCCAGAGAAGCGCCCGAGCGAGTCCAGACGTCGTCCATCGCCCTCGACCTTGGCTGTGCTTTGCTACCGATCAAGGTGATAAGCACAGCTACAGTGAAACTAGTCGAAAATGAAATACCCCGGTGCTCTGAGTTGTACGGCCTGCAGCTGGTCATGAGTTCTCTTTCGCTGCTGTTGCTGTAGATTATTCCTGGCTGCTGCTACTCGTTGCGGCATACAAGCTTGCCTTTCCTGGTTCGCCCGGCCCCTCCGCATCTCCTCTTCCTCTTTTCTCCCCTCAACTTTTTCCTGTTCTCACCTCTCCCTCTTTCACTTTTCTCTCGTCATTCTGTTTCTATCTTTCTTGCTCTTTCATGGTGAATTGAATTGATTCCCACGTCCATTCAATACGCCATGGTTTTAATCGACAAGCATGAATACTTGACAGAGGAGGAGAAACGGTTGAAGGAGGACCGTGAACGCACCAAGTACTGGAAGAAATGGGGTCCCTATGTCGCTGAGAGACAATGGGCTACTGGTTCGTCTGAGTCTCTTTCTCGTGTCTTTTAATCCCCGTGTTGTTTCTTGTCTTCAATGAAGAGGTTCGTCTTTTCGGTATACTGATGATATCATCATTTGTCTCCCCGCAGTTCGTGAAGATTACTCGTAAGTTTCCTACCACGCTAATATTTGCTCTGGTTTTTTCTTACTCTATTAACTTGCAATCAGAGAAAATGGAGATGCTTGGAGCTGTAAGTAAATTCATCCCCAAATTGGATGTGACACCATGCGGGGTCGATGGCTTACTTGGTATCATCATCCTTGTAGACTTTTCGCACGATCATGCACGATCCAGGACTTATCGCTGGGGCGAAGATGGAATTGCTGGCGTTTCGGATACCCACAATCTGCAAAACATTGCGTTCTCTTTCTGGAACGAGAAGGAGTATGTGTTGTTTCGATTGAGTCGACTTCCTAAGAACTTTTCTAACCCTCTTCACCAGCGACTTTTTGAAAGAACGCCTGTTCGGGTTATCCAACCCCCAAGGAAACCATGGCGAAAGTGTCAAAGAAGCCCATTTCCATCTCGATAATACTCCCACGGTAGGTGGATCCATAAGAGTACATCTTACACTCTGGCTAACTAAATTTATCGTAGCATTCCTACATGAAATTCCTCTACAAATACCCGCAGAAGAAATTCCCATACCAGGAACTTGTGGATGAAAATGCCCGACGTACAAGACTGGAGCGTGAATATCAACTTTTGGATACGGGTATATTCAACGAGAACAAATACTGGGATATCTTCATTGAGACAGCAAAGGACGATGATGACGAGGAAGAGCTCATGTTCCGTGTCATCGCCTATAACAGAGGTCCGGAGCCCGCTCCCTTGCACATCGTTCCTCAGGTCTGGTTCAGAAACACCTGGTCTTGGGGCTACGAGAACCAGTCTGAGAAGCCTTGTATTGAGAAGGTAACTCCACTCACGGCCAAGTCAACACACAGTAAATTGGGAGAAAGGTTTGTGCGCTTTTCACCTGCGCCAGCGTTCGGTGATAGCGAGGAAGATGTCCTTCCCCGGATGCTATTCACCGAGAATGAGAGCAACAACGCGCTTCTTTGGAACACCAAGAACGACCAGCCGTATGTCAAGGATGCCTTCCACCGCCACATCGTCGAAGAGGAACAAGGGGCCGTTAATCCTGAAAACAAGGGAACAAAGTTTGCTGCATGGTATGCTTTTGATGAAGGCGAAGGAATCCCTCCTGGCGAGTGTGCTGTCATCCGTTTCCGACTATCCCGGAAGCAAGAAGACTTTGTTGATGAAGAAGCTCTTGATGATGTTATTGAGAAGCGTAAGATGGAAGCCGACGATTTCTACGACCGTATCAGTCCGCTTCCAATGAGCGATGACTTGAAAAATATCCAAAGGCAGGCGTTTTCAGGCATGATGTGGACCAAACAGTTTTATCACTTCGTCTGGGATCAGTGGGCAAACGGAGACCCGGGCCTGATACCTCCTCCCCCTGGGAGAAAAAACGTCCGTAACCAACAGTGGAAGCACCTGTATATTGATGATATTCTTTCAATGCCGGACTCCTGGGAATACCCCTTCTTTGCGGCGTGGGATACTGCCTTCCACTGCATCCCCCTCGCGATGATTGATCCAGACTTTGCAAAGAAGCAGCTCGACCTCCTTACTCGGGAATGGTACATGCATCCCAATGGACAATTTGCAGCCTATGAGTGGAACTTTGGTGATGTGAATCCCCCTGTCCATGCGTGGGCCACGTTCAGAACATTCAAGATCGAGCGAAAGATGTACGGTCGGCAAGATCTCGACTTTCTGGAGCGTGTCTTCCAGAAGTTATTGTTGAACTTCACGTGGTGGGTCAACCGTAAGGATTCAGAAGGCAAGAACGTCTTTGAGGGAGGGTTCCTCGGTTTGGATAACATCGGACTCTTCAATCGGTCCGATCCTCTCCCAACAGGTGGTGTCCTGGAGCAAGCCGATAGCACTGGTTGGATGGCTTTCTACTCCCTAACCATGCTAAACATTGCTCTTGAACTGGCCAAGCATCGACGGATCTATGAAGACAGTAAGTACAACTATTTCTACCCTGAAATTTTTCAAATGTGCTAATAGAAGTCAGTTGCGTCGAAATTCTTCGAACATTTCATTCTCATCAGCGATGCTATGACTTTTAGAGCTGGGGATGAGGAAGCCTCTTTGTGGAACCAGGAGGATGGGTATGTCAACCCAAGTTCTGTTCTATAAGCTCGGCAGCTAACTTGCGTAGGTTCTATTACGATGCCATCTCATACGGGGCACCGTGGATCCAACAGCTCCCAGTAAGGTCTCTAGTTGGGTTGATTCCACTTTATGCTGTTCTCACGCTGGAGCCCGAATTGATCAACAAATTTCCCTCCTTCAAACGGAGACTGGACTGGTTTGTCGAGAATAAGCAGGACGTTGCAGAACGCAATATTGCAAACATGAAACGCCGTGGTAAGGACGACCGACTTCTGCTGTCCTTGGTCAGTAGAGATCGCTTGGAAAAGATCCTGAAAAGAATGCTTGATGAGACCGAGTTCCTGTCAAAGCACGGCATCAGATCAATGTCAAAATATCATGAAGAGCATCCGTATTCCATGGATGTGAACGGCCAGACGTTCAAAGTCGGATACGTGGCCGGTGAGTCTGACAGTGGACTTTTCGGGGGCAACAGCAACTGGCGCGGCCCTGTTTGGCTGTGCGTAAATTTCTTGTTGGTTGAATCACTGTTGCGATTCCACATGTTCTATGGCGACTCGTTCAAGGTTGAGTGTCCCACGGGCTCTGGGGAATACATGCATCTGGGTCATGTAGCAGAGGAAATCCAGCATCGGTGGCAGCATTTGTTTGCGCGAAATGATGAGGGACGCCGGGCAGTCAACGACGGGTCCAATCTGCTCGATTTTGACGAACATTGGAAGGACTACATGTGGTTCCATGAATATTTTGATGGAGACACTGGACGCGGGCTTGGGTCTTCCCATCAATGCGGCTGGACTGGTTTGATTGCCAAGGTGATTCACGATACTGGGTAAGTCTACTCTCTCTGTCATTTTAATCAAGTCTAACAATCTTGTAGTGTCAATTGCCGTTTGCCTCAAACACCACGGTCTCCCTTCGCAGCAGCGTCCCATTACTTTGACGATATCTTCACCCGTTCTAGAAGGCCACGTACTAGTAGCCGACCTAGTGTACGAAGGTCATCTACCAGCCGGTCCATCGGAAACCGGAGTGATTTTGCTTCCACGTTCAACGGCTACACCCCTGGGCCCGAGTCAGCCGTAGATGGGGAGGAAGATCGCGATCTCTCGGAGAGTCAGACACAAGAACATGTCAATAACTACGTCGAAGGTCAGTTGCAACGGGTGAGGAGTGAAGTATCTATGGGGGCGTATGAAGACGAGTTTGGAACAGAAGCCGACCGCACCCCAAACGGTCATTAGATTGTTTGTTGGAACACTTTTCAAGGCCGTGAGACGATATCACGATGCGGGCAGATATGACAGGAACAGAATGAGGAATTGATGAATATATAGGTAATTGACCAGTTATAACCTAGATTCTAGAGTTGAATATATTGATTGCAATCTATATTTCACTGCCTGTCTATATATAACCGCCCCCTTTGCCCAAGTCGCTGTATACATATGTAGCACGCTTTCGGATGAACCGATAACACACTGTTTAGATTGCATATGCCATGATAGCACATGTTAAGATATCTATCTTCTGGATTCAAGTACCAGAAAGATCCTATGTTAATAGAATAGCCTTGAGCAAACTACCTATGCACTGAATATATTCCCGGCTGCTACTATTAGATAACTACTAACGATATCATTGATTCCTTAGAGGTAGTTTACCGATTTTCTCATGTCAAGGTTGAGTGAAGTCGAATGATGGAATGGTTGTCCGACAATCAAATCAGCGCTCACTCAGGATTATATATATCGACCATGAAGAACAGCCTCAACCAATTCCAAAAACAATAGTTGCTCATAGTATTCCCTTGATTTGAATACCTTCTTATTTTCATGGGCAGGCTTTTCTTTGCGTGATAGACTTAGGTAACTAGTTAGACAGACATACTCCGTACTAGATGGCTTATTGGGAGGAGTATGGCCACCATCTGAAGTCATCGCCGAATGGCACTTCTGCGGAATTTACATTTCTTTTAAGTTTATCGATCTACTTTGCAGTTCAAGGTTAACAAAAGAAAAAAAAGTTTCGAGCTATGTTCATTCTCTCTAATCGGACAGACGACAATCAATGACCAAACCATTCTACAGCACACGAGACAAAAGAGACAAGAGGCGAGAAAAGGAAGAACTGGCCCTCCCCCTTGGTTTAATCGGTTGCTAGAAAGGGATCTTGGAATAAGGAAGTAAAAAAGAAGAATTCCTGTCTATATCCTTATTCACCTCGCTCTCGAGAAGAAACTATCATTCCTTCAAATGACCTCCAGAACTCGAGTTTCCGCGCGGCGGAGAAGGTTCATGACAAAATTGGCACAAATAATAAGTAATCTATTTTACAAAGCATCGGTGAGGGCCTTGTTGAGCTTGGCAATCTTGGACGAAACGCTGAGGTCGATGGTGCGGTCGCCAATCTCAACAACGAGACCGCCAACAAGGTCGGGGTTGACCTGTAGAAAAAAGTTAGCATACAACGAGCGATGCGTGCCAATGTGGTATAACGTACCTTGGAGACAACCTTGAGCTTCTTGCCCTGGCTGAACTCAGACTTGGAGACGGCCTTCTCGAGGCGGGAGATGGTCTTGTTGTCGAGCTCCTAAAGTACAGTTAGCATTCAAACTGCCCAATTCTAACCCTCGCATATATATTAAAGGGCAGTATTCGTACCTGAGCACTGGTGATGTTCAGCTCAACCTCACCACGGTGAGCACCCATGAGAGTCGCAAACTTCTCACAGACACCCTGGAGAGAGCCCAATCGGTTGTTCTCAGCGAGAGTGTTGAGGAAGTTCTTGAGGAGGTCACCCTTGTCAGCGCCGCCAGCAACCTTCTGGAGCTCCTGGACGATCTGCTGCTTGTCGCTGGCGGTGAGGGTGGGGGCACCGAGGATGGTGACCAGCTTGCGGTCGGCCTTCAAGGTCTCACCGAGGGTGGAAAGAGCCTTGGAGGTCTGGTCGAGGGCAGCCGATTTGGCGGAGGCAGTGTACTATCACGAGCTAGTTAGTTTTATTACCCTTTGTTTTGTCTCTGTAGGATCCGTTTTGCGTGTGTTGTCCACCAGTTTTTCCCGTTTTTATGCGGCTCAACGAACTCGGGTCAACGGGTGAGAAGGGGGTGGTATTCCACGAGACTGCGAGGGAAAGAAAAAAACTCGATAAAAAAGCGCGTACCAGAGCAGTGGCATAGGTGCCGTCAACACCGAAGAGAGCAACAGGAGGCTTGACCTCCTGGGCCGGGGTGGCATAGGTCCTCAAGCCATTGAGAGCGGCAGTGCGAGGAACGGAGAACTGCTGGGTGGAGGCACGCAGGCCGGCGCGGGCGACTCGAGCAGAGATCATGATGACTGAGATGTGACGGGAGGCCTCGAAAGGGAGGAGAATGGATAGATGCGAGACGAGCGAACGACGTTCGGAGGGGTGCAATGGCCGTTGGTCTGCTTCCCTGCGATGAAGCGAGTCGACGTCCAACTTCTCCCGGCCTTGAGGTCACGTGAGATTCCGCACACGCCGAGAATTCGGCTACTCCAGCGACTACGGCAGACCACGACTACGACAACATATTATTATTGCTTTTAATTGCTTCTTTACCAACACAACAGTCTACAGCCAGGTGGTTTTTGCTTCAGATTATCATTGATACGTCATATACTGATCGTCATCGTGTACATCAACGGAACCGTGACAAAAAACGCCAGACGGCCACTCTAGAGACTATGCTAATAGGAATGCCCATTGCCCAACACCCCAAACGCCGATATTATTCTCTCAGCCAGGCCCAGACATTTTTTTTTTCGCCTCCAGCTCATGCCTGAAAAAAACATTACAATCCCAGATCCCTTTGGGACGAAGACTTTGCCGTCGACTACTAGTCACTCCGCAGCATGCTGTCGACTAAATCTCCCAGAGGTCCCCAGAAATCCTTCCCACTTGCCAATCGGTGTTCGTTGATGAACAAAACGTAGTGCTTGAAGCTGGTATTGAGATGCGGCTCCAGTCCAAGATGAACGACAACGGGGTAGTGGTGGCAGTAGATGTGCGCATACACTCGGTACAAACGCTTGAAGATCTGGCGCAGTAAACTGGAGAATGTCTTGGGGAAGGGGACACCTGTTGAGTCGCATCAAATTAGTAAATCTGGTCGCCATTCAAGATGGTAATCAGTGGCAGGCTGGCGTGTAACCCACCGATTCGACTGGGGAACATTTGCTCATTGTCGATATTGCTCTGCACCCAGCTCATTAGATGTTCAATATATCCCGGGGCGCTCATCTTGGTCGGTCGCTTGTAGTTCTCCGAGTCTTGCCAAAGGTATTCGAATCTAATCCACCGTCAGCTACATTGCCCCGATGTATTCCTGCGCAATCAACCATACTCATCCGTGGCCTTCATTTCAGGACATGATGTCGGCGAGCAAAACTCCGTGATAGAACCGTAGAGAAGGTTAATCTGGTTGTAGAAGTCGACCACTGCACAGACAAAAGACCATTAGCCAACACGTCCAATACACCATTCATTAGTCTGACGCACCGTTTACCGCAAGCCACTCGTTCAAATCTTCTCCCTCGGGAAGTTTCACGGCCTTCCTCAAGCTTCCGCTTCCAAGCGTCGCCTCGGCAAATTGTCTCAGCTGGTAGCTACTCGTTCCCCTGGCCGCAGAACGAGGCTTGAAGGGGGCTCTAGTGCGCGCATTGCTGGGAGGTGTCAGTCCATATGAGCCTTGTTTGATGGCGCGAACCGCCGGCGAAAGGTAAGAAGGGGGTTCATCGAGGGGAACACCCATGGAACGGTTGATAGTATTGGAGCCATGAGATGAGGGTAAAGTGTGGAAGGGGTTTCGTAGAGGCGGGGCAGGAGTGTAAGAAGAAGACTGGACAGGGGGGACGGGGACAGACATGGTGGTGATAAATGATGCCATTATTTCCTTTCCTTCCTCAGAGGGGACGACAGGACTGTTTGATATGCCCCTCCTTTCTTTAGGTTATCGGGGGTTGACACAAGGATTCTGGAATGTGACGCTTTGAGCTCGATTCGTATGCGCTGCGGATTGTAGCTGCGCCTAACATTCCAATGCCGGAAAACCAAGAGTTAGAAAAGATGGGACTGGGTTGGAGGGAAGAAATGATATCACGGATCGGATGACAGGGAGGGGAAGATCTCTCTTACCGAGAATACAGCTAACAGCAAGGAGTTGAAGTCGACGAGAAACGCGAAAAGGGAAGGGAAGAAAAAAAAAAAAAAGAAAAGGAACACAAAGGCTCTGTTCCCTGTAATATCAGCTATTAAGCTCCGATCGCCTTTCTCCACGATCGCTCAAGCGGAACCTCCCCCAAGGCCGTGATCCATGGATGATGCTGGAGGAACCCATCCAGAGTGGCAAAAGGCTCGTTGCCCCAACAACACCGCCCGATGCTCGCGATTAGCGACAACTCAATCGGGGCCGCGTATGTATGCCTTGCATTTTATGGAAAACAGGGAATAACAGGGGCTGCTACTCTAGAGATGGTTTAGGTCGTTACAGGCAATGTGGTTGGGGTTTGGAGGGAATGGAAATGGCCCTTAGGACATAATATATATCCCATCATGACGGGAAAACAATGGATATCTACTTTAACACATAAGAAACAAAAAAAAAAAAAAAAAAGAGGCACGCTTGGTTCAACCATCAAGGCAGCTCACACAAACAAGTTCACATTATATAGAATAGCCCTCATTCTCTTCTGGGAGTCGCTCTCGAACAGTCTCACCATACACAGTGAGAGGGATTGAGATTTCAAAAGATTCGCAGCTCAGGTTATCCAGGGCCGTCATGGTCCGCCCTCGATCGTCCTCAGAAACTGCACCAAGCAGTTTAACACCAGATGGCCGGGATCCAGATTCACTGTGCAGACTGTTTGTCACAAACTCAAAACGTAACTCCCATTCATGATTGATCCCGCTGGTCAGGATACTGGGAGTTGCAGAGATAGGAACTGCAGGGCTAAAGACGACACGGGTGGAATATAGTGTGTTTTCAAAAAAGGACGCGTGAACACGGTGCGTAGCACGGTGGATGCTAGCATTCGACCGCACTGCTAAATGAGGCGCGACTTTCTCGGACGTCTCTAGAGTCGCGCGTAAAGCGTAGCAAGGAAGCGCAGCACCGTCAAAGTCTATTGTTGCGATAATGGTTTCGCCTAGTCGGTGAGCTGGGCGATTAAGCACCACAACCGCAATCCGTTTTCCATTACGCGCAATCTCAAATCTATTAGGGCTGCGCGATGAGTGGATAGCTTGGTTGCTCCGAAGAATCGCTAGGTCGATTGCATCTTTGCAGGAGATCGAGCCAATAGGTAAATCGTCGTGGCTCACCTGCCTTTCTAACGGAGTATCGGGAGGTTGCAATGAGTTTGTCCGTGAGCTCTGGTCGAGAATTTCATCGACATACGACAGAAATTCGGGCGCCGATGTCCATGTTGGTCCGCCAATGCTTTTCGGTTTCGTGATTGGCGCAGGACTGGACCCGACTTTTTGTACCCGGGCTTCGTCGCGGAGAAGAACATAAGGGGACATTAAATCATGTCCCAGAACATCACCCTGGCCTAAGAAATATTAGGCATAGACCAAACATCAATTGAAGGGGAGGAACTTACCATTCACACCGCTGAACACACGGAATGGTATACTGATTCGATTGACACGCTGAGGCTCTTTGGAACCACTGGGTCGCTGGGTGCCAATGACTAGATTATAAGATATCTTGATGGCCTTTCCCTTGTGACTCGCAGGAAGACCTCTCGGTAGAGTAAAAGAAAACGAGTAGGATTGTTCCTCTCCAGGAGCCAGCCGGAGATCAACGAACAGTAAAGACTGTGATGTTGACAATAGCGGTATAGATCGAGACGAGGACACACCCCTCATGTCTCGCAAGCCATCCAGTTCGTTATTGGACAGGAGGCTGCTAATGGACTCCTCGATGTTATTCCATTTCAGAGCTCCCCAAAAGCCACCAGCCTTGCGACCTTTTGTCATGGAAGCCCCGCTACCAGACATTCCAGCTCCATTTGCTTGACCACCAACCACCCCTTTCCGCTTGACGTCTTCGAATATGGATTGGTTGATTAATGAGCCATCAACTGTAAATGAAGCGCTGACCTGGGCATATCCCATGAGAAGCGTCTGGCTATTAACGAAAGCCGTACTAGGCTCTACACTGGAATGATGTCGGCCGTGACGAGGACCAGAACGCATCCCCTGCATGGAATAGTTTGTGTATTCGGATTGAAGGGTCTCCGATGAATGGTCGCTGACAGAGTAAAACTCCCCACTGCTCCTATGGCTTCCGGCCAAACTTGACGTGGAAATAATCCGCGCCAGTTGAGGCAATTGACCTTGCGCGGGTAAGGCGTTCGATTTTGTTGATATGGCAGAGCTAGGGTTTTCGTCAACTGGAGTCATGGATGGGTTATTGTTCGTCTCGTTTGCAGGAGGGGGTGCTGCGGGGAATTTGAAGTCTATTGGGGGTAGTTGAGGTCTTCGTCGAGCGGTGCGCGGCGACTCAGTCTGCCTTATAGGACTAGATACACCCGGTCCAGAGCGACCAGCTCTCATCGGTCGATCCACGTCGACTTTCAAGTGGGTAGGAGATGCGGTGATGGGAGACTCGGGGTGTGGGAAGCCCCGGGGACTTCGCGCTGCTAAACATCAAATATTATCAGTCAAATAAAACATTTTAAAGCTTGGAGCGGGAACTGCGGTACATTTTGAAAGAGGCTCATCGTGACTCTCAGTCCTCCTCGGTAATATCTGGAGACTCGCAGAGCGTCCATGGCCCCTGGTCGGTTTGGGCCGGTTATTGTATGGAGAAGACGAAACTGGTGTCTTATCACCCCCTCCCTCACTATCAATCGAGAGAATCGATACGGAGCGTTTATGCTTGTGGCCAGGAAACTGCCCAATCCGAGGAGTCGAAGGAGGCGGAAAGCTATGCGACCCAGTGACCGGGGAACTGACCGACGAAGAGACCCGGTGGGATTGTCTCTTTGGAGGACTGGCAAACGAAGAGCGGCGACTCGGGCTGAAGAGGTTCTGAGGCGATTTCAGGGAGAAGAAGGAATCAGAGGTCGAATTGACCATGCCCACGCGAGACTGCTTTCGCTGGTGATGCTGCTGGGACTGCGGGCCATGATTGGACTCGGTGTTGCTCTCAGCAACGTTCTTGAAGGTAATTGTACATTCCACATCCTCCCCCGCAAAAATGGTTTGGTCTTTCCATCTCACAAAGACCTGGATGTCCGATGGCATGGCGAGGGTCGCGAGGTCACCATGTGGGCGCAGGAGAGCAGCAGATGTCGGGGCGTTTGGGGTAGATAGAGTAGTGGGTACCAGCCGCCACTTTCAGGAGTTGGAATAGTTAATGGGATCAAGCGCAACGCCGGGGAGAAGAAGAAGATATGTACGCCGACCTGGGCATGCTGTCAGATAAAACGGACCATTTTCATGGCAAATATCGATTGGGGAGAATTTGGATAATGGCGAGTTGTCTGAACCAGTCAGAGAGTTTGTCCTGCCTTGATGCGTCCTGCCAGAGGGTTGGGCGGTGACATTAGATAGAGTCGTTCTCTCGTGGCCCGGAGAAAGGATGGAGATCCGGTGGCGCAGAAAATCGCTGTTGTGGCTGAAGAATTGCAAGATTTACTTTTGATGATTGCTTTAGAGGACGACTATTTTCCATTTTATTCTAGATCAGATAAGTGTGAGATTAATGTAGACTAAATTGTAGTAGTGTAATGCCGATTCAACTAAGACAACGCCAGGAATGCATATGCAACTCTATACAGGGCGATTTCTATGATACAGTGGTTTTACAGTGGTTTGACCGTTTGAGCAACACCAAATCACTCCGTCCTATCCTTATCGTACAATATATTGGAATCGGAAAGGGGATTGGTTCGCTTCGTCTTTGGCCTGAGACCCAGCTCAGCCATTTGACTCCAGATCCGGTCATGTCGTTTCTGCCATCGTTTGCGTCGGTCCTCCATCTCAGGCTCGGATGCTCGCCATTTACTTTTCAGAATCCGGCGAATAGCCTCTGGGGAGACCTTAAACTGTTCCGCGAGAACAGGCGTCGTGAATTTATCGGGCGATGCACCGTGTAATTGACGAATTCCTTCGATAGCATCCGGAGAAAGTTTTTTAGTAGGGTTCCATCCTTCCTTGAATTTCTTTTTCAAAGCACCCTTCTGAATCTGCCAGCCCTCTGGCTTCTTCTTTTTGGTTATCGGAGGTTTATCGAGACTAGTTTTGGAACTCTTCGGTCGGTCACTGCGTGGACGTTGTGCGCTAGAGGCGTTCGAAGCCGATAATGATTCAGGTTGGGAGGATTGGGAATGAGATTCTGGGAAACGGGTGGTTGGGATGTGAGAAAAGTGTCGTTTGGTTTGGAGTTGGTGGCGAGGGAAAGGATTATTCTGGTGATAAAGAGAGCCGGGGAATCGAAGCTCGAGGGCAACTTCTGCGCGAAAGACACTTTTTATAACTGTGGGCAGTGCCAGTTTCGATGATGCAGCGCAAAAAGATGGCATTTTGACGACTGCTGGAGACGGTGAAGAGGACGAAAAACGAAATGAAGAAAGATGTCGAATGGCAATAATACGAATCTGGAGAAAACCCAAAAAGCCTAGAATGCACGGCGGCCTGAGGCACCAACACGTGACCATATATTGTCTACATACAGATAAACACTGCGAGGACACCTCAGCACCTGAGATAGTCCTTTGCACGCTTTATCTCGTGTGAAGAGATGCATGAACAGGGATAACCATGCTAGGGGGACCAACCCTAAATTTCACGCAGAAATGACTGATATGGTGGAAATCCAAACCTCAAATCAAGTGATAGATACATTCTGAGCCCCCTAAGATCCGTCTTTGTGTTTATCCAGGACAAAGAGACCTACTCGTTTCTATAAAGAGTCTTACCGCTAATCCATCGACCCCGCATTAGGTATCACATATAGCTACAGGGATATTGGATGAAATACCATGCATGATTCCGTGCATACTGGCCATTGCTTGGACGGAAATGTCCAGTCGGTGTTGGCAGAACCTCTTATTGCGAGCCTCGCAGGCCTTGCCAGTTACTTTTTCGAGTGGCCACTAGTCAGGGTATTTATAGCAGCGTCTTGTCCCAGGCATTTGAATAATTATGAGAGACGCAACTCACATCTCCAGACAGCATGTCGACATCAACAGTTGCAAGCTTTGTTCTCATCCTCATCGTCGGCTTGCATATACTCCGACTTTTGTTGAGAAAGCCTCCTGCACCACTTCCACCAGGACCTTCACCAAAGTTTCTGGTGGGAAATATTGCTGATCTCCCACGACGAGGCGGACAGGAATGGCTGCATTGGCTACAACACAAGGATCTTTATGGTATGTCTCGTGAACATAGATTTACCAGTACCATTATCAAAGCAATCGCTAACTGTCCGGAATGGCTAACAGGACCCATCAGCTCAGTTTCTGCTCTTGGTAAAACAATAATTATTCTCAATGATGTCCAAACGACCATTGATCTCATGGAGAAGCGATCTGCTATATATTCTTCCCGGCCGAAGATGGCCTTTGCAGGGGAAATGTAAATATTACCATCCACTGTGTATGACATACTGTCATTTCTAACCCATATAGGATTGGCTGGCATGATACTCTTGGATTGCTACCATACTCGGATCGATTTCGCACATACCGCAAGACATTGCACCGAGCCTTGGGGACAAGCTCTGCCGTCGCTCGCTTCACTTCTCTACAGGAGGTTGAGATCCGTCGGTTTTTGCTACGGGTGCTGCGAGAACCAGATGCGTTGCTGCAGCATATTCGGACGTGAGTAACCTGTCACTCTCCCAGCCTTTCGTGGTGCTAAAGATGGGATGAACCTATCATGACAGTAAGGCGGGGGCAGTGATTTTGAAAATTTCATATGGTTACACAATCCAACCGCACACGAACGACCCTCTGGTTGATCTTGCCAACGATGCCATGACGCAGCTTTCCATGGCGGCAACCCCGGGTGCTTGGCTAGTGGACATTATTCCCTTAAGTGAGTTGATATAATAATCTACCTTTAGGATGAGGGGCCTCTAATGATTTTAGTGAAATACTTACCAGCCTGGTTTCCTGGGGCTGGGTTTAAGCAAGCAGCCACCGAGTGGAGAAGGACTTTGATGAAGACCATAGACGCCCCCTATGCGTTTGTACAGCAGCAGATGAAGAGCGCCGCTCATGAACCATCTGTTCTAGCGAGCTTACTCGAGAATGCTCGAGTAATTCCTGGTTCTGAGGAGGAACATGTGGCGAAATTGTCGTCTTCATCACTATACACTGGTGGTGCTGATACAGTAATTTCTTTCTCCCATTATTTATCAGTACAAATGCTCACCTAAACAGACTGTCTCCTCATTGTCGTTCTTCTTCCTCGCAATGGCATTATTCCCAGAGATTCAACAGAAGGCTCAGGACGAAATCGACAAAGTCATTGGAAACACGAAACTTCCTTCCTTTAATGACCGAGCAAAGTTGCCCTATATTGACGCCTTGGTCAAAGAAGTCCTCCGATGGCAGCCAGTTGCACCAACGGGTGTCCCACACGCGTCAATTGCCGACGACATCTATCAAGGATATTTTATTCCAAAGGGATCGGTCATTATTGCTAATATATGGTAAAAAGACTATTGCAACCAGGCTTTTTCCCACTGTGACTAACTTTTGACAGGGGTTTTATGCATGATCCTAGCACATATCCCGATCCAATGGCTTTTAAGCCAGAACGTTTCCTCGACACCGATGGTCATATTCCCGAGCCAGACCCGCATAATGTCGCATTTGGATTTGGACGTCGCGTATGTCCAGGCCGAAATCTAGCAGACTCAACTATCTTCCTGACCATCGCGCAATCTCTTGCTGTATTTAATATTAGCAAACCGATTCACGATGGCAAGGAGGCTGATCTCAATGTTGACTTCCTCCCCGGGTTCATCTGTCATCCTAAACCATTCAATGTTAACGTCCAACCACGTTCTTTGGCACATGAGGGACTGATCCAGTCGATTGAGATTGATCATCCATGGGAGGAGGGTCATGCACCGTTCTTGAACATATAAAGGGCATGACAAAAGCTCTACTTGTTATCTGTATATTCGACTAATTTCAATACATGTACAACAGAATGTCACATCACATGGCCGGATGGCCTAAAGTATTTAAAATACTTGTTCTCTTGAACACATGAATGAGGTTCACCTGATAAGCTATAGATGGCAGTGATCAACATAATGTCACATCTCAAGCCATATTGAACATTCCATGGCTCCAAGGAATAAACAAAACCTTTATGTAGAGACATGACGAGGATGATATGGTAGATGAATAATTCTAATTCACTAATTAATCGCAGTGATGGCTATCAACGCCAGAAATAGCACTGGACGGATCGCTTAATACCTAATAGTGGATAGAATCGGGCATGAACAGACAATACAGTTAATAATTGACGTATCCCTACATTCTTCATCTAACTATTGACATCTGAATCTTATATCCAATTATTCCGTCTGGTCATTTATTATTAACTGATTGAAACTGCCTGAATGCACCAATTTCCCGTCATTCCTGGCATCCCCACAGCAGCTCCGGACGGGCCACTTGGTGCCCTGATAGTCCGATCCACCAAAGGTTCGTTTTGGATTTTCTCGGCTGAGTAGAGATTCAGATTAACTCTGGATGGATGTGATAGAAATAATGGAACTATTGACCTGTCACTGTCATTCGAATGGATGTGTAGACTGTCGAGCATGAAAGATAGTCTGTATAGGTTTATAGATCTGCCTATCTCTTATTTTCCATGGATTCTCTTGATCACGCATTCCTCGTAATCGATCCCAGCCGGCTGGATGACCTTCAAGGTTAACCTGCTAGCGACTATCTCGTAGTGGCTTTGGAGATCCCCTAAATTGCTCCGTAAAATGGCCCGGTGTTTGTACATCATGGCGCTCTTCTAGTGGGAACTCCTGGTGGCTTGTGGAATGCACCTCGCCTGCATCTCTCATTTCGCCCTTTCGTGTGTTTACCTTCTGTCGCTCGTCTTCTTCCTCTTCTCTCCTCTTCTCTTCTCTACACACTCTCAAGTCTCATTCCTCTCCCTTCTAACCTCTGTTTTCCTTTTATCGCTCTAGTCATTCCTTTGGTTCCCTTTTCTTCTTAATTTTCAATCCCATTCGTCTACTATCCTTCTCTCTCTTTCTTGTCCTCTACTTGAGCTCCTCCTTCCCCTCACCGTACCCTCTTTCCACAGTGCCGACCGCAGCGACTCGTAACGCCTCCACCATCTCGAATCCGCTCGAATATACCTGTCATAATTTCTCGTTCCTTGCATCTTGTCGATCTTGAAGTTTTGGATGGCCATAAATTAAAGGTTGTTGGGTTTCTACACGTCCCGACAGACGATTCTATTCCCCGCGACCAATGCGATCACGACTTGAAATGAAAAGACCGAAAAACTTGGGATTTTGAGGGGAATTACGAACTACCATCTGCGATCACACTCCTCAAAGCTATGGCGAGTCATTCTTCAAGTGCGAAACACAAAATGACCGGGCCGGGCTTGTCTCTCAGGATCACGCCCTCCAACTCCCCCGTTCTGAGACCGGCCAAGTCACCCAACAAACCAGCGCAGCATCAATCGACATTGTCCCTCCAGACCATCATTGGTACAACGACGACATCGCCTAATGGCTTCTCCAGCCATCAACAGAGCAAATTGTTTGCTTTCTGCGCTGGATCCGCCGCTGTCTTGTCGGAGCTGGACGACGAGAATAACGTGAAACAGCGATTTTTCAAAGCACGCCCCTCCGCGACCAGCATCAATCCAGTCACTTCCTTTTATAGCCAATCGACTCCCCCAGCCACCCCTGATGCTAGGGTGAGGTCCCTGTCCAATCTACGCTCAACCGGAAATAGCCACAACAACTCTCCGTCTAGTGAGGTGGCAGACACTGGCAGTCCCCGCCCGTGGTCATCGCGAGAGAGAATCAAGGCGGTTACCAGTGTCTCAATTAGTCCCGATGGGAATTTTCTTGCGGTGGGAGAGGTAAGAATGAAAACTGTTGCAGTCGACAAAATACCCAGAACATCTGTTGACAAGATTACCAGACTGGCTACAATCCCAGGGCTTTGATCTTCTCCACGGCAAAAGATTCCCCGTCCGATATTCCCCTCTCGATTATCAACGAGCACACTTTTGGAGTTCGTGGTCTTGCATTTGATTCCAGCTCTCAGTATCTGGCTACACTCGGAGACGTCAATGACGGATTTCTTTTCGTGTGGGCTGTCAATCCCAAAAATGGGTCGGCGCGGCTTCACTCGACCAATAAGTGCACTACATATGTTCGTGATATGTGCTGGATGGGTCAAGCATTGATCACGTATGTCTTTTTGTTGTGTGTTTATTGTCAACTGAACCGGAACTAAACCATTTTACAGTGCAGGTGTCAGGCATGTGAAAGTCTGGCGGCTCCCGGAGATCAGACCCGGATCGCCAACTAAATCTCATCTGCATGTGGAATCAACCCCCAGCTCCCCGAATGTTGCCCCCAAGGCGCTTTCGGGAAGAAATTGCCTTCTGGGCTCTTTGGGTGACAATACGTTTACATGCGTTGCGAGTATCTCAGAAAATGAGGCCGTGCTAGGCACGGATTCAGGGACTTTGTGCTTTTTGGATGATAGCGAGGGAAGCCAAAAGCTCTCCTCTGTTGAATTCGTTGGATTTACCATCACTTCCTTGGCCGTCGATTCAGACCGAGCTTCGGTATGGATTGGGGGTCGTGGAAAGAGAATGCGAAGGTTTTCGTTTGAATATTTGCGATCATCTTCAGGATCAGCCCCGTCCTCACCAGGCTCCACTGGGAGGAACTCGGCTGAGCAAAAGTACAAAGGGCCTTCTATCGCCTGCATGGGCTCTCTGTCTTCCCATCTGGTCACTGTTGACGCAACCAGTGGGATTCAGCTCTATCCGATCGATGCATTGGATGAGGATGGCGAGCAAAGTCAGGCTGAGAAGACAATGTCTGCTCATGGGGATTCTGTACTAGGTATTCGTCCACTGCAGACCCCAAACAGCCTGAACGCGGACTTTTACACATGGTCTTCCAATGGCTCTGTGAATTTCTGGGATACCGAAGGAAAATGTCAAGAGTCTCGACATATCTCCTTTGAGCAGTCTTCAGGGAACGGTGACAACGTGCCAAATGAAATGAGAACACTATACGCCATGGATGACATGGAATGCTTTGTTTCGGGCGATAAGCTTGGTGTTTTAAGGTACATACGACCATATTTTCCTTCCTACGAAGTGGAGACAAACTTGCTAATCTTGAATTTATAGGGTTGTTTCAGGACAATCATGGGAATGCGTCAACGAAGTGCGAGCCCATGGAGGAGAAATAACAGACATTGCTGTGCACTCTAGCCCGGAATCAGTTTTGGTGGCCAGTTGTGGACGCGATCGTATCGTGCAGCTGTTTGAAAAATGCGATGACACGATTCAACTGATTCAGACGATGGATGATCATGTCGGATCCGTGGGGCAGCTTCTTTTCATCAACGATGGAGAAAAGCTACTTTCGTGTTCCGCTGACCGCACAGTACTTGTCAGGGATCGTGTTACTCGAGAGGCGGATGGTGCCACAGCAATTGCCTATCTGGTATCTAAAGTCATCACGCTAAAATCGTCACCTATGTCAATGGCCATCTCACCCGACGACCCAGACATCTTGATCGTTTCCACCATGGATCGCTGTGTTCACAAATTTGATATCCATTCTGGTCGGCCCATCCACTCATTTAGAGCCACCGATTCTGAATCAAGTGATACCGTGGTGATAAACACATTGACTGTGGCCGCTGAGACACCAGGACAGAGTCCAAATTTGCTCATTGGGGCTTCGAGCACGGACAAGTCAATTCGCGTGTACGACCTTGAGCGACAAGTACTTCTTACTGGCGAATTTGGGCATACCGAAGGAATGAGCGCCTTGCTCCTATTGGAAAACAAACCGGACAACCCAGACAAACCAATCAAGCGGACTATAATTAGTGCCGGTATTGACGGAGTTGTCATGGTGTGGGACTTGTCGGTGCAACCCCTGCAGGCTCACGATGTGATGCAGACCCACGTTCGAGAGGATGATGATACGCCCACGAAAGAGGTGACAGCTTCCAAACCTCCTTTGCGTCGCGTTTTGTCTCGGTCTGAACTTGCGGAGTTTCAACGACCGGACCTTTTGGCGGCCAGTCCCACGCCTGCACGTGGTCACTCACCGCCGCTGGTACGCAGGAAGCTGTCCAAGTTTTCACTCACACCTTCCTCGTTGAAGAGCGGTCGTGTAGCGTCTCCCTCACCGTCTCCTTCCGTGTCGAGCCACCGCTCTCCCACTCCTTCTACTCCACGGGAGCATTCTCGCAGGTCGCCGTCACCCCCCAGTCCTCGCTCTGGAAGAAGACTTGCACACACTAGCCACAATGCTCGGCGACCGTCATCGGATCATCGTCCCCACACTAAACATTCCAAAAAGAGCGAGTTTGGGAGTCTGGACATGTCCACTGAGCAGGTCTGTCGCACTTTACGGGCGTATAGGAAGAAGCTTAAAGCGGCCTCTGAGCAACCCAATGGCCAAAAGGAGCTGGAGCGTGAACTAAACCTCACGCTCCGTGCTATTAACTCTCGAAGCAAAACTAGCGATGAAAGTGGAGAGAGTCTAGAGAGTGGGGAGACGGAGACTGACAGTAGCGGCAAAGAGAATGAAAGGCTGTCAATTCCGTCTATCCATAACCAAACAGTGCACTCCCCGCGACGGATGCCCTCGAATTCCAGTCTCAACGAAAAGGACCAGGCGCATGTTCATAGGACTTCTCTCGATGCAGACGGCGAGGGATAAAATCGTGTCTATTCGAATTTTGCTCTCTTCACGTTCTATCTCTTTACTTTCTTCTTCATTGTTCTTGGCCGTGGAGATACACGATATGTTTGACTCCATGAGACTGCTGTTGACATTTACTCCGCATATGAGCTTGATCTCTCCGGTTATTTAACAAGATGGTATTATTTCTTTAGTTATTGCTGGCGCAGGCCTCTGTGTGTTTTTGTTCTTGATATTCTATCGGTGGAGTCTTCAGGGGAGTCGGGGACCAATTTGCTCGCCCATTGAGCTTTTCTTTTAGTTTCATTGCATCCAGTCGTGCTTGTGTAGGTGGCGGATATGCTTGTTCTTTTGCCATCTGGATTTGTTGCTCAGATGCATCTGTTTTGGTCTGTTACGGACCATCTTGCCTTCGTTATCTTTCATTTTTGGTATCGCTTTTCCTTGCTGATCTCAAAGCATTGCTAGCTAATTTCTGAATGATACCCGCATTATATCGCTGGGTCCGTGGGCATCCTATACTGGACACCGGACCCTGATGCTCGAGATTGAATTATATTGCTCTGTTTTATTCTGTATGTTCTCACTACCTTTATAATCCCACTACATCACTAGTAAATACTATGATCATGACGCGTAGACATTTGTTGCACCTCGTTCCTCAGAAGATTCTCCCTAGGCTCTTCAAACACCCTCCTCCGACAACTTGGCAAAATTCTGTCGTAACAGTCTCCCCAGTATGCCTTTATCCCGTACCAAATCAGCCATCTCAATGGCCTTCCCAGCCCAACGTCGAAAATCCCCGTCCGCAGAGCCGAGGTAAAAGTCAACCGCACGGTTAAACGCCATTGTTGCCAGCCACTCAAGTTCTTCATTCGGATAAGGGGTACCAATCTTCGTTTCAGCCTGGTGTGCTAGAGCGAGAACCTGATGAACTACTGATTCAGCCAGAGGCGTGTCTGTGGCGCTGATGGCAAGTTGGAAAAGACAGCGGAGGTACCGAGGGAGATTGGCTCGGAAGGAAGTGCTATTTAAAAAAGGCGAAGGCGAAGCGTGAAAGGTGCATATGATTGTCTGGATACTTGGTTAGCTACTAGTAATAGTAGTTTATGTAGTATTCATTCATGGGATAGAACTGCTCCAAATATATATGTGCGCATGACAGACCTTGACAACGAGCATAATGTCCCTTCCCGGGACCTGGGAAGACAGTATTGAGTCCAGGAACACGGAAATAAGTTTGTCGTCTACGATTGCCTTCGATTCTTCGACGAGGGAGGGTAGATAGTCCCATTGTTTCAGGTAGATGGCAGCTTCAAAGTCGAAAGAGAGCATGGTTCTGTATTTATCTAGCCATTCATGGCGTTCTGTTGTTGTGCTGTATTTCTGTAACTGGATTTGAATGTGTGTTCGGAAGTGCTGGATAGAGCTGCGAATTTCATGGTAGTGGTTTGTCTAGAAATGAATATATGTATTAGTTTTTGTTTCCATGTGCATGGGCGGATTGGGTGAACCTTTTCAGTAGAGTCGGTTTTACGGCGCGCTTCACCGATGATTTTTATGATTTTGAGAAAGTCACAAGCGAGATAATGCTGCGATATATTGGACTGTTCATCTAGTTTAAGACTCTGCTTGTATAGATCTGTAAACTACAATGGTGTTAGATTGTAAATGACCCCGAAGTTGATGTATGGATGCTTCACCTTGATCGATAAGTCCAGCAAAGGTATGACTAGCTCAAATGAGGAGGACTGGAGCGATCGTAGAGCTATATTATAGCCACGACGAAAGAACCATTCGAGCTCAACCGCCAAGAATCCAGCACTGCTCCCCTTTGACGAAGTTTGTCTACTTGCTTCTCTTAGGGCTTGGATTGATCAGCCTGCTGGTCATTGTTGATAGGAATAAACCTTACCAACGTCGAAAACACCACAAATCTGTTCTAATAAGTCCCTTACATCCGTTTTGCGGGTCTCCAGTTCCTCGAGCAAAAGACATATCGCAGATCTGGTGACGTTAGCCCTAGAAGAAACCCAGTCTAAGAAACCATCATACTGAAACAAAGCTGGTATATAAACTCCATCAGGCTGTTCATCATTTGGAAAAGCAATGATTTGTTGGAGAATGCTGATTGTCTCTTGAGGTTTCCCCAAGCGTCGAGACTCTGCTGCACATGATAGAAGGTATACGGTCCCAGTTGCGCCTAGCTTATACAATGATTCACGGCAAGATTTCCCTTGGTGCTTGTTAGGAAGAGCGTTTAAGAATGGAGGTGTTGTATTTTTTACTTAATTCAAGGTCCTCGTCTAGCATAGCCAGCTTATACGTCAAGTATAAGGTCGAGGGGTTGGATCTCAGTTGCTCAGACATTAGCCTTAGTGTATTTCGAGCTAAACAAGTATTCGAATTCTCCAATGCACAAGTCATAAGTTTCCTTGAAATTGATTAGATACCGCCAATGTAATCATTACTGTAATTCTAACCTCTGAAGCTTGGCTTTATTATCCGATGAACAGTTTTGAAATATTGATTGTTCGAGCATAAAGCAACACCATTGCTCTGCATTGGATAGATGGCTTTTGGATATATCGTTGTCAATTGCTTTCCAAACAAGCTATACTTTCATAAGTAATTGAGAGAATCAGCCACAGAATTAAGCTTACAATCAGTATGGCATTGGTGGCTTCTTCACTCAGCGGCCCATTTCCATGTTCGTCCAGTCTTTGCACCGTTTCTTTTATGAGATCCAAGGACTTCTGGCTGCATGTGCCTGAGGTCATCAATACCCATATAAGAGCAACAAAGCCTTTCTCGACCCAGACACTATCGACAGAGGGGACGAGCTCATGCAGAAGTTCCTGAAATGCTTTCACGAGAAATTCTACACTATAAATTGAAGGGTTTAACTTGACGAACCCGGAAGTTGACAGGCAATCTCACCTCCAATTTTTGAGCTTTTGGATGTAATGGAAGACTCTTCGATTGTGATATAAGCTTCCATAGTCATATAATGTGTACAATGTCTTAAAACTTACTTTTTCAAATTTGTGTCCGTGAAGTCCATTGCCCTAATGGCCAATTTGATAACTGGTAACTATTAGCGTTGTAGAACTGTGTTAGTGAGGAAAAGTTGAAACTTACCTTCCCAATATTCTTTACAGTTTGGCTTCTCTTCTCTGCTTAAAGCCTCGAGTTGAATCACAAGAACAGCGAACACACCCCCATAGTCCTACGCCAAATCAGTATTTGAAATGGAAATAGGCTATACTATCTTTTCTCACAGTCTTCAGCGATTCCAGCGCGTTGAACAGCCGTTCTTTTGCATCCGCCGTGTTAATGCGCAAATTTGCTCGAACTATTTAGATATATCAGCAAGCCACATATTTCCAGTGACCTGATAATAGCCTACCAAATGCGTGCAAGACGAGCAGTTTTGTAGCTTTCACATCAATGCCAGGTTGCTGGGTTATTGAGGTTGTTACTTTCAGCGCCCTATCCAGCCATTTGACCGCTAGATCATACTGGCTGCCCAAAACCGCTGATCTCCCAACAGTATAGCATATATCTAGGACTATTAATTGATCTTCCTCGTAGCTCACGTTTGGGACTTTGGAAAATAGATGCTCTGCAATGTCAGGTCTCCCTTGAAGCCAGGACTAGGTATAAACCGTCAGTAAGGTCTGGATCCCGCCAGGGGATGATGAAAGTGATTACCAAGTAAATCCGAAGCATATAATACTCGGTAGTGGCAGATTGTAAGGGTGACTTATCAGTATCAAGCCTTGATTTATCCAGTCTCTCCAGTCTTGTGGCTGCCATCCCAAGTATCTTCAAGCTTAAATCAAGTTGTTCGTTTTCTATCCTTTATTAGCAAGACTGAAAATGGTCAAACATAAAAGTTAGCTACCTATGCAAGCTCTCGCCGTCTTCAGAGACACATTGAGTGCTCTTCGGTTTCCTAAAGCTATATAAGAGTGCGTTCTTTTTTTCCAACAGCAGGCTATATATACCTGGGCCATGGCCAGGAGCAACACAGTCCATCATTGCGAAAGCCAAAGCCTTGGCTGTTTTGAGTAAGTCACCGTCTCAACCAAATTTGAGGCAGCAACTCATACCTTTAGCCAACAATACCAACTCATTTCCTTCGCCACGAGTTGCCATCAACTTCGTGGATATATTCCATAGCTCCGTCCCTTCCGAGTCAAGCTGACGACGAGTCGAAGCCGTAAGATTGGTTTTGAGTAGAGGAAGTTGGTCAAGGTGTTTGTCCAATATGGCGAGAGTATCGTTGCTCAGTGCCAAAGTTGCAGGATCGGGGTGTTGTGAGATATGAC
This sequence comes from Aspergillus sp. 'subgen. Cremei', assembly GCA_019976455.1. NCBI lineage: Eukaryota > Fungi > Ascomycota > Eurotiomycetes > Eurotiales > Aspergillaceae > Aspergillus > Aspergillus sp. 'subgen. Cremei'. The sequence continues at coordinate 632,061 of JAFBMR010000002.1, forward strand.
GCTGTAATTCCCCAGCAAGTTCTGTCCGTGGTACGAGTCAGGGGCAATGATGTCTTTTGGGTTGCACGGCTGGTGTACGAATTGCAACGACTTACCTGTAACAGCGGCTGCTTGCTCCTGTGCTGTGGCCCATGTCATTGACGCCATTGTCTATCAGCTGTTTGGTTTAGCCGGAATGGAGATGCTGTTGCTGATCGCATAAACCCCGGCGGATTGCAATATGCGTGTTGGGAAGAAGTCTAGGTGGAAGGATGAGGTTCTGGTGGTTTATGAGGTGGTTGTAGCTAAGAGGTCTGCTTGTCTGGACATGGAAGGAGGTTCACCTGACTAGGCTATTCGACCTTACGCTTAGCAAGTAGCAACACTGACACCTAGAAGGTTTACTGGAGAACTTCCTTGCGGTAGCTGTCTTTTTTAATTCCCCGTTAAACAGACCCGAGAAAAGATATGATACATCTTGTTTTGACAGTATGTAGTTAAGGAAATGGATATCGAAAAAAAGGACCCCGGCAACTTTCAACCAGAAGGATCAAATAAGGAGCGACAGAAAACGGATATATGTACCAAAATGTGCCCTCACATCTATCCAAAGAATATCAACCAAATTACCTTGAATTGCGCCGTTTTGAAAACCAGAAATCACTTGTTCTTGCGTTGAGATGGAAGAAAGTTTCCAATAATGAGTGACGGACTAAAGAATATGTCAGTATCAAATATACCGGCCGGGATAGATTGGGCAGTTGACTTACATGTTATGTGTGTCTCGTCGAATCGTGAATGAAAAACAGCAGTTAATTCCTTCCCCTGGAGAGGTGGAATTTGGGTTTTTCAATGTGCAGCTGGTAAGCATCGCTTTTTGAGTGCTGTCAAAGGCAATAGCTCCGAACTTCTCCCAGTAGCTCACGAGCTGATCTTCCACGATTATCTCATGAATAGCGAGCTTTCCCTGGTAGAGATATGGATATCAGTATCTCTGATTCATTTGAGATAAGATTCTGTAAGCGTAAACTCACATCTCGTAGACTTTCTATCGGAACCCCAATCAACTCTGCCATCTCTTTGTTTCCTCTGAATATTTCTCCGGTTCGTCTCCAGCAGCAGGCGGGGATGGCCATACTGGCAAAGACACGGTCATATTCCATCAGACTCCGTTCAAACCACATCTCCACGAGGATAAGCTCGATATCGGTCAAGCTCTGCATGCGCTCGCGGAACTTCGGTCGGAACTTGTCTAGCTGCCGAAGGATCTTCTGTCGTGATGCCTGCTGCATGTGTTTCTCCATATATTGATTCAATCTTGCATAGCCCTTGACATAGTTGAATGGTTTCAACAAGCCAGCATCATACTTCGCTTTCAGAAGCTTGTTCATCCGCTCTTCTGGTGGATCAGACCCGGAGGGATCTGCTGCAGTCATGTAATATGTCTCCCTGGCCTTGTCATTTACCACCGTGGAGTTCTGCTGTTGTATGGCGTCATTCTGAGCCGGGTGGCTCTGTGCTGGTGGTGGAAGCTGCGATGGCGGAAGGAGAGATGCATTGGGCCCACCCAAGGTGGCCATAGAGTTGATCAAAGTCGGATCAGAATAGATCCCATGCATGCCATCGTTCTGAAACATATTGCCATCGTCAAGCAAGCTATTGCTGAGAAAGTCACCGAGCAAGTTATACTCGTTCGTAACTTCGGGTGCGTTGAACATATACGAGGGATGGAAGTTGTGCATATCCTGAAATTGACTCTGTCCCCCAAGCCATTCATTGTAGCCAAGCACTATGAGAAATCCATGTCAGTGAAAGCTCCATTCAACAGATAGCTGGGCCTAGAGCTTACTTTGTTGGGAGTTACCACCGAGACCCTGGCCCGGGGACGAAGAAATATTTCCATGCTGCACAGGGTTCACAGACGAAGGCGGGAGTCCGATGGTCCCATCGGCAAGGATTTGCTGACCGGCAGCATCTTGAGAATCGACGTTTCTAGGCATACCTTGGACGTTCGAAAACTCATTGTTCGAGGAAGCCTCGTCGTCCGGAATTGAATGGTCGTGTTCACTTCGTGACCGCTTCGAATGTTCCCTGGGCTCGTCGTGGCATAAGTGGCCAATATTGCGCTTTATACAACGAGTGCACGGTCGTTCCTATGGTATTCCAGAACCTGTCAGTAATAGCCTTTTGCAGAAAGCAACATGTTTCACAAAGACAGCCTGTGCGGGCCAAATTCATCGGAGGGTCATACCGAATCACAAGTCATATGCTGTCCCACATGAGCGAGTGCCCTTTCCGTTAGCAAATGAATCTTTGGTATAGAGATATTGAAAGAAGAAAAAATAGGGTGATTTTCAGGCGTCGAGCTGGAAAGCCAGTTGAAAAGATGTTTGAGAAAAGGCGGCTTACCGATCGCCGACAATAAACGCATGCTGCAAGCGTGGCAACCAGGTTAGCAACGTGGTCTTGACGTCTCGAATAAAGCAGAAGCGAGAATGCGCTACACCATCATCCTTGTACGATGCATGGCAGAGCCGGTTTCTTACCGTGATTAACTTTGCGACGCTTCTTGGGACTGGAGTGACCCCCCGCAGCAGCGTTTTCAGGTTTCGACGATGGCGAGGTCTGCGAGTTGTTCTTGACGCCTGACTCCTGCCCAGCGACATCGGCCTCATTCGCGTTATATTTCAGCTTCTCAGTTGTCCCATTTCTGGGCGAATGGTCGGGGACTGCGCCCGCTTGCGCTGTACTTTTCTCTGTCATCGATTTGGGCTGCGCGCAAAGCTGTTGCGCAGAGTCCGGCTCGCTGCTGTCGCGGGATAAGGAAACACAACGGAATAGGTTCGATGGCAACCTGCAGGCATCGACTGATCAGACTACTGCAGGAAACAGATCGTATAATAATAGCAATGCATATATTGAGAGGGAAAGGCGGTTTGCGGGTCGCAGGCGTGGAAGTGTAGGTAATAATTAATTATTAGCAATTCGGACTCGGCGAGGTTCCCCGCTACATCGAGAAATTGCGGGACTATCGGGCGGGCTCATCTTTGCCGAACGTCTCCGCATATTGGGGAACAGCAGGGTTTGCCAGCTTTTTTTTGGTCGTCTATAATAACTGCTTTTTGACAGTATGAGACAATTAATTTGTCCCAGAGCCTCGGGAAGGGGCTATGTACAATAGTTGATCTATGTGTGGCAGGGATACCTCGGTCTGAATCAAAGGGTTATACAAGGCCTATGCCAACAGATATTCTGTCGCTAGCTGCTTGGGACTACAGGATCAGCGATGCACGTCGCCGATTCCTCTATACCAAAAAGAGTACAGAGAGAAAAGGTACAGATTATATAGTGATGAAACTAAACAGTAGTACTATGTACATCCACTTATGATAAATGATATGAGCAACCTGTCGGGGTAATCGTATTTCCATGACGAGGCAGATGGTGGAATTTCTCGTGTTCAACAATAGCCAACAGGTCTAGTTATGAGCTGTCACCTGTGTCATGACACTCATTTGGAAGGCTCCAGACCCCTCACGTGCCCATACTCGATAGGGAAGCTATTCAACTGGGTGATTGATTAATGTCTCCCCTGCTATTCACTGTTGCACAGCAGGAAAAGCACGCAGGTCGACATGCTTTGATTTGGTCTGGTGCAGTAGGGCTCGGCGATATAGGCGCTAAGGCAAGGGTATCGTGACTACCCTGCAGACTGCCAATGAAGTGCCCTTGGCATGTCATCTCTGTAAGCAGTAGCCACAAAATACAGCATCGGTGGCTGAGGTGATGTCATGAGAATCCGAAAGTTGTTTATATGTGTTGTTATCCATTATCCATGGAGCATTCAGTCCTCAGGCAAGGGAACGAAGCACAATGCTGTTTGTGATCGTGTGATTGCATCCCTAAGACCTGCAAGGGGGGCGGTGTTATTTTGTATGGATTGTAGATGACCATTCAGCTGTTTTATTAGTCCCAGAGCCTCTGGATCCGCCTCAAGCTAGGGAATAATTGATCAGTTTAACTTTCCGTACCTACAGAGCATCAAGCCATACCTCGTCAAGTGTTGCTTCAATATTCTTCAAGTCTGGAATTGTAAACTCAGACCCAGCCTGATTCTGGGTATCGGGTATATTGTCGAGTTTTCGAAGTACAGGGTGTTCCTGTGGGGAATGAAATATTAGATACAATGCTCGTAGGATCAGTATCAAGTTCACACGAACATTCTTCATCTGCCTCTTCTTCTCTGTCTCTGCTCGCTTCGCATTTTTCTCCATTTCTTGCAACTGCTTTTTCTCCTTGGCAAGCAAAGCCTCTTCCTTTTCAACCTCAGCTTTGAGGAGATCGATGCTATCCGTGACGGTAGCCAGATTAGTCTCTAAAGAACGCTAAACAAGAGTCAGTGTGTATTCAGAACAAATTAAAGAAGAAGACCACACACATGTTCATCGAGAGCCGCTTCATATTCGAAATTCGAGTCTTTTGTCACCGGCGGAAATGGCATTCGGGGGAGTCGCTTTCCGAGACTTGATTAGAGAGCAAAGGTTAGTCTTATCTAACTAAACGACTTTAAAATGGAGCCCTAGTAATTCAAGGTCCATACTTTTTCACAACGACTTGGACAGCGGCTTGCGCCTCAATACGTCTGCGCTCATTCTGCTGTCGCACGATGACCGGCCGTTCGAGGGTTCGAAACATGTCGCGCACCCTGTCCTGAACAGGTTCTGGTAGAGTAGTCCATTTCGATTTGATAGTACGTTCGGGTACATGGCGAACATGGGGTTTCAGGTAAGCGAATTGCTTATTGCGCGCGTTTTTGTTGTTGTTTTGTTCATCGCCATCTCCAGAATGCTTTCGCTTAGGAGGCATATTTAGGAAGTATAGCCTTATCGTGGTAATGAGAAATCTGCTCCCAAGAAACACAGTAAAATAATCGAAAATCAATTGATTCAAAGGGTCAAAGTTGCTTCGTTCCTTGATGTGCCTGTTTTGAATCCGTTGTTTGGAAGATGGATCGTCGCCCAGCACGGCAGTATCTAACCAAGGCGGTGAGAGATCCTGTCACATGCCAGAGACTAAGGGGGTTGCGGGGTCAAAAGCGGCATCGGATCATCCACCATTTTCTCCCATCATCGTAAGGTAATATGCAATACATGCAATAGCGCCCGTTGGCTGTCCGAATGTCTCAGGGTCTTGAGTTTCATGTCTATTGTTTATCACTGAATCTTCATGTGATTGAGCATTGTCAGATCTACTAAATTAGCACATTAAGTGGATCTACATCTGGGACATATTGTGCTAACCAGTAAATACTGATCACAATTTGAAATCGATGCTCGTGAGATCTATTGATTGCAGCTGATACAGGTGCTTTTACCAGTGGTAATTAGATACATGCATTTTGAGACTATATATAAGGCTGAAAGTATGTAAGTCAAGGAACATGGGACTGGCAGGACTACCAGAGCCCAGACAGCACATATGTACCTGCACACCAGGTCACCAGGAAAGTTTGCATTATGCGATGATTTATAAACACCAATCTAATGCATTCCACCCGAGATAGGTTTAAAAAATAAAAAGAGGTATCAAGATCCGTCGGCCATAAACAGAGAACAAAAGAAAAAGAATCCTCGAGGATTTCCTCAGAATGAAGAATCGTCAAGAGAGATAATGTCCACCAAATCAAAACGCCCCATCTCTGTACATGCACATCCTGCTGTGCCGCTGAATCGCTTGAAGTCAAGACGATAGATAGACAGATCAACCCCCCCAACAAAGTGGAAAAGAAGGAAATATCGTGGTCACGTAAAAAGAATTGTAAATCATCGTGGCATCACCAAGCCATTCACTGCTTTTAGATCCGCTAGCTGTGCCTTGAGGATCTCATTTCCACGTATTGTATCCTCCAACCAGTCTGCGGCTTGGGTAAGCATAGCACTTTTGCTGAATCCTCCACCTCTTAGTCCAGGCACAAGCGAGCACATCTCATCAAAGCCTTGTCTGATAAGATTCCGGCGCTTCTGCTCAGAGAGAATATGGTTACTTCGTTTCTGGTCTTCTGTCAGATTCTCTCGCGCAGATTTTGCCCCTTGTGACATTCTTGATTTTCGGAATGTATCACTGGATCCCCGTCTGGTTTTGCTATAACCGGGGCCCTTTGATTTTCTTGACTTTGGTCTGTTACCATCTGCGTCTGAATTTTCGTCATCCTCTTCTTTTACCAATGTTTTCCGTCTCTTGATGGGCTGCAAGTCATCTTCCACGTTATTCCCGTACCCGTTCTGTATATCATTTTGCGGAACGCTGGGGTTTGACCCAGCCCAATGCATATGGTGACCAGTTGCCATTCGATCTGGGCTGGGGGCTCGAGTGTTGGCTGCACTGCTCTGAGGTTCGAGGCACTCCAAGTTGTCAAGCAACTCCTTTGTTCGCTCCTCTTCATTTGGCTGGTCCGCTGGAGCTATATAGCCCTGATCCATGAAACTGATGTCCGATCCCCAATGAAGAGGTCGCACTTTTGCCGATGCTTGTTGATCAGCAGACATTGGTTGATGCACGTCGAAAAGCATCTCCGAAGTATGGAACCCGGACGGTAGACGTGCACGGAACGGTGCGTTTGGTTGCTTGAACGAGGCATGGTTACTATGTTGCAGGTTCTTGCCGTGTCCATTCAGATTTGAGTTGTTGCCGTTCATCTCGGAAAAGGCATTTCCAGCGAAAGGTTGGTGACTGAAAGGGTTGGTGAATTCAGGTGCGTTCATTCCGTTTTGGTAGAGCATCGATGCAGCTGCAAGAATGTCCGAGCTCGCACCTGCATTGTTGCTCATCATATCTCCACCGGCTTTCTCTAGACCACGATGGGAGTGTGTCGGCTGTGAAAGTGATGTTGTAGATCCCTCAAACGTCGGGGGAAGCTCATTTGACCATTCAAAGTTGTTGAAGCCACCGCCAAGATGCTTGTTCTGCTGGCCACGCAACCAAAGATCGTTTGAGAAATGATTCGAATTCATTGTAGTAAAGAAATTATCCAGCATGTTGGACTCGTTGTCGTCAAGAAGAGCCGGACCAGGCGGAGGGGCTGGTGCAGGTTCGTAGGGTGTATCCATGGGCGAAAGGAAAGAGTCTGGAGCTATTGTCAGAGATGAAAAAAAAAGCCAATCGATTTTGAGGCACCTACAGCCAAACGGTCCAGGCTGAGAGGCAGCCTGGCCATTATGGACTTCGGGTCCAGTCATATTCATTGCGATGATTGTGTTGAAAGGAGCGACAAGGTGAGAATCGTGGCAAACGCTGGCCACCGTTTGTTACTGCTCTGATTGCTGAGGGCAGCGCCGACATGCCTTGACCGGCCAGGAAGTTGTTGTAGATGAGAAGACCACCAGGCTCGATTCTGGAAGAACGTCGCGATGGAAAGTTGACTCAGAAACCCATATACTTTGACATCTGGGTCAAGAACCGAATTATGCGCGGGGATCGTCGACCTTTTTTTCCAGATACGGTCCGATTTCCGACAGAAAATAATGCAAATGTGTATGCGACTGGACGGCGGGGCAAAGCCTCTCGGAGAGTTAACAGGAACACAAACAGCGCTTGGATGAAGGCAAAACCCCAGTATCTGGTTCATGTGTATTACTAGGGAGAAAGAAGGCGAGAGAACGATGATGGAATCTGGAGATAGCAAGCGATGGTGGAGAGAGAAGATGGCATGGCATCCGTTCGGCCTTTTCGAGTCGATCACATGCAAAAATTCTCTCTGCTGCTCGCAGTGCCTGGCAAGGTCGCGTGATGTAACGGCAGTACCGAAAATTACGTCTCGGCCTTAGAAATGTACAATACGGGCGGTAACGTTCTGTCCGGAATGCTCTCGGACCAATTACCTAAGGGAGAAAGGCACTGATTTGTGCTGCCAACCTCGATCCAGCTTGTTTTCTTCTTCCCTGCATCAGCTCTGATCGAACTAACTATTTGATCCAGAGGGTGGAACTGTGCGCGTTTTTCAGCATCATTTGACCCTTCTTCTGGCCTTTTTAATCAAATAGCCTTTTGATGCTCCGCACTTGGTTTCGAGGACGAATCCCCTCTCTCCACGGGCGATGTCAGTAGCCCCGGTTTGTGACTGTTGCTTCGGAAGATCGTCACCTTGAACCGTTTAGTCCGTACCCCTGAACCAGCTTTGCCAGAAGTCTGCTTTTTAGGACCGAGGTCAAAAAAAGTCGATGTTACACTGGATCCACGGCGAATAATTGCAATTGCACGGAGCTTTGCGAGAGTCTGTAGACTCACTCCAGTGCTCTGCTGCAGTAGCAGTAGCTGCACGGTAGGTATTTGCGTTAGTTTCCCGATACTGTAACTGCTCTACACTTGCATGACATCCCCCCCTTGCTTCTTATTTTTCCGTATTGTCCTCGGCTTCCTTTAGAGACCGATGGCCATCCATGCCGGTTTTCTACGGAGTATAGCTGATTTGACCCTGGCATGGCATCTTCTGCTGCTTCAGCGCCTGTTTCGTGATTGATGATTCTTTCATGAAGTCTTCGTTTCTGACGTTGCCTAAGGCAGACTGTATTGGCGATACTCATATTCTCCGAACTGGTAATGGTTTGAATGAGCCCTTGGCGTCATGGCTCCTACAGCAGTGCGCGGGCAAAGCAACAACATTCGGGTCATTAAACCGTAAGTTCCAAGTCATCCTGATATCTCCATGGCTTCTCACAGTAGGGCGTGTCCTTCGTGAGTGTTGCATGCTCGGGTGCCTTGTTGATGGGTTGCTGAAGAAGCTCACGTTTGGTTTCTCTTGTAGTATCCTACGCGCTTATGCACTTGGATATCTTTCTTCAACGACACCAAAAGTTATCGCAAGCCTTCGGCGACTTCGAGGCCATGAGCTGAGCTGCAAGGAAAAGCTCCAGGAGGTATGGCTGTCCTTTAATCCTTATTGTCTTCACTCGCACTTATCTCTATCTTCAAATAACCCGAGGACCGAATGGTTTCCAAATCATAAGCTGATATCAACTGCATTGTAGCTTTCTCGCGCATTAACAAGTGCCATACACCTGAATAGTTTCGCAACTTTCTGCGGTTTTCTGGTCGGGGGCTCAACAGTGTTTCCTGTTTTGTTTCTCAGATTGTGTGGGCTTATAGCTCGTCACCTTGGTTCAAAACCTAAATTATTGGAATCTCGCGCTTTTGCACGATTCATTCGATTCATCTCTGCTCTTTTCTCTTCTTGGTTCAGTTTCCAGCTTCTAAACAAGAAGCCAATTAGTCTGGACAGAAGTCATAGCAGTTTAAGCCAAGATGCTACGGGCAAGAAAAATGACCCGAGGGAGAGTCAGGCTGAAACCAAGCTTGGGGCACCAAAAGCTCCTGACCTTGCTGGTAGGACAATGGATCTCACATTATTCACGCTTACCAGAGCAGTGGATTCCATGGTCTGTATAGGTTGGTCTACTTGGCGTCATCGGCGTAAGTCCAAGAATCATTGGACCAAAGCAGAGGATATTCTTCCTCAGCTTGCAGACGCGGGTGTATTTGCCGCAAGTGCTGCAGTTGTAATGTGGGCATGGTTCTACCAACGCGACAGACTACCCAAATCCTACGGAAAATGGATTGGGGAGGCAGCACAGGTGGATTCACGTTTAGTCGAAGCACTCCGTCGAGCTAGATGGGGCTCATGGGTATACGGAAAGGACACTGGTCAAGCACCCCTCCTTGAGTCTATGTGCGAGGACTATGGCTGGCCAATCGAATGGGGTGATCCAGCAAAAACAGTCCCATTACCTTGCGAAATGGTCCACATGGACTGTGGTCCCAGCTGTGAAAAGCATGCTGCCATTCGCTTTCTTCGAACTTTCAAGTTCGCCTGTGCAACCTATATCCCACTACAAGTCGCATTTCGCCTTCGCGGGATGAAATCGATGTCAGCACTTACTCGAACTTTGACCGACGCCTTGCGGTCATCCGCTTTCCTTTCCTCATTCGTAAGCATTTTCTACTACTCTGTCTGCCTTGCCCGAACGAGGCTTGGTCCAAAACTTTTTGATCGCAAAACGGTCACACCGATGATGTGGGACTCTGGACTTTGTGTCGGGGCTGGGTGTCTCATGTGCGGCTGGAGTATTCTAGTTGAGAAAGCTCGAAAGAGACAGGAGGTTGCACTGTTTGTGGCACCTAGAGCGGCGGCAACTGTGCTGCCAAGGTTGTATAATAAGAAGGTATGGTTGATTAACTTGACGGCGTCACATCATCCCCCAGAGTTGGGGAGGGTTACACCTCCTGAACTGTCCCATCCCCCGGTGCTTCACCAAGCGTCAAGATTTCTTGGATGTGCATTGATGGCTGACGCTTATCCACTGCTATGTAGTATCAATATCGGGAGCGTATTGCCTTTGCAGTCAGTGCTGCTATTGTTTTTACTTGCTTGAAGGAGCGGCCCAGCGTGGTCAGAGGAGTCTTCGGCAAGATTGGAACAAGCGTATTGAAATGATCGAATCCATCACTTTTCGTCTTTGATGCAGCATTCTATGGCGTTTCGGAAGGGCTGGCGGCTTTCTCGATGAGTGTTTCAACAGGATGAACTGCATTATCATTAGCCCTATTTACCTTTATTGGCATGGTATTTTTATTGTAAACCAAATACACTATGTTTATGGACTCGACACTTTCGGACTTTCCTGTACTTAATATCTAATCACACAATGCCTGATAATAAGAATCTCTAAGATCTTCAAACCTCAAGATCCTGGTCATAGTAGCCCACTTGGTGATCTGAGCATATCCCGGTGCCCGGGGATATCCGTTATCGATAAGGCTTTTGCCAAGTCAAAGTCACGTGCCGCAGGTACTTTCTCCAAGTCAATGGATGCAATCAATTGCTCGTTGCATCCATGCTCCCATCAAGTCAATCATTATGTTCTCTCGTTTTGTCTCCCCATTGGGCAGGTTCCCGTTGGCTGGAGCCATTCCCCGGCCATCGGTATACTCCAATGTGAGACGTTTCGACCAGCGATTTTTCTCCCGGAATTCCTTTTTGAATGCGCGGAGTTCATCGGCCTCTGCGCCGTTTAACACTCCACAGTCTCAAAAACGAAATGCGTCCGCTATGTAAGCTTGCTCTTGCGTATTATAATTTCCCTCTGTTATTTTCGTTTGCCGTGGATCGTTCTCATGCTAATATATCCCAGGTATTATACAGTTAGTGTAATTCTCGGAACCGTCGCTCTTGCTTATGGCTCAGTCCCTCTTTACAAAATGGTTAGTATACTCGCCGATTATCTTCAATTGCAGGGTTTGGACGGGAACTGAGGTCTTTGCGCTGCTGCAGATTTGCCAACAGACCGGCTGGAGTGGCCAGCCTGTTACCACTCATCGCGGTGGGGGTGAAGATACCTCTTCGCGCGTGACTCCTGTGACGGACTCACGTCGCCTTCGTATTACATTTAATGGCTCGGTCTCGGACGTTCTACCTTGGAAGTTTACCCCGCAACAACGAGAGGTCAGGGTCCTCCCAGGAGAAACTGCCCTTGCGTTCTTCACAGCAACAAATCAGGGCCCGGCCGACATTATTGGTGTGGCAACATACAGTGTTACGCCCGGCCAGGTTGCCCAGTATTTCAGCAAGATCCAGTGTTTTTGCTTTGAGGAGCAGAAGCTAAATGCCGGAGAATCAGTGGATATGCCGGTTTTCTTTTTTATTGATCCGGACTTTGCGAAGGATCCTGCCATGAAGGGAATTGACACTATCACACTTTCATACACCTTTTTCAGTAAGCATTGGGCTATGTGGGAATACTGTGTCCGTTGCTAATCAATTTGAAACAGAGGCCCGATACGATGACAATGGCGTTCTCAAGCCCATGCCGTCTAACTAAAGAAACAATTGCAATTGGATGCTTTCCTCCAATTTTGGACAAAGCATATGATAGCAACCTCGCCCATTTTTGCTAGCCGGTTTCAGGATATCAACCCGGAATCTGGGACATGAAAAGGTCTATTAGGGCTCAGATGTCTCTGCATAACTGTGAGGCTTCAACGGGCCCGTGCCCTTTATCGTGAAGCAAAAGGGCCTTATGAAGCCCTTCTTCCTCGCTGGAGACTTCTTGATCTCCAGCGAAGGTCTTTCTCCTCTCTTATAAAGGGATTTTAGATGTATAATATGCTTCTGAATTGTATATGTGGAAAAGTTGCCTTTGTACCATACCGGCGTATATGTACATACTAGATCGGTTATTGAACCTAGAGGCTGGGGATTTTCTACTTGATGAAACTATCTACGTGGGTTAGCCACAATAATATCCCCAACTTCACTTGACACCCGTATCTTGGCTCACACCAATGTTTTTATAACGATAAGTATGCTTTTGCGAATGATATAATTGTGCATTGGGCTATGAAATTAAATATTAGTATTTTTCTCAACCTCAACGGTGTTGCATACTAACTAGTTAACTAGTTAGGTTACTATGTCAGTGTAGTCAGCATAGTGCACGGTCCATCAATTAAGCGCGCGTTCCACGACGCGTCCGCCTCTAATTATTCTATCTCGGTCCGTGACGTTCAAAGATCAAACGAGTGATCGGAGATTCAAAGGCGGTTTTATTCTAGAAACTGACAGAAGCGTAATCAACCTTCAAGATGGCTTTGTTGGTCGATAAGCTACGACCACGAACTCTCGAGTCCCTGTCTTACCACTATGAGCTTTCCGATCGCTTGAAGTCACTGGTAGGAAATAGCTGAAACACTTGCAAAAACGAAGTTTCCCAATCTCACTTTCTTTCCAGGCTCAAAGCGGAGATTTTCCTCACCTTCTCGTATACGGGCCATCGGGCGCGGGCAAAAAAACCCGTATCATTGCGACACTTAAGGAGCTGTACGGTCCCGGAGTTGAAAAGATCAAGATCGACGCCAGAGTCTTCCAAACAACAAGCAATCGCAAACTCGAGTTCAATATCGTTTCCTCAGTATACCACCTTGAGATCACACCGTCGGATGTTGGAACCTATGACCGCGTCGTTGTTCAGGAATTGCTCAAGGAGGTTGCGCAAACTCAGCAGGTTGACCTCTCCGCAAAGCAACGGTTCAAGGTTGTTGTGATCAATGAAGCAGACCACTTGACTCGGGACGCCCAGGCAGCGCTGAGGCGGACGATGGAGAAATACAGTCCCAATCTTAGGTTGATTCTTTTGGCAAACAGCACCTCGAATATCATTGCGCCCATCCGCTCCCGGACCCTGCTGGTCAGGGTTGCTGCGCCGACTGAGGATCAAATCTGCTCGGTTTTGAAAAATGCTGGCGAGAAGGAAGGCTGGAATGTGGTAGAAGGTCTAAACAAGAGGATAGCGAAGGAAAGTGGACGCAATCTCCGACGAGCGCTGCTCATGTTTGAGGCTATTTATGCTCAGAGGTAAGATTTCATCGCATTCACCGGATCTGCAAGAACCTTAGGCTGACTTGGGTTTGCGTTTAGCGAGAAAGTGACAGAGACCACCCCTATCCCGCCTCCTGACTGGGAAGCCCTCATTGCTTTGGTTGCAGAGGAGATTTTGGGTGAGCGGTCACCTGCCCGTTTGCTACAAGTTCGCGCACGGTTATATGACCTCTTGACTCATTGCATACCCCCTACGACAATTCTCAAGGTACACAATCTAATACATAAGTGTTCAAGTCACGATACTAACTTATCTTCCAGACCTTAACTTTCAAGCTTGTTGCCAAGGTTGATGATACTCTCAAGCCAGACGTGATTAAATGGTCTGCTTTCTACGAGCACAGAGTCAAGCAAGGCAGTGTAAGTGCATACTAGCGATTCCACGAACTAACCAGTAGAGTGTCGCTAATGCGCCATACAGAAAGTGATCTTCCATCTCGAAGCCTTTGTCGCCAAATTCATGCGCATTTATGAAAGGTACGAAAACCTAGCCTGTCAAAATATAAAAAACTGCTAACATATTGACCAGCTATTTGATGGGCATGGACTTCTAATATTGAGAAAATAATTGAACGAGTAATGATTGTATACTATTTAGCTAGCATCTCAAAACTAAGAGGGCGCTCGATGCATTTCTGATGGACATCACTCCATTTGTCATCATTTACATCACCCAAAGATATCTTGCAATGCTTTGAAAAGGGATTTTGATTTGAATATCAGGTAGTCTTTGTAGTCCAGCAGGGATGATGTCTGGGTCCTCGAAGGTGACGCCCCCGGATACGTCATACTTCCCATCGCTAGGAAGTTTGGAACTAGCGACTGTGACTTAAACTCCATTGCAATAACAAGTATTCAGGTATTTCATTCATTTTCATTGAATTTCTCGAAGTCACAAATTGATATAGTATCCCACATTTGTCATCCCTGATCAGCTTCATCATGTCCAACTCGCAGCTTCTTGATATTGAGCCTGGTGGTGAAAACACCCAGTATGCCTTTGCCACCAGCTATACACTGACCTGATCTTTCTTTTCTAACAAATAGCTTCAAAATTCAGGTATGAGTCTATTCGGGAATTTACGGAAACCCCGGCGAAGCAAACAGGACAGTTAGGAGGTACATCACTTCTCGCCACAGGACTCATTCGAATCGTAGCTGACGAGATCTAGCCAACTCTACACATACAACCAGTCAAACATGGACAACCCCAGACCCAGATGATCGCGATACTCAAAATGCAATTGAAGATAGTGAACTGGCCCGATTTGCGAGACTCGACACCGAAATCCTAGGTGGCAATAGTAGTAAAGGTATGGTAGATCTTTCCCTCTATTTAACTCCTTATATGGAAACATCGACTTGGATGAAATTACAAAATAGAAAAAGGTGAAATCGAAAGCTGACGATAGTGTACACAAGACCTGAACCTCGAAACCCAAGATGGTGTACCGAAGAACAGGAGACAACAAGGGTATGGACCTGGTTCAGGCGTCGGAGCTTAAACTGTCGGGGAAATCATATACTGAATACATGAATGAGTTGTCGGGCGTGGTGGTGGGAGGGTTTTATTGAGAAGCAGATGGGTCGGATGATGTCGACTTCGGAGGATTGGCGGAATTGTCTGCGCCCAAGGCTGGGCTTCTGCGTGCTCGTTTGAGGCTTTCCAAGGTAACACCGTTACCAAGTTTTGTCAAGCCAACAACTGGGGGATCGCCCTTCTTCACAAATTCCCAGAGACCTAGTATAATTGTATTAGTACTAGTCGGTTCCTCTAGTGTATCGTAGTAGAAAACAAACTTACCAGGCAGCTTGTGGCCAGCCAATCTGAATGCTTCCCTTGCAATCTTCTCGTGCAAGTTACCCTGAAGCTCGAAGACAATCCGGCTCACAGGAACTCTTGCTGTCCAGTAGTCAAACTTTCCCTTACCCTTACCCATACGTTGTTCATTTCCTTTCGTGTAAACACCGATGTTGGCGCTCACTCGCTTGTACAGCGTATAGTTCATGCCCCTTAGCCGTCTCTTAATTGTTTCCTCTGCAATTTTGAGCGATGAAGCGGGCACCCGACGATCATGGTCTTTCATGCGCAAACCATAGTCACCCCAAACAACAGTCGTACCCCGAGTCGAACCGCCAGTTGCGACATGCGGGCGACCTTTGGGCGATTTCGACTTTTCCGCGAATTTCGGCGTGAGCCAGTCAAGGGCCGGAGAGGTAGTAGAGAAGCATCGGGAGAGCGGAAGGCCTGTGAATGATGTTGGCAAGCCTATGTCCCAAGTGTTAGCTTTTCTGCAGCAAAACTCTTCCGTTCGAGAACCTGATAAATCGTACCGGTAGGCCGGAGGAAGGCCAATTGAGGCCCAGCAAACATTTTCAACTGCGGACCCATTGCGATGGTTGAGGCCGGCCCCTGATCGTGCGGAATAAAGTGGTTGTTGGTTGAATCTTGAAGGCTTTCTGGCTATCGGCGTATCTGCAAGTCCGATCCCCAGTCCCAAAAGGGAAGAAAGTGCTGTGCACGTGCCACACGCGTGTTTCTTAGGTAATCCCGCGGGATCACGTCGCCGAACAGGCTCCAGGCGCGTCGCCCTGCCGAGAATGCATTTTGGTGCCTGTTGAGAGGAAAGGGAAAGGAAAAGACCTCGAGCCTGCTTCGAAGAGCTCCGCTGATACTGCATTATACCTGATATTTCTTTGTCGCATCGCAGAACATGTTCTGATTGGTCAAATCATCATGCCCGCTGATATCAGGAGCTTCTTCGGAGGCAAGTCGAGCCAGGGCTCGAATAGCTCTCCCGCGAAGACGCCCGCAAAAAAGAGGTATGTCAATTCGGAATTATATTATACTAGATTCGGCATTCAGCGTGTGCTAATTCGAAACCAAAACTATAGGATTCGTCGACGGCCAGAAAGAAGCGTATGATTGCGATTCTATACATATTCTCCGATAGCTATCTAACCGATTGATAGGCAGTAGAAAGGTTGTGGATGACAGTGATGATGAAGATGTCGTAGAGGCCAAGGCCCCGGCACCGAAGGCAAAACCTGCGGCTAAACCGTATGTTTCGCATTTGAGCCTGTGATCTCGCGCAGCTGCTGATCAATCTTTTTAAAGGAAGCCTGAGCCGTCCAAAGGAGAACCAACTTCAACGTCGGATTATTTTGCTTCTAGTAAAAAGAAGGGAAGACCTGCCAAATCCACCACTGTGGCTCTCGCCGATAAGTCCGACGAAACCTCTGCCACTAGTCGCAAAGGCGAAGCTTCCCCGGCAGCAAAGAAGAGTCAAGATGAGGAAGTTGTGGCGGAGCGACCTAAACGAGAAAGTCGCCAGTCTACGAAGAAGGCCGCGACAATTGTTGAAGATGACGCATACGGGGGAGACGATATTTTCGCATCGGAGTACGGAAAGCCAGGCAAAGCGGACGATGATTATGTGGAAGAAGCTGCCCCCAGCGACAACGATAGTGACTTTGAAGAACTCGCGGTACAACCAGCCAAGGCAGCATCTACAACATCGGGACGCAGAAAGAAAGAAGCTTCACCTGAGTCGGATGACGATGTGATCATGCAAGATATCCCGAAACCCTCTTCGAAAACCACGAAATCGGCAGCTTCGCGACCTGGTAGGAAACGAAAGTCAGAGGCGCTTCAGGACGAGGATGAAGATTATGAGGTTCCAAAGGAGACTAAGAAGACCACTGCTCGATCCAAACCGGCACCAGCACCGAAGAAACCACGAGCATCTCCCAGTAAACAGGATCGGTCCGAAAATAAGGAGATCCAAGACATCTTTGACAATATTCCAATGGTTAAGCCACCTTCACCACCGCCGCCGGCCGATGGCAAAAAGAAATTCAATTATGCTGCTCAAGCACAGCGGTCACGAACACCTCCTGGGGGAGGAAGCAATGAATTGCCTGTCGGGGCTGAAAACTGCCTTGCCGGGTTGACTTTCGTTTTTACCGGTATTCTTGACACTTTGGGCCGTGATGAGGGATCAAACCTGGTTAAGAAATACGGTGGAAAGGTCACTGGAGCACCAAGCTCAAAAACAAGCTACGTCGTTTTGGGAGGCGATGCTGGTCCTAAGAAGCTTCAAACAATCCAGCAGCACAACCTGAAAACCATCAATGAAGAGGGTCTTTTCGAGCTGATTCGGAGGCTTCCGGCAAATGGCGGCGATGGGAAGGCCGCTGAAAAATATGAAGCGAAGAGAAAGGCTGACGAGGAGAAAATCCGCGAAATGGCTGCTCAGATGGATAGAGAAGAGGAACAGCGAAAGAAGGAGGAACAACGACAGAAAAAGGCCGCGGCCACCGCGACGGCTAACACTCCCACCAGCTCTCAAACGCCTTCAAGCTCTCAGAATGCCAAGGTCGATGACCGGCTCTGGACTACCAAATACGCACCAACATCAATGAATATGATTTGTGGAAACAAAGGTGCTGTGGAAAAGATCCAGGCCTGGCTTCGCAACTGGCGCAAGAATGCCAAGGATAACTTCAAAAAGCCTGGAAAAGATGGTTTCGGAACGTATCGTTCAGTTATGATTCACGGACCACCAGGTGTTGGAAAGACCACAGCGGCGCATTTGGTAGCAAAGCTCGAGGGTTATGATGTCCTCGAGACGAACGCAAGTGACACCAGAAGTAAGAAGATGGTGGAAGCAGGTCTCTCTGACGTCTTGGACACGACGTCCCTGCAAGGTTATTTCTCCGGCGCCGGCAAGAAGGTTGAGAGTGAGAAAAAGAACATGGTGCTGATAATGGACGAAGTCGACGGAATGTCGGCTGGAGATCGAGGTGGTGTTGGAGCGGTAGCCTCCATTGCAAAGAAGACACAAATCCCACTCATTCTGATCTGCAATGAGCGAAGGCTTCCGAAAATGAAACCATTCGACGGTGTCACTTATGAGCTACCATTCAGACGCCCGACTGCTGACCAGATCCGAGCCCGGCTATCAACCATTTGCTTCAGGGAGGGTTTGAAGATCCCACCCCCAGTTCTTGACGGTCTAATTGAAGGAACGCACGCCGATATCCGACAGGTTATCAACATGCTGTCGACCGTGAAGCTGGACCAAAAGAATTTGGATTATGACAAAGGACGAGAAATGTCGAAAGCATGGGAGAAGCATGTTATCCTTAAACCATGGGATATCGTCAGCAAGATCCTTAACGCCCAAATGTTTTCACCTAGCTCAAAGGCTACGCTGAACGACAAGATCGAGCTGTATTTCAACGACCACGAATTTAGTTACTTGATGCTCCAGGAGAACTACTTGAAGACGCGGCCAACATTATCAAACGGCTATCACGGCAAAGAGCAAAAGTTGAAAATGCTTGAACTCGCAGATAATGCAGCTTCTAGCATTAGTGATGGTGATCTTGTCGACAAGATGATTCATGGCACACAACAACAATGGAGTCTGATGCCAACCCATGCCGCCTTCAGCTTCGTTCGTCCGGCTAGTTTCGCTTATGGAAATATGATGGAACGTCCCGGGTTCACTAGCTGGCTGGGGCAAAACAGCAAGCAAGGTACTTCCACCCCTAAAGTCGACTGTATCTTATGTGTTTTACTAACCTGATCGTCATAGGGAAAATGTGGCGTTATATCAAGGAGATTCAAGGCCATATGCGTCTTCGTTCGACTGGAGATCGCGACGAAATCAGACAGCAATATCTTCCACTGATATGGGAGAAGTTGGTGCGCAGGCTACAGAAAGAAGGCAAGGAATCTGTGGAGGAAGTTATCGACTTTATGGACAGTTATTTCCTTACCCGAGAGGATTGGGATGCTCTGCTCGAGCTGGGCCTGGGTCCCATGGATGAGTCCACTGTCAAGCTGGAGACACAAACAAAAGCAACATTCACGCGTCTCTACAACCAGCGCTCGCATCCTCTACCTTTCATGAAGGCTAGCAGTGTTGTCGCTCCGAAGAAAATGCCAAAGGAGAAGCCCGACATTGAAGAAGCCATTGACGAATCAGATGAGGAAGAAGTCGTTGATGAAGTCAAAGAAGACGAGGAGGAAGAGCTTGATCTCAAGAAGGACAAGTATGTCAAGGTGCCTAAAAAGTCAGCCAAGGGCGGTGCGGCCAAGGGAAAGAAGACCAAAAAGGCGGCTGCGGACGATGGCGAGGCAGATGAAGACGAGAAGCCAAAGAAGGCTCGAGGTCGAAAACCCAAAGCCAAGGCTTGAGTGAGGATGTTGGACCGACGTTGTGGCATATCTTGAAGTATGAACGACAACTAGGACAGGCACACCGTGTTTGCAGCATGTAGTGTGCATTGATGTATTACCAGATTCCGTGTATTATGCATTAGTATAGGTGTTATTACTATTATTGAACTAGCCATTTCTCATTCACTATTCTTATCTACTGTCATCAAATAAGATCGTGTTGATTGAAATCGCATCGATCGTTCTGTTTCGGTGTGGCTTGGCTGATCGCCTCGGACGATCTCCTGCCCGCCGTCGGCCTCACCTCGTCTTCCATCCTCCCCCTCAACCGGCGGTGCGGTGCAGTTGGCCACTTTTCTCTCGCAGTTCTTACTTTTACGTTCTTTTTCTTTGTCGGGCTGGCCCTGTTTGAGACTGAAGCATTTCTTTTTTGTTATCGATCGCGTTGGAACCCCTCAGCGCATCTATTCATTCTACCTGCGAACCACGCGACGATGCTATTCAACTATTGACAGCACAGCGCTTCTTCCCGACCCCAACTGATTACTGTTCTCTGATTATTGAGGAGATTTATCATTCAATTCCTTCCTGGAACCTCCATTACAGTCGTCTGAAAATGTCTCTCCTTCACAACGAAGAGTACGTCAGATTAAGCACCTCCGCCGGCTTACCCCTCTCTTCCCCTTCCGAAAGCCTCCACGAGATGGGTCAAGAAATTAATGGCTTCTAGTTTTGCAATATGGCAGCTACGTACATCTTATCTATCCACGATCAAAGATGGGATAGGCGACCGTCTCATCAATATCAACAATTCCGTCCTTAACACCCCCGGCTTTCGCGCGGCCGGCTGGTCTTCGCCCTCTACGAATATCAATACGCAAACTGCCGCAGCCCACATTAAGCGCACTTACTCCCCGCCTATTCCTACCACCGCTGCGGTGTCATCTGAATATTATCGCCTTGGTGCCTCGAGAGACGCGAATGAAGCTAGGAGATCTAGACTCGGGTACGAGGGAGAAGACGAAGAAGGGGGCATGGTTACTGGCAAAAGCAACACGGATGTTATTGGGCGCAGACACAACGGACGGGGCACGAAAAAGACACGCCGGAGAGACCGCCAACACCATGAAGATCACAGACCAGCAGAGGTGGACGAGGACGATAGCAGTGATCTGAGTGACGAGAGTGATGATGATGGGGAAGCCGCTTCAAGGTCAGTGATATATGTATATGAAGCATGTTTTACATGTGTTCAAATACCTTATTCCTTTTTCTGTGGTTAAATGTCCGCATTCTCACATTATGCAGCAATAAGATGAAATTCCCCAAGCTGCCCATACGAATTAGATCCGGGTCCTCGCCAATACGCGCAACCGATCGCCAGGAAAGACCGGAAGTGATGGTCACAGCTCCTTCGCATCATTCAAAGGCGAATAGTCACTATCGTACAGGATCCCTGGGCACTGCTGTCTCGGGGAGTCATCATCATCATCATCATCAGCGTCCGCGACGCGACACGACGACCAGTAGCGACTTGTCATCTGACAATGAAATGGATCCCTCCTACAAGAGCCGACAGATCCAGTTTTCAGGTCAAGATCAAATCATTCATCATCCCGGGAAAAGACATCATGGAGCTGGGGCTACGGCCGAATCTATCAGCGTTAGGGATATGAATGCGCACGGTGAAGACTCTGGCGCTGAGTCTGTGGGATCAGCGATCTCTTCCGAGTTCGATGCCACGGCAGGATCTGGCTCGCTTCTTGAAGGTGTCGTCGGTATTACCGGCAGCCTGGACTCTTCATCGCCAATGACGCTGATGCATAAGTTGCCAAATGGAACGGGATCTCAATCTGCATCCCCGAGGAAACCCAAAACGCCAGCACCAGAGCTACAAGACTTGCCTCCTCCCAGGCCCATTAGCACGGTACAACCTATTAGTTTACTTTCGACAGCGCTGAATGCGCGCAAGAAGGTGCCGACCAACCCGGTTGAGAAATTTGCAGTGCTCTCCGGCGAAGGGTTGAGTGATGCCTTGAACATCAAACTCTACGCGCCTTTCTCCTCCGATCCTGAAGAGCCATTAGACCTACCGCTTGCTCGAGAATCTAAACTTGCAGAGCAACCGGCCCCGGTCATTGTTGTTGAGGCCATTGGGCTTGCCCTCTGGAAATACTCCGAAGAGCGCTGTGAGCCGGCCATTGAGCGCAGCAAGTTGACAGTCAACAGATGGACCCTTAGGATGGTAGAGGATGGCGAAGTGGAATATGATTTCCCAGCTCTGGGACGCACGTCGACGATTACTGATTTTACTTCGAACAATAACAGAGCTGCTGGCGCCAGAGGGCGGTCGAGAGGTAAACCGTATGACGAATTTGCTCTGGTGGAAGCATCTCAATCAGAATTTGAGGAGAACGAGCGCCAGTTCCCACAGTTCAGTGAAGATCTTACTGGGGAGGAGAGCGGCGATCAGGCCACGACGCCCACTGTCCCGACACACCAGCAGGCTCAGCCGGCTAAGGCTGCGACTACTCGACTGAACCCGATTCTTGGACAGCCATTCTCATCCGCTTTGAATGATAGTACCCTCACCCCAGCCGATCGGCCAGCGGTGCCCACTTCACATGCCACGCCCCGCATGGGAGTTTCAAAGACCCTCAAGATCCGGTTCATCAACTTGGAGGCTTCTACCCATGTTATGACCATCAACACATCTACTGATAGCTATATTGCCGAGATTTTGGACACGGTGTGCAAACGATGGGGTTTGGACAAGGGCAATTACCTACTAAAGGTGATGGGATCTAATACAATTGCGCCATTGGATCGCATGGTGGAAGCTCTCAAGAACATCACGGAGCTAGATCTTGTGCGCCGGCGATTTGGCGCAGGTCCATTGACATTGACCGGATCTCCAGGCAGCTCATCACCCAATGCACCTCTCCAAATTGACGGAAACAACAACGCCAACAGCGGTGCCACGACCAAGAAGGGCAAGAAAAGCCAGCAGCAGGTTCTTTCCCCCTCACCCAGAAACAGGATCTTATTGGAGGATATTACCGGCGTTATCACGTATTCCGCAAACAATCCATGTCCTTTACGGCGTCCAACCATAAGATTCTGACCTTTGACAATGACTACATGCACATCATGCCTGGGGACACCACCAAGGCAGGCTCAGACGCAAAGACGCGCTCGATCAACTTCAACGACGTCGTTGGATGCAAAGTGAGTCGTCGACATCCCAAGAGTTTCCGCGTCGTGGTCCTCCGCGGCAACGATGCCAACGAACAGAAGAGGTATGATTTTGAGGCACGGAATCCTCTTGAAGCGGTCGAGATTGTCGATGAGATAAAGAAGAACATGGCCCATTATCGGATCTAGGTCTCGGTGTTTTGGTAGGATGATTCTCATTATTATCATTAAATTGCTAGCCTTTGGTTGGTAGTCACACAGAGTCTGATGGTTGGCTTGTACGTGCTACAACATTTTGAATTAAACATCTCTACGATCGATCTCCCTTGCACTCTCAGTAAATGAATAGTTTCTGTATTCACCACCACTAATTCTAAAAAGAGTAGTGAAGTGAACGTGGACTGGGGGTCTGATATATATTTCCCCATTTTACTATTCACTTTTACCATGTTAACAACAATATACACTGTCAAGATGATATAGAAAACATGGTAGTATACTAGTGATACCTAAACCCTGTAGTACTATGTTGGGTTCTATCTTCTATTCCCATGGTAACAAGTTGCTATATGTCACTACCTCACCAGAAAAATTATTCTATCAAACCCACCAGTTTCCACAACGAATTAACACGAAACACTCCAAGATCATCAAAACGACAATCACGCTTCTCATCATAAAGCACAGCTAGTATATCCGCCTCCTGAGCAGGAAGAATATCACGCACGGCATTATCACCAACATAGACGATATCCCGCGCCGAGATATCGTACTTCTCCAACACAACAGAAAACAGACCATCAACCTTGGTCTTTCCAACTTTGTTCGTCGTAACGAGGATGTCAATGTACGGGCGTAATCCGAGCTGCTCCACAGTCCATTCTTGTGAGTCTTGTGGGCCTTCTGTTGCGACTATTACTTTCTTATTGAGGGCTTTGATTTTTTCGAGGAGAGTGAGGGCGTGTGGTTTGCGTGTTAGGGCTGCCTGGAGGGACGCTTGATATATGGACAGAAGACGCGATAGTTGTTCTTCTGTGGCGTGTGGGTTGTGTATTTGGAGGAGACTGGAGAATCGTTCTCTGCGATACTCTGTTGAGGTTCGTCCGTCGGAAAAGGCACTCGCGGTCTTGGAACGGAGGATATCGGCGTATGTGGCTCTGAGGGCATCGATGCTGATATTGGATTCTTGGTGGATTGCCTCAAAGACGAAGGAGGATGCGTGGGAGGACGCTTTGCGGAATTCATGTAGTGTGTCGTCGAGATCGAACCCGAACCAGGTTTTGGATGATAGAGCGGATCGAATGGTGGATAGGTATGGGCTGCATGATTCGAGGTAGAGAGTGCCGAGTTGGTTTTCGATTTGTTCTATTTCAAGAGTAGAAAGATGGATGTGGGATGTATCGTTCTCGAGTGGGTTGTTGTAGTCATTCATATGGTCTTGGGGGAGTTGAATGTCCCAGTGATCATATAGACTAGCGATAGTGCCTTTGGCGTCGGAGATGAGTTGTTCATAGACAATAATCTTGGAAGCAGGAGTACCCTTAATCATCTGATGGAATTCTTTATAGCAGACGATGAAAGCATCCAGATCATTGTATCCATGACTCTTCCAGTTGGCAAAGACACAGACTGGGTCTTGGATCAAGAAGACTGGGTTGGCCGATTTGTATGCAGCTGGAGTACTGGTTATTGTGCACTGAGGCAAGTTGCGAAGAATCTGTGATAAGAGTGTAGAGTTTGAATGTGGATAGGTGATTAAGAGTCGAAAATGAGGCTGTTTTGTTAGCATATAGGATGTGTATAGAGGGTGGATGGAGATGATGACTCACATCTTGGACTTGGGTTTTATATTCAAACATGTTGATTGTACTTTATATTAGTGTTCAGATGTTTCTGCAATATTGTATATGTTTAGTTCTTAGGTGGATGCTATTCAGATGTTTTTTCATTGAGAGCTAAGGCGTCATTGCTATTCCAGATGGCGTGAACTAGTCTCTTAGCATATCTAGGCAATAGTGGATGCTGTTTATCAATATATTGGCAATCCAGTCTATCAATATGACATCTGCAGCTGTCTATAAATACACATCGTCTGCAAGGAGGTTGCATAGTGCTAATCCACTATAATATGACACCTTCTACATCTCTGAATATTTATGCCATGGGTTTTATAGAATCGATAATCACTGCATATTGTCGATGCCATCGGATGACACGAATATAGTCTCACCATCACAGCCACAACCATCTCAGACATGGTGTTTGATACTGAAACTGTTCATCTCCTTTTGTGCCTGGTATGAATTAATGCTGTTTGAAGATGTTTGGATATTGTTTGAGTTGTTTCAAATGTGAAATGGAATGGCAGACGAAGAGTTGGATAAAATCACATGACTGATTCGACCTCAACACCACAGCTTCAAGTTTCATCCAACCCCAACCAACGACATCCGGATTATTCCCAGTCTATCGACATAGTGTTCCATATATCTCGGGTATGACATGATGACTCTGACAACTGCCGCTGATTTGTGCACGAGAAGGAAAAAGCCCGAAGCGGGGCGATCCACACGATGAAGTCACAATTGAATTCGAGGAGGATGGACGAGGGTTACTGGACACGAAAGACGATGGATGGACTGGATTGGATTCACTGCGGATATCTGAATCTATCTGCATCTATCACGACCGTCAGCATGTCCGATCTGGTCCAATTGGTGCATCTGGAATACACGGCAGAGTGGTGATTCATTCCACCTCGACCCAGGGTACAGCCTCTCTGATCAGCCTGTATCCTGTCGTCATGCTTGGAACTCTGTCTCTCAGTTGGTTTGCAAACTAATAATCGTTTCCATCTTGGGTCTGTCCGAAGTGTCCGACATGGTCGCATCATCTGGCCTGCAGTATTCCGGAAGCGTCTGGAGGAGAGTGTCGCTCTCCTCTTATATTATCACGTATTGTAGCGAGATTAATTTAATCCCAAACTGTGCGGGGAAGGCCCTCTCGTCTCCTTCCATATTACCAGCATATTATATTATTATTTATCGACATCATCGTCATCTTCTTTGGTGACTTTGTTGCAGTTAAGTGGGACGCTCGACCGCCTTGGATTCACTCTCGCTGCTCTTCTTCACCTCTTTCCAACCCCGCTCATCCACCCATCTTGGCCTCTCCCCCCATCTCCCTCTTGTTTCTTCTCTCCCAATCTTCCTCTCTTTCTCTTCTTTTCGCTCTAGATTCTCTTAATCCACTTGCTCTCTGGGTTTTGCTCATCTCCTCTGTCCGCTCTCGAATCCTCCTCCAACTCCCTCCCACCCTCGTCAGGCTCTTTTGACCTCTCTTCTCCAATTGAGGTTTGAGTCTTGCTCCGTCGGTGGCTTCGGGGACCCGCGCCGGAGAACCATCTACGATTTCCAGGAATCTCTTCCCCTCAGTTGAAAGAGGGTAGCGGCTTGTGTATAATAATTTTTCTCGCTCTTGTCCACACACACACTCCCGTTGATGGTCTGTGTGTATTGCAAAGCAATTTGTCGACCTAACCACCTCACCTCCATTCTCGATGCCTAGCTTAGGAGGTCTGTTGAAAAAACGGCGAACAAAGGATTCGCAGACCCTCTCCAAAGAGCTTCAAGGTTCGTCACCTCCCGCCGAAACACAGACGTCACCCAACGCGGCCGACCACCCCGCCGCCACCAACACGACTACTCCCACGACTGCGAACAACAATCCCGCCCAGCCGGAGTCGTCGTCGGCCAAAAACCAGCAGGATCGGTCTTCGGGTACCAATAGATCCAACGAGCTCGCCTCCATGCAATCCGCCGCATCCCCGGCCCACAATAGCTCTGGCCATCAGAATGCCGCCAGTATACATAATATCATAAATACGCCCCAGCAGGAGAACTCCCAAGCCGGAAATGCTGGTGGCCAGCAGCAGGCGGCGCAGGCTAGTGCCCGAACGACCAAGGGGAAGTACACCCTGGAAGATTTCGCCCTCCAGCGCACACTCGGCACTGGCAGTTTTGGTCGAGTGCATCTCGTGCAATCAAAGCACAACCACCGGTTCTACGCGATCAAGGTGTTGAAGAAAGCGCAGGTCGTCAAGATGAAACAGATTGAACATACGAACGACGAGCGACGGATGCTCAATCGCGTTCGACACCCATTCCTCATCACGTTGTGGGGTACATGGCAGGATTCACGGAATCTGTACATGGTCATGGACTTTGTGGAGGGAGGAGAGCTGTTTAGCTTGCTCCGCAAGTCTCAAGTGAGTGTCGCACCGCACTCTTCGCTATCATGAAGTACTGACGTAGTCGATAAGCGCTTTCCCAACCCCGTCGCAAAATTCTACGCAGCCGAAGTGACTTTGGCGTTGGAATATCTACACTCTCAGCAGATCATCTACCGTGATCTCAAGCCGGAAAACCTGCTACTAGACAGACACGGCCATTTGAAGATCACCGATTTTGGATTCGCCAAGGAGGTTCCCGATATCACCTGGACTCTTTGCGGAACGCCCGATTACCTGGCCCCAGAGGTTGTCTCGTCGAAGGGGTACAACAAATCCGTAGATTGGTAAGAACGGTTTCTCCAAGCTACTTATGGCTGAACTGACAGAAACCAAGGTGGTCGCTGGGAATTCTAATCTTTGAAATGTTGTGTGGCTTCACACCGTTCTGGGACAGCGGCTCCCCAGTCAAGATCTACGAGAACATCCTGCGAGGAAGAATAAAGTACCCTCCGTATCTCCACCCAGATGCTGTTGACCTGCTGTCACAGCTTATCACAGCAGATCTCACTAAGCGCCTGGGTAACTTGCATGGTGGCTCAGACGATGTCAAGAGCCACCCATGGTTTGCAGAAGTCACCTGGGATCGACTTGCCAGGAAGGACATTGATGCTCCCTATGTGCCACCAATTAGGGGTGGTCAGGGAGATGCTAGCCAATACGATCGATACCCCGAAGAAACGGAACACTATGGCTTTGACGGTGAAGATGCGTGCGTATTCCCTTGTTTGCCTTGTTTCATTGTACTATTTTGCTAACTATCCTTTGATACTACAGCCATGGCCATCTCTTCCCTGACTTCTAAGCGCTTGCTGTATGACTGATGATGTGATGATGATGCCACTGCACGAAGGGTTGTCTGGCAACCGCAGCAAGTCAAGCGCAAATAAACCTACCTTATCCAGTTTCTTCCCCCTAACCTCACATTAAACATTTAAATTCAATCATACTTCCCCATGTCTCTATCTCTATGGTCGTCCAGCGACTCGATCATCTGACTATATCTAAGTCGGGGCCCGCACCGAAGTGGCTTTGCATACCTGGTGAAGGTGCATCAGTGTCTATTATCAAAAATCGCGCTCATGGTATTTTCTGGTGTTTTGCGCTGGTCGGTTGGTGCATGCAGGATTTATGGGAAATCAATCTAAAGAATTCAAGATGACTTGACTGAGAAATTCTGCTGCTGCTTGAATTGGATTGACTTGCCTTTTTAACGTAGATTGGCGGTCTTTGCGGTGTTTGTTTTGGTCTATTCATCGTGGTTGGCCTTTGTTGATCATGGCCGTTCATTTTGATATCAGAGATCTACTACCTATCTATCATGTACAGCAACTTTTTGATATTCTTCACTTTCATTTTGGCGGCTGTCGTTTACTAAAGCGTACTCGGATTCGTTGGTTATTCTCGATATTGACTGAACTTACTTTCGGATTTGTTTTAATGTACATATTTTCGAATCTACTAGTAAGGTGAAGCTGCCATCCAGCGCAAATGCACCATTCGTCAAATATACAAAGTGGTATGATTAGCCTGCCTGCCTACTCTAGCAGTAAATCCCCTCTCTCTATACTCTCGCCATTCTTCTTTTCCCCGAAATGTAGAAGAGACAAATCTACCAGTTCTGTTCTGTATCCGCCCATATCGTACATTTATTGATCATGACAAGTTCTCCGGCAAAAGAAACGCCCGTACGAGAATCCATCCATCCATTCCATCCCATTCGAACCAAAAGACAAAGAAAAATATCCCGCCTCATTCTCAAATTCCAACAAATCGTAGTTATTCCATATTCAGTTCAATGCGATTCGATTCGAGTCATTTAATCCGATCCGGTAGCCATCGAGTTCATGGCAATGGTGTTTTCGCCGCCGAGTTTCTTGCTCTCCTTGCCGACGCGGGAGATGTAGGTGCGGCTGGTGGTGTTCCACAGAGAGATGTACTTCTCCATGCAGCTGGACAGGCAGGCGCCTTCGTTGGCGGAGATGGACTCGCCGGGGTTGGGGATGCAGTGTTCGAAGCAGTGCTCGTTGACTTTCTGTTGGTGGAAGCAATTAGAGAATATGCAACTTTTTGGTATAGGGTGCATAATTGATGCTGAAGATTAGCATTAACGTACAGAGATCAGGGCACGGGCATTGGCCATGGCCGACTCTTGTTGAAGCTGCTTGACGATGGTGGTCTTGACCTCCTCGGGGGAGGAAGAAGCGCCGGAGCTGGAGCCGAAGAGAGCCATTGTGTGTATATGTGGTGGATTAGGTTGATGGAAGGAGTATGTAGGTCGTTAGTTAACAAGGATGTCCAATGGTGTAGTTGTTGGCAGAAGATCGATGAAGATGAAAAGGTTTCTTAATTCTTGAATCGTCGGAGCTGGGGCCGGAGTGTGGCTGAGGCGCAGAAAAGAAACGCCCGCCTGCGCCACCGCGGCGATGTGGACACTTGGATGTTTACAGCCGGGATGCAAGTCGATCCAAGTCAACCCATTCCACGCTTGTTTCTTGCCAATAATCGCCGCCACCTTGATCTAATTCACTCTTTCTTTTTCCTTTTTATTTTTCACTTCTTCCTTCCGCTCCTGCTGTCTGTTTGATTTGCCCTTCTTGGTTTTCTCTCGTCTTTGAGAGGTTAATGCTTGTAAGGTGCTGATGTCCCGGTGACACTTCGAACACAAATCCCGCCATATAAGCTTAAACGCCATTTCGCCAGCTACAGTCGATCTTTCGTCTCTTCATATCTGTTGTCTTTTTCACGATCATTCTTATCGCCGTTGATTAGCCGTTTTATTCGTTGATTGTCACAATGCTGCTCCCGCGACTTTCGTCTCTACTTGGCCTCCTCGGTCTCGCGACTCTCCCCGTGGCCAACGCTTACGATGGCGACGAGAATGTCAAGAGCATTCCGGTATGAAGAGCCATACTCCCCTCAGGATTGTTTTGTATGAGGGCGGCTTGCTGACAATGAATATATAGCTCCGAACTCACACCCTTGACTCGGTGGGTCCCCCTGCCAGTTCGAAATCAGCCCTGTGAAACAGCCATTGACAATTGTGACAGCCCTATCTGGATTCGGACTTCCAAAGCCGCTGGTTCGATTTTGGTGGAGATACCATAGTGCGGGCCGACAAGTACATATCCCTCTTTTGAATACGTGTGTGTATCGAGTGTTGGACCTCGGCTGACCAGTGAATAGATACGTCCGTCTTACGTCCGACCAGCCATCGCAGCAGGGATGGATCTTCTCTCGAGTACCGCTCACCGCGACGAACTGGGAGGTTGGTTTTTTCCACGCTCATCTGAAAAATCTTCATTCGCGATTCTCATGGCTGTATAGATCGAACTCGAATTCAAGTTCCACGGTGAAGGTAACTTGCACGGTGATGGATTCGCCTTGTGGCTTACCAAACAGCGCGCCACTCAGGGCCCCGTCTTTGGATCGACGGATAACTTCGAGGGTCTTGGTATTTTCTTCGACACGTACAAGAACAACCGTCCTGGAACGTCTTTCCCTTACGTCATGGCTATGATGGGCGATGGTCAGACCACCTATGACCAGGCCCATGATGGCAAGGCTAATGAATTGGCTGGCTGCTCTGTAAGTTGGAGAAACATTCCCAAGCACTGGGTATGAACTAATTGATCGACTAGGCTCGTGGTTTGCGCGGCGCTTCGATCCCCACCAAGGCCCGTTTGACTTACTTCCACGACAAATCCTTGACCCTGGACTTGCAGTACAAGTCCGAGGACAGCTGGCAGAACTGCTTCACTTTGAACCACCCGGAAACCAACATTGCCATCCCGTCTGTTGCATACCTCGGTCTCTCCGCTCACACCGGTGAAGTGACTGACAACCACGACATCATCTCCCTCAAGACCCACAACCTGTACAGTGTTGGAAGCAGCGGCGGCGGCAGCTCGAGGGGATCTTCGGCCGGTACTGGTGGCCGGGGGCGCAACAAGGCCTCGATGGTGAAGAAGCAGAAGGGAAGCTGGACATGGTTCTTGTTCAAGGTTGTTTTGTTCTTCGCTGCCATTGGCGGCGGCTACGTGGGATGGACTGCCTACCGGGCCAAGCAGCGCTACTCGAGATTCTGAGCGAGGTAAAAAGAAAAAAGAAAAAAGACAATTCCATCTTGTTCTTCCTGTCTGCGTTGTTGCATAGCATTTGTTTTCCTATATTCACGATGTTATATCAAACCGGTTTGAAGGTATGAACAGCTTTGAATATTACCTATGTATCTATGTGTACTTGAATGATTTTCGGCCATGTTTCTCTATGATATACTCTTTCTATCTCTACCTTTTCAACATCTCCACAGCCAAGTTATAAGCATCAAACTTGGCCTTTTCCTGTACACTTCCAGGCTTAGCATGCTTATCCCAAGCATGCGGACACTCCTCCATCCTCTGACAGACGACACGTCTCTCATCCTTCTTCAACTCGACATTAGCCTGCTTGATCTTCTCCGCCACCGTCTCCGCCTCAATCGCAAACGGATCCTGCGACCCGGTAACAATCAAAACATTCCTCGGAAACGAGCCCGGATCCGCATACAACGGCGAAATCCTCGGATCCCGCCCATCAACACCCCTCGGAATCAAACACTGATGAAAAAATCGCGACACACGAGCCGGGATTACCTTTCCAGAGGTATCCGGCGCGACCTTAACCGCCGGATCCTCCGCCAACTCAGTGGGCGAGTAGAAAGCCATCGTAGTCGCGATCGCATCACGGGGGAGAGCCGTCGTCGACGACGACACAGCGAGCGAGAGGTTAGCACCGGCGCTGAAACCCGAGAGCGCGAGACGGGTGAGATCGAAGCGCTCCGGTTGAGATAGTGTCCAGGTCACGGTATCTTCGACATCGTGGAAGGCAGCGGGGAAGGGGTATTCGGGTGCAAGACGGTATTGGATGTCGAAGACGGTGTAGGGTGTGTTTTTGGTAATGTAGCGACAGTATTCGTCGTCTGAGCCGTGGTGGGGGAGGACGAAGCCGCTGCCGTGGAAGTTGAGGAGGATGGGTGTTTTAGAAGATACTGAAGATGAAGATGCATGGTAGACGTGGGCTTTGATGGTGCGGGTCGGATCGCGGGAGGGAATCTGGAGGATCTCGTCGGGGGTTGCTTTGGGGCGGCCGAGGGTGAAGTCGAGGATGGTGCGGATGAGGATAACACGCAGTTTGAGATAGATGTATTGCAGGAGGGAGAACATGTTGGATGGTTGGTATTTGCTGATTGGCATCCAACTGATATGCAGGGAGGGAGAGGAGGGAATATTTGTGTTATTTTCGAATCAAAGCTTCGTCATCGAAGAATCTAAGATGAATCTAGTACCTCCGAGCTTCGGACGAAGTGGATAATGTGTATTCCACAGCAATCTTCTAGAACAAACAGGGCTTAGGGGCTCTTTAAATAGTTCATTCAAAAAATAGGGTATCACGAGTCAAACGCCGTAAATGCAAATTCTCTATGCGTGGAACAAGAAAAACAAACAGGATGAAACTAGAACAGTTGCACAGCCGGATGCTAAAAGCTGCTGCAAGCCTTTAACCTTGCTTCTCTCTCAAGTCGTTCCACATTTGGTCGATGATTTGGAAAACCTCAGTCACACTGCGGATCACGGCATCGTCGACTCCCAATGCGCCATAGCGATGCTGGATCTTATCGGGGTGCCAGCGAACCCGCTCAGTCTTTAGGGTTGTGAGGAGATCTGCGGATGTATCCTTCTCATCTGCGTTCGATTCAGGTGCTGGAGCATGGCGCATAAACTCTTCGACCGCTTCCTGCGAAATATCTCTCCGTTTCCCACTTTCAACAGGCCAGAAAAGAAGGTTGCGAAGATGTTTCTGGTCCTGACTGGCATTCGAATCTGCCGGTTTATCGGCATTTCTACTCGCAGCCACTTCTTTGTTGATGTCCTCCCAGCTTTGTAGATACTCCGCCCATAATGTTTTCCAGGCCTTGAGTCGTTTTCGCTGTCGACCTCTCCGTAGACTCTCTTCCATTGCCTTTTCAAACTGTACTCGCTCGTAGCGTTCGTTTTCTTGTTCCTTCTGCCGCCGATTGTATTTGGCTCTCTCTTGCCGTAATCGCTCCTGCTCTTCCATCATGCCCTCGCGCGTTCGCTCCCACATCTTTGTCCGCACATATGTTGCATAGTCCTCCTCCGACATCTGCTCCAATTCCCCATTCGGCCCTGTTGGAACAGACGGTATCGAGTAGTTATGGATCGGCTGCCCATAGACAGACTCCCAGTACGCAGCGCCTTCATCGTCCCCCAGCGCATCAAACAGCGATTCTCGAAATGCTGCATCCGGCGAGAACTGCGGTTGCCCCTCAAATAGCGTAGGCGATGGCGAACGGTCGTGCTTCGATTTGTGGCGTTTCGACCGATGGTGGCTCTCGCGGTGATGGCGATGATGTCTGTGTCGTCTGTGGCGGTCTTCCTCCCTCTCTCCGTCGCGTTTCGATTTTGATCTGGAACTTGATGACTTGAATCGGAACTTTCCCTTTCCTGAGCGCGAGTATTCATCTTCTTTTTCTTGTGTGTTGCGTTCGTTGGCTTCTCGAGCAGGCGGGGAGGTTTCTCGGCCAGCTCTGCTCGCCATTGCGACAGGTCAGGTGAAAAAACAATATTGAACACCTTAGGACATTTTAAATATCCCGGAAAGGGGCGCTGTAAGATGCGAATAGACAAGAAGTGAGGTTAAAGAAAAAGTTGACTGTCGCGACATTATTCAAGATGACCGCAGATGGAACAAAAAGAGTCGGGTTAGTCAGCATTCCTTATCTTATCTGATCATCAGCTATCTTGCAATGATGTCATTTATCTACACACAGTCGAAAGAAGCTGTTTTGCACTCAGTGGCGTATATCTTCTTTCATGCCAATCATGCCAATCTAATAAGAAGAAAGAGGTGGTTATTTGACTTGTAGTATTAATTACACAGCCAGCGATGGAAGACGCTCAAAGAGAACGCTGCGATGCCCTAGCTAGTATTGAAATGATGTAAAAAGGTTGCAAAGTCAAGAATCAAAATTGAATATTTCGATTTATTTGCAGTTTTACTGTTGGAAACACCCAGACCATCCTCGTATTGATAATACAGCAATACCTGTCCTAAATGTATGGCGGAGTGGAAATAATGGTCTGTGCGTGACCATGGCAATACACGTATGGTAATTATCATCCTGAGGCTGTCGGACATCTTCAATTCCTTTCTCGACTTCGCATTCATCCCTCCCCGCAGTTCCACCACCCAACATGGCTCTCGTGTCTTATTCAGATTCCGAAGCATCAGACTCAGAGACCGAGAATGTGACACAACCATCTGATAAGAAAACCACCCCAGTCCCAGGACCCCCGGCAGCCAATCCTCCTAAGCCCACCACGACCCCGGGTGGTGCTAACTTCCAGTCCATCGTCGATCGCAGTAACCCGCGCAAGATCCGCGTCGCTCTCCCTGAAATCAAGCCCGAAACTTCTACAGATGGCGACCAAGGCGAAGATGGCCCAGCACGGAAAAAGGCCAAGATAGGTGGTGGCGGAGGTGCATTTTCTGGATTCAATTCCTTCTTACCAGCTCCTAAGCGGAATAATGCCACCGCGGACCAGGCCAAAAAGCCATCCGGACCTGCGCGCAAGGTGTTCAGTTTAAAGACAGGAGCTGGGCCGGGGTTTGATCGTGATGCAGATGCGGAGATGCGACAGGACCAGGCTTTCGCGGAGGTTGATGATGAGACTATCCCCAAGGCTGGAAGTCTCCAGAAAGAGCCTGCCGGAACAGGAAGCGTGATGGAAAAGAAAGAAGGAGAAACTAAATTGAAGGGTAATCCGATGATGTTTAAACCGTTATCCGTGGGACGTCCGCAGAAGAAAAAACAGCCGTCCAAGACTACGCCTCCCGTGTCCACACCAGTCGAATCGAAGCAACCATCACTGCCGCCCAAAGAACAAGTCGCTGCTCAGCCAGCTTCAGCTCCAGCTCCTTCTGCGCCAAAGCCTAAAATCAGCCTTTTCTCCTTGGCGAAAGAAGAAGAGCCTAGCACGACCGATGCTCCAGCCCAAGGAACAACCTACGAGCCCTTGGTATACAGTACTCCGGCTGAAGCTCCACCAGCCGGCCCTCAACCAGATCCTGAAACCGCGTCAATTCCCTCACAACAAACAGCGGGCTCGTCTCAAACTCTCGGTAATATTGCTGATGATCTGAACCTCTCCCGCGCCGAACGGCGTCACCTGTTTGGCCGCAATGCCGGCTCTCAATCCCAAGTCCTCCATTTCAACACAGATGCAGAATACGTTTCGAATCAACAAGCGGCACGTCAAACCGATCTGGCAGCTGCCCAGCACAACCCAGTCCGGGCAATTGCGCCAGGAAAGCACACCTTGCAACAGCTGGTCAATGCTGCAAGCACCCAGAAAGACGCCCTGGAGGAAAGCTTTGCAACTGGACGGAGAAACAAGAAAGAAGCTGGTTCCAAGTATGGATGGTGAAGGGGTGTTATGTTGTCAATTTGTTTTCGCTTTTAACATACAATTTACTCTGGATACCAACGTTTGTATAATTAAATTGGCATTTTAAAAGATGGAGTTTCTAATAATGAACCTTGATGATCTATCTAATTCAAAAGTGATTTACAGATCGTATATGGAAATTCAGTAATTGTAGAATCGTAGATGCATTCATGTACACTGATTTTGATATATACAAGACAAGAAAATAAAAAAGAAACATAAACATAAACATGATAAATCATCGCTTTTTTCTAACCAAAAATATCATCATGCAAGTATTTTCAAGATGAAACATCAACAACCTCAGCAAACCATTGCTTCAACGCCGTGGCCAATACAGCCGGTAACTCCCGAACATCACGCACAACCAAATAGTAAGGGAATGGGAATCCTTCGAGGTACTTCTTCATCTTCAACTTCATCTCCCCAGTGCCACTCTCCATGTCGGGTTCAAAGGTCGCCTGGCTGAGGTCCATGATAGAGCTTCCCTTCACGGCATCAACGATAATGAACACGATCATTATTCTTTCTTCTTGAGCCTGGCGCACGAGGCGTTGGATAGTTGCGTGGTCCTCACAGATACCATCAGAGATGATGAGCTGCAGCTGCCAGAGGTCGGCGTTGCCCGATCCTGGCGAGCGCTTGAAACGGGCCTCTCGGAACAGAGCAATAGAATCGGCAATCAACTTGCGCACATTGGTTCCAGTCTGCTGGTAGCTGAAATGCTGGAACA
The DNA here is from genome assembly GCA_019976455.1 of Aspergillus sp. 'subgen. Cremei'. NCBI lineage: Eukaryota > Fungi > Ascomycota > Eurotiomycetes > Eurotiales > Aspergillaceae > Aspergillus > Aspergillus sp. 'subgen. Cremei'. Next base: position 668,382 of record JAFBMR010000002.1, read on the forward strand.
CCTGCGATCCGGCCTCCGAAGAGAACGGCTTGCCGAATTCATGAGCAACCCGGACATGGTCCTCGCTGCCGAAACCGAGGATACATAGATCTCCTGCTTCGAGCATGCTAAGACTCTTTGCAACGAGGGCAAGGGTTTCGAATGCCAGCTGGCCACTTCCACTCTCAAGCATGGACTTACTGTCGTCGACGGCAAGCATAATTTGGTAGTTGCGCTTGGAGGGAATGGAGCGCCGCATCCAGATCTTGTCACGCTTGTATTGCGAAGCGATGTATGGGATGATGCGCTTGATGTTCAGTCGCTTTCCTGTTCGGAAATCACCACGTAGCTTGGTTGCGAGCGTCGGTGCCAGAATAAGACGCAGTTGCTCTGTCAGAGATAGAGAAAGGTCGTTCGTGGCCGATTCGTAGTGTGCCCAGAGACGTCGAGCCTCGTCTTGGGGAGTAAGCGGTGGGAGGCTGGACGATAGATGAATCGCCTCCAAATGAGCGTCGACCTCATCCAATTGTTCGTTGATTTCCTGCTGACCATGAGCATCGTTCGTTCGTTCCTGGGTCTTAGAGTTGCCAGGAATCATAGCCCCTGCGCCTTCTCCGTCTCTGGGAGCCATTTCCTGGTCGAGCTGCATCTCATCCGCCAGCTGGTTATCAAGAAGATCCTGCTGCTCGTCGGACACATCTGGCAAGTGTTGACTTTCCTCGGGCTTATTATCAGACTCCACAGCCTTGTTTTGGTCAAGAGCTTGAGCTTGTTCTTCACTAGCTTGACCAAGGGCTTGGGTATCAGCGACATCGTCTTGATCCGCGAGATGTTCGAAATCAGCATCACCCATGTCGGTATCTTCAGGGGGCTGCTGGGTTTGGTCCTCTTCCTGTGATGATGCATTCTGAATTTCCTTTTGGCGGCGATGCCATTGCTCGAGAATATCGCCCAATTTCTTGAACGCTTGCATTTGAGGATCTTGCGGGTTCGCGTCATCCCCGCCACCTGCGTCTTGGCTCCGCTTGCTGTCTTCGCCTTCGTTGGCAGCTCCGGTCTGTTGCTCTGTATTTGCAGGGTCTGTCGAGCCGTTTTCCTGTTGTGCATCGCCAGATGCACCTTTCTCATCGTTTTGGTCTTGTTCAGCACCCAGTCCACCGTTAACAGCTTCGCTAGGAGCAACATTCTCTCCATCAGCTTCGTTCTCGTCACGCTGGGCTAGGAAATCTTCTTTCTCTGCCTCTTCCGGCTGATCCTCGCCAGCTTCGTTGGCTTCATCCTCTCCCTCGGCCTCATTGACGTCTCCTTCTTCGGGCATTTCTTCACCATTCTCGTTGGCATCCTGCTCTTCTCCTTGCTGATCCATATTTTCATCTTCGGCGGCATTGTCAAGGTCTCCAACTTGCTCGTCCTCGGCAGGAGGAGGACCCATATCCGAAAGACCATCGTCCATGCCGTCATCACTTCCAAGATCATCTTCCCCTTCCTTTTCATCGCCATCCAGCTGCATTTCATCGGGTAGGTCCAGTGCATCTTCTTCCTTGGCATGTGGATCTGTTACCTCCATATCCTCACGTCCAACAGCCTCGCCTTCGTCTTCAGGAGCTTCTTCATCCTCTTCACTCTCCTCCCCTTCTTCGTCGCCCTCTTTTCCTTCCTTTTCATTCTTTTTCTCCTGCTCCTGGGCTGCAGTCTGTTGATCAGCTTCGGTCTCACCCTTCCCTTCTTCATTCTCGGCCTCCTTCTGTTTGTCGTCATGGTCGCCATCCCACATCTTCTCATCCACTGCCGAGGTGTCCAGATCATTGACGCTGCCAACTTCCTCGTCTATATCGTCCTCTCCCTCTTCACCACTGTCGTTTTCCTCTTCTTCGTCTCCTTCTTTTCGATCTCCTGCCTCCCCCTGCATTTCTTCCTGGTCCATGTTAACCGCATCTGCAGAGTTGTCCATGTCCTCAGTAGGCTCTTCTTTTTGCTCTTGCTGCGCCAGTTCTGACAGGTCCTCGTCGTCTCCGACGTCTTTACTGATATCTTCAGCACCATCGCCATCGCCAAGACCAGTACCACTCTCGAGCTTGCCAGACTTGCTCTCCTCTTCTGTGGACGCCTCGCTTGGGCTGCAGAATCCCTGGGACGCTATCTGCGTGAAGGACTGTGCGAGAAGATAGGACATCTTGCATGTTTCCCTGTGGACGGAAATAAAACGGTCGATTAGGTCCTTGCAAATGTGGTAATACTTGTTGGTGATCGGGAGCACACTGGCCACTAAGGCGGAAGCAAAAGGAATTCCGCCAGATGTGCGACTCTGGAGATACTGCAGCTTGTCCAACACTGACTCCAGGGAAGATGTAATATCAGAGATACGAATAGCCTTCACTGTTCGAGTGAAGAACTCGTCACTTCTTGAAATTGCACCTGGAGATATTATCGAGGCAGGGATCTCCTTGAGTTTTTGGAGGCTAATGAGTATTTTGTCGACTGCAGTGAGAAGAGCCCCATCAAATTCTTGAACAGCCAAGGTATCCATTTCATCAATCTGCAAAGTCGAATCCGCCTTGGTCGTAGCCCAAGGTGTTATCTGGCCTAATGCGAAAGACAGATCCGGACGATCTTCAGACCATCTTACCACATCAACGTTCAATTGGGCAATTGAATTCGATGCTTCATCAACTGTCCCCTTATGCAGGTTTGAAACAATTCCAATTGGCAGCTCCGGGAGACCCTCCAATGATTTCCTTAAACGGTTGAAGGTATCCTTCCAGGCATGCAAGGCTTTGGAGATAGGCGAAGAGTCAACGCCGGAGAATCGAGAATGGACTTCGACAATCATGGCAGCTAACCCAAGTATAGGTGCCAGCCACGCTACCACCTTGGACAAATCCTGTCTTAGCTCCGGGAATCTCGGCGAAGACTTGGATAGCGAATCCGACCCAGAACTCCAAAGGTTAGACATCTTGACGAGAGTTGACTCGAATGATCCCAGATCCAAAATTGCGGGGGAAATAGTGCCTCTCTGCTTCCTTGCTAGGAACAAGAGATGCTCAACGGACCCTAAACTTCTTGAAACTTCAACATTGCTAAGATCTTCGGAGTAATTCCTTGATGCTTCACGAACACGGGGAAGCAAATCCAAGAGTCTATGGAAATAAGAGTCGGCACTGTGGATCAAACGCGAGACAACAGATCCAGCTTCTAGAGCAGGACTGGTGGTAAGGACTTGTGCGATAGATGCCTGAGTTTCTACCAGATTGGTACTTGCACTCCGCTTGATGCCCATTTCCAGAAGTTGTCGCAAAGTGTCTGAGTATAAACGACGTTTCTGAATCTTGAGGTGTTGAACATCATCTTTGTTTTCTTCGGTCAAGACCTTTGGCGTCTGCGACCTGAATTCCCTGATACCCTCGACCACGGAGCTTGCGAAGCTCTCGAGCTCTTCTGATATATCAAACTCAGTAGAAATTGAGGAGTAGACACTCATCATGTTGGTAGCTGTGCCATCTGGATTTTGGAAACGAGGCGCCCTGTTGAGCCAGATTTCATTGTTCTTTTGCTGGCACATGGCGAGAGCCTCAGGAGAAACAATCGATGCTAGAGCCACATCTCTCTGGGCGGAGCTAGACTGTGTCTTATCTTCGTTGTCATCAGGCATTCCTTGATCCAAAATTTGCTGGACAGGCAGAGCCAGGATTTCGCGGTATTTTCGAACCAGTTTGAATAACTTAATATGCGATCTCCGTGCACTTTCCTTAAGAGCAACAATATTGGTGTCCTTCCAGCTCGCCAACTGAATTTGCTCTTTGATGTCCTTCTCCAGGACTGATCTCTTATCAACCAGAAGTTTGTGCGCCAAAGGCTCGAATGGTCTGTAGTGCTGAAGGAAGTTTTCCAATGCTGAAGCGAGCTGCTGCAGTGCAGGGAGATCCTTGACGTAGAGCAACAGTAGAGAACGGAAGTTGCTAACGAGTCGAAGACGTTCACTGTATTGGCCTAGGGTTGTTGATAAGAAGAAGTTTTCAAGTGTTGAAACAACCTCTTGGATATGGTCATGTAGACCAGCTTCGTCAGACTCTGCCATTTGAATAGGCGCCGCGATAATCGCTTCGTAGGCAACAAACCACCAGGAGCTGATATCTTGATCGCACTTTTCTTTTTCGAGGTCTAAAAGTCTTGCCCAAGTCGACAACTCGAGGCGTCTCCAGCTTATGATCAGGCCGGTAAGCTCATCGAAGAGCGAAGCTGCGGAATATTCTCGGCTAGCCACAAGTTGCCATTCGTGAACAAGGGAATAGAGCTTTTCCACCTTGGTGATGAACTTGGCCACTGGCTCTGTGTGCTTGAACTGAAGGATCTCTTTACAGCAGATGATGACATCTTGAAGGATGGCGTGTTCTGGCCAGGCTGTTTGAATCTGAATAAACCGAGATTGCACAGAAAGAGTCAGAGACATCAACCTTTTGGCTTCAGCAGAGTTCGAATCAGTATAGAAGTTGAACTTGTTTGCAGGTGGCTGTGCCTCTCCGTTAATAGCATCTTCAAGCAGCAAGAAAACACCAGGGAGTTGTTCTTTAGGCCGTGTCAATGATACTGAGCCTTGGCAATCCGACCAAATCGATCCCAACAAGCGGGAAGATTCTTTGACGAAGGTGGTGAGAGCTCTTTCAGGGTCTTGGGATTCAAACAGTTGTGCGTGAAGGGAAGAGAGTCGAACAGAGATGGCTTTGGGGTCAAAGCGAGGCGGTTCGTTGCTTTCTTCGGCGGAGTCGTTGTCGTACGTGGGGAAAAGCTCCCGTAGCTCATTCTCATCGACCTCTTCACTATCCTCCCAGGATCCCCGGTAACGGTACAAATTATTTCTCTTAGCCTCGTCTTCCTGGTCCTCTCGGAGTTTTGTTTTCCATAATACGTGGAACTGTTCCAAAATTCGACGAAGCGTATCACGTCCTGCCCGAGTGTGGATGAGGGTAGAGTCCGCGACTTGGGCCACCCCGAGAGATGACAACTCGTGGAATCGCATATCGACTGCATGCTTTGACCCAAATGAAGTGTCCTGGTTGTTGGAAGCGGACATTGGGTGGATGGTACCACCTAAGAATGGTGTGGTCTCACTGATAGCCAGTATATCCTGAGCACCATTCGAATACTGGGTTTGGCTTGAGGTCATGAAAAGTCCCAGTTCCAAAATTTGGAGAAAACGGACAACCGGAACCGTGATATCGTCGTAAGATCTGTAATTGGTACTTAGACGATGGCTCAGCTGTTGGACATTGTCGCGGAGAAGTTTGACCATCTCTACAGACTGCGGGTTCTTGTCCAGTGCTGCGATGACCATGTCTTCAGGATTCCTGTTGAGGACAGAGTTGATAAGATTGGAGAACTCGCCCTGTAGAAGACCGATCTCGGAATCTTGTGGTCGGTTCACAGATGAAGGAGGCGGCGCGGAACCCAAGTCCTGCAATTGACCCTGGACTATTTTGTAACGCATGTTGGAAGACTGGCCAGAAAAGGTGATTTCGAACGAAGATATAGCCTCAGATTTCGTGCTAAGGTCATGAGCACGTTGCGCATGTCTTTCTCTTTGGACGACCAGGCCGAGAGAGGGGTCGAACGGCTTGTCTGGCACGAAGAGCCGCAACAGCATTATTGCTAGCTGCACTGTGGCCAGCCCAGTCTTTTGAAGATCTTCGGTTGCATCAGGTGCGTTCGATATCAAAGAAGATATCAAACCTGGGAGAGCTTGCTTGGCAAAGGCTCTGAAGAAATGGTCACCCGGTAAGCTCTTCTCCAATTGAATTTCATACAATGGCTGGCCAGTCCACGAGCCCTTCTCCTCTACCGACCGAAGTATCGCGGTCAGGTGCTCCAAACAATGTGGCTCAAAAAGCTCACTGTGGAGGACGACTAGCTCCATAGCTAATCTTGACAGCATTTGCCTAAGAATTTTAGTTTGATCCACGGCAATCTCCTCACTGGTTGCAGCCACGGCCTTGGAAAGAATCTTCTTTTCAGCTTCTAAGGCATTGATCTGGCCCAGACTTGTAACACCGACGTATGTCAGTTTTTGTAAGAGAGAGAGGGAGACAATTCCGCCGATGGCATTTGGAGAGCTTGAGTCCCCACACCCGGAGAACAATGAAATCCTGTGGAGAATGTCTGGAACACTGTTCTTGAGTTTGGATGCGTCCAAGGGTCGAGCTGGGCGACCAGCCAACAGCGGTAGAAGGTTTTGAATTGCCGGATCGCTTGCTTGTCCAGATTTCCAGAAAGATGAAATATCGCGATATTGACACAAGGCTTCAAAATTGGTCAAAAAGTAAGGCTTTTCGGTCGAATCTGCATGCTGAACGGCCTTGGATAGCTCCGCAACTATCTGCTTGACACCCTGCTTACGGTAAGTTTCAAACAAAGATGTGAAAAAATAGCCACACAAAAAAACATACCTGTACAAGAAACTCTCCATCGGCTCCGTCCAAAAGAATGGATCGCTGTGCGTCAATCAAGGATGACCGTACTTGACTCAACTGAGACAGTTCCAGGCGTGTCTTGGTAGCAAGATCGGTAAACTCAAGAACAACAGACTCCAACTCCATCAAGGACTTCAACTGTTCCTGGGTAGCAGGTGTTGCTGGCCTCCATGATTCCCAAAGCTTTTGCATGCTAAGTCCCGTGGTCAAGGCCCATCCCGCTTGGAATCGACCGAGATACTCAGATAAAGCGACGGCCAAAGGTTTTAATAATGGCCAAGAGTCTTGCAAGGAAGCGCACAATTCTTTACCAATTTGAAGATAGATCTGGAAGGCACCCTCGTCCACTTGCTTTACTTCTGTAACCCGGAAGATATCTGCGCAGAAATTGACAATGGCCCGAAGAGCAGCTACCAACTCGGGGATTTGAAGAGCATCCTGGTCTAAGCCTTGGATAAAGTCGTAAAGCGCTTGTCCACAATCAGATAAGAATGAACCAACTGGTTGTGTTGCGTCCTTCATCAAAGCGGGTACCCGTCCTGATGCCAACGATCGTTCTAAACGAGTCATTTGGCTTGGCTTAAGGAGCTTTCCGGATTCATCTGCTCGTATCAACCCTTCTCGTAAGCGATAAAGGTCCATCTTGCACTCCTGCAATTGTGCCAGAATAATCAACCATGACAAAGGCACATTGGCTCCCGCTATCATGGCCAACGGCTCATTGACAAGTGGGTGAAGGGGCTGGAAGTATCCCTGGACAGCCATCGAAGCACCGCCAAGTGGAATTTCCTGTTTGACATGATCAAGTGGTTTCCAAGACGAATTTTCATGTATCATGGAAGCATAACGCTGCACTATCGACGAGAATGATTCACCCTGTGAGTGTTCGAAATTGGGGGGAGGCAGAACACTTGACGAGCGCTGGAGATAGGCCAGGTCTGGAATGGATAGATGATCTAGGCGTACTTCATATGAAAGTCCCGCCAGATTTTCGGCATTGAGTGACGGTTCGGCATTCCAGACTGGTCGAAGACGATACAAGAAAGATTCGCTAGTGTAAGCTGGTCCAAGAAGGCTGTGGGATTCGTTGACGTCCTGGGGCAAGAAACAAATTTCAACACATCGATTGCGCATGGCACGAGACAACTCGCCATGACGAGGATCCATTGTCAAAAAGAGCCTGAAGTTCGGGTGCGGCTTAATGATCCGAGCAGATCCATCCTCGGTCCGTTGTTCATTGAGAATGAGGGCTCCGTTCGGCTCCGTCAAAGAATTCAGTCGGTCAAGAACAGATGGATTGCATAGGTTTGCATTGTCAAGTACAACCCAACGGCCATGCTGGACAGCTTGCGTCAGTACACCCTCGGTCCACTCAAAACCGACTCTCATCTTATCGGATTGTTTTGAGACATTCAACAGATTCTGAGATCGAGTCAAAAACTCCTCAAGGTCAGGGTGCGAATACGCCTGGCATAGCATTGAGAGTGACGAGCAGATAGTATCCAATGTTGCATCGGGGCCCTGGAATAATTCATGGAGGTCGAGGAAGGTGGAAATTGCATCTGACGTTTCTCCAGATGAGTGGGCAGAAATGATATGTTGTTGAAGGAAGTAGGAAATCTCTTGGGCAAGAGACGAGATTTCTCTCTTGTAGTCAATCTGTTCGAATCCACCGATCAAGTCCATGGTGTCAGTGTCAGCGCTCAGTGCTAGTTCAACAAGGTCTGAGCCGCTGATGGCTGCGGCCTTTCGGATTAAAGTGGTCTTGCCACAACCAGCTGATCCAACCAAAATACTTGGCCACGACTGCTCTATACACAGAATAAGCGATTCGAGAATGGGAAGATCCCTTGGCAGTATTTGCATCTGTGGTTCGAGGCTGCGTTGGAAAAGAGGATCTCTTCGCATAATACCAAGTCCAACCTGCATATATTCCGGAGTGAGGTTGTGGTAGTAGCTTTTGGCATTAGCCGGCGTGTCGTGAAAGACCCGCTGGTACAGTTGGGAGACCACTTCTCGGTCCTCCTGGCTTCTGAACCTTTGGGAAATTATAATGTCGAGGAAGTTGTTTGTTGGTATCTGTACGCTTCCCCGATCCGCCAACTGAAGCCATCGTTGGATATCTCGCAAGTTGACTTCCCACGGCCCACCAACGACTCCTAACCGTCGTTCTTTAACAATAGCCCGATTCAACAGAGATACGAAATCCACCAACTTTTCGGTTTGTGCTGCAGGACTTCCAGGGAAAAGCTTGGCACTGATTCTCTTCAAATCAGCGTCGGTGAAACTGTCAGCATAAACCACAGTGAAACGGTTGACAAAGGATGCAGGAAGACCCTTTCTCCCACCACCCTGATGATGAGGGTTTTGCGCAGCAAAGAGAACAAAGTTCGGGTGTCTCTTGAAAGTTTGATCAAGTTCAGCAACGTAGACAAGTTGGCGGTGGTCCAAGCAAGAGTTCAGACCTTCGAGTACAGACTGAGAAGCCAAGTTCATCTCGTCGAGTAAGACCCAGTCACCGCGTTGCATCGCTTGCAGAAATGGCGCATCACGCCAAGTGAACTGACCAACATCACCACCTTCGACAGGGACATCTGATCCGAAAAGATCTGTCAAGTCGGTCTGCTCAGAAAGGTTGATCCGAGTGAGCGGTTTTCCAAGAGCTCTCGCAAGAGCAGTCACAAGCGTAGTCTTGCCGACACCTGGACTTCCCTCAAGAAGAATTGGCTTCGATGATTGAAGACCACGAGCGATTCTGACCGAGTTGGCGATAGTGGTAGGGGCATCCATTATGAACTCAGGATCCGGCGTTGCATCACCAACCACGGGGAGGCAGAAAGGTCCAACACGCAGAGATCCATTTTCGATGGTAATCGTTGATTTCTGTAAGTAAATGCTCGAAGCGTCCACGGCGAACAACTCCCGGAGCTTGTTCAAGCATAGTATCCGGTTGCCCTCAAGATTATGCAGTCCAGTTGCGAGCATAGCAGCGGGGTTGGCACCCAACGTATCAATGAAAACCATTGCAGCACCCTGCACTATGGCAAACAAGGGATCCGAACTCTGGCATTTATTGACAAAGTCGACCCAAGCAAGGAGATCACGAATCGAAAGAGAAGTGGTCGAAGAGTTTTGGAATGCCGATTTGAACCACTTGGCAAACTGCAACATTGCTCTCGGAATGTTGTCCAATTTCAAATCAAGCTTCATCTGGAGAATAGGCAAGATATCTTCATCTTCAGATAATTGAGGAGCCCATATCTCTGTCATTCGGTTTCGAAGCGCAGCCGAAAGCTCACGTTTGCCATAATCACCTCCAGGATTCATCGTAGACAAAAATTGGAAGCCATCATCAGCCACCACCATAGAGTCAATGGGGCCCTTTTCAGCGAGAAGTATCGATCTATGAGGCTCTAGAACACTGTTGAGTCTTTCGAGCACGGAGTCATCAGCGAGAGAAACTTCGTCCAGAAGGAAGAATTGCCCGGTTTTCATGGCGGTGATGAGGCTACCGTCGGACCACTCAAAGAGAGCATTGGATCGAGTGATGTTCTGCTCAACCCGTCGCACCAACTCTGGGTTAAAGGCTTTTAAACGTTCCCGATCCATTGCACTGAAAGCACGTTTCAGTTCCTCGAGTGACTGTGACTCGATGTTTTCTTCGCGGAGCACTTCTTGAAGATCACTCAGCAATTGCTTTTCAATCGCCGACCTATTCCTCACTGGTCGCTGGGCTCCTATAAGATCGCCAGTCTCCAGGTTCACATGAGCATTCACGGTGAAAAGCTCTTTCTTGCAAAGGTCTGCTACGGCCTGACAGAGTTGCGTCTTTCCGCAGCCAGTTTCTCCTACTAGAAGAACCGGCTCGTTATTCTGAATTGCCCTCGATACCAAGACAAAAAGGCGCCTCATTGCCTTTGTCCAGACGATACCCGGGGATAATTCCTTAAGGAAAGGAGCGGCCTTCTCCAGCTGAGATTGGCCATATATCTCATCTTCATCGATCTGGACTTTCATCACCTCTTCGATCACGCCTTTGACAGCCGCTCTCTCCTGTGGGTTGCGAACTCGTTCAGCAAGCAACATGAAACCATTGATTGCCAATTGCTCACGATCATCAGCTTGTCGTAGAGCCCATCGGAAGAGGTCACGTAATGTAGCAAAGCTGTTTTTCTGTTCGAAAAGACGGTTCGCTTGGCGCAATAACGATAGCTTCCGGTAGACTGAAACAATTCTTGCGCAAAAAGAGGGGGCAATTTGAGAACGCTCTTTCAAGATAAATTCCAGTTCACTCTCTGGGATATCATCGAAATGCAGTTCAAGGAAACGGTTTCGAAAGGCGCGGGACAGCACCTTTCGTCCACCATAAAGACCAGCAGGGTTTTGGGTTGCAAAAAGCATGAAATTCGGGTGCGGTCGAACGACTTCCTGGGTTTCGGGTATGAAAAGTTCGCGGTTATCATCCAAAAGCCGGTTCAATGCCTCCAAAACATCCGAGGGTGCCAAGTTGAGTTCATCAAGGACAATCCAGTATCCATGTCTGAGTGCTTCTACGAGGATACCTTCCTGATAGCCAAGAGTGCCATCATCACCAGATACATAAGATCCGAGATATTCTTGTAAATCCGTATGCTCGTGATTGTTGATTCGAACGAATTTGTTTCCAGATACCTTGGCAAGATATTCGATCATACTAGTTTTTCCGGCGGAGGTCGGACCCTGTAGCAAAACTGGGAATCTGCGAGTTGAGCTTGCTCTGACCAAATTCTTCAAGTTCTTCTCGATGAAGGGGGTAACGATGTAATGAGGCTGTTCCTCGGGGGTCATATTTCCACATGGCATCCAGTAATGCTTAAATGGAACGTAGCTTTTCCCATCGGCAGGGGGCTTGGGTGTTTGTCCAAGAAGGGCTCTTGCGTTCTTTGTGTTGCTAAAAATGTGCTTCTCGAGGAGCGGCATCAAAAGTCTTTCTGAGTCCTGGCTCAAAACAGTCAAGAAACTCATGGAAAATCCCTCGAAAATCGCACGGCGCAATCCATATACATTTGCGTGATCAGTAACATAGATAAGGGCACGGACCAGAGTACGGATACTGAAGTGTGGTCGTTGCCCAGCTCCGTCCGTAAGCTTATTCTCATTGCTGAGTTTCTTTGTCTCCATGTATAGTTGTGCAAGGTCCGGTACTGCTCTCGAGTCAGGCAATGTCAGGTCGCCGAGGTATTTTTGAATCAGTGACAATAAGTCATCCAACTCATTGTCGGGTGAATGAACATAGAGTTCGGTGAACCGAGAACGAAGACCCGGGGGCAAGTCTCGTTTCCCTGCATCGGTAGCAGGATTCATGGCACCAAATATACGGAAATCTGGGTGTCCAAATACTCTTTCCACATCTCCAGCCTCCGAAAGCAGAACTGAAGGTGACCCTTCGCTGCCGTGGTGAAGAAGGCTGGCAATATTCTCAAGAGTATCCGGAGAGGCCAGGTTAACCTCATCGAGAAGAACCCACTCTCCATTCCTCAACGCACGAACAATTTTTCCCTGAACAAAGGCGAAAGCAAATTTGGCATCTCCTTGGGATACTTGGGCCTCAAAGTCTCCCAGTTGTGAGGAGAATCGCTCCCATCGTTGTCGCAAATGCTGGTATTTGGGGGAGTCCAGCTTCCTTTTCTTGGTTGGTTGTTCTTCTGCATCCGCGCTGCCACGAGAGTTGAAGACGCCGTCGGCTAAACGAACAGCTTCATGCCAGAGATTGACCAAACGGGGCCAGTTCCCTGCCGCAACACTCTTCGAAACAGATGATAAGAACTTCTGGTTCTTCTTCGCCGAAAATGTTAACTCGAACAACGTATTAAACTCATCGAGCATCGGGACAGCCATTGTACGAATATTCACGGGTTTGAAACCTCCCAGCAAGTCACTACTCTCACTCTGCTGCGACAAGTTTACTACTGTAAGTTTCTGTCGCATCAAAGTAGCAAGCTGCTGAACCACTGTTGTTTTTCCTATACCAGTTTCTCCAACGAGAAGAATCGGCTCGGCCATTTGCACACCAGCCGCGACTTGTTCCATGAGTTTCAAGGCAGACCTGGTAGAAGCAAAGCGAGAAGAGGCCGCGGCGAGTTTCGATGCCGATCCGCTTGGTACCTTGATTTTTCGGCAATTCTCCCTTCCAAGTACTAGGCTATTGCTTTGGTCCGAATATGCAGGAGTTCGCTCATGAAGACAAAACTGTGCTCTCTGGGGCGAAATTTGAAGTGCTTCAGCAACGACAGATGAAAGAGAATTCTCCAAGGACTTCTCCGGGATATATCTCAGGAATATATCAACGATGTCTAGGAATATTTCATCCTCGGCACCTTCTGGCGTAGCTTCATAACCAGTCTTTGCACCTAGACGCTGCAGACGCCTATGCAGCCGACTGCAAAGTTTGATCAAGTCACGCAAACCAGGCGTTCGTCCCTGGGAGCTCTTGATCGCAAGGCTTCCGTGGAAGGACGAGCAGAGTCGCCGGTAAACATCCATGATGATGGGGACTCGAGACTCAAGCAGGGGAAACTTCTGCATGATTACCTCCCGAATCTCATCCACGGAAAGCGAGTCTACCTGCACCCTCCGCCATAGTCTGCTTCCAAGAATGGTGGTGCTTGGGGCAACCTCCTCGCCTGCTATGTTATACGAAGACTTCATTGTCGCAATAATTTTGAACCCATCAGCACACTTTATGCGTTCCTTCCTACTAGCAATAGTCAACTCCCCTTTCTCAATAATAGGGAGGATAAGACCAATAACTTCGGACGGGGCACGGTTTAGGTCTTCAATCAATACCCAGCGGCCCTCTCTGGCGGCCTTGGTCAAAACACCGGGCTGCCAGGCAAATGAACCCGTAGCAGAGGAGGTTGAATACATGCCAAGAAGACTTTTGGCATCCGTCTGCTCGTTAAGATGAAGTGTGACCATGGATTCCGATTGTCCCATGGTTACAGCGATATCGTTTACTAGCGAAGTCTTCCCAGAGTTGGGCAAACCCACTAATAAGATAGGCTCCGGGTCAAGCAAGGCCGTCGCAACCTTTCGCAAGTTTCCTACCGCAGTCGGTGTCTTCACAATAGAGGACGGTGGAATTGATGCATCACTCAGTCTAGGGATCAAAACACCGCAAACCTCTGCAGTTCTTGGGGTAAAAAATTCCCGTAACATTTCAGATTGCGATAGTATCTCTGAGTCGGACCGTAATGACCTTGCATGCCGAACCTGTTTTTCGAGGGTTTCCCATCGTCGTTCCTCCCACAGACCAAGACAGCGGTAGTCAATTTGGATGCCTTCCCACTCTCCCTCAATAAGGTCATCGCCTGTATTAGCCCGAACCATCTTCTCCGTGGCCGCATCGGCTGTATGCATGTATAAAGCGAAGCATCGTACTGCTAGATATCTTATCGATCGATCTTGGTGTTGGAAGAGTGACTGAAGTTGTAATGGTGAAACGGCCTTCGAGAAAGTTTCGAGATCAAAGGAAAGAAGTCTAAAAATCGCTAAGAGCAAGGTGCGAATGGTGTTTTCATCTAGCTGCAGGAGAGTTAGTTCCTTCGACACTGCCAATGCCGATAGAGGTCCAGCTCGCGATAAGGCATATTGGCTGGCAAACGATCGCAAATATGGTGCGAATGGTAAAATCCGTGCAAAGGCGGATATAATTTCGATCTGATTGGCGTGAAGATCCGACAACAGCCATCGTGCCGCTAAGTCGACAAAAATCGGTTCGTATAGATTAAAAAACCCCTCTGTACATTTCGACTTCAATGCGCCAACCGCAAGCGCGTTAAGGTACTGAGTCCCCGAAGCAGTGCGAATGAGGTCCACGATCTCATTCGGGAGCTGCTCGAAGAGCTGGGACTCATTGAGAGTCCCCCTCATAGGCAGGTCTACCATCCATGATTAACCCTGCCGCAAGAGGAACTCCTGTGATAATTTTAACAAAGATGAAAATTCCATCTGCGGACTGCAGCACTTTTTTTCTTTTTTTTTTTCCGCCGAAGCTCGTTTTCTGCCGCGATATGTGGCGCAGCCCCACAATGCCAGTGTCACCGCCTTTACCTAATCACGGAGCTTGCGCCACATCTCCGAGATTATGTCCAGGTGTTGGAGGACGAAGATCACTCGGTTTCAAAGACAAAGACCATGGTGTCGTCTTGCGATGCGGATATTGACACGCCTTCATGATCAGCCATGTCTATGACACCACCCGATCCGGAATTTGATGGCCATTCGCAGTCTGCGCAGCCATTGGATCACTATGATAGTGATAGCCTTTCGCAACATCCACGCGGAGTTAATGATTCTCTAAGTGAACGAGCCCATGAACCGTAAGGTGGAATAGTTTCACTTGGAATCGCAGGTTATTGACAAATCTTTTTCTTCAGTATAACTTTCAAACGAAAACAAAAACAGCGCTCCAAATTTAGTCTATCGAGTTTATTTTCCAGTGACGATGCTGGAGACGCCCGCTTTGGCCCCTCAGGCACCCGAGATGGTCAGCTCTCAGGAGACGGTTCACCTATGAGGCTTGCTGGGCAAAATGGTAGGAGTGGGAATCTAAATGTACAAAAGGAGGGAGGCCTTCTCGACTGGTATGTGGAAGGTCCTGGGCGACGAGTCGGTTATGACAACCTTACGGCAATCGATTGGATTTTCGAGTATACAAAGGAGCGTCAAAGGAAGAGGTTACTATATTCAAGCGGGCAAGGTTTAGTTGGATATATCCGCAGACTTCTCGACGCCAGCAACGTCTGGCTCGTGTTGATTGCGACAGGTATTTCTGTGGGATTCATCGCAGCAGCCATCGACGTCGCAAGTGACTGGTTAGGGGATCTCAAAACCGGCTATTGCAAGAATGGTAGAGGAGGAGGGAAATTTTACTTGAATCGCAATTTCTGCTGTTGGGGCCATGATGGTAGGCTGTTTACCGCCAATATTCAGACCGGTCCGCTAATCTGCGCCTAGACCTATCCGATTGCTTGGACTGGACACCCTGGAGGGAGGCCTTAGGTGTCCACTCCACCGGAGGTGGCTATACGGTCGAATATATCTTTTACATTCTATACTCTGTAAATTGCCCCCTTTTTGTTTTTTTCTGTTTGACAATGGACTGACATGTGGGGAAATAGGTGCTTTTCGCCATTTGCGCCTGCTTCTTGGTCAGAAGCTATGCTATATTTGCAAGACACAGTGGAATTCCGGAAATCAAGACAGTGCTTGGAGGTTTCGTGATAAGACACTTTATGGGACCTTGGACTCTTGCGATCAAATCCTTGGGACTGGTAGGAATCTTGAAAATGCCTAGGGCATACTGATTTACTGACTCGTTAATAGTGCCTATCCGTTGCTTCAGGTCTTTGGCTAGGTAAAGAGGGCCCGCTAGTGCATGTTGCATGCTGCTGTGCCAATATAATGATGAAACCGTTTGACAGTTTAAATCACAATGAAGGTATGCGCTCCTATCAGGTTTATTCGCAATTCATACTAAGAATGTAGCGCGGAAGCGAGAAGTCTTGTCTGCGGCTGCAGCCGCGGGAATCTCTGTTGCTTTCGGAGCTCCTATCGGAGGTGTCCTGTTCAGCTTAGAGGTATGGCACCGGTAGAACAATATCCCCGTGAGGTTCTAAGCTCATTATTTCCCAGCAACTGTCATATTACTTTCCAGACAAAGCCATGTGGCAGAGTTTTGTCTGTGCTATGGTCGCCGCCGTAACTTTACAGGCTGTCAATCCATTTCGCACAGGCGAAATCGTTCTTTATCAGGTGAAATACACGAGGGGATGGCATCGCTTCGAGATCATACCGTTCGTTCTTCTGGGAATTGTAGGTGGTCTTTACGGTGCATTCCTCATTCGGCTAAATATGAGAATTGCAAAGTGGCGACGATCTCGGAGTGTTCCTCGTCCGCTGACAGAAGTTGTGGTTGTAGCTCTCTTAACTGCACTAATTAATTTCCCCAACCTTTTCATGAGGGCTCAGAACTCTGAGCTTGTTCATTCATTATTTGCTGAATGCGGAACTGGGACGGCGGATCCGTTCGGGCTTTGCAAAACCGGCGCTGCGTCGCTTGGAACGATAGCTCTTCTTCTTGGGGCTGCACTTCTCGGTTTTTTCCTTGCATCAGTAACCTTTGGTTTGGATGTGCCTGCGGGTATCATTCTTCCTTCTGTTGCTATCGGTGCCCTTTACGGGCGCGGTCTAGGAACGGCTATGAAGATGTGGCAAGAGTCCTATCCGAAAGCCTTGGTTTTTAGCAACTGTGAGCCAGATATTCCGTGTGTCACACCAGGGATATATGCAATCATCGGAGCTGCGTCGGCTCTTGGTGGTGCGACGAGAATGACAGTATCGATAGTGGTTATCATGTTTGAGCTTACAGGAGCCTTGACCTATGTAATCCCAATCATGATTGGCGTCATGTTGTCCAAATGGTGCGGTGATATCTTTGGGAAGCGCGGAATTTATGAATCATGGATCCAGTTAAATGAATATCCATTCCTCGATCATCGCGAAGACACAACTCCGCCGGACGTATCCGCTCACAGAGTGATGACCGTCGTCGACGATATCACGTCCATAGTTGCTGTTGGCCATACCATCGATAGCCTTCGCAACCTCCTTGTGACCACTCAATATCGTGGGTTCCCGGTCGTCACTGATACCTCGAATCCCATATTGCTGGGATACATTTCGCGAAATGAACTTTCATTTGCCCTCAAGAACTCGACATCCTCTTCGAATCACAACTTGCCTGGGGAGACGCAAGTCTTTTTCGCGCATCAACCATTTGCAGATCCCGTGGAAACCCTTGATTTACGACCCTGGATGGACCAAACACCTATCACGCTCAATAGCAACACAACATTCTTGATAGTACTGCAGATGTTCCAACGACTTGGTCTGCGCTACCTCCTATTCTCCAATAAGGGTGTTCTTCAAGGATTACTTACAAAGAAAGACATTTGGTCTGTTATGAATGGGGCTGAACTTAACAAGGGCAAGAACTTGGACCACGGTTATTCCACGCAAAGAAGTGCAGCAGAAGAGGTCGGATTGCTTGACGGTGACGACGGCCAGAGTCTTGCTAGTTCCATGGAACGACGGCAATCCCTCTGATATCAAATAGGCGCTGATTTATACTTTTTTGGTACCACTGTTGCTTTTCATCTTGTATATCATTGATTATGTTTTGGGCAGGGGATTATACTTTGATATTCTGGCGCAATGTAGTTTCAGTGCCAGATGTTAGATCTATCTGGGACATTATTGGTTATAGGAACGCACATATATGACCGTCTATGGTTTGGTTTGGCGTTTATCAACGGACGCTCTCGTTTTGCTATTGATTCTTAGAATCTTAGCCTATAGACTCATGGATATCATTCATTTTCTACTCTCAGAAAGTCCAGATTTTGGACTCTTGCTTTTGATATGTTTTTGCCAGCTTGGCCCAAATTGGGCGGTTGCGACGTAAATTACATCGAATTCAACAGCGAAAACCATTCCAATTGTAAGTATCTTAGTTATTGATGGAAGGCTCATGAATACTAGACCTTACAAGATTTCATTTACCTCCATTTTTTGATGATCGTGGGAAGTGAGTATCTGTATGGATGTAGTATCCTTCTTTAAGCATCCTCTTCATGTCACACTGATTTCAACACAACCTCTACAGTCTGGGTCAGTTTCATCTTGCTTCTATTAAGTTTCCATGCTATATTTTGAGCCAAATCTGTTGTCCTCCCAAATTACCGCAATTTGTCGGGTATTTACAAAGGAATTCAAGAAGATGAAAACGCTCGCTATCAGGTCTCGGAGTCGGTCTAATCACCCTGCGAATATAAGGAAGAGACTTGATGCCCTGGTGAAAGAGGTGCTCGATCCACAAACGCCGTTTAATCTATCAGATGAGGGTGAAGTAGAAGATTCTACTCTAAAATCCCTTTTCCTATCAAACGCATTGCCTTTGACTTTGAGGAACTCGATTATATAGATATCGGGTTTCGCCCAATTTCACCTGATATAGCCAACGAACATATCATAAACCTGAACTATGCAGATCCTGAAGAACAAGAGCTGTTGGAATTCCGGGACTATGATCCTCCTGCAGATCCTAGCAAGCTCAGAGAAGAGCGCTATACTACCCAGGACTGCACAAGACTTACTGCTCAACACCTCTACCCTTGGGCCTTTAGCCATTCAGTCATTGGTGAAAACTGGACGTCACTCCTGCCAGTTGTAGAGGAATTCATCTGGTCAGTGTCTTAGTCACATATTATCATTGTCTTTCATTTCCCCTTTCTTAGCTTGTACTGGAAAAGATTTCTTTTATTTTTATTTTAAGTATCCGCATCCAATTTGAAAATACGGCTTAGCTACTAAAGCATGCACAGACAAAACTGTGGTTCTATGGAAGTACTTGAGCATGAGAAGGAGTCTGGCATAGGCTTTTACCCCCATATCCTTTCAAGAGCACTAAGTACTTGACTTACATCTTGCTTTGTAGGCAAAGCCTGGGCCTCGTCTTTTTCGCTTTGTCTGTTTGTTTTGAAGCTATTCAAAGCTGCCTTGTTCCTGCCAGCCGCAGCAGAGTCGGTTCTTTCTTTCTGTCAATATTGGGACTGTATGCGCTGTATTCCCAGTTCTGTTTCTTATCTATGTTACTACCTCCCCTATACCGCAGTAAATGGCTCTGATCAGCTAAATGGCCGAAGAAAACCTCTCTGTTGTCTAGACCTTTGTCGTAATCAGTCCAACAACCAACACACGATGCGAGTAGAGAGCCTAGACTCCAGTGCTTTGCGGGTAAGCTCTTGGGGCCATCAGAATATTGAGATGTAGAAATTGTACAATATCAATCGAATGCACCAGATCAATGCCCACAAGTCAATAGAAAATACTGCCAGTTATCGCAATGGGGGCTATTATGTCCCAACTACGTTGACCGCCAAACCCCACATTTTCTGCCCGTCTAAACATAATGATACCGCCTTTTGCTGATCCAATGATCGATAAAAGCGCCGCTCTTCATCGCGATCAACACTCCTCCCCTTCAAAGTGTCTGACGAGCATTGACAAATTCGACAAAAAAACAGGCATCATGATGGCAGATCCGTTTGAAGTTCGCATGCGCTTTACAGCGCAGCTGCAACATTTGAGTGCTTCCATCACCTCATCACAGAAAGCTGCCCATTATGCGCTCAAATACCGTGACATGGATGAGGATCTCCATTCTTGCATCTTGGAGCAGGTTGAAAGAGTATGTATATACTTTATATCGATTGCCCGTGGTATATTTTTAACTCCTTTTTTACAGAATAACATGAACAACCGAGCAAACATTATGTATTTTATTGAGCACTTTTGCGAAATGGCCACCAAAGAAAACCACCTCCCATATATCCGAATGATGCAAAGAGATATACTCCGTGTAGTTGACGCCGTGGTGCCACCGGATGGCTCAGGAGGAGCAAACGTCAAGCACGTCCGTCGAGTATTGAACGGTCTACAAAGCAAATCCATTCTCTCCGCCGAAACCGTAGCGGAGATCGATGCCGGCCTCAAGGATCGTGAAACTCATCCGGCACATCTTGATTTGGAAACCGAGGAGCCAGATGGTAATGGAAAGTCGAAAAGTGGTACACCGCGAGGTTACACGGTGAACGGGATGCGTCTGGACAAAAGACAAATCGAGCAAAGAATTGAGGAGGACCGCGAACGAAACAAACGGCTCAGAGAAAGTATGTGGACAGTGAGTGGAGATGACGGTGATGAGCAAGGGAGGTTCTGGGATGAGGCTAGCGATATTGGCGAAGACGATTTCATCAGTGCAAATGAGGAGCTCATGGAACGAAACCAAATGATCACCGCGAGGTGAGACGGCAGATTTGTGGTTCTGTTTGGCCGGTTGCGATAATATCTTCATTCACGGCGTGATACATCGGCACTATGGTTTGGAGTTTTACGGTTTTAAAACAAATGGGCCCGGGAAATGGTGTTTGGTTGTCTATTTAATTCATATTTGGGAATTTCTTTCGGAGTCGTTCAGGATATATTTCAGATACCATACTTGACCCAGTATTCTTCTCCTTCCCTCCATCCTCAACGGATTTGAATACATATTGTTTATGTTTACAAAATATCATTCTATTATCAAATACACCTCTCATGAACAAAATAATTTTAAATATAACGCCCAATGCTGGTGATGCTCATCAAATTACTCCAAATCCAAAAGAATGCCGCCTTCGGAAAAACATGAAACCGAAAGATTTTTTGATTCTGCGGAATTTCTTCATCGGCGCTCCACCAAAATTTGGGCGCGATAACATTTCTCCATTCGAACTGCTGGCTAGAATTCATAGAAGAATCTTTTGATCCTCTATGTTTTCCCAGTTTGTCACTGCGGCAAAGGGTCTTTTTAAGCGACAGGATTCCGACGAAGCCTTCCCGACCAGGCCCAGCACCCCCGCTACTACCCGATCATTGCAGAACGAAAGTACCAAAAAACGGAAGATGGTGACGGCTACTCGACGAGGAAATATCGACGCCACAAAGGCAGCGGCGGAGCACAGCAACAATAGTTCCCCTGTTACTAAAGGAAAGCGGAAGTCTGGACCTACGAGCGCCGGGAAAGCAGATACCCCGATCAACAAGCGAAGGAAGAGAAGCAGCCTTGAAGCAGCCGAAGAAAAAGAGACAGAGTCGTCGAATGAAGAGCCAAAGGTTGAGGATAAGCCAGCTGCTCCTGCGAAGGCTGGCCATGTGAGGTTCGGCAGTGAAGAGCCTGAAGAGCCTGTGCAAGAAGAGGAGGTTCCCGAGCCCCAACAGGATCAGAACGAGGACGACGAAGAGAGCAGTGACGATGAAGCCCCAGAGACTATCGACAATTCAGCCCAATTGTCGAAGATCAAATCAGAGGCTAAGAAGCAGGAAGCTGCTAGACAGGTGTAAGTAAACCAATTTTTCCTCTTTACGCTGCTCCGCTTGGTTAAAAGCACACACTGACTTCTTTATAGAGAGGAGCAATTGAAGAAAGAGAAGCGAAAACAACTGGATGAGCGCCGCAAGTTGCAGGCGAAATCCATTAAAAAGAAAGAAGCCTTGGCTGCACCCAAACCAGGATCTGGTGCTATCCCAGATGATTTGCTTTCAGAAAGCACGGCAACTCTTCAAGGCTCGACCACACAAGATGCGCGGCGACTCGCTCTCCCTGCCCTGCTTCCTGATGATATTTTGAGCTCGGCACCCGATACAAGACCCCCGACGCCACCCGCAGAAGAATACAATTTCGGACATAAGAAACCCAATAAGATGAGGTTCTTCGATAAGGCGGAGCATGCTCCCAAAGATGTGAAAATGGGCGATGTGACTATCCGTGTATTAGATGGAGAGGTATCTCAGAAGAAGCCCAAGACAACTTTGCCCCCGAAGGCTTCAAAAGCTGGACGCAATTCCAAGCAGAATTGGCTCAACAGGAGTCGCAGCACAGCACACGTCAACGGTCTGAGAAGGACCACCGGCGGCTCCTCGGGATTCGTGCGCAAATGATGAATGACTGCATCATATCCAATCATTTTGATCTCCGTCTCAGGATTACTTGCGGTGAAAGACAAGTAGTATCCTGACAAAGACTTCCGGTCTAAATTCGACTGGTCCAAAGCGGACTGGTGTCACTTATCACACCTACTTTTGATACCCGACGCAATCCCCATACATTTTTATCTCGGTCTCTCGGTTGCTTTTTGATTGTGGCATGGGTTTTGGTTTTATTATACATATTTTCTTCTTGAAAAGTAAATGATTTGATGGCTTTCACATCTATTTGGAAGCTCCTTGGCTATGGACAACAACACGCCTGCATCTTTTCTGCAAGCAGAGCAAGATTCAGATCGAAGCTAAATGATTGCATTGAGCCCGATGAATACGAGGGATTAACCTTGTATACCGTACCAATCAAAGTATAGACATGGGTGTTTTGGGTGGTTTGGATAAAATGTACAGTCGGTCTAGAGTGTAGGAAATAATGGTGATGAAAATGCTGCAAGGGATAAGAACCGTTTTTTCTTTCTTTTCTTTTTCTTTTTTTGCTTTTTTTGTAGAATATTCTGGCACGAATTTATTATCCAAACATTATCAAGATCATCATAATCCCTGGCATACAGATCACAGGAACTTCTCGACAATTTTCTCTTCTTCGATATAATAAATTCACCGGATTTGGCTGACGACAACCTTTGGCGGGCGCACGTGCAAAAAGCTTCAAGCACAGCTCTGCTCCGTCCATCTTTCCTCCTCCACTCCCCTTTCCCCTCGAGATTGGCACGAGTCATTGCTTCGTCTATGAATGGCGACTCTTGTTTTTCTCTAATCATACCATTCTGCCAGGTTCAATATGGCTTCAACAACAGAATCATCACCACTCCTCCCCCAGCACAGCCAACATTCTAATACGTCACCGCGAGGAAATCGACCGCCACGAACAGTTACATTCAACCCATTGGCTACAATCAGCACATACGGCGGCAATGCGACAGCTACAGATCCTACCTTTAGACCTTTGCAAACCGGTTCTCCTCCCATTCAGAATACCCCCGATGGTCACCAAAAACCAACCGGATTGTCCGCCCTGAATAGCAAGCTTCGACGTCGCAACAGCCATGGATCTCCGTTCAGCACCATAACCCCTTCGATCCACGCAGCGCCCAAGGTCGGCCCACAAAGAACGACGAAGAAGGCGCAGAAATTGAAGCTTCTCCCAGACCCTGTGACGGCGGCCGAAGAAGAGGGCATTGAGGGCGACTTTCCGCGAGATGTCTATTCTCAGATTACAAGGATCAAGGAACCGACTGCTAGGAGTCATGCTGCGAGATTGGGAAAGGCGGACAGAGAACGCTTGCCGCGGGTGACGGCATACTGTACGGCCAATTCGTATCGACTGGATGGAGTGATCAGATTTCTCAAGTCACGGTCGAAAACCCGTGGGGCAAACCCGAAGCTGTATGACGAGTGTGCGTACTCTCCATACGATTACAACTACGAGGAGAAACAAAGGCAACCCGCAATTTTTAGTGGTGGACTGGAAGCGGAGGGTAGCCAACGACCTGAACGTCCGTCTACGGAGCGCAGGTTCTCAGATAGTGCGGTTGAAATTGATGATAACGCAAAAAGTCGACGTGGGGATTTAATTGACCTTCAAGAACCGGGTTCGCATAATTCTGAAGCGATAGATACTTCTGAGAGCGCTGTGGTGCGGTCAGATGAGACGCCGGGTTTTGACACCACGATCCATACACCCGAAGTGTTCGTTTTCGACTACGGTACTGTCGTCATTTGGGGAATGACGCCTGCGCAGGAGTCACGGTTCTTGTCTGATATATCTAAATTTGCGACGTCTATTTTGAGCCCCGAAGATACCCAGATCGAGAATTTCAACTTTTACTATGCCCGCGAGTACCAGGCTCGGATATACAACGATTTTATTTCTCTCCGTGATCCACGAAACCATATGATTAAACTTGCCATCTCACATGCTGTCGCACAGTCCGTTAAAACATCCCTGTTCGAAGACCTTGTTTCAGAGACCATTTCAAGCACCGCACCGCTGCCGGCTCAGATTGCCCAAACAGGTAGCGTTAATCTTACACGACGCCAAATCAACATGCAAATTGGAGAGCTTTTTATCTTGCGAATTAACATTCATCTGCAAGGTTCTGTCCTAGACAGCCCGGAGCTGATGTGGGCAGAGCCGCAGCTGGAGCCTGTTTATCAGGCCGTCCGCAGTTATCTTGAGATGGATCAGCGAGTGAGTCTACTGACGGAACGACTGGATGTGATAGCGGATCTTCTGGCTGTGTTGAAAGAACAGTTGACTCACCGACATGGTGAATACCTGGAATGGATTGGTAAGTTTCTCGAGTTATTGAACTGCCATGTCAGTATCCATGTCAGTATCGCTAACAGCTACAGTCATCGTTCTTATTGCTGCAGAGATCCTTGTTGCGGCAATCAATATCGTGGTTGATCTGTACGCCGGAGTCGACTAGAAGCGTGTGTATGTATATACGTGTAGGATTTGTTTTCTAGTGTAAATCAGATTTAAGATATTCATACCTAGTGTTGAGTTCCTGGTACAGGCGTTGGGCGTGAGGAAACCATCAAGTTTATCACAGAGCTACGCTTACTGTACGACCACTTATTGTTACCGCATGCGTCAGCAAATCGAAAGAAGAATCAAGGTTGACTTGTTTCCATTTGTAGATATTCTATTATTTATGAAATGTTACCTATAGTTGAGCCATTCAGTCGGCTTTGATCTAGTTGATCGGCCTAAAGTTGAAGTATATTGCTGTGAAGTGCCCTCCTCGAATGCTTCATTCGTTTATATACGATGAGTAGCTAGAAGTGACACGTCTGAGATACCTCTATACAGTACATACTACATGGACCAGCGGGCCTAGGGCTACAGTTACTATCTACGGGGGTACACATTTTACAGTTGAAGAATTGATTGGAACAGAACAAGCTAGCCCGTGGCTGTCATTGTGTATCTGTCCCGTATCTCTTCTGGATGGATATACGATCAAGAATGTACCCCTATCCAGGCATTCTCTGGGTCAGCATGGGTATGGAAACCCGCATCACCGCACGATCCAAGGATCGGTCTTGAAAAAAAAAAAAAAAAAAACCCCTCGTGGGGGGAAAAAGTATTACTCAATCAGGCCATCATCCCCTTGGCCCTGCGAGCCTTCTGCCTGCTCTTGGTGTTGGCTGTTGCGGACTCTATACATAATATGTTGTTAGATATTATCTCTCTGCTTTTAGGGTTATGGCACTGTTGCCTACCTCCTAAGCCAAAGAAAGATATGTTCCCTAGAGTAGTGACAACACATTAGTGATAGGAGCAGTCATATAGAACGAGGGTACTTAGATACAGATTTTCGTTGCTTATGCCTTCCAGGGCAGCGAGAAGCTGGTTGGCCTGTTCCTGTGTCAGGTTAGCCGGGAGTTGAACATTACTATTATTGCCCGCACATTGCTGGGCGTGGGGAGCCTCCTGAGCCTGTTTCGAAAATCGTATCAGTATATCAAATGGCAATTATCACCAGTTGTAAGGTTTTACCTGGTGAACGGGAACAGGAGGGTGCTGGCCATGGTATGCACCACGACCGCCCTTCCCACGGCCACGACCACGACGACGATTGGCGCCTCTTGCTCGAACCTCCTGTTATTGAAATTAGTATGACGTGGTATCATAAGGATCTGGTAGAGAGAGGGATTGACTTACGCGCATGAGCCGCTCTCCGACTGCCAACCGGTACCAATGTATAAGGCAATCTTTCTCTAAGTGTTCCCACTCGAAGCAAGTGGGACATTGAACATTGCGGTAGTAGTATGGAGATTCTCTGTAGTTAGTTGGAGCTCTCGACTACCAGCAAATCTGTACGATCCCAGGCTTCCAGATATCTGAACAAGAGACATCTGAAGCCTTTCCTGCCATATCAGGCTGCATCTTTGACTTGACTATTGATGTGTCCCTTTGTTTCAATAATATAATTTCCTGTTGGACTTCTTTGGAAGCCCTTTCTTTATCATCTGCAGGCTTCTTTGATTTAGGCAAACACTAGTTGGTCCTTTGTAAGGAGATGGCTACTATACAAGAGCCATGATCCATGTACTAGCTAGACATTCTGCGGTATATACTCTTTTTTTATAAAATGTGAGGTTTATATAAATATGTCCAGATCACATGGTGGCGCCTGAGGCATTCTAGCCCTAATTCTGACCAACTCGAAGCAGACATCTTCACGTCACTTCTTTCGCTCCACCTCACCACTTCAGAATATTTACTGCTTACTGACCAGAGCTCAAAAAGACAATAATGACAGTGACTCGAAGCTGTACTCGGATGCAGAATAGGATAAATTTCCTGTTTGAAGCGGCTCACTTCGAAGACCTTCAACGTATCAACTGATGGTGCACTGGGAGATGACATTCTACAAACCCTCCAGATAAAGCGTATCCCCTTCGCCTTTGAGACGCTCGACGATGAGCATGTCAAACAGAACCTCAATCCCACCTGTTCTTCTTCGTCCAGTCTCACTTGAGATAGCTGAAACATCCTATAGACCCAAATTACGAAGATCCTGAAGATCTAGAACAGCTGGAATTTCGAGACTACGACCCTCCTGCCGATCTTGAAGGGTTTGAAGCAGAAGCTTGGAATACCGAGGCCTGTGCAAGACTCACAGCGCAGTATATGCATTCTTGGGCATATGGCCATGCCACATTGGGTCAAACATGGGTGAAATTTCTGCTACTCGAGGCACGACCAATCTGGTAAGTACTATCTAATCTTTACTTTCATTCTTTTCTACATTTGTACTGAGAAAAGGAATTCTCATTCTAGTCGACCGCACCCATTTTGGAGATATTACCTGCGCGGCAATATGCACGGCCAACGCTGGGCTTCTCAGCCAGTGTTTGAACACAAGAAAGGATATGGCAGAAACTATTACCCTCATGTCCATTTCGTGGCGATTCAATCATGCAATGGAAAGGATGACTCAATTGCGTTTGGGGAGCTGGCACTTATTCTCAAAGCACTGGTTATCAGACAGTCTAAACTTTACAGCTTTGAGAAAGGCGATAGCGCGCCTTGGGATTTCTTCACCCGCATTTTGCGTAGTTCTCCAGAGGAAGAGAGCCTCTCTACTCATCGCTACGCTTAAGCACCCATATCAAAGGAGAATAGCCAAATAAATCAATAGAACTTTATAGTGATACATGCATCCATCTATTACATACCAACTCATGAATTTCCCATTCTCTAATGTCCATCTGCTTTTGGTTTCCGGTCTTTTTTTTTTTTTCGTGGATAATATGTGGTTTACCCCGGTGTATCTCCATAAAAGTAATTGGTTTGAAGCAAGCCAGACACAGTACTGGAAGACGGGATTGGAAAAAGGGAAGAAGAGGAAAGGAGTAGAAAACAAGAATAGTCTCTGTTTTTTGTTCCCGAGACGAGTTAAAACACTGGATAAAATATAGTGAACAGGATGAGAAAAGATTAGAGGGTTCGAATCTGAGGATAATCGAAACAAGACCCGAGAAACTAGACAAGAAAAGAGAAAGTGAGAAAGGAAAGGAAAGAGAAAAAACGAAGGGTATCACCCCTGACTTTCCTCTTTCGGTTCCTTCGTATCCATATCCATTGGTGTCGTTGAAGGCTCTGGGGCCGGGTGATGTTCAGCTCCATTTCTCGAGACAGCTTCGGAGTTTTCTTGCTCTTCGGGTCTGTGGCTATCTCGCTCATTTCCAGAGCCATTATTGCCGGGTTGGATGCGGAATGTGGATGTCATTTCTTCCTGTGTAGGAGCCGGAGCCAACCGGGGCAAAGATGCTGATCCGGCTCTGCTGGAGTCGGGGCCGACGTCTGCACTCGGTTCGTCATCCATTCCGTCGTTGATATTCGACTTTCGAGATCGCTTCACACGAAGGGGACGCTCCTGAGGCTAGAACGGAATTAGAATGAACCATCATCATCGTGAAAGAAGAGAAAGAGTAAAACTCACAGTAGGAGGCTGCTCGTCCGAGCTTCCCTCAGTCTCATCTTCAAAATACCCAGCCCCATTCCCAGTCATCGATTCACCAGCTCCAACCCCACCGGCCATCCCATTCAACGCCGCCGCGTTAGACATCATGGCAGCCGCGCGAGCCCGCAACTCCGGGTTGACGCCAGCCTGCGCCTCCTCCGCCATACCAGTAACCTTGGACAATCGCTCCAGCAGAATACAAGACTCCAAGCGCATCTTCTGGATGTACTGCCAGCCACGTCTGTTGCGGAGGCGCATCATCTCGTTCTCGGCTTCGATTTCATTCAGACGTTTCTTCAGCGCGATGCATTTGCGTTTGTAGGCTACCTCGACGCTGGGAGGGTTGGTGGAAGGCAGCGACGTTGTCGCTTTTGCGGATGGATCCATTGTGGAATATTGGAGGTGATGAGGGTAAGGAGAAGGGTCGAGGATGCGTGCTTTGTATGATGTATAGGGAAGAGTCGGGTGGGGTGAAGGAATGCGATGACGAAAAAAATTAAGCTGGTCGAGACTGCGTGCGTGGGTGAATTCACTAGTTGAGAGGCTGACGTGGAAAATCCCGTGCACTAATGAAGTCCGGAGTCGATCGAGGTCTTTTGTCCTGCGATGCGAAAGTGGATCGATCCCTTTTTCTCGGTATCTTGGAGTCAAGTGCTCGAATGATGGGGTATATCCTTGTTACTTGAGGATTAGGATTATGGTTGATGAGCAAGGATTGGTCAAGCACAAGAAGGGATGCAGCGGGAGAAGGCGTTGCAGCAATCGTCGGGGCGTGAAGTCGAAGATGGGTTCGATCGAGAGATTGATTGCTGGTGATCGCTGGTGTCGTTCTGCCGGGTGGTTATCAAAGGCGGTCAGCGGGCTTTGAGGTCTACGAACTGCGCCATACAACCGGACAATCCACCAGGAACAAAGGCTTTTCACAATATTTTGCATTCATTTACTCGCTTAATGGTTGATTACAGAAACTCCAGACTATACCCAGGATTATATCAACGCGGAAAAAAGAATTGACCAGTTACAGAGGAAAACGCATCTAATGACCGCCAGTCGTTGGGAGACCAAGGAACATCTTGAAAGAATCATAGCTACTCATCGTCAGTGTCAAGCTAGCCAAGGATGGGATATCAGAGCAACTCACATCAGCCATTGGAAGCCTGTCAAGGTTCCCAGCATGACAATTCTGACCGCCAGGCCGTTCCACAGACCAGGGAATCCAATCTTGCCATAAATCCGCGACACGGCTGTCATTGCTCCTTCACCAGCTATGGGAAACGATCAGTTTTCATTCCCATCGATTATTCACAAAGGAAAAGCAGTGACATACCTTTACGGTCGGCATTCAACTTGCTAACCATGACATCGGCAGGATGACTGACAACAGCACAGAAAACACCAGCAATATAACCACCAAGGAAGCTAACACCAGTCTGTTGCAGCCCACTGCAGCTCTCCTTAGGCTTTCCCAGCGTCTTATAAATCATACTAACCGTCTCCTCAAATGTCGCAAACTTGGTCATGGTGTAGGGAATCTGCCGAGCCCAGAGCGGATACAAACCCTTGTACAGACCAGAGAGACCCTCCTTGGCTACAATTCCACTCCAGCCTTCGCGCAGGTTCCGAGCATACGGCGGCAATGTAGTCTGCATGCGAACTTTGATCGCCTCCATCGGGCAGAGCGCGATGTCCGCGAGGAACTCGGCCGATGCACTGGCACCCAGGAACACAACGGTGCGGTTCATGTTGGGGAACAGCTTGTCCCCGTATAGGTTCTTGAAGTATTCATAGAATCCGTATTTCCCGGCACCCTGGAAGGAGTATCCGACGAAGGTTGGAGCCCATCCGAAGAAGACGCCGCGCAGTCCTTCTTTTGCGAATATTGTGCGCCATGCGGAGAGGTTGGAGGTGTAGATCTTGGGATCGACTTGACGACGGCATTTGACGAGGTCGAGGGGTGTTACTGCGGTATGGGTCGGGCCTATCGTAGATAAAGGTCAGGATGATGCTCGCGATGGATGATGTCCTCGTTGACCAAGATGGACTTACCACATGCTATTCAATTCCAGACCAGAGTGTCAGCCTCGACATTTTCTCGCTGATAGACGATGCCCTGGAGCTCGACTTACCGGTAATTCCGCCCAGAGCGCAGCTGTAGAAGTATTTTGCGGAATTGGGCTCAATCTTCCCCAAGGGAAGCTTTCTCTCTTGCTGTACAGCCATTGTTGAGTATATGAATGTATACTGAAATTATCTATGAAATCTGCAGTCGAAGATGGATAAACGCTCTCTATCTGTCTTTGAAAGAGAAAAGCAACGAAAGAAACCCCTCAATGACGATGATAAGTAGAAAAAGAAACGAAAAGATAAGCAAGTAACAGTCGACTATCCACCTAATATGTTACACAAGAACAAGACACAGAAAAGGCAGAATACCTTTTCTTATTAACCAACCCAGGTAATGTCGTCAGTCCCCCGATCGACTCCAGTTTAGGCCCGAGAACAGCCAGTCATGGAAGATACGGCAGTGTCGCATGGCTATGATGTTACCGTACAGAGAAACAACAGGCGGATAAGCCGGCATTGGTCGATCATGGCCAGTCCATAACTTGTTGCTTAGCATTTTGCTTTGCTTTGCTTAATTTGATCTTCGCTAGCATTGCCAGATAAAAATAAATTGATTCCCAAATGTCCCCCGGAGAATAATGGGAAATGCTTCACTGGGCAGTTGTATACCGATGACGTCACTACTTCCGCTCACTACCGGTTTTGATAACAGAGATCATGTTCAATTAGATGGTATTCATATACATCAAAAGAAAGTAATATATAATCGTAAAGAAATTATCAAAATGAGCGCCAGTAATCCCAGTTTCCCCCAAAAGTAGTTACATCGTAGAAAGGTCCATCGGCAATGACCCAGCAAGCGTAAAGGGATTATCGCCTTCACTCGCAAGTAGCGAGGCTAGTTTAATCCCTGGACAGATCCAACATGATCGAGGACCTTTCGAACCTGCTGGATTTGTTCTGGTGTTGCCATGCCGCATATTAAAACGTACCATAGCGGCCACAGCAGAGTGTATCCATGGAAAGCCCTCATTCTGCGAGGCCTTCCATCTAGCGATCTGATCGGGTTCCCAAAAGCGTCAATGTCGCCTAAAGAGAAAGGAATACTCCGACAGACATCTGTGATCATTTCCTGAACCACGCCCCGCATCATGGCATCTTCTTGGGAAGTATCGCCACACCAAAATCTAAATAGTCGAGAAACAGATTTTAAAATCCGGCGGATTTCGAGTATCAGCTTCTGGAGAACAATTCGTAATGCGCGATAGTAGTTCCAGATCGCCCCAATAGATATCCTTGTATAAGTGATCAAGGTCTCGCCCGTTTGCGAGTAGACGACGAAAGGTAGCCAATTTTCCGGCAGGTTGTGACTCCATTCCACCAGCTCTCTATCCAGGAGCTTACCAGATTCGATCCATCCGGATATTTTGCCTAGAGTGCCAAAGTCGATTTGCGTTGACCGTGCAGCTGCAGCTGCCTCAATAAGAAGATCACTGATTTTTGATGAAGTCACCATCAATCGCTGCTCCGGGTCTGAATCGTTCAGCATACTCAGAATCCACTCGGTATTGAATCGAGGTTTATCCCCCATAGCCAGAATTTCAATATGCTAGAATCACGTGTCAGTTTCTTGTTGATGTAGATGTAGAAAGAATGTAACACAAAGCACTGACCGTGTGTGTATAAGCAAAGTTGAACAAGTCCCGACCCCGCCTATGCTCCAGCTGTTCTTGACCTCTCAGCTTCATCAGAAACTGAAACCCTTCGGTATGAGAGCTGAGAATCCCGTTCCGCTCCCCGGTGATGTCTTCAAATAAAGAAAGCAGAACCACTGCCGTAAAAGTCTCATCCTTAACCGCCTGTGTTCGAGATTCCAACGCCTGTCGGACTCCTCGGAGTGCCATCCCATAGCTACTCCTTGCCTTGACAGTCATCGATGGCGATTTAACCTCATTCCCAAGGGTGAGAAAGGCCGTTGCATCAACCGCCTGTCGCAAACACCAGGACGCAGGTCCATCGTTCCCAGTAGTCTCTTTACAGAGACTATACAATGAAGGCAAGAACCCCAGATGTGTCACGCAGTCATCTGACTCGCCATAGGTCGTGTACTGGTCGAAAAAATAGCAGATGGCGCGCTCATCCCACGTGGAATCCGCAACACGGTAGAGCGTCAGCGGCGAACCTTGGCTAGAACTGCCACTGCTGCTACTACTGCTGCTGCTGCTAGCATGACTGCGGGGAGACAGCTCTCGCGAGCTGTGGCGCGATGATAAGGATTGATTTTCAGGGGAATTGTTGATCCTCTTCACCATTCGTTCCACCTTTTGCGTTTCATTTCGAAATATCGCATCTGGGCGGTACCCTGGACAGGGTTTGCCATACACAATGCAATTCCGACATTGGGGGAACGCTTCATCGCACTTGACATGTCACCTTTTTTAGCTTGTGTGTGGAGACACCGAGTGGAGTGTGATGTGTACAAATTGAAGAAAAAGAAAAAAAAAAAATCATGCATACAGAACGGATATGCAATCAGTGGGGGGGTCTTTTCTCACCTTGATCTTCCGTTTGCGACACAAGTAGCATCCTGTGCTCGGTTTCCCCCCATATACCATGTTCACCTACTCTTTTTGCTTACTCGAAATCAATCAATCGATAATTGGGGATAGATAATGCTCGTATCCTCAAAAAGGTCGGTTTAACGTGGTCAGACTCTCGGATTAATGCACACTGAATCTTGTCTGCCTGATAGCACTCGGAAGCACATGTACATGATGGATGATGTATCCGATGGTGGCCTCCTGGTTCCCCTCCACTATTGTCGAGACCCTGTCCAGAGATCAATACAACAGAGGTTATCAGGAAAACAAAGGCCGCATCCACCGCGAGCTCCTTTGCGAATCAGAATAAAATCGACCAGATGAAGATCCAGCCGGTCACTTGATGTTTGTGAATCGATAGTCGAAGCCAAGCGTGCCTGTTTCATCGTTACGATTAGTCATCCGTATGGCCTGATCTCGTTTCCCAACAAAAAGTTGGGATGCAGAAATTGGCTCTACACGGCGGTTTACAAGAAAAACAACTACGATGGTTACTGAAATATGTTCAAGGTAAATGTGGCTAGTCTAGGAAATGCTTGTGGTATGCAATTATATGCTGCAAAGACATGCCATGACTGTCGATGGATGTATTCTCCTTGCTTTTGGGTGATAGCTGCAGAAAATAACTGAAATCGAAAATCCCAAATGTCAAATATGTTACCTCCCGAGGCGGGTATCATTGAACCCTCGAAAATCCACAGTACTAGTATAAAAGAAAAAGACACCATCAGGCACATGGAATGTGTGGCGCGAAGCCCGCTATTCCAATGGCAACTCCGCAACGTTAATCATTTAGGTAGAAACGACCACGGCAAAGAGAATAGTATGTATGAACAAACACCCAGTATGCAAATTCTGATGTTTGACGACCAGTTGAGATGGACAGCGTGGCCCTGAGGCTGCCAGTGAAAAAACCCCCACAAGTAGATTCGTTGGTCCATGATTATTAGAAAATAAATCGAGAGCAGATCGTAGTGCTTAATAAATAATCAAATAAAAAAAGGCTGATGAGAAAAATAGATAAGAAGAAATAAACAGGGTTCCGTGAATGTGAATGTGAGCTCACATCGTTAAAGGGCGGGGTAAGAGAACATTAAGAGGCATCCGGCATCAGCTGGTCATCATCGCTGCCTCGGGGTATCGTTGAAGGGGGGTCCGAGAAGAGAGCTCTGTGTCGGCCACTCTGAGCTGCAAGTGCAAGGTCATCGCTGTTGCTTCCTTTCGCAAAGCGTAGTCCTGGAGTGCTTGAGGTGCTTTCAATAATCGCATCATCATCGTCGCTGTCTTCTGGGGGTGGGGAGAAGGTCCACACCTGCGGCGTACGGTTAGCCAACGTTTATTCCTCGGATGCGGGGGTGCATCAACTCACCTCCATCACGGTGCGACCGGCCCTGCTGGCCATGATCACGGCTTTTTCTTCTTCGAACGCAACTCTCCAGACAGCCTCGGCAGGTGAGGAAAGTTCTCGGAGGAGCTGGCCAGTTTGTAGACTCCAGACCTTGACCCGACCATCACTGCCACCACTTACGATGCGGCTACTATCAAATTGAAGGCTGGTCACACTGTTATCATGGGCAGCCAAGCGGTGGATAGGAGCCATCTTTGTCAACGACCAGACTCGAACAGAGCCATCTGAGCCCCCAGTTACCAAAGTGTCACCCCGCATCTGCAGCTGTCCAACCAGGGAAGTATGGCCTTGAAGGATGGCATGACACTGGCCAGAGTGCGGATCCCAGATTCGTACACTAGTGTCAAGACTTCCAGTCGCGATTCTTCTACCGTCAAAAGCAATCGCATAGATCTGGCTGAAATGGCCTGATAGGGTTCTCAGACATCGTCCTTCCGAGATACTCCAGATGCGCGCTGTTGTATCATAGCTTCCGGAAACAACAATATCCCCATGAATGGCAAGACATCTGACACTCACCTGGTGCCCGACCAGGACATTTCTACACGTGCCTGACACCAGATCCCAGATCCGCAGCGTGGAATCTCTTGACCCGGAAATGGCAGTATTTTTGTCGGACATCTTCAAGCAACGTACGGTGGATGTGTGGCCACGTAATAGGTGGATTCCAGCCCTGGAAAAATTCGTTGTCAGTCCCTTTACTTTATAAAAGACCAAAGCGCCCATTATTTCCTTACCCAGTAGCCATGTTCCAAACCCGAACTTCTCGGTCGCAACCACCGCTCACGAGAATATCGTCCCACGGAACCATAGCCCATACACCCATTACATGGCCCTGCAGCGTTTTCTGGTTATCTCCGTTGATATCATAAACATGGATCTTGGCATTATCCAAAGCGACGATGATGTACTTGGAAGTAAGGTGCAGACTGGTGACAACGCCCTGATCCGGGGTGATGTGTCGCTGGGTGCATCGCCCGCCTTTATTCCAAGCAGACTCAACCATGTACTTTTTCTTGAAGTGAGACCGGTAGGAGGCTGGCCGACCCCGCCGTTTCCGAGCCGAAAAATTCGACGACGGAAGCCAGTTGCCAGAGAATGTGCGGGATAGATCGGGAAGCCTATCCGCAGACTGGCGGTCCGATACACTAGAGGTTCTTTGAAGTGCGTTCAACGAACGGGTACTGGAAACAGTCTGCAGGGGATGGCTGTGGAATGGGTCGACAAAATCTCGTTCGTCCTCGGACATCCTCCGGTATGCGTATGCATGCTTGTCACAAAGGTTCTTCCATGTGATATCATCATTCAATAGCTCACGCCAACGCCTCGATACTTGTGACGATCTTGCAAGTGTTTTTGGATCATCGATAAAGGAAAGGACCTGTTGCAAGAGAAAAAGAAACATCCAAGTCAGCGCTTCCCGGCCTGGTCTCCTCAATACGGGGGAGCTAAAAATGTCTTACCCTCAAGCATAGTTCATTAGGGAATACTTGGAACGGATCCTTTCTCAAGCGTGGGCTAACATAGCTAGAGACAAAGCTGAGATGTTGACTATCACACAAGCCAAGTATACCGACCAAAAATTTCTGTTTCTTCGCGTTGGACAGCGAACTGAAATGGATCCGGGCATTCAGCAGAAACGCATCATCTTCCTCGTCGGCCGACTGCCAGTTCGGGGGTCTCTGATGAGGCGTGGGACTCGGAGCCGGAGTCGGAGGTGATGCAGGCGCAGACGGTAGTAGATTTGACGGAATAGATGTGACGCTTTTGTGGTTGGAGGCGGCCAGAGACCTCGACTGAGGACTCGAAAGACTAGTTACCGACTCCCTGCCAGCAGATGATCGGGACTGTGCCATCGCCAGCTGCTCGGTCACGCCTTGTGTATTCATCCCACTGTCCACCGGTTCAACGAAAGATGCTCGACGAGATGTCATGGAGTGCGGCGACGTAGAGCGGTTTGTCATCAACTAGTATTCCTCCACCCAACCTTTGAGATTATCGATATGGCTTCGCACAACCGTTTTGGGATCTGATTTCATTCATAGAGGAACGTCAGAAGGTCGAGGAGAGGCAGGTTAGAAAGAAAGTTGGAAACCAGATAAGAGTCGGATTATTTGCTGTTCGGCGGGTATTTTGGGGGGCAAGTGGGAGATGATGGAGGCCCGAACGAACGCACGTATGGTTGGGGAATAGGGAGGTGGAGATGTCGGAAGAGAGGAGATAATAATATTAATAATAAATGAAGAAGCAAAAAAGGGAAAGAAAAAAGAACGATAAAGAGAAGAAAGAAAGAAGATACTCAGACGGTTGAGATAGAACAGTACAACAGAGCGTCGTGGTGGTTCAAAGAAACCTCGACTTGGGCCGACCAAATGCCAGAAGAAGCGAAAGGCCGAACATTCCCAAAGCAAAGCAGAAGCGGCGGAGAAACTGGAGAGTCTCGATCGGATCATGCGATGTCGTGACGGGGAGCAAGTCAGGTGCCGCCAAGCCGTACAATAGTCCCAATCCGGTCTGTCAGTTCACCGATCGATCTCAACGCCACTGATACACAGACAAGTTTATTTACAGGCAGGAGAGTGAGAGAGAAATTAAAAGAATTGTTAGTGCTTTTCTGTCAGTAAGGGGTGGTGGTGGAGCTGCCTGGTTGCTCAACCTCGTGCAGAAGTGCTGTGGCACTATCAGCACGAGGTTGCTGCAAGGGTGGTCGCAAGTCTTTCGTCAAGGGAGGCAAAGAATGCATCGGAGAAGCCGTTAGAATCATTCATGGAGTGTTGCAGGCTGATTTGAGTAGGCTGTGGCTTTTTTTCAGTCATAAAAGTGACCATTTTACAGTGCCCTGCTCCACATTCACATCATGTACCTGTTCTGGAAACGAGGTATAAAAAAAAGCCTCCGTAACATTCAACACGTCAGTACCATCCCCAGTGATAGATGGCGCTTCTCCAGATCCCACGATTGGAGATACAGTTGCCCGAGTCCCTGGATGAACAGACGGGATGCACTATACGACCATGGAACAGTCCTGTGTCCGTGGTTGTGTCAGAGTTGACAAATTGTTTCATCATCAGAGATGACATAGTGATTGAGTATATGAACCCCTCTGATCTCAGAGGCTTATCTTGCCAGTTTGTGTTCGCTGCCAGAGGTGTAGGAGTAAAGAGGGAACCCATCCTTTTATATCGTGGGGAAGAACTCTACGTAAACGTGATTGTGAAATAACATGCAATTATGACCAATTTCCCAGGCAATTATACAAGGCAGACATTTGGTTCCTTGTCGAGACTTTTTCACCATGTCTTCTTCATGGTTGTCTGCAACAAGGAACGAGCAATAATAAACAAAATCTTCGTGGGCATCCATGTAACTCGCAGCAGATCCCGGTTTCGGGCCGGTATATTCCTCCCTCCAGTGTAAGCAATAAGGTCTTTTGTTTCACGATTTCCTTGGGTATTTGAATCATGCGAAAACCTTCTATCCCAGGTATAGAACTCGCTCCGATGAAACTGTGTATCGAAGTAAATGATAAAAACAAGAAATAAAACAAAAAATAAAAAAACTTAGGTTAAAACAAGAAGCAGATTCTAGATGAGGTGTCAGTGAGCATGGCCGATCTGCAGAAACAGCGGCAAGACCATGCCAACAACAGAGGCGATCAAGTCTCTCATTGACTTGTCCGACTTGGATGTAGTATCCCTCGGGTCTCCGTATCCGTTCACGGTTATTTCACGCGACGCCGAGTTGGGGCTGTTTTCTTGCATGGTGTGCATCGCAACATACCTGGAAATCGTTAGACACGGATTTGCGATCGGCGATAGACTGGTTAATGTAGACTTACAAGAAAGTCCCGCCAGAGAACAATAGAAGCATCCCGGTACGCCAGCGAGTGCCTACCTCGTCAGCACTGCCTCCTGATCCCATAATTTGCACGAATAGAAAGGTGGCCAAAGCGCCCAAAGGAGCTGCCAGACTGAAGACCAACAAGTGTGTTCTCGCAGCACGACTAGATAGACCTTGCTTAAGCAGAACGGACGTAAGACCGAAGGATGCTGGCGCTTTGTGGACCATGATAGCGAAAAATATAATAAAACTCAAGCCGGTATCGGAACTGGACGCCCCCAACGCAATTCCGTCAGCAGCGGCATGGATCACAAGGCCAGTGGTGGTAGCAAAGCTATGACTGCGTCTTGGGGTATTGGCAGCATCCAGCAAGCCCCCATCCCGGGAAGGTGAAGAGTTTCGTCGCAAACCAGAACCCAGGTTGTCCAGAGAAATATGGTACGGCGGTCTTTGGTGTTTGGAAGAGGATGCAAACTCCGGGAGTTTGTCGACAAGATACATCAGGATAAATCCACTGACGAGTGCAATGCCAATCCAGGCATGCGGAGAGCTTTCTTCTTCATGATGCTCAGTTTCCTTCTCGTCTGTAGTCTTTTCTTTCCTTGTCTGCAATGGTGGTTGCGCATCGCGTGCGACATGCACCGTCTCATCGTTCGAAGATAGATCCGTGGGCGAGGCTATAGATGCGGATGAAAGCCCCGGAATATCTGCAAGTGAAATCTTTGCTGAATCCACAGCCGGAATCTCGTGGTGCTGCCATGTAACCGTCGCACGAGTACTGATAGCTTTCCGATTACTCGGTGATGTTGTTGCGCTATAAAGTGTTTCGACCCCCTCTGGAATAATCACAATCAATGACGTCCCTACCAAAACTCCCATACCAATCGACGATATTAATCTCAGCTGAGATGGAGAAAGCGCAAATGCAAGTGGTAATGAGCCAACGACGAAGGATCTATCGGAAGGGTTCAGGAACAGGTTAGCCCACTGGTTGACGAAATAGATATGCTGAAATAGAAAGGGGACTTGGTAGCTCACGTCACTGCCATCACAATGCTCAAAGCGAGCAAAGTGAAGAGTCCCTCCATGGTTGGCGTCTCGTTCCTGAGCGTCGCACTCGTAATCGGCTTTACAGAACCTCAATCATGATGCCCATTCCACGGCGAATGTTCACTGAATAGCTCCAATCTTCCTTAGACGGAGGCTTTGAGCTTTGCTGGGTCTAAAATAGGATTGTGCGTTGTGTTCTCCAGGAGATATATCGGTATAGGGTAGGGACTGGGAAAGATGGAGGGCTGGGCGGTGGCGGACGGACAGATTGCGATACGCAAGGACGAGTTGGGAACTTCAGGGAACCGGCGCAACGGCCGGTAGGACCCACAGGTACAAGTCCGCCAGGGGCAACGGATCCATCGCAAACGGAGTATATATAGTAATGGACTAAGGGTTATGGAGTGATTGATTAATTGATTACTATTGGCCATATTGATGAACTGTCTAGATAGCGTCTCGTTGCTCCATTGCAGGAAATTGATTTCACAAGTGGCTTTTTGTCCAGGGGAAAGTCAAATCGACATGCCTATCTAAAACTCAGATCATAACCACGTGCAGTGCATGTCGAGATGCATCTTGGCCTATAAAATGTGACATCTCTAATATTGCTTTAACGGTTAATAATGTTGAGTATGGACTATGGAGTAAGCTGTCAAGTATTTACTACTCTAACGATATTGAGAATGAGGATAGTAATAAGAAGCAGCTGTTTGCAGTGTGTTCCTAACCACCTTGATTTGTTATTAAATTGGAAACCAGAATATAAGCCTACTGATACGATGGGCTTGGAGAAAGTGAATATTTTGGCCTTAATGGATGGACGGCTCAGGCATCACTCTGCTACCTTTGCTAGATTTCATCATCATCATCACCTCCACCACTTCTGATCCCATACACTATACTCACCTCGTTGTCCAGCCACTGTTTATTATGGAGCCTGCTCGAGACCTTCTGGCTAGAAAGCCTCCTCGGCTCCTCTATATCGATGGATCTTATGAGTCCTGTGTAGTGTCATCTGAGCGACTCTGTGCTAGCTATATGTATCTCTGGCCTGAATTCATCCAGGATATAACAGCTGCACATCACTCACTTGATCTAAATGGCCAGGTTAGTCTCGCAGATTCACCAGGAGGCGAGATCATGATTGGGAATAAGCTTGGACTCGTAGTTCGCTTTATACACAACATCTGAGATGCAGTCATAAAAAGCTCTCTCTGTTACAGCTCTCCAGCTACGATTTGTTGACGCTCAGGATATCGATTTTAACACATCAGTCTTCCCAAACTGCGTACTCACAATTCGAGCCAGGTTAGATGAGAGTTCAGATGTCACGGATCAGGGTCAGGTTCTCGCGGTTGGTGAGTTGAAGCCCTGGTGGGCTGTCAATTTGAAAGATTACCCTGTCACCTCCTCACTGCAGCGCCGCCGTAACTTGGAACACCACGTCGGTATGATTCCTGAAGGCTGGCGGTATAGACACCAGGGTCCCGGGCTTACATCTCACAGGGTTAGTTGTATCCTATATGCGGAGTAGTATGCTCAAATACGGGTTCATATCTACCTATAAGACAACGGTTTTTATCAAAAGAGTGAGCGATTACTGCTTCCATCTCTCACCACCGATAGATCAGAATGCTACCAACCCATCGCCCCGTGAATACGTCGCTGGTTTTTCGGTCTCATACGGGCAGATTATCTGTTCATCTCTATTTCCTCAAGGGCAAATCCTAATTCTTTCAAAGGTCGAAGGGCGGTCACTTTACAATTCATGGAACAAGATAGGCGTCCCAGAGAAAGTTTTCATTCGCAACCAGTGCCGTAAGGCCATCAGGATCCTTCGATCATTATCCATCTGGCTTGCTGATTCAGGGATGCATAATGTACTCTACTCAGTAGAGTCAAAGACTGTGACAATGGTCGACTTTGAGTCGATTGGGGAATGTATTACAGAAGAGGACTTTAAAAACATTTATGAACCTGAGATGATCGCCATCTTCGGGCCAGAGATCATGCAAGAATCGAGGACAGGGGAATAGCCTAGCCTATTGCTCAGCAGAATAGGACGAATTATGTGAAGTTCATCCTCCATTTCCAAGTAGTACTCGATAGGGCATCTAGTCTTGTCGCGACGAAGCAACAGTAGATTTGATTCTTTATTCTAGACAGATCAATTGAAAGGCAAGCTGAAGTTGTTGGACTATCAATGATGAAATGCAGCTGCTGTCATGCATCGGCGCTAAACCCAATTAGGTCATACTGCTCCGCGCAACGCGCGATCTTCAACTTCCGACGCGCCCTTGGAGAAGGCGGGAGTCCATCAGAAAAAAAGACTTTAACATCTTTTTCATCTAACCACCAATCTTTCCCCCATTATCTTGTCTGCGCAGGCCTGTCAGCAAGCATGGAGAACGAAGGCGACTGTATTTACTCACCCTGCTCCCCACCCTGTCGTCCTGAAATAACTGGCGCAACTAACACGGAATGCTTCATATAGGGTCCTGTGACGCCAATGACGCTGTCCAAATCACTTTGGTTCAACCCGGCGAGCAGAAACCCAAGACCCTCTCGAGCTTTCATCCTCAATTCACATACCCGATTTTTGGCGATGAAGAACGCATCTTTGGTTACAAGGGCTTGATTATCCGCTTGCGCTTTGCGGCCCACGATCTTCGCCCGCATATTCATATCTCTTACGATGAGAAGTTCAAGCCTGTGGACGATACGGAGGCGCTCGATCTCCTGGGCACATTGAAGCCTTGGATTCCGGAAGGTCTGCATATTCTCACTGTTGCTGATGTGTTAAACAAGCTGACGGATCGTGGCGACGTTTAGAGGCGTTCACCACCCTCCCCGAGTACGAAAAAGCCATTCAAGAGGATGAGGATGCGAAGAATTTCGTGCCCCCGGGCAAGCTCGTTCATTCATATGTCACTCAGGATAGATCCTACGAGATCTGGGCGGGATCGCTGGCTGACCCGCAAGTCCGAAAGCTCTTGGATCGCGCTCAGGTTTTCGTTTCCCTTTTCATCGAAGCCGGAACTCCCCTGGAAACTGATGACCCCGAGTGGACTCTCGAAAGATGGACAGTTTACTTTGTGTACGAGAGCAGTCTTAAGTTATATGATGCAGAGAAGCTAACAGATTGTAGGTACGAAAAAGTGACTCCCCCGGTGCCAACCGCCTCACAATATTCCATCGTAGGATACGCAACCACCTACCGTTGGTGGTACTACAACAGAGATTCGTCGCAAGCGCCCACCGTCAGTGGGGATGCATTCCCAGCACCCGCAGTTCGCCCCGGAGAGCTACCATCTCGACTTCGGATCGCCCAGTTCCTGATCCTTCCATCCAACCAAGGCTCGGGCCATGGCACTCATCTTTACACAACTATCCATACCGCATGCTTCGAGGACTCGACCATCGTGGAGTTGACCGTCGAAGATCCAAATGAAGCCTTTGATGCTCTCCGTGACACCGCCGACTACCACATCCTTCGCCCTGAATTCCTCAAGCACAGCGTCAACATCAACCCCGACCCTTACCAAGCACACTCCAAGAACCAGCGGCCACGCTTGGTCCCTACCGCTGCCCTCATCCCCACCAAGCTTCTCCATGATATCCGCATGTCTTACAAGATTGCCCCAACCCAGTTTGCGCACATCTTGGAGATGTTTCTCCTTAGCCAGATCCCGTTGAAGAACCGCCACGCTGGTGGAGCAAACATGGCGCGACTATTGGTCAAGAAGCACAAGACAGAGAACCCCCACGAAAGGCGATACTACTGGTGGCGCATGCTCATCAAGCAGCGCCTTTACAAGCGCTCACGGGATGTGCTGATCCAATTGGACTTGACTGATCGTATTCAGAAACTCGAAGAGACCGTGACAAATGTCGAGGAAGGCTACGAGGGTCTGCTCCAGGCCTTCACTCAGCGCGAAGATGACCTGAAAGCCAGGGAAGAAGAAGAAGCCACCGAACTCGCTGGGTCAACCGCACTTGGAAAGGACCAGCGAGTCAAGCGAAAGTTCACAGTAGCCGATGAAGATGAAGATGATGAGGATGAGAGCGAAGCAGCAGCAGCTAAGAAGGCAAAGGTGTAGATCACAGTTTGTTTACCCTTTTGGCTTTCTTTTTTAACTATCCATCCAATGGAAGTTTCAATGTAATCTAATTCCCATGAGACATCTCAATAACACGTTTTGATTCCCTTTTGATTTATATACAACTCTTCAATCACATATACCATAGCCGGGTTCGAAGTAGGGCTAGGTTTATTTATATACAGAGCTTCACGGATGATAGCTCGGGGGATCAGTGTCGATTGTTTCCAAGCTATCCACAGTGGAAGACGAAAGCGTCTCCAGACTCATGACGGTGCTGGTTTTAGGTGAGACGATCGACGTCAGACCAGCTGTCGACGATGGTGCTGTATTTCCATATAGGTTTCTCGTACCGTGAAGCTCCGTAACTGCATATCTTGGATCTCGCAGAGGAATGCGGGATGTCTCCAGATTGACAGCTGGCTCTCGAATCAGCTCTCCTACGTAATCGAGAGTTTGTCTGAAGCCCGATATCTCAGCCTGAATAGCATTCGCTTCAATTGGTAGGGCCGATTCAGGCTCGGGTTGTTGGACTCCAAGAGTGTCATCAGTAGGTGGATTTGGCATGGACTGGGAAGAGCTCCCTTCCCACCACTTCCTCCACTTTAGATGACGTGCGGCGATTCTATAAGCACGGCGGGTTCTTCTTTCTTCCCGACGTGCGGCTCTATCGACTCGGCGACGGAGGCAATGTGTGCTGCCGAGAAGAACTTTGGATGTAAAAGCAAAAAGTGCGCCAACGAGAAGAATCAGTGCGAAGATTCCGAACAAGTATGTAGGGATATACTGTGAAGAGCTGTCGGGAAGAGCTGCAATGAATGCCAGCTGATTGCCTTGATCTTCCTGTGCAAGAATATTGAGTATCTCGTACTCTTCCTCTTTGATCTGTCGTTGTAGATTATCAACTTTTGACTTGAGAATCTGCAGGTTGCGCCAGTGCTGATTGATTTTGGAATTCGAAGGCAGAGACAAGTCGATCGTCTGCCGTTTCACAAGGGAAGCCATGTCCTTTATATCACTGGGAATTAAAGGAGTCCTACCAGACTCGCCGTCATGAACTGATACATCCAGACCAATAACTGTTGCATTGGACGCTGTTCGAGTGTTCGGAGCAAGTTCCTTCAATGCATCAGCTAGAGCACGCAACTGAGGTAATATTCCCTTTTACAGTATCATGTTTATGTTTACCCTCCGGGCATACAATTCGGGGTCTCACAATAGCGCTTTCATCATCTATAGTGTATGTAGTTAGATTAGGGCACGAGCATCATCAGCATGAGATAACCTCGGCACAGTGGCATACCAGAAATTTCTGGGGATACAAATTCAACATCATATGAGTTCGTACCATGAAATAAAGCAAACGAGTCAACAAGTAAGAAAGGGAGCAGTAATGGCCAGCGCATCCTGGTGGACAACATTGGCGGGGAACTCAGCATTGCATAGTAAGCAGGTAAGGGCACTTTGTTTCTGAGAGTAACACAGTAGATAGTTCAATTCAAAACCTAACGATTGGCACAGCATCAAGGTAAATTATACTAAGAGATACAAAAACAACGACCATGCGAAGGACGAGCCATGATCCCAGCAGTAAGATACGCTTTGTTCCTCAATGGCCCTCCGTAGCAGCGATAAACCCGCCTATCTCGGGCCTTGGCTTTTTCCGGGTTTCTCCAGGCGAGATCATCACTGCTGAAGCTGTTGCGGAGCTCGTTTGTTGTCATCCCAGTCTTATTTCCCACCAGCTGAGGTGATCTACTCTGAAAACCGGCTTT
Organism: Aspergillus sp. 'subgen. Cremei'; assembly: GCA_019976455.1. Lineage (NCBI taxonomy): Eukaryota > Fungi > Ascomycota > Eurotiomycetes > Eurotiales > Aspergillaceae > Aspergillus > Aspergillus sp. 'subgen. Cremei'. Next base: position 713,288 of record JAFBMR010000002.1, read on the forward strand.
TTTGCGGTTTCGGTTTTATTTCGAGTTTCTTCCGTTCTGTCTTGCGACGTTGGAAGGCTTCGTATCGCTGCGCCCGTTGACTGTGCGCTCTTGACCCCTCAACCACTTCGACCATAGCTCACTTCGCCTGAATAGACGCCAAAATGGTGAGTGCTACTCTTTCGGATAATGCACTTGGCTTTGATTATGTGGCGACTAATCTTGCGCGAATTAATAGTTACCATTGGGCCTCCTCACGGCCGCACAAGGCCACCCGATGCTTGTTGAGCTCAAGAATGGCGAAACACTGAACGGACATTTGGTCAACTGCGATAACTGGATGAACTTAATACTCAAAGAGGTTGTTCAGACAAGCCCAGAGGGTGACCGCTTCTTCAGGTTACCGGAGGTCTACATCAGAGGAAACAACGTATGTTTGTCTATGCGCAGCTGCCTATGGTTGCCTTATGTTGTCCTTGGCTAATGGAATATCAGATTAAATATCTACGAATCCCCGAAGAAATAGTCGAGGTTGTCAGGGAGCAGCAGCAGAACCAACCACAGCACCGCGGTCGTGGTGGCCACTCACACCGAGGCGAAAGAGGCGATCGAGGCCGCGGTGGTCGTGGACGCGGTCGGGGCCGAGGACGGGGTGGCAGCTAGAGAAACAGAAGTCGAGATTGGGTCGTGGAATGGAGAAGAAGAGAGGAAAGATACCCCGGGGAGGTCTTGTAGGTCGTTCGCTAGAGGGGTCCGTTTGGCGGGTTAGTCGAGCATGGCCTTGGCGTATCTGGCTCTGTATTTTCAATGGGAATGATGACTATTTGCGCAAAAATATTACGATTGGTAAAACGTGGTTTTCTAGGTTGTCTTTGTGTTCGATATCTCTGTATTTTCGTCCGTCCATTGAATTATGGCCTTGTACCTGTGTAATCACGTGAACATGAAAGCGCCTTTGCGGTTCGGAGACTAGTGACATTTTTGTTTTCTCCAACGGTACGAAATGCCACGACAGGCTCTCGTTCTCGATGGACTTTGGTACTGCCTTTGTCCATCATTCAGTTTGACCGCTATAAAACGTCCAGGCGTATCTTTCATCCGAGGAAAGCGAAGCAGTGTACCACCAACCTCCGCGCGTTGGATATCGGCATCTCCGCAAAGATGCCACAACAACAATCTGACGAAAGCTGGGAATGGAGGCAAGGCGCAAAATGAAACAGCCGAAAATCTTGCATCGACATCCGGGGAGCAAGCTTCACACCAGTTAAATGAGGACCAACACCCCCGACAAGATGCCGACACGTCGCGGAATACGGGAAGCTCTACTGAGGGACAATTCGCCAGACATTCACCCGGGGTACCTAAACATATTGAAAAAATACCGACTGCGAGCTTGGAAGTGAGGCTTCAGGATTTGGTTGCGAAGACGCCAAAGGTCATGAGTGCGACGCAGATTCTACGAACCCTGATTAGAGACCGTCATGTTCGTCCGGAGGTGCGCCATTACCGGGCATTGATACTCGCCAACACGGATGCGGAGCGTGGATCGCCAGAGGTTGTTCGTGAATTACTTGCAGAGATGGAAGCGAATGGGATACCGGCAGATTCTGGCACGCTTCATTCTGCATTACAGGTATGTGGGCTTGATAGAGCGATTGCACGGAAATATATTTGCTAACAGGGGTTTCAAACGCTTAGGTTCTTGCGGTTCATCCGGATTACCTTCTACGTCAAGAGATTGTCCGAACTCTTCGAGATCGATGGGTCCCTCTGAGCCCTGCCGGTTGGCATTGGGTGGTGGCTGGTCTATTGAGAGAGCAGCAATTCGAATTGGCTATCGATCACATTGCGCATATGGAGAGACAGGGTATTATGGCTGAAAACTGGCTGCATAGCCTTCTCATATATAGTCTCTGCGATGTCGGGGAGTTTGATGAGGTGCTACGGCTGATACGATCTCGGACAAGTCAGGGTCACGACATGACGCTGGATCTATGGTCGTATGTATTGAAGGTGGCGAGCGAAGCCATCCATCATGAAACGACTGTCTATGCGTGGAGGCAGATGGTCGAGTTGGGGTATCTTCGCCCTTCGTACGCTATTTGCAGTAGCGTCTTGACGGTCGCGTCTCGCACAGGGGATGTTGGCCTTGCGGCCTCAGTAGCCTGTTTCTTGACCGAGCACGGGGACCCTCTTAGGTTGGAGGATTACGAGAAGATGGTTGATGCCCATGTTACGCGTGGGAACCTGTTCTCTGCGTTCGAGGTTCTCTGCACCATGCACGAGTCAGGAATTGCGCTAGAGGAGAGCTCCACCCGTTCCATCCTGGCTTTTATGTTACAGGAAAAGAAGAATCCCCGAAATGCATGGGAAATGCTCAAGCAGTTGAAGGCAATGAAGCATGACATTCCACTCGGCTGTGCGAAGGTCGTCATTGAGCTGTGCGAGCGTAACGCTCTATACGATCCCTTCGCCGTAGACGACGGGGTTCGGTTGTACAAGGAGCTCTATGCCCTGTGTCCTGGAGGAGCGGACGTTTCGGTTTACAACTCATTGATAAATATGTGTCGCCGAGCCAAGGACCGGGAAGCGGGCATGTTTATCGTGAAAGAAATGGCATCCCTTGGCGTGGTACCGAATGCGCGGACTTTTGAGCATCTCACTATCATGTGCCTGGAAGCAGGAAACTTCCGATCGGCCTACTTGTATTTTCACGATCTGCTCGAACGAGAGTTCACACCTGGAGAAGACGCACAAGCGGAAATCCGGGATCTGTGCTCTGGATCGAGCGACAGTTATGCGATACAGCTACGATATCATCCGCAAATCCGGGGCGAAGCGGTGCGCTGCGTGGACGAGAGTGGTTCGGCTTCGGGACCGATGCCGCTGATTAAAAAAGTTCCATCTGACGCACCGGAAGAATACTCGAACAGAGACCAGCACTTCAAACGCCGAGCGCCTCATCGCATTGTCTCGAAAGAGGAGCGACGGGCGGAGACCAAGGAACTGCGAAAGAAGAAGAGAAGACGGGAAGCGATTGCCCGGGCTCAAGAGGAGGAGGGATGGTTAGAGTATGAGCCAGGGGGGGCTTGTACCGCAGGATGAATTAAGTGCAAAGCTGAAGGAAGATTAATATTGTATAATAAATACTTTGAATACATACCATCAAGACGATGGCATTTCAATTGTCATGATAGGAACGGTCTTGCTGTTGAACCTCAGGCATCGCAGGACTTTCCTCAGCCAAATCACACAATCAGGAGAAAAGACTGTTCCTGAACTAAAGCAGCCGTGATGTAACGATGTACATTCTCCATGTCGAGCAGGCCGATCCCTACCTCGGGGACAATTGAACGTTTCAGCATTGACCGGACCTTCTTTGCGACATCGGGATAGTTACACAAACATTCCTCGATAAGAATTGCAATGGATTGAGGGAATTGATTGTGTGGATTCCTGAATTGTACTGCATCGTTCGTTCCAAGACATGCAGACATGCAGTCCATGGATCAAGCACAACAGGATACAATCTTTCTCAAACCACCGGCTGTGCCCCAGTTTTTGAGGCCCACATGGTCCGATAGCAGATGGTTTGTTCCACCATGCGTTGGACCACCTTGGCGTAGGACGTTGGAACAGCAGTGCATCCACAATCCACATTTGGATGAATTGTTAGGATAGAGCCGATGACTCGATAGGGGAATCCATTATATTATTATTATTATTATTATTATTATTTATTCTCTGAATTGACAACCCTGGATGAATATTGAATGGAATTCTATATTTAGTCGGAAATTGGGATCGTCGAGCAACAGCATGGGGGAAAAGATGGAGGACAGACCTTAACTAGTTTTGATGCTGTTTATCTCCAACAGGGGAAGTCCAAGGTAAACCATTGTGAAGAGACAGTTCACGATGCAGAGTGAGATGGTTGGGTTTGACCTCCCAATAGGCCTGCATTGGTAGACTGGTTGAGGGTATTTTCTTGCTATGGATCCACATATGGGGGGGCTTGGAAAGGAGAAGGAATCGAAAGTCGCTCGGATTCCGAGAGATCGACAGTCCAGTTATGCGAGAGCAGGCGATGACCAGCTGCAAGTCAGGCTGTCTGTTAATTGAATCTGTGTTCCTTTGATCCTTTTTCTCCACCGGCACTTGGAGTTGCCACTGCAATTGCGTTGCTCCATCCGTGGTTCTCCTCTTTCTACTGTGTTACTATTTAGGAGCGGCTCTCCTCCTCCATTCCCCTTTTGACAATCGCCTTTCCACCACCTCTGTCGACCTCGTCTTTTTATCTATTCTAATTAATTTATAATCCTTATTTCTGTCGTATATACTTCTATCTAATTTTCTGTCAAAAAGAAAAGAAAAGTACATACACTTACATCCACCATGCAACTCACTGCTTTCCTCCCCGTCGCCCTCCTCTCCTCCTTGAGCTTCACCTCTGCTCTTCCTTCTCGCCGTTATGGTACTGCTGCCTCTCCTGGTGGCTCTCCTCCCAGCTTGAACTGGCAGGTCACCAACTTCACGTCCGGCTGCTCTCCCGCTGCTTGCACTTACGACTTCAATATCTTCGGTGCTGCCACTCCCAACACCCCTGGCTTCAACACCACCTGCTCTGGAAACGACACAGAAGACGTCAACCCCTGCAATCTCGTCAACATCACAACTACCCTGACCCCCAAGGGCAACCAGCACTGGAATCTCGAAGTCAACCACTACTGGACTCAGGGAATTCCCCCCAACGGCGCCGAGTTCTGGGCTAAGGGCAATGCCAACATCACCACCCCGATTGCCAGATTCACCATCCCGGTGACTGAGGAGTACGGTGTCGCCTAAACTACTTATCTATATACCATTTCAATACATTCAATCGGATTTAATGATTCGGCTCTCGATGTGATGAAACTATATCGAATGAATACACACAAGACGAGAAAGACGGACGAGTTTGGCTATGGAATACATATATACCTCGATCACGATCACAAACAAGAGTAAATCAATTCAATTGAAAGACGACGATGCTTTTGTATACATAGGAACCGGACCGATATCTATATCTATTATATCCACACGATAATGGGCGTTTGATTTCTTTAATGTTTCTTATTTTTGGATGAATACATACTTTTATGATCTGTTTTTGTATCCACTACGATTTTGATAATACCATATTCAATACAAACCAATGTCAAATCCAATACTCATTCTCTAAATTATGTTCATATGTTCCTGAGTTGATCTGTTCGAACCCACGTGTGTTGTAGATAAACTGGATCTAAATCGCCTCCTTTTCCGTGGCGGTGACATCATTCCCGCCAATTGTCGCCGTCGCTGAACTGCCCCCGACAAAAATAATCAGACACAAAGTCAACACCCAACTCCATTCATCTCCAGCAAGGGGTTCTGCAGTTTTGCAGTCTCATCATTTATCATTGGCTGTACCCATTTATTCATATAGCAAGTCACACGGCATTATTCTATCTACCTCAGTCTGTCTTATTGTCTGATCTTCCAACTTAACCCCGACTTAACCAACCCAACCCACAGTCCTGCTCCGCCATTGGAGAAAGCTTCTAGCCAAGGCCCTACAAATGGTAAGGACCCAGTCGCGTGTTTTTCCCAGTGATCATCTGCTAAGAGTTAGTTTTCTTTGTAGACTCCATTTGGGTCGCTATTTTGATACTCTTGCGCTCATTATTTTCCTGGTCGGTGATGGTATGTCGTAGTCCCCGTTCTCCGCGTCTATCATCTGCTGGTATACGCATACAGGGGTATGATGTACAGAATGCCGAGCGCTGACATGCCGCCTTGCTTGACTTCTTGTGCAAATGCAGGCGTCGATCCTCCGACAAATCGTTGCTGGTCCAAGACTGCAGCATCCTGAGGCTGGCTTGGATCTCTGCTACGTCACTGATAACAGTAAGCCCAGCGACAATTTCCACGACGTTCCCCATCATTGACGGCCTTTTGCCCTTTTTTGTCTCTGCAGTCATAGCAACGTCGGGTCCATCCTCGAATTATCCCCAGCGGGCTTACCGTAATCCTCTGGATGCCTTGGTGAGCTTTCTGGACTCGAAACATGATAGAAATTGGTGCATCTGGGAATTTCGTGCCGAAGGCACTGGATATCCCGACTCGGAGGTTTATGGGCGAATTCACCATTACCCCTGGCCGGATCATCACCCACCGCCCTTTGCGCTCATCCCCGCGATGATGGGGAGCATGCGGAACTGGTTAAATCGCCTCGACGAGAAGGACGGTGAAGAGGAACCAAAGAACAAGGGGAAGAGAGTAGCCGTCGTGCATTGCAAGGCCGGCAAGGGGCGCAGTGGGACGGTTGCATGCAGCTACCTGATCAGCCAGGAGGGGTGGAAATTAGAAGATGCCCTTCAGCGATTTACAGAGCGGCGAATGAGGGTCGGATTCGGTGCTGGCGTGAGCATCCCAAGTCAGCTACGATGGGTGAGATACGTGGATCGCTGGTCGAACCATCTGGAAAAGAAGTACGTGGAACGGCCGGTGGAGATTCTCGAACTGCACGTTTGGGGCCTGAAAGATGGCGTCAAGGTTGCAGTGGAGGGCTTTGTCGATGAGGGCAAGACAATCAAATGCTTCCACCTGTTCCACCGCAGTGAGCGGACAATGGTTGACCGTGCAAAGACCTTCTCTTCGGAAAAGAATGACGAGAATGGCAACAACAATTCCACGGAGCTGTTGTCAGATACATCGGGCTCTTCCACTGTCGCCACCCCCAGATCTACAACAGATCCCGCCGTTACAACACCAGTCTTATCTAGGCAGCCGAGCAAGCGGATCACAGGCATGATTCTACGACCTAGCAAACCACTCATAATACCATCGTCCGATGTGAACATTGACTTTGAACGACGAAGCAAAGCGCCATATACGGGATTTGCGATGGTGACCTCTATCGCACACATCTGGTTCAACCCTTACTTTGAAGGCGGAGACAAGTATGACTCGGGTGTTTTCGAAGCAGAGTGGGAAGCCATGGACGGTATCAAAGGAAGCACCAAAAAGGGCGTCCGGGCACTAGACCGACTAAAGGTCGTCTGGCGATACCCACCTCCATCCCAGCTTGGCATGGAAGAACCAGGCAAGGAAGAAGGCGCACCAGTCCTCGGAAAGCCCATCAATGTGCCCAAACCAGGCGAGCCCATCCCCGAAAGCCGTCCGGCCGATTGGCATCTCAAGGACGCGCAGCATGACCCGGAACGACCCGTAGACGGTCTCCAGGATCAAGAAAACATCCCCACCCGAATTGCAGAGGGGAAAGACCACCAGCCAGATCCCAAAGGGTTAACATCGCAATCGGAACACCCGATCCGCACGGGCGTCAGCACTACTGCCGCTACTGCAGCGTCAGCCACAGTGCAATCAATCCAGGATCTAGGAAAGGAACTAGGACTCCGAAAACAGACAGTCGAGAGTAACGACGTCAGTCTCGCTAACAGCGAAGACGAAGCACGGTCTCCATCAATCCACAAAAAAGAAACTCGACAAAAAAGCCACCGAAGCCCAACCAGACCCAGAACCCACAAAAGAAGAGGTTGATAAAAACGGGGATCTCGAAGGCGTGCAGCCTTATTTCGAAAACAAAGGAAGTGGCGAGGGATCGTCGGGTGACAACACTAGTGATAATGCACCTAAGAAGCCATAGATTTCTTTTTTCCCGCCCTTTGTGTTGGTCTGTTGATTCGTGACCCCATTGGGCTATCTATATTCGATGCGCTTGTTTTGGGGGCTGGATAGACCTGATAGAGCTTTTTTTTTTTTTTTTTTTTTCATCTCTTTTCACCGGTTGGTTTTGGGAGCTATTGTAAATTTGATTTTCTTTTTACATAAAAGATTTGAACATAAATGTTGCATTGTTCAGTACTATCGAACACCAGAAAATTTAATATCCCATTTATAATTCTCACCATGCGTTATGTGCACTGAAATTCTATAAATACTTTTTCTTTAATTGGTAGATTAGGTAGACATATCATGAATGGCTCTTTGTTAGAAAATGGCTAACGAAATAAAGGAACATATTCAAGACTGGGGTTCTAAGGAGCACGAACAAAAAGGCAACATAATGAATAGTACTCTATTAGTGAACTCGAGAAAGATGCTGTATATCCAGTAGATATCAAACAAGCGCTTAGACATGATTCAATTCAAAGCTAAATGTTGTAGGCTGCCTTTGTACCGGAGTCCTAATTACAATGGCACAAATCCTGCCATTCGCTCTCGATCCTCCTTCTCTTCTCGTCGAAGCCTATCTGCTTTCTTTCGTTCATACACAGCCCGGACAACACGCTTCACTTGTTCCTCGCCCTGGGAAAAGTTCGATTTGGCAAGCCCGACCACTGAGTCGATCTGTTCTGGGGTGTATACAAAGTTCCAGGTGGATAAGAAATCATCCACGTCGGGGTCAATGTTGCCCGGATGCGGCGCGAGAGGTCGTGCGGGATCGGAAACCCTAGCTGAAGACTCCTTTTCTGAAGTTCGGAATGGGATTCGAGATTTGGAGAGTGATGAAGTAGGGGGTAGTTCGGGAGCAGAAGGGTTGGGAAGTAATGGGAAGTAAACCACGGCAATACCCGCGTCTGGGCGCATCAAGTGAAAGTCGGATTCTGAATGATCACTGTGATGGGGATGGAATAAGCGTTTTGACGGGGGTGGTTCTTCGCCAGAGACCCTCTCCTGCATTGTGCCAACCCAGACGTTACAGTAGCCTAGCTCCGTGTCTTGGGAGACAGTATGTTTCCCATCCGGTTTGATCTCTTCATTTGCGTGCGTCACTTTCGGGATGTTTGATTCATGGGCCCGTGAATGCTTATCTTTGCTTTGTGCTTCCGTCATCTTCGCATTTATATCTTCTTTGCTGATATTTTGAGCTTCTCGGAGAACGTCTTGGGTCTCTTTCTCTTCGTCCTCCTTCCTGGGCCAACCTGCTCCAACTGGCCAGCCCTTGACTCCTCGCTGCCGCGCATAGCCATCGACGATGGAGAGCCAGTTTTCTCGTTTGATATCAGCTGAAGCGTCGAAGGCAACAATGACATCGACATCCCTTCCTGGTCGAAGGAGCGGGTATATGGGTAGGTTATTGCTCATTCCCGCATCCATAAGCCGTAGATGTTGACTCTTGAAGATTGACTCCGGACACGAGGAAGGCAGTTGATCTTTCATTCCAAGTACATAGTTCGGTATGGTAGCGGGATCGATCGGATGGACTCGGATCAAATCTCTGTTCTTGCCTTGGATGAGAGAATCGATGCCACCAAAACCTGCAAGACCTTTGATTACCGGTCGGATCTCCTTATAATAATGAGACAAAGTCGCACAAAACGCGCTGCCCCAAACTCCCATCAGACCTGGAACGCGTAACTCAGGAATTGGAAGCTCCCCGTCTGGAACAGCATCTCTTCCTTTATTGAAATGCCTCCCCAGAGCCCAGGTTGGTATACCCGCACTAAGCTCCTCGCAGAAGAACTCGTAGGGAGTGAACTCAAACCATTGAAACCATGCTTCGCTTTTTGATTCTTTAATCAACTTCTCCGGCATAGGGCGTTGAGGATGCTCTCCGTCTTCACCATCGATACCTGGAATCTCATGGCGAACGGCCGTGTATATCGGAAGTGGATGGGCCCCATCTGCCAGGTTATACTTCTGATTAGACAGCTTGAGGTCGCGATCCAAAACTCCGAGTTCTCCCCTAGGCACGAGAAGTCTTGCGGCCAGTAACATTCCGTATATGTCCACCAAGCCAAAGTCAGCGCTCGGGTCACCTTTCAACTTTTCGACCAATCCAGTGAGGAGATATCTGTTAGTCGGGGCAGTCGTAAGCAGATTCAAAGCTTTGGGTGGAAATGCAATGTGCACTCCAAGCCTGTTTTTTAGATGGTCCACCATTCTGTTGAAATTGCGTCCAGTAATAGACGAATGATAAAGTGTCTGTAGCCAGCAGCTTCCACTGACACCCGCGGTGTACGTGACACAGTCCCATAGCCCAGCTTCCTGTGCAGCAAGATACGATCCAGTCCCCGCCACGAGGGCACGCAACCCTCCCCCCGAGCCACACATAGCAATGACAGGCACGTCTTGAGGATTGATATCCTCTTCGGGGATATCCAGGTAGGAGGCGAGTGCTTTCACTGCGTGTTCTTGTCGCTTCCGTCTAAACGCAACCTCTTCTTGACAGAGATCTTCCCCAACACGCACTTTGGCTTCTTGCAAAATCTCTGGGTTTGCATGCGCGTCGTGAGATTCCTTCCAGATGTCATCGGCAAGAGAGCCCGGAGCCATTGAGAGCTCACGCCGCAGCTTCTGCACTGTGCCGGGGAGCAATCGAGTCCAATCTGGGGTTATGTAGTTCTTGATGTTGTCCCCAAGCTCCATCCATTCGGTCGAGCCAACAGACTGTGTGACATTGGAGAACTTGTCCATGATGTTTGTCCAGACAGATCCGGCATCCTCATAGCTGTTGTCCGAATTGTTCCCATTTGAGCCATTGGAAGTATTTTCTTTCGACCTTTTGGCTGCATATCGAGCCGAAGAGGTAGAAAAAGTCGCTGCTTGTTCCGATTGTAGTGATAATTGTGTAGCTTTGATAGGGGCACGTTCTCCTGTGTACAGCATGCCACCACTGAGCAAAACTAGGGTGGCAGGAGGAACGGTCCAGCGAAGGCGCAAAGCCCCCGCAGCACCCATTTTGGCTTGGGTTCGCAACGAAAAGTGTGAAGAACAGGGAAGCATGCGCTCTTTATTTCCATGCCGGCTGTGCAGTGGACCAGACCTGGCGATCCTCGCAACAGCAGCAATAACAGGCTTTCAACTGGGCATCCCGGCGGTTATGGACGCGGACATGACGAAATGTCACGTGGGGCATTCCTCGGGCTGTCTGTCGGACCGGATTGTCCGTTTGGGGACTAGCGGCAGGTGCGGAGAATGGCATGCCATCAACTAACTGCCCGCCGCTGCTCGTCCGGGGCAAAGCTCTCCTGATGATAGTTGTTTAAACCATGAGGCCAGGAGCCTCTTCATCAACGTTTCATTATTTTCTATGTTTAACTGGCTGATGACTTGAGATATGACGCTCTTTGTTAGTATAATTTCACTACCAGAGTGTTTATTGCCGACTTCTTAATAATTCAAATCGTTTTATTGATTGTGGGACTGCCGATCGAGTCTTCTTCACCATGGTCGCCCCAAGGCATGCTGCTTATGCAGAGGAGAGCGCAGAGGTGGAGGTGTTGTATGCCAACCTTGACAAGCTCAACCTGCTCACCAAGAAGATACAAGGTTCGCTTGTCCGCCTTGAGACCGGGGGAATGTCGTGAAACACGCCATTGGACCCATCTACAGCAATACGCAATCCCTTCAGATCACAAACAGCAATATCGACAAGGTCAATGAGGCTATAGAACGTCTTCGCAAGCCTCTCGACGCAAAGGGTCGGGAGGAAGGCATAATTCGTGCTGGGTAAGCATTGCTTCTCCCACATCTACTAGTTTTGTTTTGCTGATTGTTGTACAGGCCTCAAAGCGTAGAGCTCTCTCAATACCTTTCAGCGATGAAGCGGGTTGAGAAGGCTCTATTGGACCTTAATGCAACCAACTTAAAGGCAAACCAGAAAGCAATCTCCGAATTCACCTCCCTTCTGAACACTGGGAGTGGAAAGCTCCAGGAGATGTTCCGCAGTACTTTAAGTCAACACATAACGCCTGTAGAACCACTTCACTATCTTACAAAAGGTATGTTGTCGATCTTCAGAATCAGGTAATTGAAATTTTAACGTCTTTTTGTGCATAGAGCTTCCGTTTCCATCGATGCCCGAAGATATCATTGCACAACTGACGCCGATATGTGCTGCCATCGGTGCGTCAGCCACTCAGGGACTGCAGCGGGATGACGGAGCCAATCCAGCCCTCAAGATTTACGCCGATATCCGAGGACCGTATATAACCACAAGCTTGCAAAATCTGGCCACGGCGTCCCTAAATACGGTCAAAAGGAGAGCCAACGATGGACCATACAAACAGGGAACCAACGGAATCGGTATTTATTCGAATGCCTTGGAGGGCTTCGTATCCACTGAGCAGGGTATTGTCGTGCAGATTTTCACGGGTGACCAGCGAGGACTGGCCCTTCAAGCGACATGCCGCTCTGCGCTAGCTGAATACTCGAAAACCCTACGTGAGCTTAATCAATATATCAGGGCCAATCTCATGACGGACTGCTTTCTCGCTTTCGAAATTATTGAGATTGTGACAGCCATGTCCTATCGGGTTGATTCAAAAACGGGAGAGCTCAAGAGCTTGTTCATAGAAGCTCTCAGACCCGTCCGCGAGACTGCCAAGTCCTCGCTTTCAGAACTACTTGAAGAGACAAAGCGCAAAGCTGCAAATATTCAAGTTCTTCCACCCGATGGTGGATCGGTTCCTCTTGTCGAGGAAGTGATGAGCTCTCTTACCACGCTGACTGGCTATTCTGGCCCGTTGGCATCCATTTTGACTTCCCTAGGAGATGGCAACTGGCGCTCTAAATCCGGCACATCGAGTACCGCTCCTTTGGATGTCAGCCCTGACAGCTCAACTCTCTTGTCCCACTTTATTCTCGATATGATTGAGGCATTGATGATTGCGCTGGAGGCCCGAGGACGGGCATTCCACCGTTCCAAAGCTGCTCTTGGTGTTTTTCTGTCGAATGTCTTCTGTATCGTTGATCGCTCCATTCGACAAAGCCCCGAACTAGCACGCTATCTTGGCTCGCCAGATAGCATCGCGCGAATTGACACATTCCGGAAGCGGGCGACTTCCACTTATCTGGATGCCTGGAAAGAGACTTCGCAGTACCTTCTCGATGTGCAGTATACCTCCCGGGTTGCCGGAGCATCAAACCGCCCTGCCTCTGGAGGCGTTGTGGATTCTAGCGCTATCGTGAAATCTCTTTCTTCCAAAGACAAGGATGCGATCAAGGACAAATTCAAATCCTTCAATGCAAGCTTTGATGAGTTGATATCGCGACAAAGATCACTATACATGGAGAGGGAGGTGCGTGGTGTGCTCACCCGTGAAGTACAGGGTGTCCTTGAGCCTCTGTATGCCCGCTTTTGGGACCGCTATCATGAAGTTGACAAGGGGAGGGGCAAGTATGCCAAGTACGATAAAGGCAGCCTGTCTGCGCAGCTCGCATCAATGTGATGAAGCATATATGGCTCTAGCACCCGCAGGTAATTGTACAGGACACATCACATTGTGTCGTTGGGGAATAATGTCTTATGTACTATCCAGTTGCTGATGTAAATCCAACTCCATAATACCATAATGTTTTCTTTTTTCCATGCCTCTTCCGTGGATGGCGACAGATACACGTGATTCCACTGATAGTCCCGCCTGATAACGTGACTGATAGGCGGAGTCTCCAGACCCCGCTAAAGTCCGTGTTGCCGCAAGCAAAATTTCCCCTCGAGTACGCACACATCCTCATCGATCCTCACTTTCCCCCGTATTTTCCCCTCAATTCGTCTCACAGGTGTCTCAGGTCATTTTTCGGCATAATGTCGGGCAGCAACGATGTCTATCAGACTCCCCTCAACTCGCGATATGCGAGTAAGTCTTCCTGCAGAGGATTATATACGCGGTGGGGTTTGATACTGATACTGAATTGTTAGGCGATGAGATGAAATACCTCTTCTCTCCCAGAAAGAGATTCTCCACCTGGAGAGAGCTTTGGCTCTGGCTCGCCGAGGCCCAGAAGGGTACGTTTCCTCCTTTTTGTCGCCTCTCATTCGCCTCAATTGTTCTCTTCACATGAAGTTCAATTCTGTTCAATTCGCTGATCAATTCAGAACTTGGCCTCCCCATTCCCGACGAGGGTCTCGAGCAGATGAAGTCCCACGTCACCATCCAGGACGACGAATTCAAGGTTGCCGCCGAGGAGGAGAAGCGCAGAAGACACGATGTCATGGCCCACGTTCACGCCTACGGACAGGTCGCACCAGCAGCTGCCGGAATCATCCACTGGGGTGCTACTTCTTGCTACTGCACTGACAACGCCGACCTCATTCTCCTCCGTGACGGTCTGGACATTCTCATCCCCAAGTTAGCCGTTGTGATCGACAAGCTCTCTTCCTTCGCCCAGCAGTACAAGGACCTGCCTTGCTTGGGTTTCACCCACGGACAGCCCGCCCAGCTCGTGACTGTCGGAAAGAGAGCATGCTTGTGGATTCAGGACTTACTCATGGACCTGAGAAACCTCGAGAGAGCCCGTGATGACCTGCGCTTCCGTGGTGTCAAGGGTACCACTGGCACTCAGGCCTCTTTCCTCCAGATCTTCAACGGCGACCACGATAAGGTTGAGCGATTGGACGAGCTCGTCACCGAGAAGGCTGGTTTCAGCTCTGCCTTTATCATCTCCAGTCAGACATACTCCCGTAAGATCGATGTCGACGTTGCCAACGCCCTGGGCTCTTTCGGATCTACCTGCGAGCGCATTGGTATCGACATCCGCCACCTTGCCATGCTCAAGGAGGTCGAGGAGCCTTTCGAGAAGGACCAGATTGGCAGCAGTGCCATGGTTAGTGCCAAAGGTTACCTTTAAAAATGGACTATGTTAATCTGACTATTACGCAGGCCTACAAGCGCAACCCTATGCGGTCCGAGCGTCTGTGCTCCCTCGGAAGACACCTCCAGAACCTCCCCAAGGATGCTTTGGACACCTACTCTGCTCAGTGGTTTGAGCGTTCTCTGGTATGATTTCACACATATCAAATCTAGCCAAGCACTCCATGCTAACCCTTAACAGGATGACAGCGCTATCCGCCGTATCAGCATTCCTGAGCTCTACCTCTCCGCTGACGCCTGTCTCATCCTTTTGAGTGAGTCAACCCGATTAACCCAAAACTCTCCTCAATGTTAATATCTTCACTAGACAACGTCACCTCCGGCTTCGTCGTCTACCCCGAGGTCATCAGAAGACGTGTGAACGACGAGCTCCCCTTCATGGCAACGTAAGTTTTACCACCCTTTTTTTCTAATGATATCACATTACTAACTCTATTTACAGTGAGAACGTGAGTTTACAACGCTACCAAACCCACACCCCCAGAACCTCAATACTGACAAAAAGATAAACAGATCATCATGGCCTGCGTGAAGAAGGGACTCTCCCGTCAGGACGCCCACGAGGAAATCCGTATGTCACCTCTACCAGCCCATCAACCCCTTTTTCAGAGCTAATAATAACTCTCCACAGGTGTCCTCTCCCACCAAGCCTCCGACAACGTCAAGAAGCTCGGAAAGGACAACGACCTCATCGAGCGCGTCCGCAAGACCGCCTTCTTCGCCCCGATCCTGGATGAGCTCGACACGCTCCTCGACCCTAGCACCTTCGTCGGCCGTGCTCCCCAGCAGGTCGCCAAGTTCACCTCCACTGAGGTCAAGAACGCCATCAAGCCTTACGAGTCTCACGTTCTCAAGTCTGAGACCTCTGCTCTGCACGTCTAATTTCGCTTATGTTTTTGGCCACTACCCATTAGGTATATTTTGGGAATAGGCAAAAAGCGTTTGGGAATATGCAGTTTCAACGGGTTACAAAATGTCTGATGAGAAATGAGAGCAGGCAAAAAAATTGTCTTGGAATAAAACTAGATAGGCCAGGTGTTGGGTTGTAAATATTAATTGATGACATGGAATTTTCCTCTACGCCGTCTGTTCGCTACTTGATGCGAATCCTCCCTATCGACTTCATAAAATTATGCTGTAGGTACTTTTGTCAGTTAATAGTACGAAAAAATAGCCTAAGTTGGTAAGAAAGCAGAATAGTCGGTGTTTTGGCGTAAATGTGCCTGTCGCCATTCATCGCCCTGGCCTAGCCAACGATGGCGCCGGCCCTATTAGCACTGTTAGTGGTATGATGGTCCCTGGGTCCAGCTAAAGCTGTATCTACAGGGTTATTATGCATCCTTATCAGGGAATTGGTTGCATCTTCTGCACGTTCTGACGATTTGGGGGCGATGAAAGTCGAATATTTCCTAGGGCCTGATAAACGCAAGGATTGTCCGTGTCTTAATGCCAATTTGTTTGTAGTGCTGCTGTGGGTCGCTGCGCCGTTAGGACCAGGCCATCGCCCTGTCTGAGGCCATGTATATATTCCCTGTCCGCAAGTTGCTGTCTGTATGGTGGTTGTTGTCGCATCATGTGAGGGGGTTGGAGTAAGTGGAGATTTAGTTCGTTCTTGCCATGGCCCTTCTGTTTCTCCACGCAGAAACCCAGACTAGAAACACGACCAATGCAGCGCATACTGCCACGACGCCGACAATCCCTGCAACTGCGCCACTGGAAAGTTGTGAGGAAGTTTTTCGGACTCAAATGTTGAGGGAGTAGTAGCAGTAGTAGAGCTGTAGGTCGTTATTTTGGTTTTGATGCGGGAATCGAGATCTTGGTCGATTGCTGCTGTGTGACATTCTCACCCGAAATGTCTGCCACGGAGACGTCTCGACCAGAAAGTCTAGTGTATTATATAGATTTGTATAGCCCGGCCGTATTGGGAGGAAGTAATGATGTATGCATGCCGACGGAAAGGCTCAGGCCCGGGGTAGTAAGGCATACGAGGAGCCGACTCGGATTCCAAGAAGCAAGTTCCACAGTATGTATGCTCGAGTGGATGCACTGCATGAAATGATCAACTGATAAAACATTCGAGCTAGCAGCTAGAGTCGCATGGGGTGCCGTAGTCGATGCACGATGTACGATGTTGGTGCATAGGTTCAGATCTGCACCGATGCAGCGACATCCTGCGGTTCCGTAGTACATGCAGTATGCGTCAGGAATAGGCAGCTAACGGTATATCTGACGCGACAAATTAAAAAATTAGCGACTTGATGACCCAAAAAAACTACCGTTGTTTTTTTGCTTTGCTTCGCGGGTAGGGAAATCCGGGTCACAAACCAACGTGTCATTATTGGTCAACCCGTACCAGTCACCCAACATGGGTTCAAGCATCGATACCTTGCTCCCCACGAGCTCTTTGTATCTCCCAAAATGTGCGTATAGGGGGTTTATAGATCTAGGTGACAATCCGATAGCGACAATCAAGCTGGGATCGTAGGTTGCGGTACAAAATCGAAGGCTGCGCTCCCAGGAAGGAAGGTATCATCCAGGAGATTCATATCGATGCTCGGGGCATTATTCCTAGAAATCCTCTGTAATGTAAGGGGTTATAAAAAGACAGAGGCAAGATAATCTCAGAAAGAAAAATTCTGTTCTGTTCTGTCCTGTGGCTTCCATCCAACCACCAACAGACAAACAAACCCATCATTCATCGACCCCGACTCATCCGTAAACACTACCACGAAGAAAAGAAACAAGTTAGCGCGTGCGACACAGTCTACCGAGGCGAAAACGCAGGAAAAACGAGGACGAGCACATACCGGCCAGCCACAGAACCAGGACCACCGTTCAACCGAAGATGGTTCGATCTGAGCAGTGAGTTAACCACGGTCAGGACTCGATGGAAGCAACCATGGGACCTCTCCATCTCTGGTTCCGATGATACTGAAGGATTGCTAGGGCGCTAGGACCCTCGTATTCCCAGCCCAGAACCTCCAGCAAGTTCAGCCCCCAATCCAGAGGGTTGTTCAGCCATTACCGAGGATGGCAGTAAAAATAAATTTATAAAAAGCCTTGACCGAGCACACATCTGCAGAAGCACAAAGCAATATTATTGTAACCGCGATAGAGCGCAAACCGAAGCTACCGAAGATGGAAGAACAGGAGTAGAATCAGGAAGGAGCAATGAGAAACCAGGGCTAACTGCGTCCGTCGACACCTCAGGCAGCAATGTTTCCCGATTGGTACTATGACAGGGCAGTGTTGATAGTGAGATGACAAGATCCACTGTGGACCCACTGATCTTACCAGCCTTAGTAGAGCACCTTAACCATTTTAGACGTCCTGCATAACATCTTGGCGCTGATTGGTCCCAGGATCCAAGTTACACTAGGGCACAGACCTCCTCGAGCAGATTCCGGTTAGGTGTCATAGCTAAATCATCCTACTGGATAGTCGATCCGCCCAGCTGGCGGTTTTGTTCCCAATTGAGTTTAAACCCCAACCACGTGGACTCCACTGTCCAAAGCGTGTAAAGGTCTTTACAGCACGTATTTATGATTCAAGGCAGTTTCATTTTGTATTGTATGGTCTGTTTATGCTAGAATACCTGGTTCATGTGAGTGGTAATGGTATTGAGGTGCCTTGAGAGGCATTGTCTATCTGAAAACAGAAGGTCAGGTATGATTAACAGGCTGAGAGTAAGGGACATGCTCCTTTTGACCCATGGACCAATTTGGAAAACACAAATAAAAAGATAAAGGGCCAGATGAATCACCGCCATTTTGAAGACGAAAGATATAAAATATAAAAAGAGACCAGGATATAATAAATGCAAGAGCCCCCGAATCGATTCGACCTAAAACCTGAGAAAATGCCATGGAACACTATCTAAACGCTAATTTGATTGACCAGAATGAGGATAAATATGGGAAAATATGAAAAGAAGAAAAACGTTCATGCCGCATACTTTGAAATAAATGGCTCCCGATCGTTCATGTAGTATCTGGAAGACCGAACTCGACTCGGTTCGTCGAGTATGGACACCATACAGTGTCCGCATCGTTGATTGTTGGTATTACGTGGAAGATGTTGATCCGTCAATCGAAAGATCAACATGTCTCCCAGAGTACGTCATCTTGATGTGGAGTGTGACTCGGCTATTCGAGTGTAGACAACCAATTGATGACCTAGAGAGTGACGTTAGAACAAGATTGGATAGCTGGATATCCAATAACTTACCATCATGGCTTGCATCAAAGCCACCTTTTCGCCATAATGCATACCATCCCAACTTTCCGCCTGTAATGTGGCATTGTACATACCGAGGACATCCATGTCTCGGGTTTGAGCCGCTTCAGCAGTATCCATGGTGTACTGCCACACGGCGCTGTTTGCATGGGGGCTGTTTTGTCCGTCGACCTTCTGGTGGCCAGGGGCCGTAGGACCCACCCACAAAAACGGCGTATCCCGGCCAGTAGCCTGAGCCAGTGTAATCCATTCATCCATGCTGGATTTAGCCGTGGGCACTGAGAAAGAAGTAGAAAGCGAAAGACTGTGGATGATGGGAATGGATTTCTTGTGTCCCGCTTGGTGAATCAGCCGACGGAACCTTTCGTGGCTGTTCTTCAACGCAGGCGATTCGGTGGCTGCGAGGAAAGCATGAGGGGTTTCTGAAACAGAACTGGTTAGCTACTATTCAAAACCAAACGATTCAGCCGAAGGCAAAAGGGGGCCAAGGATGCTCACGAGTTGAGCACGCATAAGGGCTTTGAGTTGCCGGCTTGCCGTCCTGAGCGTGTATCTCATCACTTGAACTGATCCGAAGTGATGCACAAGAGCTGCTGGTAAACTGTGAGTTGCATTTGCACATTCCCCCCTGCTCCTGGCTCATTTCCCACTCCTTCAGGGAGCCCAGGGCCAAGTTTTTACGCAGGAGGATGTTGAACCCGGCATAAACACTGGCAAGCGAATCGTCGCCAACAAAAGCGATCCCATCAAATTTTTGCAGGATATCGCATATTTGCGCAGTAGTGTACCACCGATAAGAACATCCTTTTTGAAACGGTCAGTTGGAGAAACAGACCTACAGAGCGTAAGAGCCTATGACTTGCCTTGGGAAGTGTAAGCAGCATCGAAGCCATGACGGCCACCGCTGCTCATTGCATCGAGTAGCGAGGATCGGGTCTGACAGTAAGATTTGCTTAACGCCCGCTCATCACCACTTTCAGGAGGATTGTAGAGAGATTTAGAAGAGATGTCGCACTCTTGACTACCAACGTACTGGGCCAAAAAGCTGATATTTCACCGGCACATGATAAGTACTATTATTCACGAAGAGGTTTCAGGGGCACTAACTCATCCGCAACATTCAAAGGCACCGATTCAACCTCGGGCGTAGGTGAAAAAGGAAGATAAAAGAGATCACGAATCAACCAGACAATGTAGAAAACGCCCAACACCCAAAGAGACGCCATGAGCTTGTAAGTAGACGAGCGCCAGGTGACTCGACGGATCAACCTCCGCCCGTTGGGCCCTTCGATCGGGCCACGCCGCTGAGGCTGAGTGTTCTGCTGCATAGTGGAAAATGGATAGGCAAACGACTCATTCATCGATGAGGCAGATGGTTCGCTGTGAGAGGTACGACGACGAGACATTTTTTTCTTTCTGTCTTTTTTTTTGTCTTCTTTTTTCCCTCTTCCGATGGATTTTTTTTTACCCTAATGTGCAGATTTGACAAAAGTACAGAACAGGCAGCTGAGAAAAATGCATCTGCCGGGAAATGGATTTGTGTTTCCTCTCTGGTCCGCCGCTGGTATTTAAGTGTCTCTCGCAAAGACCTAAAGAGGAAAATAGTGGACAAAGAATTGGAGGGGCAAGAAGTAAGAAAGAGGGCGAAGTCGATGGAGTCGTTGAGAGCGAGGGGTGTCTCTTTTTCTTTTGAATCGTAATTGTCGTGGGTTCCTCTTTTTTTTTTTTTTTTTTTCCTTGTTTGGGCCTTATTTTTTTATTTATTATTTTTTTTCGAGACCCTCGGGGAATAAAGAAGAATGATCCTCGCCAGACGCACAGCTAGACGAAACGGCCAAGAGGAGAGAGAAAGAGACTAAGGTAGAAGAACCGTAAAGGAAGAGATGGAGAAAGAAAGTAGAGGAAGAAGAGGGGGCGAATTTGGATGAAGTCGAGCCAGTCACAGGCGTGAATTTGGCATCAACCGCGAGGAAGCCAAAAGGGAATTAATGAATCCTGAAAGTTGCGGATCTCGTTTTTTCTTCTACTATCGGGCTGATTGATTAGTGACTGTCACTGGCACCACAACCGAAAAAAGAAAAAGAAAAAGGACAGCAAAAGAGAAAAATATGATGGGCAGGAAAAGAAAAAAAAGAAGAAAAAGAAAAGGCGATTAAAAATAAAAATAAAAATTTTATAAAGGACGCGCAGGTTGCATCATCTATGATCAACGGTTTGCGCCTAAAAAAAAAAAAAAAAGGAAAAAAGGAAAAAAGAAGAAAAAGAAATAATAAAAGGAAGAGAAGAAAAAAAAGGAAAGGAAAACGAAAAACGACAGAATATGGAATTGATGGACAACAGGGGAATCCACAAGGCAGCGGAATCAGTCGAAAAAGGTAATTAACTAATTGGACGGGGCAGACAGAAAAGAGAGAAGGGGGAAAAAAGATTCATACCACTCGATTCATGATTTCACACACTGTTCGGTTGGGATGGATCCATCACTACTCACTGACCTTTTGGTGACCTTGGCTGATTGCCTTTTCCAGCTGGAGAGAGCAATGGCAAGATGGAAAGAGAAAGAGAGAAAAGGGGAAGAATTAATATCAATAATTGCATGCAATTTGGATCTGCAACCGACGGGGAATTTCGAAGGCAGGCAGAACGTCAGAGAAAATTATCACCACGCCAGAAAGAAAGAAAGAAAAAAAAACACCAACTCACTAATCCATCATGACCCATTGTGGGTTCATCTTGGGCTTCTGGTTTATTTTCTCTCGGCTTTTCTTTTTCTTGCCGGTGGACTCAGCCACAGGTGTCAAGAAGGATAGACGACTCCACCAGCCAAAAAGGTTTCGGGCGGAAAAGATCGCGAACTTACGAGAGAGACGGTCTCTGGGGAGTAGAAGCACCTGGACGAGAGAGGAATGAGGATATCCCCAAGGAGCCACCAGGAGAGGGGAGAGAGAGGAGGGGTTCCATTTATCCTCATCGAATGAATCCCATCTCTCTCAGACAGGCTGTCACAGACTCACAGGCATTGAAGGGATTTGATTTGATTTGATTTGAAAATAAAATAGAGAGTCTTGTGTTGACATTTTTATTCTGTCAATATTGTCACATTTATGGACAGGGATCAGGGAGAAAAGTCTGGCTGATAAGCATTCAGGACGATACCCTGCATCCAT
Organism: Aspergillus sp. 'subgen. Cremei'; assembly: GCA_019976455.1. NCBI lineage: Eukaryota > Fungi > Ascomycota > Eurotiomycetes > Eurotiales > Aspergillaceae > Aspergillus > Aspergillus sp. 'subgen. Cremei'. The sequence continues at coordinate 735,315 of JAFBMR010000002.1, forward strand.
CCTGACGACTGGAAGAGAAACGATTGTCATTCTTGTTCTCTGGCAGATGGACACTACGGGATACAGGGAATAGGATACAGGATGACAATCCTTCATGGCCAGAGTGGATTATCATTAGTATTGTTTTCTTCATATTAGCCTAATGCTATTGTCATGGATTACACAATGCTCCTTTGTTTAATCATCGTGTCGTGTCAGTAGAGCTGTTTGTCTGTTGTCTGTCTGTTGTCTATCTGCCGTTGCATCATGGCAGTCATCATATTATAGCAAGACAGTTGGTCTGACAATGTGATATCACAAAAATCAATGATGAATGACCGTCTATCCTCAGATCCACCATGATGGTCTCCCATATGGGGAAAATGGTGGTTCAAATATACTCAACCTCACTACCAAACTGACTCGTATGTCATCCAACTCAAAATAGCCTTAAAACCACGACAGACTGCAGTTTATTTTACTCCGACGAGATGGAATAGCTTGACTTAGGTAAGGAGACTGTTGTTGGAGAAAGTCGAGAGCATCCCCGACTGGGGACACGACCGTCTGCGTACGAGGCACCCAGAGAGACTTGGATCATCAGCACAACAGGACGTTGTGGTCCGTGGGATCCTCGCCTGCCAGCCTTTGGGTCACACCGACCAGAGAGCTTCGTTCCAGTTTCCCTTGGCTTTTATTTCCTTTTTTTTTCGGGCGAAGGGGAAATCCGGAGAAAATCAACATCGACGCCATCTTCCGGACTTCCCAATATCGGCTATTCAAAGACCCCATCAGCCTTGTCAGTGACTACTCGGTAGAATTCCAGGGGAGATCTGCTTTTCCAGACCTGCTAGATCATTCTCTGGTCTTCTTTTCTTCCCCAGATAACCTGCAGAGACGCAATCGAATGGACCGCCATACCCATCGTTAACCGTGTGATCTCATGAAGATCGGCTAAGACATAGCCTCTGATCGTCTGTCCTCGGCCACGGGCGGCAGCACAAAACCCCCCACACGTGACTCCCCGGGAATCGGCCCTCCGCAGTTCGCACCGGAAAGAGTCACGCTACAATTGCCTCTCTCCGGTGAGTAATTACGATCGCACGGGTGTTGCTCGTGTATATATTTTCCTGACGGGTCCGTCTCCATCCAGTCAAGCTTCTCTTGGATTGGTTTTGTCAACGCTGGACAGCTTCTGGCGGGTTCGTTTGGTCATTCTTGGACTCCCCTCCTCTCCCCCTCCCGCCTTGCAGAAAAACGCTCTGGAAGCGGAGTCGTTCGCAACCTCGGTAGTGGAGAGTGCCTGTTTCTAGTCGCTCCTCCGGTTTTCCACCGTCATCTCACCCTATTTCATCATTGCTACAACGTCCTCCTCCTCCTTGACCAGCTTCTCGACTTTCACCTGAATTCAATACCGCTTCGCAGGCCCATCTGGCCTGAACTCCCCAAGGCATCATGTGGAAGCCGTCGGAGAGGCTGATGGAAACCATCAGACACTATGCCAGCTTCCCCGCTACTGGCGTCTCTCTCCGACAGATGGTCCAGTTTGGAGATAGACCATCAACTGGTATGCTATCTTCTACGAGTTTGTCAAGACAATGGCGACTAATATCATGGTTTTTCTTAGGTACCCTGTTTCGCGCCTCGCAATTTCTCTCCGAAGAGCTCCCAATCCGTCTAGCCCACCGTGTTCAAGACCTTGGAGAGCTTCCTGATGGACTCTCTGAAATGCCCTCGATCAAAAAAGTCCAGGATTGGTATGCGCAGTCTTTCGAGGTATGAGTCATCTTTTCCCCCCAGCGGCTGTATTCTCTTCCAGAAACTCACGTGCCCCTAAAGGAAATCATCAATCTCCCTCGACCCACTCTTACGCAAGAAGTCAAAGCTCGTCTCTTACGGCCCGGGCGGATCAATGGCAGCCACTCCAAAATCCTCTCCGAAGCTACCCAGAACCCCAGTGTTAAAGAAGGACAGTACCGGTCTTCTCCCACGTCCGTAACGAATGGTCACGCCAATGGCAGCAAGGCAGCCGCAGCTGCGGCAAGAAGATACTTTGTTCCTTCAGACGACCATGGAAACTGGCCCCCCGAATTGAATGACTACAACGAACGCTTCGCCAAAACGCTCCAACAGATCAAACGACGACATGACAGTGTTGTGACCACCGTGGCTCAGGGTATTCTCGAATGGAAACGGAAACGCCAGCGTCTTCAAATCGACCCGACCGTTCAGTCCTTCCTTGATCGTTTCTACATGTCCCGAATTGGTATACGAATGTTAATCGGCCAGCATATAGCCTTGACAGAGCAAACGCACGTACGCCATCCACATTATGTCGGTATCATCTGCACCAAAACCAACGTCCGCGAAGTGGCTCTCGAAGCCATCGATAATGCTCGGTTTGTTTGCGAAGATTACTATGGTCTTTTTGAAGCGCCCAAGGTTCAGCTTGTCTGCAAAGATGACTTGAACTTTATGTACGTTCCGGGTCATCTTTCCCACATGCTGTTTGAAACTCTGAAGAACTCCCTGCGTGCTGTGGTGGAAACCCATGGTGCCGATCAGGAATCTTTCCCCGTCACCAAAGTCATCATTGCCGAAGGAAAGGAGGACATTACGATCAAAGTCTCCGACGAGGGTGGTGGCATTCCGCGTTCCTCTATCCCACTGGTCTGGACTTACATGTACACCACCGTCGAGCAAACGCCCAATCTGGACCCAGACTTTGACAAGAGTGATTTCAAAGCTCCTATGGCTGGATTTGGTTATGGACTTCCAATCAGTAGACTTTACGCTCGGTACTTTGGTGGTGACCTCAAGATGATCAGTATGGAAGGGTAAGTTTTCGAGAAGGCTTCTATTTGATATGAGCTAATGGGATTGCAGATACGGTACTGATGTCTATCTTCACCTGAACCGACTGTCATCGAGTTCGGAACCCCTGCAATGACAATTACCAGTCATGAGGGATGGTAGCGTACGGTTCTCCACTTCCCACAGGCTTCACCCCTTTTACACAGAACCCGATCCGCGGCCATCCCAAGGATTGACGCCTATGAACATCGAAGCCGTTCGCGCGCGAATGCGAAACAGGGAAGTCTCTGAACGCAAGCAAGTTGGCGATGCAGAAAGTCTGATGAATGCTGAGCGATGGAGAGAATAAGGACTGCATCTACTTGCACCTGCAAGCATGCTGTACCTGTCTACTCCATGCAGAACTCGCAGCCTGGCCACTGTCACCATGCATATTGGATCTGAAGCAAGCATTCTCGGAATGAAGACACTTTCCCGTCACGACCTTTGATACGCGTCCTACGTCGAACGCCTGTCATCCAAATTGATCGACCAAAAATGAAAAGCAAAAAAGAAACAAAACGCTCCGTTGATACCCATCCACATCACCTTCGATGCAGACCTTGGCGCTGAAATCTGTATCTGTCTACCTCTTTCTTCTTTCAGGTTTGTATGTTTGTATTATATTTCACGAATCTTTGAGTTTCATGCCATGTTATAAGCGAGTCTATATAGTTCAATAAACAAAATGGAAATTCAATTCTCTGCAGTCTACCGCATAATCAACGTAAGAAAACATGTCAAGAAAAAGAAAGAGAAATCAAGGCGAAAACCTCTGCACCGCAAACCCCCCATCATCCCTCTCCGCCCCACTCCACCTTCTCCGTCGATCCCTCTCCCGATTCTGCTGCTGATTATGATGATGATGCCGACTACTCGACGCCCTCGCCTTCCCCGTCCTCCCCCGATCCGGCGTCCGACTATTACTCTTCCCACTCTTAGCCGAAGAAGTGGGCGTCGACATCGACACAGACCCACTTGCACCCCCACCCACAGGCGAGGAGGAAGCCATCTCCCTAGTCTTCGGCTTCGGCTTCATCCACCCTGCATCGTCGGTTTCACAGACATCAACGATATTTCTACTCACAGGCACAGGCACGGTATTCGATGATGATGAAGACGCCGAGTGCGAGAGATGCTGAGGCTGAGCTTGGAGGATGAATCGATCTGCGCGGATTGAGGCCGCAATGTCGGGGTCTTCAGGGGCGATGAGTTTTGTCAGGAAGCGGCGGCGGGTTTGGGGGAGGGTCTAGCACTTATTAGCAAACTTGACACATCTCAAGTACTTCAACATAACTAATGTTTAGAGTAAAAAAAAACAAAATAAAAACGGGAAGGGAAAGTACATACTTCCTGAGCAGCCAAAGCCTGAACCATCAAAAGTTCCCTATCCATAAGCACCGACAGCGCCGCATGTCTTTCCTCGCGGAGCCGACTGCGGACTTTCTTCTCCTGCTCAATCGACGTGTGATATGTTGATGGAGAGCCGCGGATGTGATCTGGTGTATCGTAGCCTGTATACACGGCATTAGTAAGAAGATCAACTTTTTGAGGGGTAACGATGTAGAAGTAGGTGGGAGTGGGGGAGATACCAAACATCCCGCGTTGGCGCTGTTGGTGGGAAAAGTCGACTTGCATGCCTCCTGCTTCGTCGTCTTCGTCATCGTCGTCGTCGATGACGATGGGGTCGAATCTGTGGTTTCTGTGGGACATTGTGCCTGTTTGGATTGGATTGGTGTGGTTTGTTGATGGAGATGGACGTATTTAAGAATTGCAGGGCAAAACTCAAATTGAAAATATCAAGAAATTTCCAGATAAAACCAGTCTCAGTGCAATTGAAAGCTCTGGCCAGCAGTGGACTGTGATATGATTTGGTGGCGTGCTGAATACGGTTAATCGTGATCGTGATCGTCTGGGGTCGTGAAAACGTCTTAAATTCAACGTCACTTGTATAAGAAAAACATCAAATTCATAATTTAAAGAGATACTAGACTCTTCGATAATTGCTCCCCAGTGCTGAAACGACAGATCTGTAGTGATAAAGACCGACAGTCGATCGACAAGTCGCAGACTTGAACTGGAAGTGGGGTGGCGAAATATAGGGAACTCAGTGAAACAGACTCGGTAGGTCGGATTCAAAATGATCAATCCTCCAGTCTATTTCCAAATGGTATCTGTAAGCACCCCCAGATGTCCTAAGGATGAATGAATGTTGATGTCCAAAACAACTTCATGTACGGCGTTGAGATGCATATCGGCTTAGTCATCATTCACATGAACAATGCATTGTTCTCGTGTGAGTGGAATTGATTGAACATTGGTGGGTAACATCATGAAAAACTTGAATATTGCGGCAGATGAATCAAATAAACTGTCTCTCCTTTTGATTTGAAAACTGCGACCCTGGTTCATAGAATATTACATTTGGTACACCATAGAGGGAAATATGATTAAGACATAAAACGTCAGGCGTAAAGAGATAGAAAGCGAATAAATCGTACAAAGTTGGATAGGAGTTACAGACAATGTGCAACGACATTGCCCAGGGTGAAGGATGAGGGAAATAGGCCCACGGTGGGTGTTGAGTAAAGGAGATATGATAGATTCAATGTTTGAATCCAATGTAAACCAACAGATGCTCAGAGTATATGCGCCAAACGCCAAACCAAAATGCCGCTAAACTATTCGTGAATACCAAACAAGCCATACACAAGCCACCCTAGATGATCATTATGGCAGTAAATTTTATCCTTAACACTGATGCATGAACGAGTTCTGAGGCCAATCATAACCAGCGGAGTCCCTAAGAGAAATATTAGTGTATATACGGCAAATTCAAGAAACACTGGACATACCATGTCGTTTTGTTGACATTGTTATAGGCCTCTCCATGTTTGGCGATGTACTCGGTAGTCTCATAACCAGGGGGATCACAAGTAACGCTGATGTTGTCTGGGTCTTGATAGATCCGAATGTAGTCAAATCGCATGTAGCCGGGCATCAAGTTCGCGATAGATTCATTGATTGGTGCGAAGCTGGTAGCCATGCCCAGGTTCATGACAATTGACAGCGGCTCCATGGGAATCACCCGTTGGCCGACATTTCCGTTCGGTCCAATTGCCCTGCCATCAAGTGTCCATGTTTTGCCGTCTCCAACGAACCAAGTAACGCTCCCATCTCCTCCTGGAGAATACTCAAATGCGTAGACTTGGTATTCAGTTCCGTTGTACCAGGCATTGTTCAAGTTGGTCAGCCCCGACATTGCCTGCTGGTAAGTTCCTCCTCGGTAATCGTTAATTTCAGTGATCGTGGGATCGTAAACGGCGGCAAATTCTATGATGGGTTAACTTATATCTTCAAGGAGACTTGATAGGAACATACCATAGTCAGGCATATACCAAATATCAAATGGTGCCATCTGTAAACTCTGAGACACGGACCCAATGACCGCGTTAGGATTACCGTTTAGAGGACGAACGCTGGCCTCGATAACATCGATTTCAGGAGCTGATCGGGATTTTCCAGGCGTTGGGTGCTCTGCACTGTCACATGTGCAAGCCGGCAGTCGCATTCCAGGGAGCCAGTTGATTCCATCCGTTGAGCTTTGGTTGGGAGTGATTCCAGCATCGCACCCATCGTAATAACTGTACGGCCACATGCCATCCGTTGTCGCAGCATAGCCAGGCCGACCAAGGTTTCCCATTGCCCAAAAACCTGGCCAGAACCCAGATACGTCGCCAGAACCTGGAAGAGAGATGCTTGCCTCGAGGCGGCCACCCGTGAAGCACATCTTGTTCCAGCTTTGAAGCATTCCGGAACGATAATCCATGCCGTGGTTCTTGAACGCATCGAATCGCAACTCCAGTACTCCATCCTTTGTAGTAACCGCATCTGGGTCGTACCACTATGCAGGAAACAGTCAACGCTCTGCTTTCTTGTAGGATGTCTGGGACTAGGCGACTCACCTCAAGATCCTGTGTCACACCATACCAAATATCCACAGCCTGATAATACGGATCATCTTCATCGTAGAATGTTCGTCCGGGTTTCGTAAATTCGTCCGAAAACTGGGTTAAATGTGAGTAAAAAATGCATGATAGGTCGAGTATCTCCGTTTGTCAACTTACCACCAACTTCCATTCCTTACCATTCTCGGCTGTCTTTGTTAGGGCCGATTTGGGTGTATCTGGATCAATGAGTCCGGTTCGAATGTTCGAAAGCAATTCTCGTTTTCCGACATCCAGACACAGGGTGTCTCCCGGGTCACAAATATGATGCTTTTTTGTGACTCCTATGACAGCAGTACTGTGAAACTAGAATCAGCAAACATGCGCGCGTCAGGGACGAAAGGTGGTTCCTACATGACAGGATATCCAACAAATAGCACCAGAAATCCAACACTTATTAATATTAGACCCCCAACATTGAAGACACCTCTCCGGTTCCATATGTCGCAATTCCGTTCTCGGTCATTGGGATCTGGGTTGTGGATGTCATCGTCGTCCTCCGGATCTCCGGGGAATCGCCCCTCCACAGGCACGATATCATACTTTTCTGCAACTGTTTGTGTGTTGATGTCGCTGTCTTCGCTATACGCACGCGATACGGGCCGTGAATCCACATATGGACTATACGGGTACGTCCTGCCCCCTTCAATGCTTGCCAACGAGCCCCAGCTATCCCGTCGCGACGACAATAACGAAGCTCTCGGTGATCGACGTTGTTGTTCAAGTTCCTCCTGAATTAGGTATGGTCGAGGTGGTAGTAAAAATTCCGACGACTCTGCTACCGGGTTGGGCGAGCCATATACGGTATGGTAGGTCGCTTCCGAAGGGGATCGAGCAAGTCCTGGGGTCAAGGCTCGACCAATCGAGGAGGCGCGGGTTGGTGGCAGGCTTTCTTGTGCGTCGATATACGGATCATGTTGGCCAGAGTTCAGTCGGATGTGAGGGGTATTTTGAACACTCAGGTTCGAGTCTTCAGGTTCAGCCATTCTGAACTTTTCTGTGTCTTAATCAAAAGGTCCCAATACAAACGCGCTCTGGGTGATCCAAAGCTGCTCTAAATAAGTAATTTTTCGTGTCACACTGGCAGCTTTTCCTATCTTTCCTGTATGTTATGTCTCAATCGTCTCGCCTGTTCAACCGATGCGAGCCCAGTGTCAATTCGATGATATCAAGCTAAATTTCCTCCAGCTGCTGTAGGGACTGAAACTGATGCTCAATACATCAATTCAAAGCCAGGTAATCAAAAATCCTCCCCCGTGTGAGTGAGTGGACGAGTCGTAGCCAAAGACTCATTCAAAGAAAGATAGATAGAATGAATGGACAGGACAGGGTGTATTTAGACAATGTCCCTCAAGAATATGACAGGCGAAGAATAAGACAGATTACCTATTATGAGTAGTTAGTGATAGATGAGGAAGAAAAAGAGAGCCACGAGAGTAGACAAAAGAAAAAGATGGAGAGAGAGAGAGAAAAAAGAAGCGCAAGGGAGGGGAAAGAATGGACAAACAACCTGACAGGCCAGCGAAGGGGCAACACGACAAAAATGCCACCATCGACTCCCTGCGAAACACAGCATTTTGTCTGGTATTTTTTCCTTTGTTCGATTTCGATCCAAACTGAACCAATAAAGACCAGGATTGCAGTTGGTCTTTGAAACAGATATCTACACTTTGAGTCGATCTTATTGGCTGCTCTGTGCATTACTACGGAGTACCTGCATGCATACACCTACTTCTACCTACACTATAATTATTCGATTGCATTGTATTCTCCGTTCTGGATAATATAATCTGTATTATTATAATATAGGATCGTGTTATGTCCTGAAATATTGGAATTCGTGGATGGAATGAAGGTTTCCATGGAATCCCCAGGCATCGGACAAGTGGGTCTCTATTCTCTGTATAATTCCCACTGTACTTGGAGATGATATTATATTATAATATTTTAACAATACTATAACTTATTACTCTCTTGTTATCCTCTTGTATCACTATTAACTATTCTGTATAAAACAATAGTGGTGTATCTGTCTCACCCTCACACAGACCAAGGCGATCCATTTAGCAGCAGCCTTAATTCCAAGTGGCAATCTTATTTTGGCTTCAATTCCCCTTCTTCTCTCCCCAATAGTCTTATATCTTTACCATTCCAGCACACGCGTCGATCTGTCTAATTACCCGAGTATATCTTCTGCCTGTTGCCTTTCGCGTCTTTCAGTATCCCGTGTAATGACTCGTAGTCTGCATTCTCAATGTTCGACCTCCAACTAATTACTACCATCAAAGCAACGCCAAAATCCTCCTTTCCACGATAATTCCTTCCTACACCTTAGAATATTCTCAATCAGACTAAATGTAAATCTGTATTAATTACCCGATACAGCAACAGCAAAAACAAAAAGCCCATCCCTGCACCAGCCCAGCCTGTCTGTCCTGCGGCATTCCCTTAGTTGCGACACATACCAGCCACGGCCTTTTTCATTCCACGCAACGCATCCTGTAAACAATAGTCCCTTCACTGTGGATTGTTCTGGCCAGATAATAGGGTTTTCAATCCTGTAAATTTTTGTCAATGTAAGTGGTGCTGTTCGTGTTGAGTAGGGAAGTCAACGCGTATAGGTGTCAGTACTGAGAATTTGCTAAGTTCGATATAGCTATTATGATATGAGTACTAAGCACCTTGATTTAATAGAGCGATAGAAAATATCGGTAAAGTACAATATAAGCTCTCTTTAAAACTCGGAGACAGTCGATGATATAGCTCTAGTCCTGGCTGGATACCACAAACCCATAAGACTGTCTTCTAATAATAGGTCGCCTTTATGACAATAGCTTCTTTGGATGCTATATCTTCCTGAGGTAGTCTCAATCTGTATCAGCCAGTATTTATGTAGGAGAATATATTGTTCTCAGTGGCATACTTTTCATTATATATTAATAAATTTAAAACTGAAAATGAATATCATGATCTACAATGGAATATCAATATGTTGGGGTTATAGAAATATGATGATAAATGGCGGTGGTACTGTAGTATATATAATAGCAGCCAGTGAATGAAGTCAACTTTTCCAACCACAATGAATTATACTATATTAGAATGGTATACAATCAATTCAACATATCCACTACATCGCTTCCAGTTCACTTATAGTAGCAATTATCCAATGAACTCACAATAATAGTAACCGCTATTTCTTTACGCAGCCAAACGGCTATATATAACCATCACATACTAAACATGACTATGTAGAGAGACTTTTCAAATTCATTACTCCCAAGATAATATTAAACACATCCAACTAATCCAAAACACCCCAAAAACCACAATGATAATACTCAATATCCTAATAAAATATACATCAAATACATACACATCCAAATCAAGTCTCAACAGCCTTAGCCTTCAACCCCACAATCTTCCCTCCCTCAACATCTAATCCCAAAACATAATATTCCACTCTCGACGTCCCAACCTGCACCCGATACACCTTGACATCCACATCTGACTCGTCAATCCCGCCAGCCGCCGACTGCGTGACCGCGGCACGAACCGCACGGAGAACAGATGTGTACTGGTTCTGGGGATCAAAGGAGGCAGGCGACATGGTGTCGATGGAAGAAGAGAGATCTGTGTCTGGGGAGATGAGGTTGGAGAGTTGGGCTGGATGTATCGTTAGCTTTACCTGCACCTGTACACTACATCCTATCAGAAGGGGGACATACTCGAACCAGGCCAAATCCCCCGTTTCGCGCCCTCCCAGTTCAACACGACCGGTTCAAACGGCTCATCCGTTTCAGAAATGTAATACGCATCGACCGACGACAGCGGGGCGGGAACGCGCACGCCCACATCCAGAGACTCAGTGCGGACAGCGGACTCGGTCGGCTCGGGCTGTAAGGAGCGGCCGGCATTGAGGTCTGCATTTGCCTTATTCAGGAAGGCCATGTATGCGTCGTCGGAAGACATGGCTCTGATGGTGGGGTTGTTGGGTCTTTGCGCGGGATGTTGTTGTGTTCGGTGGGAGACGAGGGGGGTTTTGGTTAGATGGGGCTGTTGTTTTTGTTGTTGTTGTGGGAGATGGCGTTGGTGATGGTAGCGACGTGGAGGGGATGGTATGATGGAAGGGTTACGAGTCAACGCTGTCGAGCGAGGAAGAAGGCGAAGGCGAATGAGACCCGCTGCTGGTGAAGCCCAAGACGAGGAGTCCAGATGGGCAATGACGCAATGTACACTGCGGTAGGACGACATGTTCCGGACAAGGTAAGATATTATGGAGAGTAGGATTAAATAATAAAATTAAATAGATGGATATTAATACATATGCAGAAAATATTCAATTAAAGCGAAGGTGACGACATGAATTAATCTAGAGGGTGGAGGAAGAAGTCTGGCAAAATTTTCGCCGCAGACTCGAAAGCTTGGACTCAACAATGACCATACAACTACACCATTTCTACAATAAAATCGCCACACCATCTACATAAGATAGGAAAACCATTTTGAGACATAAATTTGAAGAGGTATTGTTCGCTTTTTTTATTGAAAATAATACGTAGCACTACACCAACCCGTGTTCCACATAAACATCCTAAGCGGAGGTAACAAGGTCCTTCTTGAGGGTACCCATGAAGGCGCGCTTCTCCTCGGCGGTCTGGAAAGCACCGTGACCGAACTTGGAGGAAGTGTCGATCCACTTGAGCTCGACCTTCTCGGTGGCACGGCGGTTGGTCTGGGGGTACAGGGTCTTGCGGAGGGTCATGACACGCTTCTTGACACCAGGGACGGAACCCTTGAGGAGCAAGAAGTCGTTCTTGACAGTACCGTAGTGAACGAAGCCACCCATGCTGTAGTCTGATTAGCCTTTATTCACATGTTGATAAGAAATTCAAGTGAAACTTACGGAGTGATCTGCTTCTTGGAGACATCGAACTCGGTAGAGGCGTTGCCCTCGTCGGTACCCTTGCCAACACGGAAGACCTTGTGGTTGCAAGAGGTACGGTGGTGGTAACCCATCTGACCGGCACGGGCAACAGTCCACTGGACGTGGTTAGGGTGCCAGGCACCAATACAGGCGACCTTACGCAGACCCTTGTGGGTCTTACGGGGGAGCTTCTTGGTACCCCAACGGCTGGTGACACCCTGGAAACCGTGACCCTTGGTGACGGCGATGACGTCGATCATCTCGTCCTTCTCGAAGATGGTGTCGATCTCAATGGGCTTCTCGAAGAGGTTGCGGGCGAAGTCAACCTTGTCGGCAACGGAACCACCGTTGACCTGGACCTCCATCAAGTGGGCCTTCTTCTGCTTGATAGGAGTCTTGCGGACCTGGGTGTGAGCGAGGACACGGACGACAGTGCAGTACTTCTTCATGCGCTCGAGCTCGCGGGTGATGGAGGCACCGCTCTCCTCGGCGTGCTGCTTGGCGTACTTGGTGAAGGCCTTCTTCTTGCTCTTGTACCAGTTCTTGTAGAAGCGACGCTTAACCTCGTCACTCAAGTGCTCAGCCCAGACGGTGGTGAGCGAGCGGAGACCACGGGGAGTCTCGATGTAACCGACGACACCGACAGCGATCAACTATTGCCAATTCGTTAGCCATTTCACCCCCACCATGAAAATTTCTTTCTTCGTCGCAAGGTGGGACATACGGGAGGAGTCTCAATGACGGTAGCGGCCTCGACAATCTCCTTCTTGTGCATCTTGGCACCAGGACGGTCAAGGTCACGGACAACGGTGGTCATACCGGCCTTGTAGCCCATGGAGGCAGTCAAGTGGACAGGCTTCTTGGCGTCATCCTTGGGGAAGCTACCGCAAAATCAGTATACCGATCCCAAAATTTCCAAATTCGACTGCGAATGCAGTTTGTTCTTGTTTTTACTAACCTCTTGACCTTACCCCTGTGGCGGGACGCACGCTTGCGAGGAAGGTACGCAAGCGAACCTGTTCGAAATTGTATCAGTATATCACACCCACACTCGAGAACGAATTTTGAAGCCGTAGCAGAGAGGTTGACGAACCGTGGCGAGGCGCTTCGTACTTGCGGTGAGACCTATCAGAAATTATCAGTGATTTCGTTCTTCAACGCAAAATTGGTTATATCCAAGGGCGTATACTCACATCTTGACCCTGTTGTCGTTAGTCGTCGAAGTGGTTGGAAAGTCGACTCGGATTTTACCAGAGATCCTATTTTGCACGCTTAACGAATGTGGGCTGACCTAAGCGAACTCTTGGCGCCGTATTCCCTTTGCGGGTAAGCGACCCACTTACTAAGATCTTGCGGCCTAAGGCAGAAAACGACCGTTGTCAGAATAAAAGCAAGTTACTGCGTACTACTTACTACGGCGTAGATGTACCTCAAATAGATAGATCATCAGTTAATTGGAGGTAAAATTGTCTTAAAGGTAAATGCTACCAGATTAATCTACATGCGTTGTAAAATTGCAAACTACAATGGACAAATTCATAATCATAGATGACTAGTAGGGAGTAAATTGGTCGTTTCCAGTAAGATAACTCTAACTATTCACACAGAAATAGTCAAAAGAACAGAAAAAGTAAGACAAGATATGGTGAAAAGGAAATGGGAGAAGTCAAAAAGGTCATTAGGGCCGATAACAGACAAGCAGGTCAGCCACTTCAACCATGTGCTCGATCGCAAAGGCGACTCGAAATCATAAAGTACAAAAAACCCAGGTGCTAAAACAACAGAAAGTCGGGGTGACAATGAAGTAGGGGAAAAGATAAACAAAGAGAATATGAAAAGTATAGGGGAAGAAAGGAGATTTCACGAGATAAATGAAGGCAAGTATTCCTCATAAAGATGAAATTCATTCAAGCTTTTTCGCTTTTCGCGCCCAAAAATGGAGACGATTAATAACATTGCCCATTTGGCAGTGCAACTGAATATAAATAGAATACGACCTATTCATGCCGAAGGCTCCTGTTTCGACTGCGATGTCTGGCTGCCACCGCTCAAAACCCCATTGCTACTGCTATTGGGATTGCCCGATCCACTACCATGTGGACTGCCCTTTGCGACAACACTGGCTCTCTTGTCATCATCACCATCATCGTCATAGTTCTCATCAACATCCATTTTCCGAGCGGCAGGCTCATGCGACGGAGGCTGTTCATTGCGCGCGGGCTCTTCCTTGACCTGCGCTTGAGCGGACGGTGGGCCTGATGGAGGTCCGTTGGAAGAGGGAGCAGGGCCATCAGTCATGGGAGGAAGACTCGAGCCAGAAGCATGCTGGGGCATGTGTTGGATAGAGGGCAGCGTTGGAGGGTGGTGCGCCGCCTCCGATGGGTGGTAGTTGTCATTTACACGACGTTGATCCTCACGGCGAGCCTCAGAGGAGCTACGACGCTGCATCTCCCGGGGCGAAGGGATACGGTTTGGCGGGGTCACACGGCGACCAACCTGGTCGTCAAGACGAGCGCGGCTTTCTTCGTTGGCAATCTTCTTGATTGGACCGGGTTCAGTCTCCCATTCTCTACCGCGCTTCATCGCAGACGCAGGGCGATCTTCACGTTCCCGGGCAGCAGCTTCAGCAGCGGCAATAGCAGATGCAGGCGGAGGGGCGCCGCCTGCGATACCCGTGCTGCTGGCAGCCTGAGGGGGCAAACTAGGGCCAGGGTGGTATTGCTGGTGGGGGTATCCACTGCCGGGAGAGGGGAGTCGCTCATCTCGGATCGGTCTGATTTCCGCTGGCGGTGTGAAAGGACGGTGGTTGTAAGGGGGAAGAGGTCCCGCAGAAGATGGAGCACCGTTAGGCCCAGGTGGACCACCTGCAGCAGGAGCAGGGGGAAGAGGGCCGCGAGTAGCAGATGCAAATGCACTCGCGCCGCTGGGAACTCGCTCGTGGCCCGAAACGGGTGGGTTAGAGAGTTGGGGCAATGCATGCGTTGGCGCATAGGCATTCGGCCCGACAAGAGTGGTTTTCGGCGAGCGGGCTGGCTGAGCACGCACAGCATCAGGGAACACTCTTCCTGGGTCCTGTCTAGGACTCTGCTGGACAGAAACGGGAGCGCGCACAGCATCACGATGATCAAATCCATTGGCAGCCTGGGCCTGGGCCTGAGCTTGAGCCTGAGCCTGAGCCTGGGCCTGGGCATTAGCATGGGCTTGAGCGTGGGCTTGTGCCTGAGCTTGGGCTTGGGCTTGCGCCTGGGCCTGGGCCTGGGATTGGAGTTCATTGATACCACGGTTCCAATCGGCGATTTGCCTCGGGGGAGCCGGTGGCTGAGGTGGGGGACCACCAGTGGGTGCCGGTGCGCCCCATTGGGGAGCTGGAGGTCCTCCAACATTAGCCTGATAAGCTTGGGGATGGACATCTTGTGGTTGAGGGGCGGGCCCGTTGCTGGGGTTGGATCCCGACAGTTGACTCTGAAGCAGTTGCAGACGTGCTTTGATGTGAACATTGGTCGGGTCCAAATCAGCAGCGCGCCCGTAGGCGTCCAGAGCATCCGCAATTTGGTTGTTGCAGGATTCGTACTGAGAAGGATGTTAGCATTTGTCAACGCTATCCCGGGTCGTTCCAAGTATAAGCTTACCAGAGTGCCCAAATCATACCACACTTCCGAAATGTAAGGGTTCAAGCGGATAGCACGCGAGTATGCATCAAGCGCATCACGGTACTGATTGATTTGGTAATACAACACACCAATTGAACACCAGAAAGTCGGGTTTCGTCCATCGCGGTAGACCGCTTGTTGATAAGCTTCGTAGGCTTTGGGATACTTGGTTTGCGACATGTAGCAGCGACCAAGGAGGTACCAACTTTGCGCATCGGTGTTGTCTGAATGAAGCGAAGACCATTAGTATCGTATACTGCAGAATTATCAAGTTTTGTAACTGTTGCTTACCTGCGCTAACGGACTTCTCGAGGTATTCGATAGCCTTTTCTTGGCTCGCATAGCTGTTGCTCTGCTGGTGATACAACCATCCAAGTTGCTGCAACACCTTGGCATGGTTGGGATCACGCTCCAGAACTCGCCTGTACGCTGCCTGCGCAGAATCGAACTAGGAGACTGTTAGCACCAGACAGTTCCTGTATAACACTGAGATTACATACGTCCTTCTGCTGTTCATGGACGTGGCCAATTTGGAACCAAATATCTTCCTCTGTGAGAGGTCGTGGGGGTCGTTGACGATGTATTTGAAGCACTGAAGGAATTGTCAGCATCAAGCTGAAACCATGGAGCATATTCCGGGACTAACCTCCAAACTTTGGTTGAATTTCTGCTGCTGCTTGTAGATTATGCCCAGTCGGAAGTAAATTTCATTGGCCTTTTCGAAATCGGGAGACATTCGCATAACCTGAGAGAAAGCTTCCTCTGCATGATCGAGAGAGCCGTAGCGGTCATACAAGATACCGATGCCGTACCAAAGTTTCGGTTCCTACAGACGCGGTCGCAAATTAGCGAATTGTTGACAGCACGAGCGACAGTGAAAATTACTAACCTTGGGATCGCGCAGATGGTACAAAGCCTGTTGGTAGGAAGTGTACGCCTCTTGCAAATTATCCATCATCAGATGACAATGACCTACAGCGGATTAGTCGACTGTTCTTAAGAATGGGACAACGAAAGTCTGCGCACCCAAGCTACCCCAGGTTTCCCCACTCGTCGGGTCCAATTTCAAGATATTCTGAAGATATTCAATAGCCTTGGGGAATTGTTCCTTTGTCCGCAGAATGCAGGAGATGGCGTTCATCGCAGGAATGGACCACTGGTTGTGTCGCAAAGCCTGCTCATATGCGTTCATGGCGCCATCGAGATCGCCCATCAGCTCAGTCAGGCTTCCTGAAGGGAATTGTCAGTACGTGTTACGCTACGGAGCAGTCGCAATGCAGGCGTGAAAAGCGCATACCGATTTGGAGCCAGACCTGCTCATTAAGCGCGGCGATCTTCTGAGCGGTATTCAGGGTGGGAGCCTTCTGGCCCTGAGCCTGCAAAGGAATGTGGCCATTGACCTGCGGGTGAGCGGCCAGGTGCCCATGGTGAGGCGTTACAGCCCCGGTGGGTGAGGGCTGTGTATGGGACATGGTCGATTACGAAAGTTGACACGCAGCAAAAATAGAATAGACTTGAGACTGCACCCCAGAAGCCTTTCGCGACACAATGATGCAATCAAGTCTCCGTGTTACTGTTAAGTCGCACAGCTCAGAAGCTCAAGGATTCAATTTGTCGCGCAAACCCTTGACCCGATGACCTCTGGAGGGAACACAGATTGTACAATTCGCTAAATTATTTTCCACCCGACTGCTATGCCAATGGTGTAATGCGGTGGAGCAATAGTTTATCCCCGAGTAGACGAGAATATAAGCTGATCCCGTCCGACTGGTGGGTGGGAATTGGACGTGACGCGATGCGGACGGCGATGTCGCACCTTTGAAAAGAAGCGCCGACGGCCGCGACACACGTTGGTCGAGATGAGGTGCCGACGGAAGGGCGACAAGTAGAAGCAAGAACAAAGAGGAGGGTGATGAAAGGTAGCAAAAAACAAAGCGGAACAAGGATTGAAAGTGACAAAGTAAGGGTGAGAAATAAGAGGGGAAATGACGCAGCGAACCAAAGGAGACGAGGGAAGAAGAAGGAAGAGAAAAGGCGGAAGAAGCAGGGTCCAGATAGATGGAGTGGAGGACCGCTGATGGGAGAAAGAGAAAAAAGAGTCAAAAGGGGAAGTAGGGGAAGCCGCAAGAATGGAAGAAAAGGGAAGAAGAGGAGAAAGCGAGAAAGAGAAGAGAAGAGAAGAAGAGGAAAAGAAGGGAAGGAAAGGAAAGGGTCGAGGGGCTGGTGGCAGAGGGTGATTTTTGCCAAGGCGCGCTAGTGGTTGTGCAGCTCTCGAGCAGTCAGCGAAAGCAGAGGAAAGCACAGAAAAGCTGAGAAGCTGAGAAGGTGGGCAGGTCGACCAGCGCCAAGCCAGCGACAGGCAGCTTTGCTCGGCCAGGAACGGTCTAGTGGGTGGGGACGATCTGGAGTCGTGTCCGCGGGTATTTACAGTTAATATTTTCCGGATTCCGGGTGACGGGTCGAGGCTGCACTGTCCAGCGAGCTTATATAATATTTATTTTTTTAATTTTTTATATATTTTATTTTATTTTGAAAATGATATTAACTACTACATATATACTGTGCTTCATATGTTGAATTATGGACACTGTACATCAATGTATTTATTCCCGATGCTGGTTATCTGTCAGCGCCGTCTCGCCACTTCTCGCGTGTTTGATGTTATGTAGGCATTTCTTGGAAGTTGGGGGGGAACGTAATTACATAGTGTCGGGTTGGGCGGGGCCAAAGCGATACATTAGCACGACTCAAGTTAGCCGCAAAATGTCATAAATCAGTTAGGCCAGTACGAAGTAGGACTAGTATCCATAGTGGTTTAGACGAAAAGTTAGTCTGTATGGAGTCGAAGCGCCCCTAGTGTGCATTTCTGAGTAGGACCGGGATGCGCAAGCGCCGGAGCCAGAAATTAAAAAAGGATAAAAAAATAAAAGACAAGGGCTAAAAAAAAAAAAAAAAGGAAAAAGGAAAAGAAAAAAAAGTACACCTAGGGATTTAGTACCCCCGTGATGGGGGGCAGCCTAGCACGAACCCCTGGTTGTGACTCGCCGAGAGGCTGCAGGTGGACCATGGGTCCCTCTCTCCCCGTGCCATTGACGAGTTCTGGTGGACGGATTGATGGAGTTGCACCAGAACTGCGTTAATGGGGCGGCGGCTGGCGGCCGCAACTGGCGTACGGCCATAAGCTCAACCACCTAAGCTCCCGGCAGCCTAGTTAGGCATGAGGCGTTCTCCACTCTGGCCACCTGCAAATGTTGCAGTCGCGCCAATCCTAAACGGTTAGACTGGAACTTTACGTCCGTATGGGGACAGACTCCATCATGACTACATCCATCGGTGTTTATTATTATCATTTTGATCATTTTTCCCAGTCAGTCTCCCAGTCTCCCACGGCTAAACTTCCCATGTCCGTTTTCCCTCTCTTCCCCCACTCTAGGTCAGTCTTGTTTTTAGTCCACCAAAAAAATGGATATTGATGGGTACGTCAATTTCAAGGGATTCTGCATAAAAATGTCTGTGCAGACTTGCAGGTAATACAGCATTCTACAAAATACAGAATACTGCTCATATTATTCATCCTTTTCTGAAGTACTTGTCTATTCCGTACAGTAGAGTGCAGCACTAGGATGGACAAGTTGACAGTTGGACTAGTAGGATTTGCATTTTGCCCCTTCCGTCATGATCTCTAGGGCATTTCTTCCGCGGGCACTAAGCGGCTCGCCGGCTAAGCCCATTCCTGTGCCTCTGCCACACGCACCAGCCACGAGCCACAATTCCCTAACGGATTCCATCCAGTGGGGCCTTTCCCGATGCTGATCCGTCGGCTTTTCTGTGGTTGATGATCTTGATACATCACTGTGGGTCGCCCTCTTTTCCCACAAAAAGAAATCAAATAAAAAGAAATGAAAAATAAAATAAAATAAAATAAAAATGCGACCGACTAACACACCCACTCTGACATAACTGCCCATGGCCCCCAGTAGCCCAACTTTTTTTTTGGCGCTATTCAACTCCCATTTTCTCCTTTTCGTTTAATGATCTAATTTTGTTTTGTTCCACTGTTTATTAAGTCTAGATTTTGAATTAATTAAGCACGTTCTGCTCTCTTCTGACCTACAGTAAACTGTAAAAGGAGACTCTAGAACCGAGGTGTCGGGTGTTCATTGTCCAGCCTACAGACTACGGAGCAGTGACATTAACTATTGTCCACATAACCATCCAGGGGATCCCAGCCGACTGAGCCGCCAGTTCTCCTCCACTCGACCGGAGTCAGTCATTCGGGGGTGAAACGGCCTGCTTGACACTGACAGCTAGTATGATAGGTGGTATCTCTCCTCCGAGCAGTGGTCATGGCTCGATTCGCTGTTCGCAGATAGATGATCTATCCAATTTTTTTTTTTTTTTTTTTCCCTCGAGAACACGAATGAAACGATCTCCGTCTGTCATGGGCCATTTGGGATTGTGGGTTATACAGCAGTGTGGAGTGTCCACCCTCTAGCGTTCCTCTGCATCTCGCGATCTAGGGGAAATAATGTCTCATTGGATTGGACATTTTCGGTCAGGCTCTGGACACTTCACACTTTTTACCTTGATCAGGTAGGCTACAAGTAGACTGACGATCGTCATCTTATTGATTCCATACACACCTACAGAGGTCTCCTACATACATACGGAGTACATACCACCACAGTCCACACTCAGTCTCACTGACTGAAACCGGCACGAACTACAAACTATTAACAGCCTTGACCCATCAACAATGCTGCAAATTTCCGATCACAGCTACTGGCTCGGATCGACTGATAGTCGGTTTGTTTTTGGTGACTCTAATTCGAGACTATTGCTCTTGGTGGTCTTTGCACGAGAACATGCGACCGTACGGAGTATCGTTGATCTTAGGGGAAGTCTTACCGACCACTACATATCTCAAGTATGAACGAAGTTACTACTCGTCTGAATGCTCAGATGAGGTTACGGAGTAATTGAAGAATTCATGTTGTACCGACCAGCAGTTGTACAACCTCACCTGCAGCTGACCTCTCTGCCTTTTGCCTTTTCCCCCTTTTTGACTGGTCGCATGTCAACAACGTCATCATCATGGGAATGGGGTATTTATTCTGCATATTCGAGCGATCATCAGAAGCGATCCATTCCATATCAGATCTCCACCCGAGTTTTGATCGGAATGCGCCATATAGAGTTGGACATTTCTCTGTCTGTCTAGGTATATTGTACTGTACTCCGTGCAGACTGAGAATACATCCTATCCTGTTTCCATGTTGCATAGCTAAACATTCCTGGTAGCCATGACCCCCATGTATCCAATTCGATCAGTGGCGGGCATTGCAGCCTTGCAGCTCTATTGTTTCAATATATAATATATAGTAGTAATAATATATATCGAGTCAGCCCCGACTGGCAAGAAAAACAAATGACCAAAAAAATGCTCCACCGACAGTTATTCATCTCCTTTCAATATATAAGACGCATGTACGGTTATGCATGAACAATGCATCCTCTCTGCTCTGCAGTGGGTTATAAATAATAATAAACAAGTGCCCACATGCTATCTGTCTTCCTTGCATCATTTATTCTTACCACAGTTCCATACGGAGTAGGCCCGTTCTGTAGGAGTATCTCATACCTATCATATAACATCACCATATCACATAAATATCCCTGATTCCTTTCGACTGGGATGTAATTCCCAACACAGCAACGATTACCTTCTTCCGACCGAGGGATTTGATGCAACTCCACCATCACCCTGATCAAAGCTGCAGCTGGTCGTCATTCCATCACACGCGCTTGGGCCACGTACTCCATCACTTACTCCAATAATACTCCATCTGGAGGGAGGGATCGGGACACAAAGCTCTTGCATTATCGCTGATATGGGCTGGTGTTGCCATCCCAGTTGATAAAGAAATGGATGTTAAGAGGCTCAACTGGGGTTCTGTGTTTTAGACTGTTTCTTAGGCTATGTATTATTTTGTCTGATCCAGGTTGGATGATATTTGAGATTTTTTTTTTTTTTTTTTCAGAATTATCTCACAGCTTGAGACTGCATGCTTTTAATACTCTCGGTGGGTTGTTTCTAATTCTATGCTGGTCGTATTGACAATGGCCTTGATTCTGCTTTATGCCCCGTAACAGCAGTTTCATATTTTTATATATCCAGACTGAACACTAAAATAGTACAGATATCATCAATTCAACGGAATATAATCTATAGGATTCAAAGGATGAAACAGTGGCCTTCATGATGTTTTAAAGCATCAACAGGTCTTCAACTTTCAACTTGAACAATGAATCGACCACGTTGAAACGGGCCATTATGTTCTTGTTTCAATCAAAGAATATCACCACAATGATCTATCATCAGTATAAATATACCATACACAGAATGCAGTACCATAGATGATCCAGCAATCATCCATCTACATATCCTACTCCATTCACACTACACCACAATACCTACATTGAATTCTACACAACATAACATCTACACCCACACCAACAAGTACCATCTCTGCCTACATCTACATCCACCACATCCATCCATCCAAACGACAAAATGACCGAGCCCATGAGCCAGCCCCGCCTCTACTACGTCTACATAAATGGCTCCCCCCCGGATCCTTCACAAACCACCTGCACAACGTCGAATTCTACGAAGCCGTCACAGCCGCCTTCCAGCAGTACCAGGCCTTCGTGCAGACCCAGCGCGACGAAAACCTCCGCGCGAGGCTCTATGAGATTGAGGTCGAGGTGGTTGGCGAGGCGAGCGTGAGGGAGATTATGGAGCTTGCGTATAGGAAGATTGTGGGGAGTGTGAAGGTGTTGAGTTGGAGGGATTGTTGAGTTTGTTGGGGAGATGGGATGGAAATGGGGAAATCAAATAATGGACAGCTATAGCTGGCTTAAGCTGTTGTGAGATGCAGTGTGCTCTGTGCGATGACTGCGATTTGTTTGATAACGAGTCATGGTTTATAGATGATTTGATGAATCTGTCAGTTGCCTGAAACACTGGTTGATTGACTTGGTATAAAAATTTACTATAGTTTCTTCAATCAATACTTCCATTGTTAATTCATATTCCCGAGTACTCTTTTAGTGGTACACAGGGAATAGGTGGAATATCACACCAATATTGCATGGTCAAGGTCAATAGATAGGTACTCTGCTTGTTGTTATTTGCTATTCCCATCAGACTACGTATTTCTGAACAATATACCTTGGAAGTCCCTAAGAAGAAACGGTGATAGATTGCCAGTCTAAAGCTATCTAATAGCAGCAGATGCCATCAGGTCAGTACTATCAGGAAATATCTTCGACATTGTACAATCCCAACACTTCGCCATGTCCTAATTTAATTATCCATCAGTCAACACGGAATGCTATTCTTTCATCTTTATTTAGACAGTGAGACAAGATAGTCTGTTGTGAATGGAGTTTCAAGACATTCTTGTTGAACAATGAAGATGCAGTTTCATCTCATGAGCCACCACAAGCTCAAAATAATTGCTGCTTCGGGATAGTCTTGCTACTTATCTATAGAAATCGTTTATTCCATAAGGAATCTTATTAAAATAAGTCATTTTTGAGATGATAAAGATAGCTAGGATAATGACGGTATACCTCACCCTAGCACCGTGGCTGTTACCCTGGGATATGCAGACACACCATAACATCATCGAAATCTATTCAACCAGCGATAATGTTGAATACTTAATCGATATATGTCACGGCAAAACCTGAGAAGGATATCATCACCGACTTCAGGAGCGGAATCTCGTTGCCAACGTTGCCATCCAGAAAACAGGGCCGTTCAGCTCACCGGGATGAAGAACTCGAGGCGTGTCTTTCGAGAATCGGGAGTGAGAATGAGTCTGCACATGTTTTTCAGCACATATGATTCATAAAAATGGAAAGCATTGTTTAGAGAGGTATAGAAACAGCGAGGGAAAGAGAGAAAAGAAACCGAGAGAGAAGAGCTGGATTACAGCCAGAGCACGACTGCAGTCGACAAGGACAGGGGGAGGCATTTTCTCTCCATGATATACAAATATTGACATGAACAGCATATTTCCATCGATTCCATGACAATTCATGATCTCACCATACAGACCAGAAATGCACAGCAACTCCAACTCGGCCGACAACAACACCACATTCCGACAATCCAACTACTACCCCAGACCCTGATACATAACATCAATAGGGAGCTGAATTGAACGTGCATATCCCCAGACTCGATTTCTGGATACGTAATTAATTGCCATCGCACAGTCAGAAAAGCAGGGGAGGTGTGGACTACGGAGTAGATGTAAGAGCTATCCAGACTCCTTGCAGCTTTCGATCTTCATTATAGATGCTGTGTGACGCTTGGCTGGGACTTGCTGCATGTACCTAGGTGGGTTGATAGTAGTATCTACCCGTGATGCTTGGCTTGAGTTTCTTTTGTTATTTAATTTGTTATTCTAGTATTTGGTTGTTCTATTTTGGTCTTGGTTTAGGTGATGTTTATGAATTATGCAATCTTATGCTGGTGATGAGAATGTATGTGGAATAGACAGTATAGTTGAACAAGTTTCTGTAAAACTGACATACTACTATGCTGTATTACCCTGTAGATAAAGAAAAGAATGATCAGATCTTGTACGCATACTTTCAGGTACAATGAGTAACAGATTGACTCCAATGCAAATAACAGAATCATGCGGGCATAACCCGTATATCATTATTCATTATTATCGGTATCTGGCGATCTTCGCTCCTATGACCAGTCAACCATGACAGGTGGACTGCAGAGACGCGCACAACAGCTGTCACACTCGCCAGAGCCAAGAACAGTCGTCGTTGTCTCAGAAAGAAAGCCAGCCAAGCACAACAAATGTCAGACAGTCAGAGTTTTTTTTTCTCCCCTACTGCCGAGACGATCTGGACGGCCAAGAAAAAAATAATAATAATGAGCTGGACAAGATAGGAAGGACGCAAATGCTACCTGCCTTACCGATATATCCGTCACCGAGGTGCGAAAAAGGCCGACTGTCTGCCTGTTGGCTGATAAACACATGGGAAATGACAGGCCAGACCTTGTGACTCCCTAAGAAGATCGTATCGTATTGCCATGCCGTTCCACCGTTCAACTCCAAAGCCTTAAGCCACATGTGAGTAGTGCGGAAATTGGAAACCTCTCGGCGGGGTACTTGTGGTAATATAGCGAAGGCGGATGAGAATTCAAGAGGCCACCTTTCCGTGGATCAGCGTTGTCCGGCCGCCGTTCAGGATGAGCATATCCATTATCCAGGATACATAGCCGACCAGGATGGCAAATATCAATTGGAATGTCGACTAGGACGAGAAACTCGACTGATCTGATCTTGAACGCTCCGTTAGCAGGAAACGACGACAAATATGGGTGAGGAATTACCTAATATTTATTGGCCCAACGTTGTACCGCTTCGGATGGAGTCACGAATCGCCTCTGCCAATCTTCTCGGCAGGGCTGGGCAGTCTGGCTCGGCGTTAGCGTTGCTGGCTAGGAACTGCTAACCTTCCCAGGCTCCTTTGTCCGATCTGAACCTCTACGACCCCATGAGATTAATATGTCGGCGACGACAATCTTATGATGACGACGAGAATGACACTCTGGCGGTTTTGGAGATTCCCTGTCGCACTCCAACGCTGCACACCAATGCCACCGCAGGATCTGGTGTAAGACCGCCAAGACCGACCAGCATCCTCCGAACGCGGATCACGGAGTCTTTACATGCCCTGTTCGCCAATCAGCGTGGCCAGAAAGCACTGAAAATCCCCGCAGCGCCTTGGCGTCTTGGCAACCGATACGGTAAGGGGCCAAGCAGGCCGGTTTAGTTGATGTCAAACATCGCCCCGGGAGAGAAAAAGAAAGAATGGATTCAGCCTTACTGCACTGCTTCTGGAGAGTACCTGGAGGCAATAACTCCATCATGCGCGGCTGCTGGAAATATCCCCTCTATTGCAATAGCCCAACATCTCGTTGTCCACTCGCTTGGCACATTCTGAACGTCATCTATCATCACCCATCCATCCCCAATGCGACGACGACAATAGATGCCAAGGGCTCGGCACCTGGGCGTCTTGGCAGCAGAGCACGCAAAAGCGCCTCGTCGGTCTCTCTCCATCTCTCCATCTCTTCTTTTCTTCTGTTCCGCTGCATGTCGCCCTGCTGTGGCTTCTTGTCCTTCTTTTCTAGGCGGCTTCTTCTTTCCGCTCTCCCAAGACTTTCATCACTTCCTTTCCTCGATTCGCCGTTGCTCCTTCCCATGGCTGTCTTATAAGGTCTCGCTACCTCCGCTCCTCCCCTCCCCCCGTCTCCTCCCCTCGCCCTCTCCATTCTGCTCTCTCCCTCCGCCTGACCGTCGGACTATTGCCCCCCCTTGCACTTGAAGATGCAGTAGGCCTGTCCTTGTCGCTCTCTGTGCGCTGCTGTACAACTGCTTGTGCTCCCTGCGCCAAACTCCCTGAGCGTCTCTTATCCGCCATTATTTTCTTTTTTCCTGCTTATCTCCGAGGACTCGCTTCCTTCCCTTCCTCCCTTCTTTCGTCATGCGGCAGCCGGAAATGTCCCATTCCCCTGCTTATTATCAGCAAAGTGGTCAGCTCGTGACCGCATATCCCCGAGACCCATCGACTTCCGCGGCACATCTACCCCCGGACTCATCGTTAAATCGTCATCAACACCATCATCACGACGACTCTTCCCACCGTCCTCCATCGGGCCTTTCCGCCGTTCGAGACAGCGATACTCGCCCGAATTCGGGGGCCGTTCCATCCCGTCATTCCCGTCATCCCCCCCCAGGCACCCGCCGAGTCTTATCGTCCCGAGTCTGAGCAGTCTGTGGCGGTTCCGGTGACGTCCGTTTCCTCGCCCCATTTCGAGAACGGTTCGATATTGACCTGGGGTTCGAATAGTAGCGGGGCCGCGCGCAAAGAAGAGCGCATTCGTGGTAGTTTGACCGACCATTCATCATACATGTCTGGCGACAATCATCCCCACAGTGTCTCCCGCGTCCAGAAGCGAACTATCCAAGATGATGATCTTCTTGAGGATGACAATCAGGATGCTCTCTTGATGCTGGTAAGGAACCTCGGACCACTTGCTGGTACTGGGTAGATTAGCTAACCTTGGATCTTATCTTTAGTTTCGACTTTCAATCCCCGTTCCCCTCTTCTCCTTCTGCGCTTCCTTCTATACCATCTTCGGCCTCCTCTTCGTCATCCTCGTCTCCCCCCTTCGTCTCTGCTCCTGCATTCCATACCTTCGCTCGAACTCCTTCCGAACACAACTCTGCGACCTATTGGCGCCTCCGCTGCATGTGCACGAACGGTTAGTTTGTTTGCGACAGTCGAACTCCTTCCGTTCATCCTCATCACAATGGATCTATAACGACCCAGATCGATCGTCACCTTCAGACCCTAGCGACGACTACTCGATCGGTGGTTTAATCGCGGTCCTCCTTCTCTCATCGCTTCTATCCATAGCGTTTGTCCTCCTCGTTTGGACTGCGGCATCATTCTGGGTTTTCGCCATGATTCTGGGAAATCCTGATGGCACAGAACGCAAAGATGACGGTCGGGCAGCCGTACTGGGCGTGAGCAGATGGTGGCAGCGATGGTTAGGGAAGGCCAGGAAACTTTCTTCCTAATGACCAGTCTCATTCTAGCTCATGCCCCGTATGCAGCTTAGCTCGTTCGTCTTTTTTTCTTTGTGTTTCATGTTGACCATGATACCAACGCTTTGGATATGTGCAATGACTTGATTTTTTTTTGGCATTTTGAAGATATTTTTATTTTTCGCAACGGAGTCTCTGGTCGGTCAGGTTTGATGGCGTTGGATTATTATCATTATTGACGGTATTTGGGATGGATTTGGTTTTGGCGAGAGCGTTTTTGGCAAGGGAAAGTAATTCTGCTGATCACCAGGGAATCATGGTAGATCTTTGTAATGTACTTTATCACGCGCAGTGTCGATACCCAGGCAGTACCACATTAAGGAAATTTTTTTGTTTATTTTATATTTACATTACCTATTAAAATAAAATAAAATAGACATGGATTAGGTTTAAACTTTAATTTCTGTGGGATGTTTGATTTCTTCAGTCTAAAGATCGAAAATGATATGTGATTTGTCCGATTCTTTGGGTGTTGGAATTAAGTGCGCGTCCATAAGGCATCTACCTCACTTTTCACTAACTCCAAGGTACCGGCACCCTATCATAAGTACATAAAGTACCCTAGGTTACAGGTACTGCCAGTCAACCAAGAATATAATTACAATTGCAAGATTTCATCTATCATGCATGACCAATCTGTATAATATGTAAAAGCAAAAGCGACATGTCAATTCTGAATAACACAAACAGTAGAAGTGATTTTTTTTTTTTTTTAACCCACAAAACCAACGTGAAAAGGGTATATAGATACCAAAATAAACAGAGCCATCAAATCAAGTCAGATCAGATCAGATCATACTCCATATATTCACTCTTTTTTTTAGTGATTGATGACCATAGAGGAATAAATAACTTTTCTTTCTCATAATAGCTCCTTGCGTGTTATGTATGTAAAAATGTGATAGACAAAGGAAAGAACAAACTTCGTTTCATTTCAAGTAAAAAAAGAAAAAGGAAATCTCTCATCGACTTTCAACTTCCATGCTGAACAGGTCGTTGTTTACCTTCTATTCCCACGGAAACTACCCCGGCCTCCTCCTCTGCCTCCTCCTCTGCCTCTGCCTCCTCGGCCGTTGTTCATACCACCTCTCCGAGGCTTCTGAATACCGCCACCAGGTCCGTGGGCTTTAGGTGCACCCAAACCACGACGACCAGAGCTGGGGCCCTTGGCGGCACGGAAGTCCTCCTTGGAGACGACGCCTTCGTCTTCTTCGTCCAGATCCATGCTATCGCCGCCCTTGTTCTTCTGTGACATCTTGATCTTGCCCTTTTGGCCGCGGCGGGCGGCGTCAGGGCCGCTGACGGCGTTGAGGTAGGCGTTGATGCCATCGCCCGGTGTGGCGTTGGCGTCGCCCTCCAGACCACCGGACATGTCGGCGTCTTCGTCGTCACCGCCCAGGAGAAGACGGCCATCGGGTCCGAATTTGGCGTTGCGCTGTTTCCGCGAGCCCGGGCCGGTGTTGAGGAAGCGGACGCTGGGCTTGGTCGTGGAAATGTTGGCCAGGGCGTTGGGGGCCAGCAGATCCAGTGGGTTGTCTTCGGGTGATCCTTCGCGGATGTACTGAGCTGACTGCTTGTTGTTGCCCTTGCCCTTGCCCTTTCTGCCCTTGGCGTGGGTGACACCCTCTTCGTCGACGTCGATCTCGCTGGCGTCATCGTCCGAGTCGTCTGAGAAGTCAGAGTCGTAGACGGCCTTGTCGAAGGCGTTGCCGAAGGACTTGTTGTTGTTGCCCTTGTCAGCTTCTTCCTCGTCATCATCCTCGCCGGCCTCGCCGGCTTCCTTCTTCTTCCGCTTGCTCCTTTCACGCGCTTTACGGATGTTGACCACCAGTTTCCGATCGTTGTCACCGACCAAGCTCTCCAGGAGAGGAGCACCGAATCGTCGGATCAGGCGATCCAGAATTCCCTTGACCTTGCTGCGGAGACGGCCCTTGTGCTCCTTGTTCCATGCCATCAGGTTAGGGACCATGGAGTTGAGACGCGGGCGAAGTTCTTCATCAGAAACCACTACGACGGCGACCTTGACGAATCCTAGAACGGAGCGGACAATTTCGCGGTTGTTGCTTGTCAAGAACAGTTCGACTGTCTGCACCAGATCGGACCGCACTGCAGGCTGAAGCTCGGTGTGGAAGTCAAAGAAGAGTCGGGAGAGCGCAGTAACGGACGCGGCGACCATGTGCGGCGAGCTACCGGCCAGACCAGCTGATACCATGGTGAAGAACTCCTCAATCGTAGCTGGTGCATCTGGTGCATCGTCCGGCATATGGGGTACCAAGGAGTTGCGGATCTTGGTGCCTGGCGGGTTCCGTTCAGAGTCGACGGTTCTCTTGGCGAGGTGAATCAGCAAGTCAAACGAGGCGGTTCGAGCCTTCTCATTGCTTTCCTTGCAGCCAAGGACAACTTCGGAAAGGACGGAAGGAATGAAGTGCAGATCCGAGGTCGGTAGGTACGAGATGAGTTCGGAGATGGCAAGCATGCGGTCCCGACGAGCGGAAGCCGGTGTCTTATCTGCTGTGGAAAGGAAGAGAGTCTGGAGCTCCGCGCTCCGCTCGACAAGCGCAGCACTTCCGGTCTCTGTCGAAGCTAGTCGGGGAATCAACTTGTAGGCCTTCTTGATCAGCTGCTGGTCACCAGTTTGACCATTCAGGATAGCCGCAGCCATGGCAAACAGGTTTGCAAAGCTCGAGCGGGGCAGGTAGATCGACATGGCAATGACAAGGTCAATCAATGTGTGCGAAGTAGGCGGCATCTTGTCACCAGACGATTGCTGGTTACCCTGCTTGGCCTTCTCTTGCTCCGCAACCACAGAGGACTCGAGCATCGAGGTGACACGAGCAAATGTATCATTGAGCTCCTGTAATAAGTTAGTCATGAATACGAGTTAAGACTTGAAGCACAGATCTACTGACCTTCTCGGGTGTAATGCTCAGGTAGGCGTTGATACACTGCAGGATGTAACCTCTGTAGTGGGGCAGAGTCTGGCTGTACACGTTGAACAAAACGGCCAGCAAGTTGCTGGCAAACCCAGCCAGGTGAGCAATGTTCTTTTTGGCCGCGGCCTTGGTGATTCTCCTTTGGAGAATCAAATCATCACCCTCGCTCTCAACCTCCAAAATCGCTTGGTTCGACTCGACCAAGGTCTGCAATCCCCTGCAGACATCAGCCCGCAGCTCGGTTTGCTTGTAGAGAACGTTGGAAAGAAGCTCCGCAAAGCCCTGGTCAAAGGATTCGATAAGATCCAAAGGCAGCTCACAGTAGCCCGGAAGAACGGCCCAAGTTTGCTGAACGAGCGTCTCGAAGATCTTTACTTCCACGCTCTTGTCCGCAGATCCGTAGTCCATGACCTTTTGGAATAGAGCTTCACTCAGAGGCACGAGTTCAGAGCGGAAATGAGCGAGGTTTGTGTTGGTAACGCTGTCACGAAGCACCGGAAGGAACCAGACACGGCCTGGCTGTCCAGCCTTCTGCTCGATGATGTTCAGAGGCAGGATCTTCAGAACCGCCTCGGGGCCCATGGCTTCAACGGCACTTGCGAGAACCGAATCCGCCTCCTTCTTTCCGTGGAAAGATTCGTTACTGCGCAAATCTCCAACAGTCTTGACAATGTCATCCAAATACGGGCTGGACCGCCATTTGAAGCTATCGAACATGGCAGAGCAAACGTTGAACACCTCGGCCCACGCAACCTGGTACTTGACTGAAAGCAAATCGGTGGCAGCCCGGGCCAGCTTCTCGAGGGTCTTTTCATCGTAGATCGACGGCTCGATAATCACACTGCTCGGAACACAATTGGCCAGGAAAGAGATCAGGCACTCGGATGCGGAGACTCGGATGTTGCTCGAGGGAGACACCAGGAAACTAGCAACCAGGTTGAACAAAGCGGGGAGTTTCTCGAAAGTGTCTTCGGGGTTAATCTGAGCGGACACGTCGTATCCGCGGGACAAGACGGCAATCCACGGGGGAAGAAGCTGAGAGTCGTTCTGGGCGGGCTTCAACTCGGAGATCGCATCTAAGAGACGGGGGAGCTTCGACGACGAGAACTCATCGGCCATTCCAGCAAAAATAACCTCGAAAACCTCGAACGCGCCCATGGTGATATACTCGTTGGTGGAGCGGGATGCATTCATGAGCAGTTCGCAAAGCGGCTCGATCTTCTTGCTCGGCCAGCCGCCCGACGCGGTCGCAACCGTCTTGACCAGTTGCAGCGAGTGAATGACGAGAGGGTCGTGGTTATCCCGGCCGTTGGGATCGTGGTGACGGCCTTTCTTCTGCTTGGATGCTGCGGCAATGCTGTCTCCCAGAGTTCGCAGTCCGGTTTCCGCACACATATCGGCGGCTGGGTGATCGAGCGATGGGCTAGGCGGGGGAGACTTGAGAACCTTGACGAGCGATTCCTGAGCCCCCTTACGCACCTTGGGGCGGTGGTCCACGGCCAGACTCAGCAATCCAGCGGTCGCCCGTCGCGGACCAACCTGGGTGTGTGGGAGATTCCAAGCAGCGGCATCCTGGGCGATGAGGAGGGATTCGAGACAGCCAATGGACGGTCGGAGAAGCGGGGCTTCGACTTCAGGCAACGAAAGAGCGGGAGCAAGGCTGGAGAGGATCTGGGCGAATTTTGAGCGAAGAATGGGGTGGGGGACGTAGGCGGTTGTGATGTCGAGAAGGTAGACCACCGAGGTCGCGAGGTCCTTATTGACGATGCCTTGGGAAGCAGAAAGCGACTGTGACAATAGAGCGAGCAGAGCTGCGAAATATGCGGTAGCAGAAAAGTCTGCTCCTTGGTCGCGAAGAGTATCCTCGACTGCGGAGAGCACCACGGCAGTCTATGGTGATAAGAAAGTCAGTCAGTCAATCAATCAACGGGGAATTCGACGGAACGTACATGGTGCTGATTCTGCAGCTTGGGGGATTTGATCTTCTCGAGCTTCTCCGCCAGGGTCGCCATAATGACGGGATCGACCTACCGGCAGTTGAGAAGTCTTCCAGAAATTGTTGGGTGAGGAGAGAGGAGATAGAGAGTGAAGAAGTGGTGGATGCGGAGATTTTTTTTTTCTTTTTACTTTTGGTGGTCCGAACAATTTTTTGGATAACAACAATTCTTGGCGGGCCTATCGATAACAGATCTAGGTACGCTTGATGTAGCATTATTATTCTTGATTTGTTTGTATTCAAAGTGTGAAGAAATTTATTTATTGGATCATGACAAGTCTTCAGGATGGTATAAATATAGGGTCTTTCATTCGTGACATCTTCGAGCAGAAACCGAGAACAAACAAATCATGCCAGTAAAACTCCACGGCCCTCCGAAAACTTCTTGATATAGACATCAGAATCGTCAAAAGGCTTTTTCTTCCTGCTCCAAATCCGTGGATCGAATCCCATCCACAGATCCTACAAGTAGAACTCCCGGGTCATCATCTATCTGTCGTGTTCACTCCAGTAGTGAAACCACTCGGAGACATCTAATACCTTCACAGCTGTCCAAGCTATGATTGTCCGTGTCCTTGTTTTCTCGTGAAATCGTCGTACTGTCAAAGAGCAGCATCTGGCTCTTGCGATCTTCCGAAGGGTATCTAACAATAACCCTGGAGAAGCTTCTTGCAAACAAAATTAAAATATTTTGCTTCCACATCCCAGACGATGCGGATAAGCAATACCGTAAATAGCAATTCCGAGTCGATGGTTAGAATAGGATCTCTCCGCTGTGTTCGGCCTCAAATCCAAGTCCCTGCAACTTGTTGTTGCGTTTCTTATCATTGGCTTTCCGGGCGTCCTCTTCTTTCTTCTTCAATTCAAAGACTTCTTGGGGCGAAGCTTTTTGGACAGTCGTGGGGACATCATCTTCCCTGTCCAGATCCTAGAAAAACGGCGGTATCAGCATACATCACCGAATATAGAGGGAGACACCCGTACAATTTCTCCGAGCAGCAAAACATTTTCACCCCGAACAATGAAGATCCCCCGAGGGATGTCGGCATAAAGATTTCCAACGTAGACTTTTTCGACGGTATCCTGAAGAACAAGGTTGGCTGCATTTGAAAAGCGTTAGACCCATAATACATCGACTCCGCCATGGCGATGCGCAATATCATCCATACCGAATTGATCCCAACTTCTTAACACGCCGACCAATTTCCTCCCATCCCGAAGAACCAGAACGAGTTTCTCTAAGATATTAGCGTTAGCATTCCGCGAAGAGATAATATCGCTTCTCCTTTATACGTTGCTCCACCAAACCCCCGGTTTCCAGACAACTTACTATCTGTCAAATCCAGCAACTGAGCCGCGGTGGTGAACATTTGGGGTGGTAATTGCGGGGGACCCTGCACTACCATCGGCGCAGAGGGGCCCAGCACATTCTGCGCAGGGAACTGTTGCTGCGCATTCCCTTGCGGGGCGGGGTTATCATTGATCGAGAGTCGTTCCATCTTGTGAGGTGTTAACGGTGTGCGATAGGACCGGGGAGGCGGGGAGAGTAGCGGGAGGTTGCGGCGGGAAGAAGGGGAGGAATAGTTTTTCGTGTGGGGATTCAGACGAGAGATGGCGACAATGACGTTGTCATTCTGAGGTGAACAGATTTGAGGATCTTAGGAAGCAATTGACAATCAGGTTTGCTGATTGCAAGATGGAGGATGATGCTGGGGTAGAACGTGTGGTGGGATCAGAGTGAAGGAGGATGCTCTATTGCTATGTTTGTTCTGTTTGTCTTCATATGTAGTCAAGAACATGCCTTCTGAAGTTCTGTAGCACCAAATACTCCATAAGTATTGTAAAGTAATTATAATGGATATTGACAATGTATTGAATATTTAAAATGAGTATTCTCCTGGTTTAAGTTAATCACATTAACTGGCAATTCGTACAGCACCACACCTATGGAGTACTCTACTATTTATTGAAATTTAAGTCTATGCCCAAGCGTACTCTAAATGAAGATAAGTAAAGACAGGAAAGGTGAAGAAAATAAAAAGAATAACCGAAACCAAATCAGAAAAGCAAAAATAATTGGTTTGATATGTGAGAGGCCTAATGAATATTCTGAAAATCATCTTCGACGCGACTCATACACATGGCTCTGAGGTAATTGGAGGCTCCACGAACGCTAGAGGCCCCATTATGGATGGTATTATCACCTACTGCGAGTGTCTGATAGAATTAGTGAATTGGGCCACAAGTGATAAAAGATAGGTGAGCTTTGCAAGCTACCAGAGTTCTGGCCATTGAGCATGTGAATTTGAAGCAGTGCTGATACTATGCAGAGGCTGTATGGGTTTTCTCTGTTAGAGGTGCACTACTGTCTTTGAAGGCGCTGGATGTACCAAGCAGGATAGGGCATATACAGAATAAAGCAGTGTCTACTTCGTAAAATAGGCTGTGGTGCGAACACACCAAACTATTGCAGAGCGTTTTAGCGGCCTAATGATTAATAAATGACTAAGGAGTATAGCTTTATAGGGGGCCTCTATGCCCTTGCTATAAGCAAGGGTATAATCTTAATCAACTGCTTAATTGACGGGAAGTACGCAAATTCTGCACCATGTATTTACTCCGCTACGCTCCGCAAATTAAGCCTCCTATACCATTTCTGGGAGCATTTGGCTAACATATTGGGCCTATGCCGCAACGGTAGCGCGTTCGACTCCAGATCAAAGGTTATCCGTTCCAATTCTCTTTTTGCTCGCGCGGCTTAGGAATGGTTTTATCGTGCAGCCAAACCGGCTTCGGTACCGTTGCCCCTCATGTGGTTCCGGTCACGTGGTGGGATATGTATATCTATGTCTTTTGCTGCACTCCGCCGTTGTAGACGTCGTGTTTGTCATGATTTCAAGTAGTTCCTCGATTGTCATGGCAGTCTTCTTCGTTGTTTCCGAGCCTTGGTATGTCATTCTTTCGACTGTATGTAGGCGAGCACGTTCAGCAACGTCGGGGTATGAAACAGACATAACGATAGTCAAGTAGGTAGCATGCGGGGTCATTATTTTTGGCTGTTGGTGTATAAAATCGCTGAATGATTCTGTATTCAAGGACCTGTTGAAAAAAGATCCAATTACCCCCCGTCAGGCATGTATCATGGATGTAAAGGTGAAGTGTTGGTTGGTAATATGAACATAGAGGATGATCGTATTCTGCCTGTTATCTCAAGGCGTAGGCGGGTTGATAAGGGACTATAATGTAGAGAGAAGCGTCAGTATATTATTCAAAAGACTGCTAGCCAGGATGGCGATGATGAAGGGGTTTATATGAGTTTCACCTAACAAAGAGCCCTTCCAGGTTCTCTGCCTAGATATAGCCAACAAAGAAGCTAGGCTTGCAGATGATAAAGAGAAGGCCTCATAGGTAGGCGTTAAAGGTATAGCGTAGCTCCCTGGGTTGAGGACTGGTAGGATGGTAGTCTCTGTCTATTCGTTCATGGGGTAGATAGATGGAGGTAGAGAAGGGTTAGAAATGGTTATTGCAAAGTGCTACGCAAGTCGACAGTGGAAAATAAGTGAAGGTGGCAGAAGCATTCACTCATTCACTTGGCCAAGGACGGCGACAAGCTGTGCGACTCGCAGTCAGTCTGTCGATCTGTGTACAGTACGCTATTAGTAAAGGATAAAGGATAGTTATATATATAGCAAAGATAGTCGTTATCGCACTTGATACTTTGCTTTGGGGCTTGCATGGTATTGTCATCTATATCTAGACATCTAGCAGAACAATCGATTTCCATAAACTCTCATTCAACACATCAGTCATTATACAAATTGATAAATACAAAGAAATCTATATTCAACTTTTATCCCCAGCAACACACACACAGATAGACAGAGACAGATAAAGCAAAAGAAAGAAAGAAAGAGAGAGAGAGAGAGAAAGAGCTCACAAAACCCCAATCCCCCTCCTCTGCCCCCTCCTTCTCTCCTCCCTGCGCCGACTATACGGCGCGCAAAACGGCTCATCCGACGAACCCACCCTCGCCCTCACCGAGTCCTGCGACCGATGATACCCCGGACTGCCCCTAGCCGGCGACAACTGCAGCACCTTGAACTGGTCCTCGCTGATGATGCGCATCTGGAACAGGAAGCGCATGAGTTCGAAATCGGGCCGGCTTCCCGCCAACGTCTGGCCGTGTTGGTAATGCGCCACGTCGAGATGGTCGAGCATTGCATCCCAGGCTGTGCGGGCGGATGAGTTGGAGGAAGTGGTAAACGGCTTGGGGCAGAGGGGGCAGCGGGCGGTTTTGGGTGGGGCGTGGGTGCGAAAGTGGCTGAGGACGTGCGTCTTCCAGTGCTCTGCGTTGGTGAAGGTTTTGTGACAGTTGAGGAGGTGGAAGAGGCAGGGGTAGTCGTTTGGTTGGAACTGCTGCTGGTGATGGAGTTGGAGTTGGGCGAGTTGGCGTTGTTGGTGGTGAAGGTGGTGGGTGGAGGAGGAGGGGACGATGAGGAGACCGGTACCGTCATCCTCAAGCATGTTCTGGGCTGCAAGGCCAAGTTCGGACGCGATTCTCGTATCCACTGAAGATGTAGATGACGAGGAAGGAGAGTCGCTAGAAAGCGATGGCACGGCCATGATAGAAGCCATGGTTGGGCGTCTTCCTCTCATTCTCATAGTTGTTCGTGGATGGGGAAATGCGATCCTGTTCTATTGCTTTAGCGGGGTTGTTGTCCATGATAACTAACTATATCATACGGAATTCGCCGAGGATAAATGCAAATGAAGTAATCCAATTACCTTAATATTCTAAATCAAGCTAATAAAGCGATTATATGTAATATGTAATAATAAAAATGCCTGCTTTGGGAGGGGTTCTTAGCCATGCATACAGGCATTACGAGTACAATATGTATGCAACTTACACACTCGACACTCGCATTAGACCCTCCTCAAGATGAAATGAATGGTTGATCAGCGTCCATCATATCAGTCTCGGTTCACGTTAACAGATCTGATCATTTAACAGAAAGAAAGAGAAAGAAAAAAAAAAAGATCGAAGAAAATCAGTGTGCCGGGAAAAAGTTCCTAGTCAGGGTAAACAAAAGGCAATAGATAACATCACTGGAGCCACGTTGGGTGCGATGGAGAAAAAGAAAAAAAGAAGGAAAAAGGAAGAGCGCGAAAAAAAAGAGGGGGAATTTGAGGGACATTTCGAACAATGATTTATGCAGGATTAACCCACACCAGAGAAGATCAGAGGATTAAATCTCTCAATTAACCCTCATTTTTACGAGCAACGCTAGCAGCAGCATGTAATCTTTTTGATTTCTTGCATCATGCATCTCTTTTCTCTGGGTGTCTCTATCTTTGGTCTTTATCTCGACTCAGCTCCCATCGTTTACGAGGTCATGCCATGCGGGGTTGCATACGATATCGTATCTCAGATGTCTCAAGTCTAAGGCTTACGCGAGATAAAACCAGTTTAATCATTAAATTCGATTCAAGTGGTATTGGTAACAAGTCTAATGGTATAAACAGGCCAAAGATGAAGTACCAGGGAGATCCAACCCATCAGTCTATAAGCACAGCACAACACAATTTGTACCTAATGAGCTGCTTTTCTCTTTCCTGGAATGCCCTCTATCCTGGCCCGAAGAATGATAATGGAAAAAAGGAAACATGAGTG
The DNA here is from genome assembly GCA_019976455.1 of Aspergillus sp. 'subgen. Cremei'. Taxonomy (NCBI): domain Eukaryota; kingdom Fungi; phylum Ascomycota; class Eurotiomycetes; order Eurotiales; family Aspergillaceae; genus Aspergillus; species Aspergillus sp. 'subgen. Cremei'. The sequence goes on from JAFBMR010000002.1 coordinate 773,051, forward strand.
AGATTATCGGTCATGACCTTGGAGAGGAGAACACAATGAACAAATGCTGAAGAGCGGGTTTCAAATTTAAATGGGTAGAAGAGAAGTGGAAGTGATGAAAAATACAAAAGACACAAGATATCCCATCCATCTATACGGTAGTGACGCCTTGCAAAAGAAATGAATAAATAAAATAAATAAAAAACACCAACCATCCGACACCAATGATGCCCTTTAACAACACTGTAAATGCACAGGAAAAAAGTCTATTCGTTTCGTGGCGCGCATAAAGTTGAAAATTGTGAGATTTTCTTTTTTGGCTTTCTTCTTTTTCTTTCTTGCTTTTGTTTTTTGTAAACAACCATTTGTACACATGGAATGTCTCAAGTGTGTCGACGGTTCAATTAGAATCGCTCGGCCAAATCACCGCCGGCGATGGAATTATTGGTCGACGACGAGACAGAGGTGAACCCGTTGGCGGGATTCAACATGTCCTGGACTGCCACTTTAGGAATCTGAGGCACAGGGAGTTTCCGCTGTGTCCCGTCCGGCCTCGACATGATGTCGGTGATGCTTGGACCAACGTGGCCTTGGCCAGGGCTGTAGTAGCTGGGCCCTTCCGGTTGCGGCTCCATTGGGGCCAAGGCGGGGGTGTGGTGAAGCGACAGATGGCGAATCGACGGCAGATGTAATTCGCTTGTGCCAAGGGGCCTCAAGCGCGGAGAGTGTGCAGGAGTAGCCAGGGGTGTGTGGTCGGGAGTAGGCGAGAGGGAGTCGTGCGAGAAAGTAGGAGAAGAGGGAGCGGTAGAGTTGGGAGAGTTGGGCCTTGAACGCTTGACTCGGTGCTGCGAGTAGGCGTCTTCCTCATCGTGCGAATGCGAACGGCTCATGTTTTGCGAGATGGCATATGCGGAGAGCGACGGGAGACCTCTGCTGCCATGGTGACGCGAATTGAAAACATGGTGACCACGTGGGGTGCCGTTGAAATTGAAGTGCTCGTCGCGCTCTACCTGAGAGGCGGCGGTGGCAAGAAGGTTGATATCCATCCCCGACGAAGCCCGGTCATTATTGCGCGCGTACGGTCCCAGATTCGAACGCATGTGGCTGGCATAGTTGGAGAAGGAGTGGGGAGGAGAGACATCGGGCGAGCCGACCTGCGAGACAGGGGCAGATCGAGTGATGGGTTTGCTGGGAGGGGGCATCATGGAGCTCGTGTTGTTGACCATCGCGTTTTCTTGACCAGCGGCAGCGGCAGCAGCAGCAGCCAGGTGCTGAGCCTTGTTACTCCGCCTCGAGTTGGGGTTGTTGTGAATTCTCGAGTGACGGGTGAGTTCATCGGAGCGACTGAAGCGCTTGGTGCATCCCGGGAACTGGCAAGCATGTGGCTTCTCACCGGTATGGGTACGGATATGCCTAGTCTGGTGCTCCAGACGGTGGAAGGCGCGGTCACAGAGAGGGCACTTGTACGGTCGAGGAAGATCCTGTCGCACCTCTTCGGTCGCGGGGCGAGCACCCTTCATCAGGGGCGGCAGTAAGCTCACGGAGGAGGCCATGGTAGAGTCTGATTGCTGGCCCGTGGGGGTGGAGGGGGCCGAGTTGTTAAGAGCAACCGGGGAGTCTTGTTCAGCGGAATTCTGAGGGTTCAGCAGATTGGAAAAATCCACTGAAGAAGCCGGTGGTGGCATGTGAAGCTCGAGGGTGACTTTTTAAGATGGAAGATCCGAAGGGAGGAACCGAGGTGGTCGCAGGAGCAGGGGTGAGAGCTAAACCGGAGCGTCGATCAACACCGGAAGACCGTCAACCCCAGAGCTTAACCTTGGCAAGGAGAGACAGGATGAAGTCGAAGGAATACCGCAAGGAGCAAACGAAGCCTTGCGATGGAGTAGTAGAAAGTAACGATCAAGCTGTCCCAGGGGTAGGGATATGGAATGGCGATGGATCTTGTGAAAGAGAAAGCCCGGAGATCTACCCGGATTGATAGACAGGTAGTAGTGGTGGTGGTGGAAGAAGGGAAGGAGGAATGGAATGAAGTAGTCGAGGCAAGAAATCTCGAAAGAAAAGAATCTGGAGAATGACGATCTGGGGAGAGACAAGAAATAAAAGAGAGTCGGGAGAAAAAGGGAGGAGAGGGAAGAATGGAGGAATGGAGGGGAAGAAGAAGGGAAATAATAGAGGCCGTTCGGGGGGAGGGGAGGAGTTGGCAGTATCGGAATCGGGAGGTGTAAAAAAAAAAAAAAAAAAAAAGGTGACTGTACTGTAAAGGCGATACAGGAATATTGTATGTGTGGGGAGAAGGGAAAAACGGGGGGGCAAAAAGACAAGACAGTGTAAAAAAAAAAAAAAGAACGTGCTCAGGATAGTTGGACTTGGATCGTCTGGTTGGAGTCTTTGGGGGAGAGATTCAGTGGCAGTGGGGGCACCCTGTTTTTTTTTTTTTTCTATTTTCTTTTTTTTTTTTTACACTCCATACAAAAAAACCAGGTCCTTTGTTGCCTATCTCGGGGTATCTTCCGTCTGGTTCGACCACGCACGGTGTGTAAAAAATTCACTAGACAGAAAAAAAAAAGGAATGTGGGGCAAAGACTAAAGTCGATAGGGATTCCGGAGCAGAGAAAATGGAACTGCAGAAAAAGGGGTGGCGGTAAGCAACACCGGTGCGTGGTGTTAGGCCAAGGGGAATCGCCGGCTATCGCGGGTGATCTGGAGAATAATCCTCGCTAACCGCTACAGAAGATAATAGAGGGGATTACGTGATTTATCGTAAGGCGCAGAAGAAATATATTAAGAAATAAGAATAGACCAGACAAGGCAGACAGAGCCAACAGACATATGATCGAGCTCTAGAACCCCGCATCGACCTGTTCTGGCTATCAGAGTGAACACACGGTCTAATGGAAACAGTCCTGAATGCACAGTGATGATGGCATCTTGATGCTGATGATGCCGCTGAGGATAATATGATGGAATGAGGCCGTCGGGGCCATAACCGGAGGAAGCCAGAAGGAAATGGACAGAAAGTTTTACAAGACCGCCCAGTCCAGACCAGCTGATCGACCAACGACACCAACAACAAGACTGTGATGATGAATGATTCTAAAAGGCCACCCAAGGATGTCAAATGAGTCCATGATGTTAAAAATCCAGTCGTGGAAGTCATACGATGACACCCATCATCAGGCAAGCCCTACTTCGTTTAAAAAAGATGCGGTCTTACAGTCTGGCTGGTCGCGGGCGCAAACGAAAAAGACCCGGGATGACGCCCCAATGCGGGCAGCCAAACTGTGGGGTGGAACAGAACCGCCAGCATTGCATCAGCCTCACTCACACTGCCTTCTCGAGTGAGTCAAGACAGACAGCGCCTTAATTACTCGATTCAGCCAGGCTGAGGTCCGTAAATGATCATTCGTCCCAGTTGGGAAATCTTCGACTTACGACTACCCCCCTTGGGTGACGAAACCACTGCTTCCGCCGCGGTGATAGGCCTAGAGCACAAGGTACCTGGCGCTCTCGAATCGCCGGTGTGACCAGACACGACCACTTGTCCTTGCAGTCATCATCAGACACCATCACCCTGCATTGTTTCATCTATCTTTATTACTCTATACGTTTGATAATTATATGCCCAGCAAGTGCCTTGTGCCGTGGAAGAAACGGAAAGCAGACTCCGCATTCCATCCCCAGATCCACAGTAAAAGAAAAAAGACACATGTGTAAATCCCCAGAGTGATGACTCTACCACCATCGCTTCTCCAAAAAGGCGAATTGTGGAGTTTCCCCGACCCATTGATAAGTTGAATCGCTAGGGAGTATCTTCGGATATTAATTTACGTCTTCATAATCTGCCCAGAAGAGAAAGAAAAGGCGCGCCACCGGGGATAAAGAAAGATACGGACTCGGTAACGCCGTCCGCCAGCCAGCAACGCCACATCTGACTCTCATTTTCTGCCCCATATTTTCAATAGGTAATGATTATGTGATTGTATTTGAATAGTTCCAGTCTATTGACAATATGGCATCATCAGCGTGATGGGAGTACAGGTAATAAATATATAGTATAATGCAAGGGCGGGATTGCGACACTCAGCATTTGGCAATGGATAAACGGAGATCCAGGACATTGGCGAATCTGCACGAAGCCGTCTCAGCCGTTCTAGTGGTCGATCAGAGGGTCTGTACACTGTAATACAATCAGCCATAAAATACCTAGATATACCTAGGTAGCTAAGGTAGAAAGTCTACTAAAAAGAAAGATCATAAGATGAACAAGACTGCGTAATCAGATGTTATCCCCGCAAGTTCCCACCACTGGCTACGGATTGCCTTGGAGATATGATATCGTGTTGGCCCTGCCGCTTGTGATAGGATAGACTCGGCACCCCGGCGATCAGCGGATTCGCATCGTGACCCTTTCTTGGACAGGTCAAGGTCAAGGTCCTCATGATGATACCGTGGATGAGCAACCTATCTAATAAAAATCCCCAAAAAAGGGTGGGCACCTCCCAGCTAATGAGATTCTCTAGATAAGAATATGGGCAAAAGTTCCGAATATATTGCACATTTGCACATGCATCTGATATGATGATGGAGGGCCAATTTCCCCGTGGGCTATCCCCATGGAGAGATAGCAATGCACACTCACCGGGCAGATGATGCCGGTCGATTGCCGAGATGCGGTGTTTCGTACTTTTGCGTATTTTACCTGGTACTGCCCTGTACGTGTATTTTATTTGGTAATTCCACCGGCGCCCCCCGAAGGCTGGAGAAAGTTACATAAAACAGCGAGTTGGCACGCAGGTACCGAGGGCTATATTTGTCGCCCTTTTTTGGCTTGACTACTGAGTCACTGAGAGCAATATTTAATACACTCATTTATTACCCGCATTTTACCGACCTGTCCGTTGTTTGATCTACCACTTGGCTATTGCACGGATCTGGCGGCATCTTGGACTACTGTATCGTATTAGTGATCGCACAAATGTCAATGACTTGAGGGCATTCCGACTACTGTACAAAATATATGCGGTTATGGCTGATTTTCTTCAGACTATTGATGATGATCAGAGTTCAGACTTTCACACTTCACACAGACTCTTCCCCTCTCTTCCTTGATTCATTCTGCAGGCGAAGTCACACTATTGTCTGGACAGGGAGATCTTCCCCGCTGTGATCGCTGGGCAGACAGAAGATCTACATCAGACAGACAGGGTTGGCAAAGTCCAACTCCATCAAGGAATGGAAGAATTTTCACCACCCCGCTTTTTTTTCTTCTTTTCTGTCTGCAAGCTGTGCTGATCAAGGTTTGCTATTATTCATTCTATTATTATTCTATTTGGAGAAGAGATAATGAGCAATTGACTCTATTATCAAATCCTATCTGGTTAGCCTCTGCCTCTGATGTAACACGATGTTGTGCAGGGCCATCCATGACAAGCCATGACTAAGTGGCTGGCTTGTCTTTCCCCACACCACGGGCGTGGGATATTCCCTTACTACACAGTGGATGATAAATCTGATAAATCTCTTCATTGCCAGCTTGCGAGCTTGCGAGATTGTTTCCCTCGGAGAAAGCTGGATGGAGGCTGGAGATGATCACCGTTCCCAAACTTGGGACGCAGAATGGGGTACGTAGTCTATATCTATGATCTTCATTCCTGCCACCCCTCCGGCCAACTGTCTCGTCTTGTTACCCCACACAGCATGGAACACTTCAATCACACCATCTCATGATCCAAAAAAGATGATCTACAATGACAGAAAACGTATGCTTGGATCATTATTTGGTCTGGCTGCGGAGCGCTGTACCGTCTTAGGATAATGCTACTCGGTACAAATCTGCAGATGTATGCTGTACACACCTACATTACATATATGTATAGGCGCACATGACTCCGGGGCAGTGTTCCCGGCGGATCACCGTCGCCTTTTCTTTTTCTTTGCTTTTCTTTTGCTTTCTTGATCTGAGATCGTCATCGTTCGCTGTATACTTCCGACATCGCTGGATTCCTTTATCTGGTATATCAACCTCCGGTTTCGCATATTGTAGTCCGTCAGATCTCGGCGGAATAGACCAACAGATATTTATTGTTGTGTGGGGTATACTATACTCGAGATTGGATAATATCACCATTACGCATGACTCCAGATTTCCCTTCCCCAGACAAGAACTTAGATGTGTCTGGATGAACCTACCCTACCACCCACCCATAACCCGTAGATTAGGAGATAACAAGTCTTGATGTCAACACACACACACACCCCGCATATCAGATATCATCATCACCCGATAGGGCCAAGAGAAACCCCAAAACAAGCCAGACAAGTCACACAACAGGCATCAAGATAAAAAAACAAAAACGCATGGTCCAGCCCCGGGAAACAATTATTATGACGAAGGTTTAAGTCAGTCTGCTGTCAAATTACGTACATACCAGTCAATGACGTTGGAGAGTTTGGCTGCTGTTTGCATCTCATGACATGCTATACTACACTACTCCTTATTCTTATTATGTTATATCGTTTCTAGGCACACTGCAATATGATAATCCTATCCTGTAATCGGTTTCGGCATCTGATATTATCGTCACATTGATTATTCTTGGCACAACTCCATTGTATGCGGGGACCGGAATCCGGGGAAGTTTCGCAAAGGAAAATGGATGCCTATTACCTTATGGATAAGGTAATATTGGAGTAGCATGTAGCATCCAAAAGCATGGATAATAAGAATTTGAATTACCGTCCCCAGCCATACTACCATAGTGATCAACAACTCCGTACAAGAAAGCGCGGGGAAAAAACCACCTGATATTATTCCCCAGTGTAACCGGACAAAAGTCGGGGATTCAAACTGGCGCAACAGCCCATCCGTAAAGACACGCACTCTGGAGTCTCCACAGCCCGCCAAGCCCCAAAGCCAGACGATCAGGCTGTGCTCCACAGCTTCTGGAAATCGCCACATCAGACCAATCAGCGAGGCTGCAGCATATCACACTGATATCAAAGTCGCCGCCCCAGGTTAATGCGGGGCCGCGTTTCCGGAGGTCGGGCGCGATTATCTCAAGGATTTACCGGCTGACAAGCGTGTGATTGGTGGAAACTGGGCCTGGGGAGGGGTGGTTTATCAGCAACGGAAAATTCAGATAGATATACTATTAAAATATTAGATGAAGGGTTATTAGATATGGCGAGCGTAGGCGTGCTGAAATTAATTCGACATTTCCAGCCAGCATCCAGTACGTAGTCGTAAGTCAGGGGCAAATTGAGATCCGTCGGAACTGGCTCCGGTGAGAAATCCCTTCACTCCACTTTCTCTAAAACTGGATTTTTACACGGAGGGGTATTATTTACTCCTGTTATTATTATATTATTATTATTATTATTATGGAGTCATATTTCTCTCAGTTTCTGCAGTTGTCAGTCAACCCGTCTCGAATCCCTGTATACGACATATGCCTCATATGGAGTACATAATAAATTCCTACTACCACCTTCTTATACCAGGGTCTTGGCACTGCCCCCCGCCAGAACATGATGACACGTCGCCCGAAAACAGGGGAGGTTTCATCGCCCCATGGTGATTCTTGAAACTACTACTGTATCTAGTCTTGTCTATTCGCTTCCAGAACCACAGGCCCTTCGCCCCCCTGACTGAGGATTCATGTATGGACTAGGATTATACACTGAAGAATGTACGATGAAGCATTGGTGTTTGTTTTTCCGGTATGTGGAGAGTGGCATGATAACGACGGACCTGGGGGAGAAAATATGGAGAGAGCCAAGAGATCGGCTTGTAAGACGTGAGAAATGTAAGATAGTGATGCTCAAGGACTAAGATATCTGCCGTCTTCTTCCTTCTTAGCAGATTTAGGATTATTTAACTCATACTTTCTCATGCTCTGATACAGACCACCCAATTCATCACGTGCCCCTGCATCATCGACCTTCCTGAATTGTTTCCCTAGCCCTGGGTTAGGTTGGCGTTAGTCTTCAATGCCCTTGTCCATGACGGACCCCATCCATCCCACTATTGATGCACATGCTGTAGATCCCAAGATAAGAGAGCGAAAAAACTTGTCAATCACCTCACTTTCCTGCATATGAAAATAAAACATCCTCCAGAGTACACGCACACTCACACAAAACCTTCAATTCAATAATTCCTTTCTCGTGGGGCAAGTCCAAAAAGAAAAATATTCTTTCACGGAGAATGCCCGCTGATGGCGTCATACCCCAAGATGATATGATTTGCATACGGAGTGACTTAGTCTATGTATCCTATAGAGTGTATCAGTGGTATGTATCAGTGTATGGACAGCTACAGCACGGGAGTCGAAACACGATTCTGAGTGGCGCCCTGGTGTGACTGGATCGACTAGAGGGGAGAATCTCCCGTGCTGGCCTTGACAATTCATTTGTTGTTCCTGTTGGGGATTGCCACTTCATCAGGCACAAGTCTGGGGACAGCGAATCAAGCAGAAAGAAAGAGAGAGAAAAAAGTTCCAGACCAGGAACAACCGGGGATTGTCGCTGGCAGGTTTGGAATCGGATGATTTCGGGAGAATACCGGCGTTTTTCTGTATTGCTTACGGTACGGGCAATACCAGCGGACTGCGGAGAAAAACTCTTAATTTCTTACCTAAAACTGGCTGACAACTACAAAAGGGGTTCTTCGGTGAAGCCTCTCTTTTTGGGGAAGCCTGTTTTTTTTTGGTGGTGAGAACCAGAAAAGCAGGACAAAATCCCTCGGCATCTCCGTCCCGGTTTTCTGTGTCCCGATGCTATCCCGATCCCGTGTGGTCTGAGACCTGTGATAGTGGGGAAGAGGCCAAGGGGGGTGGCTCACGTACGGGGAGTCTCCGGGTTTTGTGCCTGGATTTGAAGATGGGGAGACTTCCTACTTGGGCAATTTCTACTATTGCTTGGTGTATTCTTCTTTTCAGTGCCGAGTTTCCGCGACGCCTATGTCTACATAGTATTCTGTAGTACATCTTATATTAATGACTACAGACTAACAGCATGAGAATCAGGAGATACGGATATCCGAATCGAATGACTGCAGAGCTCCAATGCTGCACGAGTTCTCTAAACGACTCGAAGAGGTCAATGCACTGGATAAGCTAGAGGACAGCAGTTGGCTCGATATGAACCCAAGATCGCTCAAGGCGACATCGAGGCTAAGATAGTAACATCATCAGGTATAACCTCAGATTGCCTGGTATCACGAGTTTATATACTCCATTAGGTAACCACTTATCATCACGGTCACACCCCACGAACATACATAAATTCCAGATCGGTTGCCCCATCAGCCCTGCTGTGATTTCCGATTTCTTCTCGCCTTGACTTTCTTCTTGGAGATGGGAGGGACTAGCGGTGAGCGTGTTCCTGTTCAGAGGACACACCGTATCCCGGAGTCATGGAAGAAGCGAAGAAAGTCTTATCCGAGGTGATCTCGCACTCTCTTTTGGGAGAAGATTTCTTACGTTTTCTAGACTGCTACTAGAGCGATCTGCCAATATCATATTTTGATGTCTTTGACAGTTTGACTTGGAGCAATGAATAGATCAAGTCAAGTTAGACAACCACATCAGACAGTCTTATTCGGGTTCTTATTTCAACCCATTCAATATGAACATCTTTCATCGGATCATCTATCTTCTATTCATATAACATCTCCATCCACTCTATATCCATCTGATCTATCTGACAGCTGACATGCAATCCCGATTAGGGCCAGTAGCCCTCCTCCACTAAGCCTAATCCGAACATAATGTCGCGCCTCGATATTCTGCCGCGTCTCGCCGCCCGCAGACAGCGGAAGCCTTGATTCTTTTTGTCGTCCCTTATCATTCGATTGCCCGTGGAGACTATCCAGCATGCTCTATAACCCCGATTCTATATACAGTCTTGTCTTGGTTCACTCGTCTGGTCGTTGAACGGCCCCCCTCATCTCTTCCCATTCTTCTTTCTCCCCATTGTCTTTCAGAACTTTTCTTCCTCGGTCATGGCTCCCCCGCGCCAGCGGACGACCGCTGTCGTGGACGACTCTCGTTCCGAGGCTTCTAGCGGGACCAGAGAAAAGACGACAACAGGCAAAGGTCGCAAGGCGGCTAATGGCTCGTTGGCTGGAAATTCAGCCTCAAATCGTGAGAACAAGGCTGCGGCCAATGCGACCAGTGTGACCAGTGCCCCCGCTGGTCAGGGTGAACCATCTGAAGATTTACCCAAAGTATGTTCTCGATATGCGGGCAATCCAGCTTAATCCGATTGTTCTTTATCCTATCAGATCACTGATTTGTCTATGACTTTAGATTACCTGGTCCGACATGCCTAATGATCTCCTCCATTCATACCGACACGCCTACCGATTGCCCGCCCCGAGCGCCTTTTCCACCGAATACTCCCACCTCCTCCTATCCAAGGGAATCGGTCTACGATCGCCTACATCTATCGCTGCGCAGCGTGCCCAATTATCTCAACAGAATCAAGAAACGAACGGTTCTCGTCCCTCGTCCGCCGCGAAAAAAACTTCGGCCAGCACCAATGGCGTCAGCGGCAAAGGCTTATCCGGCCCCCATAACCATCGTCGAAAAGCCGCGGGCAGGTCAGCGGAGAAGAATTCCTTGAATCACATCCATGGCCAGGGACGCGTGGGCAAGGATCAACTTGCCATGGCCGTCCGCAGACATTTCAATGACGCCATTATCCCTGAGCAGGAGGCTATCGCTCGGTTTCTATACAAGGTTCGTGAAGAAGGAAGAGGAAGGCAATTCCGACTGAGGTTTCAACCTTAGCCTCGGCCTCTTCTTTTTCTTTCTATACATTGATCTATATATCCTCGGGTTTTTCGGTTTTCGGTCTAGAGATATCCGACAGTCTTTCAACTCTCCGCTTTCGGGGGGTTTCAATTGGCGTTTTTTTCAGGTTTAGTGACTGGCTCCCTTTTCCCCGACAAACTCATCAACCCCTTTGTCATGATACCCATTGGCGTTTTTCCTTTTCTTTCTTTCTTTCTTTCTTTTTTCTTTTTTCTTTTTTTCTTTTTTCTTTTTCTTTTCTTTTTTTTTTTTTTGTTTTGCTTAATATAGACCGCTGTCGGGCTCTTTTTTGCTCATATCGATTTGCTCTCTTTTAGTTTTATATGCGCTGTACATTGATTGCGGGATTCGGGAATTGTACTTTTAATCTCTTTGTTTGGGGATTGTCCGATGTATAAATATATATCAACTTGGGTTGGATTATGCCACTGATTATTAGAAATAGACTGCGTGGCTTGCTTTGGAACAAAATGCATGCATGCATCCTGTTTGGAGTATCTATACGCAAACCATTGAATCTGTCGTTCATTAACATATTATAGTATCCCTGACATGAAGCAAGGAGCTTGCTTATCAGTCCACTTAATGATGATCTAAAGTGATTGTATGATTGTACATATATTTGAGTCATGCTAACTTATCACACATACTCGCATTACAACGGCATCAAAAAACACGGCTCAAGACTGACTGACTCAAACCATAACCAGCTAGACAAGAGAACATAAAAAAAGAAGATAAAACGTAGATAGATAAAAAGATAAGTCATGAAAAAAACGCCTGAAGTGCACAGAAAACCAACTGATATTCCCCGTAAGTCTATATATCATACTTTAGAACTTTGCCTCTCTCGCATAGGGTCAAGTTGTATGATTTATTTCCAGGCGTTCAGACCAGCCCAGGGATCAGCTGAGGAAGACTGCGACTGGGCTTTGTGGTGTTGGCTGCTTCCGTATGGTCGACTTTGGGCGTAGCCTCCTGGGCCGGAGGGGAAGGGACCCGTTGACGTGGGGTATGTCGTCTGCTGCGGTCGTGGTGGCGGCGGAGGCGGGACGTAGCCTTGTGGCATGTACTGGGAGGAGCCTGCTGGTGGGGTAGGAGCTGGGTAGCCTGGGTAAGGTGCGGGGGTACCGGTCCCGCTGTACGGGGCGTGGGTCGACGAGAAGAATTGCTGGTTTGGCGGAGGGGAAACGGGTGTCTGGAATGGATATGCCATTGGGTTGTAGCCTTCTGATAGAGGTGCGGCGGCGCCTTGTTGAAATGTCTGACCGTAGGGTACACTACCGGTGCCAGGTATGTACTGTCCATAAGGTGCTGGAGAATGAGAGAGAGGAGCACCGTGTTGCGGTTGCTGTTGTTGTGGTCCAGGAGCAGGTGGGTAATGCGGTGACATCTTTGGAGATGCCATGGCGGCTGCGCTTGGGTATCCAGCGATCTGGACCGGAGGTGGAGGTGATTTGGCCTTGGACCCGGCGGCCGACGACGACGAAGATGGGGTAGGTGATGGCTTCGGTTCGGTGGACAGACGCTCCATCAACTGCCTCAACTTCTCTCGTTCCCGGTCTTCCTGATCCGATGACCCGTTGGCTCTCTCGCGTTCAATTTGGCCTAGGAGTTGCGCTCCCTCGGATCTTCGGTTGTTGATGAAGGTCTCGACATTCTTTTTCAAGCTGTCCACGGTCTCAACCATCTCAGTGTAAAAGGTCTGCGCTTGCTCAATTCCGGAGAGTAGACCGTTGAATGAATCGTAGACTCTCTTATACCGGGCCATTACGGTATTCCGCTGACGGGTGATGGTTTCATATTTTGACTGTTCGGATCGAACTCGCTTGTCCTGTAGCAAGTCGCCATATATTTTCGTGAGTTCCTTCATCAAAGAAGCTTGCTTGTGGTTTGCCTGAAGTAGCCGGTTCTGATGTGGCCGGAATTTCTCCAGCTCGGCTTCAAAGAGTTGGCTTTCCTGGCCGGTAATTGACTTTTTGTTCAAGATGAGCACGTTCGAGATATCGTCGTTATGAACCTGCGATAGTTTAAGCGCCAAATTCCAAATGGCATGGGGTTTCCAGAAAGCCTACCTTGTCCTTAAGATCCTTCAAGACCTGAGAACGTTCTCGTTTGACCAAATTGAGCTTCTTCAGGATGGACTCGACTCTGGCGATTTGATCCGCCACCGAGATGCTACCTTCATCATACACATCATCCAGCAAACTTCCCTCCGGTGTTGAGGCATATGGGCTGCCCATTCCGTTCTTTCCTTTGCTATTCTTCGAACCGGCTTTGATCATAGCCCGCTGGAAGAGGACATCGGCTTCATCTGTTTCTCCAGCAGATCGCATCTCATCAAAGTCTCCCTCGTATTGCCGCAAAGTAGATAAAAGTTGAGAATCACTGGCGCTCGCTTCATTGACTGTGTCTCGGTATGATCGAACATCTCCACGCAAGGTGGTATTCAATCGAGCACTGGGCTGCTGACTCCAGTCAGCTCCATACTTGGAGCGCATCTTTTCGCATACGCTTTCCTCCAGATCTAGTTGTTTGGAACATTGGTCAAGCTGTGTTGTCACTTCCAACTTGCGATCTTGCAGGTTATCAAATGCTTTGACAAACGGCTGATGACCTGCAAGTTCTTGGCACCATTGCCGGAATTCGTCGTCGACCGTCATCTCCTGGTCCATTCCACCCTTGAGAATATTCAGACTACCAGGGAGCTTGAGATAGTCCAGACTAGCCGCCATCTCGCCGTTTGCTGTTTCAACCTTCTCGGTTTCTGCTCGAATTAACTTGGCCTTTTCTTCATCGTAGAGACTTGCCGTCTCAGTGACGGACATGGGCACAAGCTTCTGGAAGATATCTGGCCCAATAATACGTTGGATATCTTGGCCTTGGTAGAGCTCGCTGACAGGGATCGCTTTCGCTGCCGGAAACTTTGCTACGGCGGATAAGCCAGCCTCATTCGGGACGGGGTGATGGTATATAAAGTCATTATCCTTGACGAGTGTCGCAGTTGTAGCCTGGACATTCGCAAGGTGGAACTTGATAAGATCCATAAGATTGGACCCGGACTCGCTGCTCAGATTCGAGTTGACAGGAACCGATGAGGGGAATGATTTGGCCCACGAGAGTGCGGCCAAGGAATGCTTCTCAGCGAGTTGGAGTCTGGCAATAGCCACCCCGTGCGATCCGCTCTCACTGTCCGCCAGGGCTTGGTAATAAGAAGCCACCGACGTTAAATGCGCCGCTTTTGCCTGAACGACAATCAACCACACCTTCTCAAAGACACCCTTGGAGTACTCCTGTATCCCTTCGACCGCCTGCGTGAAAAGATAAGCCGATTGACTCGCTATCTTTGCAAGCAACCCAGGTTTCTTCTGATCGGCCACCTGTTTCTCCAGAAAAACCTCTTGTGCCTGAGCGAGAGTTATATTAATCAAGGCCTTGACAGTTTCCCGGTTCAGGTCGGTCGACGGAGCGTGTAGGAAGTTCTCATTGATGTAGGTAAACATCCCGGCGGATGCTTGGAAGGAGTGATAGGCGGTTTTGAGACCGGAGTCTTCAGCGCGGTTCTGGTCGGCAGCATGGCACGAGAGGACGGCGGAGATGTTGAAGATGATGGATGCCTTTTCGTAGGCTAGAGAGTATTGGGAAGTCGGTTTGTGGGTGAAGGCGTCATACCTATGATCGAGAAGAATTAGAAAGACACATATAAGCCAAACACAGAGTAAGCTTACCAAGTAAAAGAAATCTTAATGTGATTCTCATCAACAGGGAACCTCAGATCCAAGAGCTCCAGCTGTCCATAGTATCGATAGAGCAGATCGCGCCCTGTCGCACTGTCCTTCCCAGCGCCTCTCATATCCTGGCGCAACCGGTGAAGAGTCGAGCACTCTTGGCCATATCGTTCTGGGTCCTCCCCATAGCTCTGTCTGATGTAGTCCTTAAGAGGCCGGACCCAATCGATTTCGTTGGTCTGCTTGAGCGGACACGAGAGCATCGGCGACTGAACCATTTTGATGGTCGTCAGGAGCAAGAAGCTCCCATTCAAGCAACAAGGAAAGACGGTAGAGCTAGTCGAAGAAGCCCCTGGAATCGAATCGCTCTCGTGGTTCTGGGCGGTGGAAGAGGGGAAGATTATCGGCGGCGGGCTTTGTGGGGTAACGAAGGGAGGCGGAAGGTTGGGTACGTAACTGCTGAGAGAGGTGTTAGTGAGATGATGGAGGGGGCTGGGAACCGCAATATACCAGCAGATGATTCAATATAGAGCGTGGAAGACAGCGATCTGTAGAGAAGAAGAAAACTGACAGAGTTATTCCTGCCTGCTCCACGATCAGCGGTGTGGTTGCTGCCTCGAAGATGATTGATGACGATGGGCGCGACTAGACGGCATGGATGTTCGAACAGCCGCCGCCGCGCTTGGGGAACGCCCAATCATGCAGCAGAAGCTGTACAGGAGATCGGCCTGATCGAACTCTTCAGAAAGACTAAAAGGAAAAGTAGAGATGGCTTCGTGGAGTGCTAATCTAATGGTACAGTACATACAATACAATCCCTCACACACTTTCTCTCCACAGATCAGGGTACAACAACCGTCCAGAAGCGGTCGGAATGGATAGTTAAGGTACATTGAAACATCCCAGCATTCAGAATGTAGATAAAAACAAACCCCCAGATCTCGCCGACGCTATGATATGTGTGTCAAGTAAATACAACCCGAGAAAGCCCAAACATATAATATGGTATTCAAAAAGGCACATGTCGCCATTATTAGGTCGAGCCCGAGGACTTCTTCTCGCTCTTCTCGTCATTGTTCTTGTTGGAATCACTTGATCCCTTCGTGCTCTGGTCGGTACCGGATTCTTTCTCGGCGTCGGCGTTTTTGCTGTTCATGAGTTTGTGCCATGCGGACTTAAGGAATCCTTCGTCTTTGGAGTCACTGGATCCGGAGCTGGATTCAGAGGCCGAGTTGGGGCTTAATTGAGTGTTAGTATTTAGAGAAAATGAATATGATAGCAGCGTATGTTCGACTTACCCGTCTTTACCAACGTCCATGATCCGCCGGGCAGTCTTGTCGTTCATCTCATCAGCAAGAACTTCGAGAATGGTTCGCTGGTTGCTCGTCAGGTATTTCGGCATGGCAACTTTGAATTCGACCTTCAGGTCACCAGTAGGACTGAACCTGGCCCTGCCGCCGCCGAGTTTCTTCATTCCCATTCCAGACAGTGTGATTTTGTCGCCAGTACCCGTACCGGTGGCAACCTTGACCTTGACCTCGCCGTCCAGAGTTGGTATCGTCATCTCACCACCAAGAATTGCCGTAGTAAGAGGAATGGAAGCCGTGTAGAGAATATCGGATCCAGAGCGGCTAAATCGTTGGTCGGGCGCGACTCGGATGGAGACGTACAAGTCACCTCGTTGAGTACGAGAACCGGGGGGTGCGTTTGCTCCTGTGGGAGGTGCATCTCCCTCGCTGGCAACTCTCAATCTCATGCCATCCTCCACACCACCGGGGATATCAACCTGGATCGTTTTACGGTCCCGAACCACTCCGTTGCCGTTGCACGATCCACACTCGGATCCCCGAGGAACGCTGAGTCCTGCCCCACCACAGGCATCGCAAGTAGCTGCCAACTGGAAGCCTCCCTGCATCATGTGCACACGGGTTCCAGTACCGTTACACTGTCGACATTGGGTACGCTTAGCACCCTTCTTCAACCCGTCACCCTTACAGGTGCCGCACTCAGTCAATGGATTGATGACAATATCTTGCGATGTACCCTTTGCGGCCTCCATGAAGGAGATGTTGGTTTGGACCTCAATATCCTCACCAACCAGCACCTCCTGGAACGGGCTGCGTCTGCCCCGGCCAGCACGACGAGCGCCACCTGTGAAAGCACCGAACAGATCCTCGAAATTGATATCCTGCGAAAAGCCGCCTCCAAAGGGTCCACCACCAAAGCCACCGCCAAATCCGCCAAAACCTCCTCCGCCGAAACCTCCTGCGCCGGCGAACGGATTCCCACCCGCAGCGCTGGGGTCGAAGCCACCGTTCTGGTCAAATGCAGCGCCACCGAATTTATCGAATTGCGCTCTCTTATTGGCGTCCGAGAGCAATTCATAAGCCGTTTGAGCCTCCGCGAACTTTTCTTTAGCGTTTGGTTCCTTGTTTGTATCCGGGTGGTATTTCTTTGCCATTCCATAGTATGCCTTCTTGATGTCTGACGCGGAAGCACCCTTATCTACTCCAAGTGTCTTATAAGGGTCGGCAATGGCGGTGAGAGGGGCGGTTGTATGGAAGCCCTATAGATGAAAAGAGATCAATGGCCGTCCGGATACAACAGTACATTCTGTATACACAGACAATAACCTACCCTCGACGACTGAAACACGGTATATTTTCTGCTAGAAGAGCCATCACGCAGACACCTCGAGGCAGAAGAGCCTGTGGAGACATGATAACCCCGGGTCTGGGTAGATGATCGAATACTGGTCGCCGGGCTCTGGCTTGAGCATTGTCGCGAAGTCCGCAGCAGACGAGCGGGGATAGCCGCGGCTTTGGGCATAGCGGCGGTAGATGGATTCATCATGGGAAACAAAGGTGCATTGAAAGAATGACTTGGTGAGAACGAAGGAAAAAAAGGTGATTAGCAACCACCGGCGCTAGCTGAAATGGAATAAGGCGGTCGGGCAAACGAGACTATCCAGGATTTGCCGACTCCTGATGAGAGACTCAGAGAAGCTTCGAGTCTTTCTTTCGGCTTGAAAAAAGTTTCCCGACCGGAGAAATGTTGCGCCGGGCGGTGATGATGAAAGCGCCTGCTTCGGTAAGCAGTCACTCTACCACCAGCTTCTCTGGCACCACTCCACCACCTGGGACCTTCCAACCCTCTGCATCTCCTCCTTTTTCGTCTCTTGTCTAGCTTCATCTTCATCTACAGCTCGTCAAGGGTCTACATTTCGTTTTATTTCTTTTTCAATCCCTCCTAATCCCTCCCATCCTCTCCCTTTTTCTCTCCCTCAAAGCATCGTCTACACAGTAGCATGCTCCGCGGCCAGACCCTCCCCTGGAGAGCCGCGCTCCACCAAACACCGCGTCCTCTAATCGTTCGACCTTTCCTTGCTTCTCCTAGATGCAATGCCAATTTCCGATCAGCCTTAAGGTTTACGCGCCTCTCCCGTCCTCTTCCGTCCTCTCCCCGCACATTTTCCTCAAGCTCTATCCGACGGAAAGAAAAGCCTCCACCGGGGGAGGACAAAGAGGATTCGCCACAAAAGGAGCAGAAAGATGCCAACGAAG
Organism: Aspergillus sp. 'subgen. Cremei'; assembly: GCA_019976455.1. NCBI lineage: Eukaryota > Fungi > Ascomycota > Eurotiomycetes > Eurotiales > Aspergillaceae > Aspergillus > Aspergillus sp. 'subgen. Cremei'. Next base: position 791,138 of record JAFBMR010000002.1, read on the forward strand.
AGAAAGATGTTGACCGTAGCTCCGAATCTCGACGGAAACCCACCGATTCTTCGGGCAAGCATGGATCGTCATTAGAACCGGGAGCTCCGACATCGGGCTCCGCACGGCGGAAGGACAAGTCCACTGGGGACAAGGAGCAGCGTGGACTGGAAGAAGACTCCAAGAAGGACAATAATGCGGTTGAAGGAAAAGGCAATTCATCCGATCCCTCACCGATTCCACCCAGCGGCAGTTCGTCGGACTCCAAACCTAGCGGTGCTAACAACGGTGGAAATGAAGACGGTGGCAAGAAAGGCAAGAAGGGCTCTAACGAGAAGGCTTTGCAGAAGCCTTCGGTCCCCGAGGTGTATCCTCAAGTGATGGCGATTCCAATTGCCAAGCGTCCCCTGTTCCCTGGATTCTACAAAGCAATTACTATTCGGGACCCCAATGTGGCCGTGGCCATCCAGGATATGATGAAGCGAGGACAGCCATACGTGGGTGCTTTCTTGTTTAAGGATGAGAACGCTGATGGCGACGTGATCGAGAATCTGGATGACGTGTATGATGTTGGTGTCTTTGCCCAGATCACGGCTGCGTACCCACTCCGTGGAGAATCCAGCGGTGTGACCGCTGTGCTCTACCCTCACCGTCGCATCAAGGTTTCTTCGCTACTACCGCCCAGTGACCAGGCCAAGGCTATTGCGGCTACCACAGAGGATAAGGCCGCGGAAAAACGGGGTGATGTTGTTGCTAGCTTTGAAGAAGGCGCCGCCGAACCTGCGCCCAAAGATCACTACGAGCCGACCTCCTTCTTGCGAAAATACCCAGTCAGTCTGGTCAATGTGGAAAACCTGGTGGAAGAAGCACATGACAAGAAGAGTGCTATCATCCGTGCAGTGACAAGTGAGATTGTCAACGTGTGCAAAGAGATTGCTTCTCTCAACCCATTGTTCCGTGATCAGATTTCTGCCTTTTACACAGACCAATTTCCCGGAAACCTAAGTGATGAGCCTGCCAAGTTGGCCGATTTCGCCGCAGCTGTGTCCGCGGGAGAGCTGCACGAGATGCAAGAAGTCCTCGAGATGATGAATATCGAAGAGCGACTTCCTAAGGCGCTTGTGGTCTTGAAAAAGGAGTTGATGAACGCGCAACTGCAGTCGAAGATCTCCAAGGATGTGGAGGCTAAGATTCAGAAGCGCCAACGCGAGTACTGGTTGATGGAGCAGATGAAAGGCATCAAGAGAGAATTGGGCATTGAATCCGATGGAAAGGACAAGCTTGTCGAGAAGTTCAAAGAAAAGGCAGAGAAGCTTGCCATGCCAGAAGCAGTAAAGAAGGTGTTTGACGAGGAGATCAACAAGCTGGCTCACCTGGAACCGGCTGCGTCCGAATTTAACGTGACCCGCAACTACCTTGACTGGTTGACTCAGATTCCCTGGGGTCAGAAGAGTGTGGAGAATTTTGGAATCAAGAATGCGATGACAGTTCTGGATGAGGATCACTACGGCCTCAAGGATGTCAAGGACCGTATTCTTGAGTTCATCGCTGTTGGAAAGCTCCGTGGAACAGTGGAAGGAAAGATTCTCTGCCTTGTGGGCCCACCGGGTGTCGGAAAGACCAGTATCGGAAAGTCGATCGCTCGTGCACTAAACAGACAGTACTACCGATTCTCTGTTGGTGGGTTGACTGATGTGGCCGAGATTAAGGGACACCGAAGGACCTACGTCGGTGCTCTTCCTGGCCGTATCATTCAAGCTCTCAAGAAGTGCCAAACCGAAAACCCTCTCATCCTGATCGATGAGGTAGACAAGATTGGACGTGGACACCAGGGCGATCCGTCTTCCGCTTTGCTCGAACTCCTCGACCCGGAGCAGAATTCGTCATTCTTAGACCACTATATGGATGTTCCGGTGGATCTATCCAAGGTTCTCTTTGTCTGCACTGCCAACATCACGGACACCATTCCTCGACCACTTTTGGATCGTATGGAACTCATTGAGCTTTCGGGTTACGTTGCAGATGAGAAGAAGGCCATCGCGGATCGATACTTGGCTCCCGCTGCAAGAGAGCTGACTGGTCTCAAGGACGTCGATGTTACTCTTAAGGAGGATGCCATCGAAGAGCTCATCAAATCATACTGTCGTGAGAGCGGTGTCCGCAACCTGAAGAAGCAAATCGAAAAGGTCTATCGAAAGGCCGCTTTCAAGATTGTTCAGGACTTGGGAGAGGATGTCTTTGCGGAAGAAGATGCCATTACCGATGAAGGAAAGGCTGCGCAGGAGTCGTCGAAGAAGGACGAGACCTCTGATCCGAATGACCCCCCCTGCTGACCCAGAGAAATCGACCACGGAAACTCCCCGACTTGCTCTTAAGGTACCCGATAGCGTGCACCTCAGCATCGGCAAAGACAGCCTCACAGACTATGTTGGGCCACCAGTTTTCACGGCCGATCGCCTGTACGACACTTTCCCCCTGGTGTGACGATGGGACTTGCATGGACCAGTATGGGAGGCGCCGCTCTTTACGTTGAATCTATTTTGGAGAATGCCCTGACACCTGAGTCGCGACCGGGTATCGACATCACTGGTAACTTGCAGAATGTCATGAAGGAATCTACTCACATTGCCTATTCATTCTCCAAGTCGGTGATGGCTAAGAAATTCCCGGAAAACAAATTCTTTGAAAAGGCCAAGCTGCACATGCATTGCCCTGAGGGTGCTGTGCCCAAAGATGGTATGTTCCATGATCACCGCGCTGTCCCCCCTCCTTTTCATTTAGTGTGTTCTAACGTGGCTAGGTCCATCTGCTGGTATCACCATGGCGACATCTCTGTTGTCCTTGGCTTTGGACCACCCTCTCGACCCAACCATTGCCATGACAGGAGAACTGACCGTGACTGGCAAGGTGTTGCGCATTGGAGGGTTGCGGGAGAAGACAGTTGCGGCGCGCCGTGCGGGAGCGAAGAAGATTATCTTCCCCGCGGATAACATGTCCGACTGGCTTGAGCTGCCTGAGGTGAGTTTCATCCCATATTTTATCTGCTTTCTGCGAGTCAATTGTCTAATAAATTGGTACAGAACATCAAGCAAGGCATTGAAGGCCATGCGGCCGGCTGGTACTCGGAGGTCTTTGACATTCTTTTTGCCAACCTGGACCGAGACGCCGCCAACAAGGTGTGGTCGAAGGCGCTGGCGGACACATCGTCCAAGAAGAAACTCAAGGAGAGCCACGAAGACGACGATGATTGAATGTACCGCTCGTGGTTTATGACAAGCTAACATTTTTATTTATTTTTATCTCCTTTTTCATTTTGGTATATACTTTGACACTCTTGTTATGGCCCTGTGTATTTTTGATATCTTGTGTTTTGGTCACGTCTGTCGGTCTATTTGTATGTACACGGCGTTTCATTGCGGAATGCATGGCCCGGAGTTCTGTGTGTTTTTCTTTCTTTTCTTTTTATTCGAGGATTTTGTCTAGAGAACTACCCAAGGTGGGACTTGAGAGCTTATGCTTCCAGGCTGTGGATGTCTTATCATCCTCCGAGCCTCCCTGTCGAAGTGGGCAGGCTGCATGAAAAGGCTGGCAGGGACAACTGGACAACGGATGAGCGATAAGAACGGAAGACAAGGGGGGAAAGGAAAGACAACAGAACCAAACTCCACTCTCAGATTTTATTTCAAAAAAGGGGAGAATCGAAGAAGTGTGTGTCCAGTTCGCTGGCCGTGTATAATGATTGATGGTTGAACAGATAGAGGAGACCCATGGATAATACCTTTGCTATTGCGACATGTATGTATATATGAGGTCTTGGAATATGTAATTTGTCCGCCTGGTATTATTGTGTTGAATGAAACCGTTAAGTCTTTACTATGTAAAAGATGAAGGAGATATTCGGCGATTGTATGCGCTGTCTTTGGCTGGAGTGGCCGTGAATAGTTACGCCCGGTCGAGCCTCACGATGCAGAAGCAGCAGCCAATGTAATATGTAGGTGACTGGAAAGGAGGAGACACGCAGAGCAAACACCTCCGTTATTCTCCGCAAGTCACGGTCCGATCAGCAACGATTGCAACGAGGGGTTCAGTAAGATCCCAGTATATGTATTTAATAATACAGAATGATGCTGAAGTGCAGCGAGGGAAAAAAAAAAAAAAAAAAAAAGCCTCCAGTAAAGCCTAGCAAAGTGTCAAACGGAACCAGAAAACGGACTCGATCAACGAAATCTGATTGGAGGAATGGGAATATTCTGGTCGATGGATGGAAGCATCACTTTGAAATGGAGGGGGAGACTAAAAGCTGCAGTTCTTTGCTTTTGGATAGTATTATTGCGTTTCGACCGGTAGGGATGGCACAGATGTTACTGTAGCTAGATTATGGAGTACATGAAGGCGTGGCTCTATTTTATGATGTAGTATTCATGATAGAATGGAGCGGTTAGAGCGATACGCTCGGGTATTCTTCTTCATCGTCATTTCTGATGATTTTGTGGTGATGATGGAGAGGAAGAGATGGATGGAGGAGACTGGATGGAGCCAACGCATGGAGGACACTAACGCATGCCAGATTGTTGGAGAGCTGAAGTTATTTTATCTTCCTTTTTCTCCATCTAGTCCATCTAGTCCGTCTAGTTCCGTATATATTAATATAAATATTACTTAGTGACTCTCGACCCAACCGGCAGGGCGAACAGGAACCGGGCTTCGAGAAGGATTTGGGCTGTGCATTTGCAGTAGTGGATCGGAAGATGGAGTTGATGAAGTGACAGTTGATATCTCGACTGTATACAGTACAGTATACTAGTAAGTATTGAATAGTATTGAATAGTATCAAGTGATCATAAATCAGACCGATTCTATACCACACTGACACTGACAGACTCCATCGACTCCATCGTGATTCTGTCTTCTCATGGTGACCACGAATGCAATATGCGCGGTTTGTTGTACTGTCGATAGTGAGTGTTGTTAATTGGAGTCAGTCACCCCCCCATTATATCATCATAGCATGTAGATCCTCAACCAGCTGTAAGATGAGATGAAGCAGGTTGAAGCTCTCCGCCTCTTTGAATGATGTCTTTGACCATCGCAGTTTATCAAGTCCAACAACAAAAAGGCGGATGTGAAACTGTTTATGAGGGAGGCTGTTGTGGTGATGGACCCGAGTCTGTGGCATCAGGCACTGTCAGGCCGCTGTGCATTTTGATTTGCTCCACTAGAGAGAAAGAAATTAGAGAAAAATAACCAGAAAATATGGTGTTTTATTGCTTGCGTTTGGCATTAATTATGGCTCATTTGGTGAATGTTTAATTGATATCATTTATTATTTATTTATTTTATATTTATTATTTTGGCGTAGTTTTGTGCGTTTGGTCCTCCTGTCTCTGACTCCAATTCTCTCTTACACGTGAATCTTTTTTATTTGCATTCATTCTTCCTATTGGACTCCATCAAACAGTCTCTTCTTCTGTCCTTTTGGGCGGTGAAAAAATCCCTGAATGTGAGGTTGTTTGAAGAACTGGATATTAATTGAGTGAGTAGCCTTGCAGCTCACACCTCCTCCTATCTTCACCACCTCTTACTTTCTCTTCTATCCCATTCCCTCCAAGGCATCCCTGGTTGCCTGTCTAGGTATCTTTTTCTGTTTCATCTCTGACTCAGCCCTCAATCCTTAGAGTTAGTAGTGTTAGATACCCGACGCTGTGTGTTCGAAACGATTTTCTCTCTTGACAACAAATCCGATCTTCACCGACTCCTCCCCTCCCCCTTGTCTTTCTGAAGAAAAAAAAAAATTTCCCATCTGGTCAAAACAAGAAAGAATCAAGAAAAAATAGACACCAGAAAATAGTTAGAAACCTCAAAGTGACTGATTTCAATTTCTTATGGACATCGGGATTGTGTCCGGCCAGCGGGGTGTCCAAGTCGTTTCTTACACGACCGACGACGAGCGATAGACACAGTGTCGTGCCGTATGGCCATCTCCATTGCCGACAGTTCCTGTAGCCCAACGAGGCCCTTGGACCTGCTTCCTGAGCAGCCGCAAAAGCTCCCTCCTCGCAAGCAGAGCATGTGGCAGCGATTGGGACTTCGTCGATTGCTGGGTCGTGATGATCGAGATTCTGCTTCCCAGTCGCCTGCCTCCTCCGGGACCTCTTCTCCCAGCCACCAGCGACAGCACCACCACAGTCACAGCCATACCAACAACAGCAGCTCCTTCAGCGCCAGCAAATTCCACGATCACCTCTCCCGCAAACTGTCCAAGCGAGTCGGCGTCGCCCTACCTCGTTCCACCACCTTTAAACGCCAGGACTCGGAACGTCGAGATCGTCTGGCTCCCTCCAACCCAGAGCCCCGTCGTGCCCAATCCGCCGACCGTCGCCGCCCGCTGAGCGCCCAGAGAACCAGATCTCCACAGCCCGCCGTGGGCCCCAGGTTATCCGCTCCCGAGGTTCAGTGGTGCGAGGAGGAGGCTGCTGAGACCACGGTTGACGAACCGCCCGAGACGAATGATGACAGCGATCTCCGATCGGAATGGAACCCTGGCCCTGACGTGACGGATGCTCCCGAAGAGCAACCAGCGGACGAGATGATCGAGATGGAGCTGGACAAACGATGGATTCTCAATCTGAGCATGCACTTCCGCGACCGATCCGAGCGGGAGAAATTTTTCGTCACCTACGCCGAAGCCCCCAATCGCTGGCGCAGAGTCACCATTTCGTGCGATTACCGCAACGCCACCCCGGATTCGCTCGAGCAGGACTTGAAGGAATTGCGCTACCAGCGGGATAAGTGCTCTCGTATCTACGAATCCATCCGGGAATCCCTCCTCGATATCCAATTCTACGACACCGTCACCAATCTCAAGCTCGAGACCCGCGATGGCCGCCTGCATGTCCATGTGACCGAAGACGTGAACGAAATCATTCCCTATCCTCCTGTTTCCTGCGTGGGCCATTTGCCCAACGCTCGCCTTGTCCCCGAGAACCGCCTGCATTTCGATGCGCACTTGTCTGGGTTCGTCTACAATGTGCGACTGGGTGGAAGAAATTTTATCAAAAAGGAAATCCCCGGCCCTGATACGGTGGATGAGTTCCTCTACGAAATCAATGCGCTGAATGCGCTCAATGGCGCGCCCAGTGTGATTCAGGTGCAAGGAATTGTGGTCGATGACCGCGAGGAGGTGGTAAAGGGTCTGCTGATCGAGTATGCCGAGCAAGGAGCGTTGGTCGACATCCTGTACGAAAACCGTGGCGAAATAACCTGGGAGCGACGAGAACGGTGGGCCAAGCAGATCATTCAGGGTCTCTGCGAAATCCACGAATCCGGCTACGTACAGGGCGATTTCACGCTCTCCAACATTGTCGTGGACGCCAATGACAATGCCAAAATTATCGACATCAATCGACGCGGTTGTCCCGTAGGATGGGAGCCGCCGGAAATTGCGGCCAAAATCGAAAGCAACCAGCGAATATCCATGTACATTGGGGTGAAGACGGATCTGTATCAGTTGGGAATGACCCTGTGGGCATTGGCGATGCAGGAGGATGAACCGGAACGACAGTGTCGCCCGTTGCTCCTGGATGAAGACGCGAAAGTGCCGGACTATTATCGAAGACTTGTTGATATTTGCCTCAGCCCGAACCCTCGACACCGGCTGTCAGCCAAGGAGCTGCTGGCCTTTTTCCCGCGTGAGCTTCCGATGGAGCAGCCTATTCCTCTTATGATACGCCCTCAACCTCATCACATACACTCCAGCATTGGTGTGGGACTGCGTAACGGTTTTCTTCCCCTGCAAAACGCGCGTGCTATTCCTACCCCCGTGGCCTTTGCCAATTCGCGTGGACCGCCAAATGGCAATACAGGCTATTACCCTCCCTCACAAGACGATCTAGATGACGGCTACTCCATGAGCCAATATCGCTCGAATCTTGCGGCTGCACCGCCATATCTTGAACGAAACAGCGGCATCTCGCTTGAAGCCGACGAGTTCCGCCCCAGAACAGCTGAGACAATGGATGATTCGAGAATTCGTGCATTCTCGGTAGACAGCAATCCACCTGCACGCCTGGACCTGGATGAATTGGATGACCAGCCAGGCTTTTCAGAATCTATCAGTCAAGCATTACGCCCGGACAATTTGGGAGACACCCAAAACCTGACATCTCAGCGCAATCCTCACGATATCGATTTGGATGCTACTATACACCCTCTCTTTCGCAATTCAACAGATCAAGAAGCAGACCTACCGCCATTCCGAGACGCTCTGTCTGGAGAACTTGCAGGCATTGGTGGACACCCAGCTTGTTCTTTGAATCAAAATCCCACCGATAACCCGTCTTCAGACTCTGTGAAATACCAAGAGTCTCCCTTATCCTCCGCATCAACCCAGTCCACTGAACCTTACCCACCACCCGTGACAGATTTGGGACAAGCATATATACCCACCGAAGATGCTACGTACCCGGACTGGTCAACACAAGTACCCTCGCACTCGGTTTCATCCCTTTTACATTCAATGCTACCGATAAACCCCGCCCTAAGTCCCTCAGAACAAAAAATGATATCAACGAACCCGAATCAATTCCACTCGCCTCTTTCCATCCGTTCTGCCCTCAACTATCCAAGACCAGGCTTCCAAAGCCATTCGCCCTACCTGAGCGACTCTCATTTACCGATAAATCCAGCATTCAGTGACAAGGCTCTCCCATCCCTATGACACTGGCTTTCTACATGAACCGAACCTCACTTGACCTTATCAACCTCCCCTTCCCAACAAAAAAGTTTATTCAACCGCACTGATTTACGCTATCTTGATTTGAAGGCCCAAAATTGAGGTCTACTGCTGCTCGATACCCTTTCACAATCATTCTGCTTCCCTGCCTTCCCCATTTCTTTTTGTTCACGTCCCCATTTCTTTTTACTGCGCTGTATACTTACCTTTTCCTAACGTGTTTTACGCCTCACTTGGGAGAAGATGGTAACGCATCTGCAAGGTAGCAGATTTCACGGCGAAAACCGGAGTTATGACTTTTCAATCTCGGATTTTCTTTTTCCCTCGTATTTTAGCTTGATCTATCCTTTTTTTTCGATTTTCTTGGGCTGAATTCGTCCGTTTTCTGATTTTTGTTGCTCTCTTTTGCGTTATCCTCTTCTGAATTTGGCAGTGTTGTTGTTTCCCTTCCCCCAAGGACTTGAAAGGCCCCATTACGTTTGCTGTTATGCAGCTGCGTGTCCTTGGTTCTACTGATTGATTGATTGATTGACTTATTTTTTTGGCACTCTTTAACGACTTTTTGATGACATACCAATGGAGGAATGTCCTCTTCCTGATTTTCGTTTTTTTTTCCTTCCCCTCGTGATCTTCCAAATGTATATTGATTGGTGTTGATAATCTTCTTTTCCTAAGGGCTGTATTAATTTATATCATTGCAATTTATTTTATATGTTTACTGCTACTGCTTTTTTATATCAGATCAGATGGAGACATCACATCTATTTCATGCATTCTACACATTCAATCTTCATCGCGTTTCAATCGTGAGCGTAACAAGATAGTCACAGCCCAAATAGTCATCTCTTCCTTTTCGCCAATACTTAATCCTCCTGAGCCAAGAATTTCTCAAAATTCTCCTTCCATGGCTCAACATCACCACCCAGTCCCCTTCCAATCAACACAATTTTACACTGCGATTTAGGATCAGCTGGAGATTCCGAGTCCCGAATCTCAAATACATCCCGAACAGCCTGGATGATCTTTGACGACCCATCTTCTAAGACTAGAATACCCTTTAGACGGTGGATTTCGAAATCGTTCGGTTGGGGGTTCGTTGGGGAGCTGATTGACGGGACTTCCGAGTCCCAGAGGACAGAGCGGAGCCAGGCGTCGACGCTGGAGACTTTTGAGGGTGAGATTGGGGGAAGGGTTATTGCTATGGTTGAGATTGCCTAAATACACCATCAGCTGATGTTTTATAAGGAGAAGGAAGGGGAGGGGAAACTGACTGGGTCAATATGACTATGACCTTTTTCACCAAAATCCATATTGGCAAGATGGTCATACGCATGCAGATCCAGCACGACGCCCTCAATCTGCGGCGTCTTACTATGATCCGTAACGTGGATCTTCGCCGCATTGTTAATCGCCGAGATGCGATCTCTGACGTGCTCGAGTTCATCCGCCGTGACGAGGTCCGCCTTGTTGAGGATGATCACGTCCGCGTGCGAGATCTGCATATGCGCCATGGAGAGCACAGGTCCGGAGTGAGCGTGATCGTGTGCATCCTCATTTTCATGAGCGTTAGCTTTTTCCTCGGGTGCTGGCTCGTCGAGGAGGCGGAGGATGTTCTTTGCGTCGACTAGGGTGACGATGCCGTCGAGGTAGATGGAGCTACCTAGGTTATCGTCTACCCAGAAGATCGGGGCGATGTTGCCTGGGTCTGCGAGTCCGGTGGTTTCGAGGAGGATGTAGTCGAATGTGCCGCGGCGTTCCATTAAGGATTCGATGGCCATGACGCCTGAGTCTCTGTTATCGTTAGATATTGGACATATATTGCATATATGGATATGGTTCGATTGGGCGCTTACTTGACAGAGCAGCAGATACAGCCATTACCGACTTCCATCCATTCGGTGACTTCTTGGCCTCCCTGGTTAACTGTTAAGGGTTTTTCAATGTCCGTTGCTTGGGTTCGGTTAGTTGAGTTGCTTGAGGCGAAGCAGTATTTAAATATGTCCTCATTCGACGCAACTTACAGTCTCCAAATTCTACAAATACTTAGCAATAATATTCAAATATATCCATATGTAAACAAACCATTCATGATCACGGCGATCTTCTTGCCATGCTTTTCAGTGAGGATATAGTTCAGCAGAGTAGTCTTGCCCGCACCCAAATATCCTGGCGTCATGTCAGCGCAGATCCATATTGATTTGTTTTATAACAACAAAAACATAAGTGAAATCATACCAGTCACCAGTGTTATAGGCACGCGATTCTGCTCTGGGACATCTATAGTTGTGGCTGGAGTAGTAGAGCTCTGCTTCTCCGAGTCAGGGAGCATGGACACATCGATCAACTCGGGAGGAGCGTCGTCGTCATCCGAATATGAAGCCATATTAATCAAATTCAAGAATTTATCCTCTTGTATTCTGTTTAAATGCAGTCGAGGATTCAATATAGCATCCAGGATCCAGACGTTGCGGCGGCGATCGAGTGACGTTACCCAGAGCGGATGCAGATTAGGGCTTAGGGCTCTTCGGGTCATGCTGCTTGACGTTGGGGGCTTCCGTTCCGTCCAGCGTCGGCTTCAGCTCCAGCTCCAGCTTGCAATCATTCATCGTCAACCAATCGGTCTTTCTTTGATTCTTTGATACTCTCCTTCACTTTTTTAATACATTTTCAGACCCAGTGAAAGCTGCGGCCTATCTCTCCCTTGTTTCTCTACCATGGCTGCTGCGGGAGTCTCCCCGTCCAGCTCCCCGACCAGCTCCCCGCGGCTCCCCAGTCCTCCGCCTTTTACGGAAGTTCAGATTGGGCCCAAGTCGCCCTCGGTCGGCGAGTCCTTTGGCAAGGATGCTGAAGAATTTCTCGGAAAGTCGCATGCAGACGAAGATGCCTCGACAAGAAGAATCAGACCTGGAACAAAAGCTGACGATATGGCATTCGGTCCTCCGTTGATTCCGCTCTCGCAGGTCAGTTTGTAAACAAAGCTGCCAGCTTGGCATCAATCAATCAATCACCCACTGACCAACTCCGACAGCTCGATTCCCCATTCCAACTCCAGGAGCACCTCAAGGCTCTTTACCATCATTATACAAGACCCGAAGGATCGGATACAGTCGTTCCAATCAATCGCAATGTTGCTATCCAGCTCGCGGAACCTCCCGAGGGCGTCGACCGGTCCCTGTGGCTCTATGAGCTTTGTCGCTTCCTCACTATGAAGGTCAACAATCTTATCATCGCTTTCTTCGCCGAGTCTCCCCCTGTACCTCCCAGACGTGTCCCGAAATGCGAGCCTCGGAATGGCAATACCTTTGCGCTGTTCACGACCCGCCCAAATCCTGCTGCGCTATCGATTACTGCTGCCACACCCTCGACTGGGCTACCAATATCCTCACTTCTCCCAAGTACTTCCCCAGCCGGTTGACCCTTGGTTCGGAGGCGGGCGGCGGTCCTCAGGCAAGCATGAGACACTTGACAAATATCTTCCGTCGGCTCTATCGTATCTTTGCCCACGCTTGGTTCCAACATCGGGAGGTGTTTTGGCAGGTTGAGGGCCATGATGGTCTTTACATATTCTTCAAGACCGTTTGCGACATGTACAATCTCATTCCGGAAGACAACTACACCGTCCCTGCGGAGGCGGAGGGTCTGGATGCGCAGCCTCCCGCACAGGAACCGGTCGACGGGCGCCGGTTGACCATACTGCGCAAGGAGGACGAGAACCCTTTCCCTACGTCCCTGCAGGATCTGGACGCTTCGTCGCTCGGCACGGCTGCCACCACACGACGTCACAAGCACACCCCGTCGACGGGGTCTCGCGTTACAACCATCAGTGAAAGTGCGGAGGATGTTGAACAATTCCCACTATTACCCGAGGAAACCACGGTTATTGAAAATCCGGAGCCGCAAGCACCTGCTGAATCCGCTGAAGAACAACCGAAAGCTCAGGAACAGGAACAGGAACAGCCAGCAGCTGAGGCTGTCGAGCCAAATATTACCGTTGAAGAAGTAGGAGAGACAGCCCCGCAGGGATTGGAATCGGAGAAGCCGGAAACGAAAGAGCCGGAGCAAGCTCCTAAGCCCGAGAAGTCGGAAGAGGCTGAACAGACTGAAGAGCCAGCCAAGCCCAAAGAGACGAATGCAGAGCCTGAACCGGCCAAGCAGGAGAGTGAGGCTGAAGCAGTCCCGTCGACGGAAGATACCCCCGCTCAAAACTCCGAGCGTGAACCGGAAGCAGAGCCAAAGCCAACATCCGACAAAGAACAAGAAAAGGAGGCCGAGGCTGAGTCTGAGCAAAAGCCAGAGGCAGAGGCAGAGGCACCAGCTGCGGCGCCAGCAGAACCGGCATCAGAGCCGAAACAAGAGGCAGAGCACAAGGAAGGACAAGAACCTACCAAGGAGTCTTGAATCCTGACTTGATCTGTTTCATCCGTTCTATTCACTTTCCACTCCTTCTATTCTCCTTTTTTAAATATTTCTGCAACCCCAGGGTGTCAGACTATGCTTGTAATATGCGTTGCATTGTGATGATGGCTCTTTGGCTCATGAAGCACGCTGTCAAGGAGTTGCATTAATTGTTGTGTAATATATGATTCGAGATTGTCTTGTTATTTAATGATACCCATGATTTGCAGATATACCCGTAGAGTTTGACTGCTCTTTGGAAGAAACTATAAAGCCCTTCTGCAGCAGGTATTTAATCGAATTTCTCTCCCAGACTCTGTTGAAAGTAGGCTTGATATTCCTCAGTCTCGTATGGTCTTTTGATATCATTGACAGTTCGACGGGCATCAATCTCATACCGCTTCATTTTGCTGCGGAAGTGGCTGCAGCAAATGTATCGAGGCTAGAGGACTGGTGTCTCTCTTATTGTAGAGGTTGTGAGGGGAGATGAGACTTGGTGTGTTGTGCCCTAAGGTTGACATTCACTGTTGTGTGTTGTTGGTGTTCCTCTTGTTCATCTCGCCCTCGACACCCCCCATACTCACCCCCTTCACCTCCTCTTCTCCTTCTTTCTGCCTCCTCTCTTCTTCTACCTCTCCATCCGCATCCTCCTACTTCTTATCCACCTTACCCCAGCATCCTTCTTCCCCAGAAGCGACAGCAAACAGCGACATAGCTCCCCCCCTCCTTGCTCGATCTCCCTATTGAACTTCTAATGCTATTGGGGCACCTGGATTCTAGGCAGCTTTGACGCTATGAAGGAAGAGATTTCAACTATCGAGGCCAAAATCAAGAAATCGCCCAACTCAGTGATACAGGACCTATTGGACGACCCACCTTCAAGTAGCTGGGTGATCCATGGCAGGTTTCCCCATATATAGACATGGTAGAAGACATGGCAATCACGATCCATGGCAATCATCCCGACGAATGGCCTTGGGAGGAGGAAGATTGGGATTACTTCCTAGAAGCAGTCCGATAAGCTTGATGCTACATACGAATTAACCTTCAGCAACAGCTTTGACTTTGCTTACCAAAATCCTGTATACTTTGGTTTGCGGTCTATGTGGAATGTCAACATTGTGTTCAGTGTGAAATTCAGATCATGGCAGTGCATTTCTACGAGGCTGGATCGGAATCCTTAGGTACCTGGTGCGGTTGACATGGAGCTATTGGTTATTTCCTTATGGAGTGCAGCCAGATGATCTGCTTCAATGTCATCTTCAAAGGATAGCGATTGGTGTTTAACAATCAAGCACTGTGGCCCAACGGTTCAAAGTCATGTACACTGTTGATAGCTTTTAATGTCAAAGAAAAGAAGAACGAAAAAGAGAATCCAGTCGGGGTCATTTGAAATTGGGGAAGTTCCTGGGAATTTCCGAACCCAATTCTATATCTGAATCGGAGTCTCCTAGCCAGAATATACTACTGTTTCTTGACAACGTCCCTAAGAATCAAACCATTCCGATAGGTGTAGATTAATAAATCCCGACATCACAATGAGAATTGCAACATTAGAAAGACTTATGTTAATCGTAAGAAGTCCACTCTTTCCTGTGGCTGATGTTTTGTATGGCGTGGTCAAGGGAGTGGATAACTGGATATAAATCCCCGATCAGCGCCAGAACCGCACCAGATCAACTCACCCATCCCAGTTTATTAATATCGCAATCATCACTGGCGCATCCTCCACTGCGCAATCAAAATTTTCTGAGATCTCATCCGATTTACATCACAAACACATGTCCACTCAAAACCCGCGCCCGGTTCCCACCATGTCCCTCGCCCTCAAAGGGGTCCCGATTTATTTCGGCCCATTCCTGGTTACTTCCCAGGTACGCTCACCCACTCATCGTGTTTTAAACATTGAAACTGGCAGTAAACTAATCATAATAACCAGGTCTTCCATCTAACCCCCCTCACCTTCGCACTCGTCAACCTCAAACCCATCCTCCCCGGCCATGTTCTCGTCTCCCCGCGCCGGCGCGTCCCCCGCGTTTCCGAGCTGACCGCCGCCGAAACAAGCGATCTCTTCCTCACCGTGCGCCGGGTGGGCCGCATGGTTGAACGTGTGTACGGGGCCTCGAGTCTCAACATTGCCGTGCAGGACGGGGTCGATGCGGGTCAGAGTGTTGCGCATGTGCACACGCATATCATACCGAGGAAGAAGGCGGATTTGGATTATCGGGGTGGGACGGATGCGGTGTATGAGATGTTGGATGGGGAGGAGGGGGATTTGGGCAAGTTCCATGAATCCCATTGCGCGGATCTAGCCGAGGAGCGTCCTGTGAATGGTGAGGCGCCGAAGCAGTTATCGCAAGAACAGAGCGGATTGCAGGGCGAGATTCGAGAGCAGGTGCGACGGCAGCAACAGAATGGGAATGGGCGGCGAACGAGATTTCCCGCTGTTGATAACGAAGAGAGGAAGCCTAGGAGCTTGGAAGAGATGGAAGCCGAAGCAGAGATGTTGGCGAAAGAGATGGAGAAAGAGCCGCTGGATTGATGCTGGTCATCCATAATCCTTTGTACCATACGCATTTGATGCTATACATATTGCATGAAATATACAGCGAAATGCACACATGCATAATCATATTACCCATGGCTCATGGAACCCATCGACTCGCGCGATGCTATCTATCTAGATGTAGAACCCTCCCCGAACGCCTTCCAGTTGGTATAAATCATGACAAAGAAAGAATATCCACGTAAACTCCCACTACTGGTATGTGCTAGTCAACACTTATACCGTCTCATAATCTATGCCTGCACACCATTGACTGCCTTTTGCTTCTTTTGCTTTTGCAGTTCCTCTCGTTCCTTAATCAGTGTAGCGGCCCATTCCTTGGTCTCGGGCAGCTGAACCCGGGGAGCGACATGGCAAAATTCAGTCAAATCGACGTCATGGGTACGCTCGTACTCGACCATCTGCAGGAGCAGTTCAATCTTATCGATATCGTGAACATACTGAGCCTCGAGAGTCTTGTTCTCTTCGTACTCTTGGAATACATTCATGATTTCTTGTCCCGACAGCATGCCCCCGGGAACACCGGCCAACAAAGTCTTGGAGATATAGTCCATCACTTCTGCTTCACGCCGAGCCTTCTCGGACTTGCTCACGTTGTCCACCGGTGTGATATCGCCCACGAGCGATTCGGCCATGTCGTGAACCAGGGCCATCTTCGTGCAGTGGGGCAGGTTGATCTTTGCGGCCAACGACGGAGGAGCGAACATTGTCATGATGGACATGCGGTACATATGGTCCGAAATAGATTCGCCATGGTGGATATCGAAACGGCGCCAGCCCTCGCGCTTGGTGGTCTTGAGTCGTTCGAGCAGGTGAAAGAAGGAAACGGGGGAGGCGGAGTTTTCCTCTGGGGGGTGAGGCAGAGTAGACAAGACTAGAAAGGGTTAGGCCTGGATTCACTCATCAAATAAGTATCCAGCAGTTTCTAACATACCTGTCTGGGGACTCCAGACTGGTGTTTCGGCGCCCATGATGATGGTGGTTGTGGTGGTGACGATGGCTTGCGATGAGGGGTTGCAACGACTACAATCTCTTCAGCAGATATGAAGCGAACGGCGAAGAAAGAAAACTAAAAAATATGTATAGAAAAGAGGAGAATATAACAGATGCCTGTGCAAAAGAAAGAAACAAGACAACGGCTGAAAAGAAGAAGTTCTGGGGCTGTTCTAGGAAGAGAAAGAAAGAAAAGCCCCGAAGATCAACAACCCAAAGAGGGGCCCGATGCAAACAGTGCAAACAGCGTCTGTTTATATACTAGACGTGCTCCATACATCGTGACATCGTCGGCGATGGATCGAGATATGATGCATCATCCCCAACCATGCAGTCCTCCAGACCTCCATCTCGTTCCAAGGCATTGAATTGGACGCTCTCATCGCACGTCACCGTCTTTATCCGCAATCTGAAATTGTTGCGACTGGATTTGCAAGAGGACTGGCCGGATATCACTGTTCGCTCGCTTTCCCCCTCATCGCAGAACCAGCGCCAGCGCATCAAGGTCGTCGAATGGGCTCTGTACCACCTCGTCGCTATTTGGGACCGAAATATTGCGCATGATGTATGGTTTTATTCTCACTATCAGCGCACAATCAAATCAGCTGACAACTATTAGAAACTCCGCCCGTTCTTCCCCCCACTGGAACCACTACAGTCGGTGAACCTTCGCGCAGCTCTGTTTCGAGTTCTAACCGAGCTCAAAAAGAATGGAGATCTTGGGAGGGAGACTATTCTGCGGAAATCCATGCTGGACGACTGTAAGGGCGATCGATTCGATGAGTTACTTGCGGTCTTCTCAACGGCTGTCCTTCGTCGGGCCTTGACCGCCACTGCGGAACAGCTCCCCAATCCCGCACTCAGACTATCGACAGCCAAAGGCATTACTCCCGAAGACTATCAGCTGATGGTACCTCTTATCCTTGCCCATACCGTCTCTCTTGGTGCAATGGGAAATCGCCGTGCTCATGTGCGCCTGACCTACGACCAATTTTCTGAGCTATTGGATAGCAAGAAAGTTCAACTCGCCAATCGGGCAAATGATGATTCCCCCACTATCCCTGGAGATCCGGCAAACTTTGATACGCTAGCCCAGGAGATCAGATCGAATTGGTTGGGCAGTGAAGAATGGGCGGAGACTTTGCTCTACGGTGGCTCTCACAGCAGCAGTGATGCTTTTCTGGAGCTTCCTTTCTCCGAGGCATGGTCCAGAGCTAAGAAGTCTTCGGTTGAAGATCTCAGTACCAGCTCAGCTCAAGATCTACTGATTGATCTGGAGTCCCGTGTTTCATGGCAGCGCGATCGGTTGCATAGATGGCGTGAATTCAGCGCATCTATTCAAAATGCACAAGATCCCGAAAGGCTGTCATCAGGAACTACCTCAAACAGTACGCCATTGGTGTTCAGAGATCACCAAGCTCTAAATATTGCCAGCATCTCCAGAGCGGTTCGACAACCAGTAAATCGTACTTGTTTAAAAGGAGAAGACCAGAAGCTTCTGTCCTCCATGAAAGAAGCCCTCGCTCGCATCAGCGGTAAATCCAACCAGTCCGGTCGGGCTGCTCCTCCATTGCGCGTACCTGCCGTGGAAACAGACACCGGTGGCCGCACCAGCAGTTTGGCGTCACCTGAACCCAACACCTTCTCTCCAGAAGAAGCTGGCTCTGAAATAGCTGAATCTCCTGCATCATACAGTCGGGCGAGCTCTCCTATCGTGCAAGTTTCTTCAGAAGTGAATCATGACAAAGGATATAAAAGCGCTCGATCTAATCCCTTTACTCTGGTTGAACGCACGAGAAAATCAATGTCGTTGGTTCCCCCGATGCCTACTACTCGCTCAAGGGAAAGTCTTGCACCTCGTTCGTCCCGTGCCTCGTTCCCCGTGAACCAATTCGAAACACCGCAAAAGCAGGGGTCACATCGATATGACTCGATCTCCAGGGCATCTACCCCGCAGGATGAGTTATTTAAAGAGGAGGCCGACTATTCCAGCGTTTTCAAGTCTCGACCACGTGTCGCTCACAGCCCTATTGCCTCTCCAGCGGTGCACTTCAGTCCAATGGATGATTTTGACCTGAATGCAGACACGGATATTAACCAGGCGAGAAGTTCATGGGCTGCGAACGGGGATTACAGTGAGCTGGATCTGACGAATTCCCCGTCCCGTCGTCGCAGGTTCTAATATCACGAATGTTGAATCTTGAAATGCCATGTTATGATATGCAACGTACCTAATGTACAGCGTCGATTAATATTGTCCAAACTTGAATATTCTGATTTATCAACATATGTCTGTCATAAAGCTATAGTTTTGATTCTTCTTGGTCATCCAACAGACCATATCTACCATGATTCACATAAAATTGTCAGATGAATTCGTATAAGCCCTTGCCAATATTACCTGAATATCCTCATCAGCAAAGTTCTTGGGTTCTAAATTAAGCGTACCTCTTGTCCGGTGACTGGGCAGGCAGATCTTTTAAGGCCTACAACGATGAAAATCCAATCGAACACGATCACCCAGTCATGAGCATAGAAATACGAGCCAGCCAGCAGAATTAGGCCAATGTATCTGGGATTGGCTCAGGCAGTCTATTTAAAGCAAGGATCTCCAGATCACAAGCCGTCAGCACTAGACCAGGC
Source organism: Aspergillus sp. 'subgen. Cremei' (assembly GCA_019976455.1). Taxonomy (NCBI): domain Eukaryota; kingdom Fungi; phylum Ascomycota; class Eurotiomycetes; order Eurotiales; family Aspergillaceae; genus Aspergillus; species Aspergillus sp. 'subgen. Cremei'. Next base: position 810,445 of record JAFBMR010000002.1, read on the forward strand.
CTTAAAAAAAGCATCAACTACCAAAATCCGTGACAGATCTGTACAGGAACACCATACAATCCACGAACAGGTGGTCCGCCTAATTCAATGTCTCATCTGGGATGCACCGAGTTCACCGTAGTGTTGCAGTTTGTGGCTGCTCAGCCTCGAAGACCTGTCACTTGGTGCATACAATGTTGGCGATCATAGACTTGTTTGGCTTCACTTGTGCTGCAATGTTTCATTCAGATGCTCGCTGCCTCATGGAATACAGAAATTGTATAGCACCAGGCAGAGGATGGAAAGGGTATAAATAACGGGTTCTTCTCACGGATTCAACCCAGCAAGACAGCAAGATTCATCCATCATCATCCCAATCCTCAACTACACCATCAAACACACATCACCTCTTCTCCTATCTGAATCAACACCAATCCTCACAATGAAGCTCACCATCGCCTCCCTTCTCCTGGCCGCCAGCTCGGCCCTCGCTGCTCCCACCAACACCACAACCACCAACTATCTCCAAATCAGCGATTTCCGGGCCCGAGCCAGTACCGTAGGCGCCACCATGCACTTTGTCGTGACCGATAAAAACTACCCAGACGATACTCCCACCGACTGCAACCTGATCTGGTAAGTCCATGTCTAACATTTCCCCCCTCTCCCCTTTACCTTGTATCCGAGGGACTAACTAATCTATCTTTAGGTCCTACGGATCCAAGCCCAAGGAGAGTGCCCGATGCAACAACAGCCAATACTATATCCAGTTTCCCAACGGTCCCGTTGATCTCAACCGGTTCACGCTGGGGCTTGAGCGGGTTTCTGGGCCGATCGCTGAGAAGGGCCAGGTTTTGTTGGACTCGAATAAGAGTGGGCATGCGCCTGGGACGAAGTGGATTTGCAAGGATGACCCTGAGCCTCATGTACTGATTGATTGCGATTACGAGGGTGTTCTTCAGATGCAGGTTTAGTGGGGATTGGTTAATTTGGGGGTGGAGTGGTGAGGTAACAGGGGATGCGAAGGAAGCTGAAGCTGAGGCTGTTATGGTATTCCTATGCTCAGATAGTATTGTTACATAGTAATGTATGCCGATCCATTTCCTCGTTATTTCCTATTCTATTTTTGACTTTCCGCGTTACCTGTAACACCATAAATAAACTCAGTAGTCGAATTATTATTTACCCCTACCTCTTGTACGCCGAGTTGGCCTGCGCCTGGGCGGTGCATAATCAGAGCCAGAAGCAGGATCGTCTTCAGGCTCAGATGAAGACGGAGGAGGTATTTCCTCAATGGAACTCGAGTTTGAAACATCATCCTCATCCTCATCATCTATAGAATGAATCTGTGGTTCAGATGGGGGAGGCTGTGTCGGTTGATGTCTTTCAACAATCAAGTCTCCATCGTCCCCGTCATCCTCTCCTGGTAAAAGGAACCCGCCACCACGATCGGCTGGATCTTCGGATGATTCGCGCTGGTCTTCCTGCGGTGGTGGGGATTGATTACGATTCGACTGTCTGTTTGTAAATGGGTTGTGCTCATCTCTCTCGGTATCCCTGTCACCGTATTCCTCACGGACACGCTCGGCGATACGTAGACCAAAAAGAAATTTGCGCCACGTTTGTAAGATGCGTTTCTCAGCTTTGAGCTGCTCTTTCTTTCGCTTTTCTGCGTCTTCTGCCCGCCAGGCATCTTTGACGAGGTCCTTGTTTTCGGCTGCGACCACGACCCCCTCGATAACGGGGACGGCCATTTTAGATCCAAACTCGAAGCCTGTTACTGCTTCGGCGTAGTCTATGCCGAGCTTCTTGCAGATGCGTACTGTATATGGCCAGGGAATGTGGACGGCGCCTTGTGGTACCATACTAGGTACAAAACAATCGATGTTCCCGTAGTCGTTCTTGGGGATAACGCCGTTGCGTATCGGGGGAGGGATGATGTACTCCGTTTGATGTTTGGCATACAAGCCCTGCTTGGGTTTCTCGCCCGTCGCACGTTCCAGCTCGTCAACCTCACGCTTACGGAGAAGGGTCACGGCGCGGATGGGGACGTGTTTGAGGGCTGCCTCGCCCATTTTGATCTGTCGGCCTTCTTTATGCCAACTTTCGGAGGACATGCATTTGAGTATATCAGATCTTCGGTACACTTTTTCTTCCTTGGCTTTGGGTCCTTTGCCAGTGACAAAGGTACGGACATGCTTTGCCCCCGGCCGGAGGGCTTCTTCTCGACGCAGAAAGCGCTCCAAGACGAATTCTGTCGACGAGCGTAGGCTCTGCAGTGTGTCGCCTTCCGCAGGTTTTTTGTCAGGTTGATTGGCTTGAAGATCCTTGACATCTTCAATGTCGTCCACCATCGTCCGCTGCTTCTCTGGTCGCTCGTAGACTCGAAATGTGACCCGGAACCAATCGTATTCATAATACTTGCCCTTTCTATGACCCAAAGGAATCTTCTCCACGGGCATCCGATAGCCTTTTGTCTTACCAGGCCAGGTCCGACGGCGTAGATATCGTGTGGTGACATCTTTTGCGGTTCGATCTTGGTTATAGGCAATGACATAGCATATCACCTGCTTGGCCTTTTCTGCCTTGGCCCCGCGGGGTTCAAAGGCTGCCTGAAGCTCCGGAGTCGTGGCCACAGCGTTTGGCAATACCAATGGGTCCACGGGAATGATTTCATGGGTGATTGGGGAGGCTACCTCAGCCCAGTATATGGGGAAAGGAAGGTCCTTGTCATATCCTTTGGAGGATTTGCTATTTCTGTTTGGTCTAGACAAGTTTTCATCACTGTCGCTGTTTTCTGATTCTGGCTCTGGCTCTTCTGCGATATCAGGAAGATCTGTATCGGTTTCAGCGTCTGCCTTGGGCTTTGGGGCTGTATAAGTTTCCGACTTGGTCCAGCCAAACCCAAGAGGTTGCAGACTGACAACCAGTCTTGTTTCAATGGCCAAGGCACGAAGCAGAGCCGTGAAGAGCTGTGCCCCGACATCTCTCGATCCCTCCATACGCTCTGCTGCGGCGCGGAACTCATCAATATTAGCGATTTTCTCACCATGCCTTTCAGGATTGGGTTCATCCTTGTTGAATGATGATATTTCGGCCTCCAGCTGAGACATGGGTCTGTATCCATGCTTTCGTAGACCTGGCGCAGTGATCTTGAATTGCTTCTTCCAGTAGGCTGCCAGGATTTTGAGCAGAGTGATTATCGGATCGCCTTGACTCATATCTGGTTTGCCTGGCTCTAGACGCGATGAACCTTCCCCCAATCCCGATTTTGCTTTTGACTCTGCTTCCCTTTGCCTTTCTTTTTCTTTTTATCTTCCGGTTTCTCTTCCGGTGCTTCTAGACCCGATGCAATCCTCCATTTCTTGACTTCTTTTTGGATCCCCGCAGGAAGCTTCTCTCGTAAAATATCATGAACTTTCGAGTCGTTGGCCCAAGCATTGCGGACGGCATTGTGGAAAAGGAGAAATTGAACATGCATGCAATGAGTCTGGATGCGAATCTGTCGCTCGATTTTGGACGGCCCCTTTTTTCCATCCAGCAGGTCGGCCATATGCACTTCATTTTTGTCGAGCGTCAGTTCGAGATCCTGTGCTTCGAATGCAGGGGTTAGAGGGGTTGTCGCATAGGGTGTTTTTGTTTCTATGGCATCCTCCCAGTCAACGCTGTCGTCTTCTGAACCGTCTTCTTCCTCGTCCTCATTTTTATCATTGTTCTTGTTCGTTGTCTCCTTGTCATTTTCGTCATCGGAGCTAGGGGCATCGCTCAGGGAAGATTCTGAATCCGTGTTCTGGATAACGGTCGCATTTTGCAATTCCTGCCGTTTGGCACTGGGCGGATCCTCGGAGGAGACACGCTTGCGGGGGACGAAAGGTGGCATGCAGTTGATGGGAAATTATGGTGGTTTGAATAATTACGATTGTACGGATGGATTTGATGGGAGGTGGTGATGGATGACGTTGTTGGATAAATTTGGAGAAGTCGAAGTTGTGGAGTTGGAGATGGAGAAGGATAAGAAGATGCCGAGGAAGTCGATCGATCGACGCAATAATCTCCGCCTCTGATTCCATCATTCTCGAGCCCTGCATTCCAACTTTTTTTCCTCCTTCTCATCTTCATATTCATATTCATCGATATCATCATGGAGGCCGTCAAGCGTTTCTTTTCCTCGCCGCGCTTCGCTGTCGCTGGTGCCAGCAACGACACCAACAAGTTTGGCCACAAGAGTGAGTGCTGGTCGCATCGCATCTAGAGACAACTCATCATTCCATTGACTAACACTTCAACAGTTCTCGCCTGGTATCACCAACACTCCCTGCCTGTCACCCCGCTGAATCCCCGTGCGCCTCAAATCAACCTCCCCTCCAAAGCCTACGATACGGTCGCCTCACCCCTCGCCCTGCCGTCGCCCTCCCAGACGTCACTGTCAGTCGTGACGCCCCCCGCCGTGACGCTCCCACTGCTCCAGGAGGCTCACAAGGCGGGGATTCCAGCTGTCTGGTTACAGCCTGGAACGTTTGATAACTCTGTGTTGGACTTTGCTCACCAGAACTTCGAGGCAGTGATTGCAGGCGATGGCGGACGAGGATATGAGGGGTGGTGTGTACTGGTAGACGGCGATGAAGGGCTGGCAGCTGCTGGAGTAGACTGGACCAGCCAGAAGTTGTAAGAAATTACCTATCTAGATGATCGATGATGAGATAGACTTCTCCTAGCAAGAAGTATTAAAGATGTGTTGTTCTTTCTGTCTCTGCCTTGTAGAGGGAAAGTTCCCGTTGTTATAGAAACACAAGTGCCTCCCCGCTTCAGCTTCACTTTCTTTTTACTTTTTTTTTTTTTCCTTCGCCTCACCACCTCACCATCTGGTGGATCTTGTCGATCTATCCAGATACATTTATTCATCCATTGTTCCATACTGTATCGCTCCTTTTTCCCTTCAGTAACATCACAGTAAGGTACGCCCGACTCCACCATGCCTGGTTCTCTCTTTCTCGACTCCCCCGTTCCCCCTAAGCTCGACCTCGCCGGCGCTCGATCCCAACTCTTCCAAGCCCCCCAAACGCCGTCTGCATCCACTTCGCTTTATCGCTCCATCTCATTTCCTCGCAAACGAACTCGCTACGAGTCTGAAAAGCGCCGTCTATCCGAGTCGCACGCCGATCTGACCAGTCCCGCGCCGCTCGTCAGCACCGACTATCGCCTCGCAGGTGGTGGTCTTGACTTTCAACGACACGCCTGGCGCGAACCGCATGAAGTTTCTACCGAACTCGACTATCGTCCCAGTCGTTATCGGGAACCGCCTCTTATTTCGCAGATCGATGGTAGTGTTGAGTCGCTGCCGCCTAGGGAGATAGATGAGAATCAAAGTCGCAAACGCACCCGGCGAGACTCGTTTGCGACCACGACACTCCCAGATGAAAAAGAACAGCCTCAACCCGGGGGTTCCGGCTGGGGCCGAACCGTGATCAATGCAGTTGGTAGGGTTTTGGACTTTTGCTGGTCCGGTGCTTTTGGAGGCTTTTATGCGGGAGGAGGTCGGGGGTATAAGATGACGGCCGGACCGTCGCCGCAGATCGATGAACATTCATGGCAACAGGTATCTGAAAAGGGAGAGAATACACCCGCAGACCGAGGCCAAAGACACGACATGACGCCTATTCCTGGCCAGTTCCCTTACGACGATGATGACAAGAATGATATCCAACAAAACTGGGTTGTGGTTTCAAATAACGCACAGGACTTCTTGGGAAACGATGCCAGTCCGTCTATGACGACGAAGCGAGTCAATCGAAGAAACATAGGTCCATCACATACACGACGAAGGTCCGCAGTGATGCCCCGACTGGGTAAGAGGACGGGTCAGTCGTCCAGCCGGCCATCGACACCAATCAAATCCCAGTCGCCGCCGATGAAAGTGCGAGAAAGTCCTGCATCAGCTGAGACGCAACGACATGTTGCTCAGATGCGCCGCATGGAGCGAGAAGAAGATGCCAGCCTTCGTCGATTGAACCGACAGCTCCAGGCGATGATCAAAGAGGGAAAGCAGGCGTTGGGGACGCGGATCGAGGTGGACGAGTATGACATGGAGGATTAGAGTGAGTACCGCTGTAGCAAGCAAGCTCACTCTAGATGGGGGGTGCTTTGCTGTTTAGATATTTGATACCCCTGAAGATGCGTTCGTTTACTCTCGGTCTCTGGCAGGGCAGAACTCTCGTGTTTTATTATCCAAACTGGATACTCTCGTTGACCTGCACATACTGTACAATGTTTATATTAATGCCGTTATGTTTTATGATGGAAGACAGGGAACTGTTGGACTTGTGGTTGGGATACGCCGGCCATGCTCTATACGATATTGTTATCAACGCTCCTTTTACATTGCAGCAGCTGGATAGAACTCTGGCATTGTTTTAGTTCTCGGTTTAGTATAGTTAGGGAAATGGAGTCACAGCATAATATGGTCTCGTCAAGCAATCATTCATTTACCATCCTTGCCTTCTTCCTTGCCCTTACCAGCCTCGGGTTTTTCCTCCCCCTTGCTCTCTTTATCCTTTCCGTCCTTTTCTCCCTTCTTGTCCTTGCCATCCTTGTCCTTGCCCTTCTTATCCTTGTCGTCCTTGTCTTTGTCCTTGCCCATTAGGTCACTGAGAATAGGCAAACCCGCTGACTTGGTCAGGCCAGTGATACCACCGGAGTTGGCGAGAGCTTCGAGGGCAGTTCCACCCTGGAGCTGACGGGGTTGGTTGTCGTGGGATTGTGTGTTTGCGTTTGTCTGATAGATACTATCATTAGTATCTAGCCAGCTCTTAGTTCATTCGAGAACTGCTATGTGAGTAGGGGGATACTCACGGTGACGGGCACTGCAATGCCGACTCCAATAAAGAGGGCGATGACGATAGCGGAGAATTTGACCATTTTGTAGGCTGTGTTTGTCAGTACCGTATATTGATGAATTGGGTTATGATGGTAGGAAAGCATACAGAGGGGACCTGGCAGGGGGGGTAGTAAGATGAACTGGACTTGGCTTGACTGGACTGGACTGGACTGGAGAGAGAACAGAAGAGAGACCGGGCAGAGTGTGGTGTTGTCGTCGAATTTATGGACGAAACTTCATCCCTTCATACCTTTCTGACTGACATTCCTTTCTTCAATAGGGTTTTTTGTTTCTGTCCCTTTGACATCCTGGGTAGGATTCAGGGTTCCAGGGGGTGTAGTAGTGGATTCTCTACATTGTTTCCTGCTGTTTTTGTGTCTGGTATATTCCTTCATTGTCTATCATGGAATGATAATGCGGCTAGGAGATTTTTATTTGCATTTCATGTCAAGTGTCATACTGCACGTCTAATTCAAACGTGTCGAGTCAAGTTGGTCAATGCAAGGGGCCAAGGGGAATGCTGTCTATAGGAGGTTCTTCTATCCCTTGAGCAGGGCTTAAGAGACAAAATTGAAGTTAATCAGAGACTAATTTGTATAATACTATAATATTACTACTTTATTGAGTTTTTTTATTAAGTTAAGTTTTGAAAATACTGCTAACTTAAATCACCTTAATTATTGAAACTGACTTATGTCCATATAGCAGTACTCCTAGTAATATTTTCATATCACATTGAGACCTGATAAGTGAAATCAGGATGATACTATTATAAACGTCTCAAGAAAATATTGCTGGATACAAGGAAGCAGGATTGGAATAGTTGCAGTCAGAACTTCTCATTTGTATAACTTACTCTCAACTGGGAGGGTAGAATACATTCACCAGCCTATAAAAGTATTAAACGACTAGAGTTCGATATCAGTAGTACTGAATACTTACACTATTAAGGATATAACCATCTATGCACTGACACCCGATAGCACATTGCAGGATGCAACCTTGGTTTGGTGGACTATCACATGGGACTGGGCATCCCGAGGCACAAGTGGAATATTCTTGGGAATATTTGTACTTTGATGGCAGTGTGGAATGATAGAAGACACGTGTGGAATGGTCCCCGGCTAATAGTAAGAATGCATATCACCAATATACCTCATTTATCCACTTATGTATAACTAGTTCAAAAAAAAGGGAAGACGTTCCGTAACCTCTAACATGGCTCAGGTAATATTAGAGACAGAAATATTGGGAATCAACGATTTAGATGGAAGAAAGTAGGATGGGTGTCAGAAGAAGAGTGGATGAAGAGAGTGATAAGGGTAGAGCCGGATTCTAGCAAATACCTAAAAGTAAATTAGGATTATCTAGTCCAGATGAATATATTCTTTACGATGCTTCTAATTCATCCATGATAACCATGCTCTTGACTGCTGCAACCAAAGGTATTATACATAATGAATCGTCAACACCTCCAATGCGCACTGCCTTAGAGTTCGTCCTTATAACTCGTGACACCGTGATACGGCGTCAGAGTGGCAGTATCCCAGAGCTGGATTGCTCGATCATCAGACCAAGATGCGAGTATCTTGCCGTTGGGCGAAAATGCAACTCCGTTGATCCTCTTGCCAGCATGCCCATCCAGGGTGAAAAACGGCTTCTTCTCGGCAAGATCCCAGAGGTTAACCGCATTATAGTGGTTTCCAGTTTCAGATACAACTGCGAGTTCCTTGCCGCTGGGCGAGAACGCAACCTTGATGGGCCTGTAGGGCTTTCCGTTGGGAACACGCCGTTCAATCTTGGTGTCTACTACCGTCCCTGTGGCTACTTCCCACAGTTTCACACCATCTAAATATGCGATTGCGAGCAGCTTGCCATTGGGCGAGAATGCAATACCGGTGGGCTCATATACTCCGCGGGTATCCCGGAGAAGCCTTCCCGAGGCAACATCCCAGAGTTTGACAGTTTTGTCCTGAGACGTAGAGGCGAGTTGCGTGCCATCAGGCGAGAATGCGACATTGACAACATATTTTGTATGTCCATGGAGAGTACGCAGCGGTACCCCTTTGGTGACATCCCAGAGAATAACAGTGGTGTAATCAACTGTTTTGTCGTATGATGCAACTGCGATGAGCTGGTCGTTGGGCGAGAATGCCATACCCAGCGCCCAATTTGGCCATCCTTCACGTCGAGCTTTATCTCCTTGGAGGACATGGAGTTGTGTCCCCGTGGCAGCATCCCAGAGTCGGACTGTGTTATCATGATGCGAGGATGCGAGGAGCTTGCTATCCGGCGAGAAGGCAACCCCGTTGGCCTCGGAAGGAGTTCCACGGAGAGCATAAAGTGGCACTCCTGTGGCAGCATCCCAGATCCTCACCGTCTTATCCCAAGACGCAGATGCAATCAACTTGTCATTGCCCGAGAATGCAACACTCCGAACCGAATCGATATGGCCGCGAAGAGTTCCATTCCATCCTGTGACGCCCACTATCTGAGTCTGAGAGTCACGGAGCTTCCCAGCCAGGATGGTATTTTCTGCCCGGCACTTGTTGAGCTCTGCTTGGATATCTGCCTGCTGTTGCTTACAGCGGCTTTCCATCTCCTCTTCCAAAGCGTGCTTTTCAGCTTGACACTTTTTCCCCGCCTCCTGTTGTGTCTTTTTGCATTCCTCCGCTTGACTGACTTTGTCCTGCTCGCATTGCCTCACGAGAGCATCTTTCTCAGCCTGGCACTTCCCCACCTCTTCCCTACACGCCTCCGTCGCAGCATCAACAAGCCCCTGGCAGTCAACCGGCGGCTTCTCCGATTGTCTATTCTATTCTTCTCGAAAAGCAACCACCCCGCTCCATCGACTGCCTCGTAGGATGCCACAGTGACCTTCACGCACAGTTTGCTCGACGCCCTCCACGCACCGGCCGTACATTGCGAGTCTGCAGCGCAATGCTCCGCGCAGGCCTGGGGCGTTTTGAATCCCCTCTCTGCCTTGCCAAAACTGCTCGGGTACTTGTTACACGTGTAGTCGAATTCATACCCCGCGACTGTGCCGGTTCCGCTGGAGGTGTCAGAGCAGCAGGTTTGAAAGTTCGCTTTTGCGTTGTCGCTGGTGGCAGAGAAGCATTGGTTGGCGAGGACGTTGCTGCTGGCGAGGAGGAGAAGTAATAGTGACAGACTTGGTTGAAAGGGCATTTTGACCATGAGCCGTCAAAGGGACTGATGGTCTGATACTGGATGGTTGGACTATGTCGACATATTATCAGACATGGTGGATGAGCTGGGCTTTTGCGGCTTTGCCAAGCGAGCTGACGGTCATGAGCTGAGGGTTAGTGAGACGATCCTTCAGCTGAGGGGGTTTGCTATGACGATTCTCCTGAGTTTAGCGCGGCTGGTGGGCCCTGAGACGGATTTTTTAACACTCTTTTAATGGTGTATATCAGCAGGCATCAGCACTTGTTCTTACATGGTGTGGGCTGTGTCATTGAGATCTGCACAGCGGAGTGTCGACGAACTGCTCCACCAAGACACTAGACTCAGCTACATAGATCCGTGGTAGGAAGACATTTGTATTGTATATTATGGGTCTAGAGACAGAAATTCGATTGTGATATAGTTTGTATTATAGGTAGCATTCGTAGCTGAACTATACAAAATTCCTCGTCAAGTATACAACTACAGCAACGGCTTGTAGGTAGGACAGAACTCAAACTCCATACAGTCACCCGAGGCCAAAACGCAACGGCTATCCTTGGGAACCTGGCCATAGCCACAGACAGGACCTCTCTCCGAGACACATTCGGCCTTGTCGAGTCGGAAGCCGGGCGCGCAGTCGGGGCCGTTCTTGAGGACACACTTTTTGCCGTTGAACTCGAATCGCTCGGGGTCAGGGCACTTGGGGATTTCCTGAGCGACACACTCGCCTCCCTCGGGGACACTGCCCTCAGGACACTCGGGCTTGGTGCCCAGACAGGTCTGAGTTTTGGGATCCCACTCGGCGCCATCGTCGCAGCGCACCTGGTCGTTCTTGGAGACACATTCGCCGTTCTTTTCGTAGTAGCCCTCGCCGCACTCGGTCTTTTCAAAAGAAACACACTTGTTCATGCAGGCTATCCACATGTGGTTTGGAGGGCACTTGATCGTCTCTTCTGTCACACAGTGCTTGCCATCCCAGGTGCCCTTCGGACAGGTGACGGATCCAACCACGCAGTGCTTGCCAACCAGGGTGCCGGTTTTGCACTTGGGCTTGCTCCGGGAAACACAATCGCCGGTGGCCGTGAGTTTCCCATTCTCGGGGCACTCGGGAGTCTTGGTCGACACGCAGCGGCCTCCCTGAAGGAAGAAACCGCCGGCCTCGTCGCAAACCGGCTTGCGGCCAGTGATACATTCCTCGCCATCAAAGGTGGAACTGGTATCCTCGCACTCGGGCAGCTCGTTGGAAACACACTGGTTGCCGTCGAAATGAATCTTGCCTTCTTCCTCGCCCTCGCAGTAAGGCTTGATGACGGTAACGCAGTAGCTGCCTTCCTGGCGAGAGCCCTTGGGACATTCGGGGGTGATTTTCAAGACGCACTTTCCGTCCTTGAGCTTGCTATCCGGATCCGGGCATTCGGGGGTTTCGTCCTCGATGCAGGCGTCGAGTCTGGGTTCGTAATGCAGCATGGGAGGGCAGAAGGGTCCCGCGGCGAGACATTGGCCTTTGCTTTCTCGGAGGCGGGGGGGACAGTAGGCCAGGCCGCCGGATGGCTTTTCACAGCGTGTTTTGCCCTGTGTGGTGTCGGGGCCGCAGCCTTCTGACCCAGGGGTGGAATAGCAGACTTCTCCATCCCAGCTCATCCCCGGGGAGCAGCATTGGCCGGTTTCCGAGGCGAGGTCGTAGCTGTAAACGTACCCATCCTTACAGGCGGGCTTGGTCGTGCCAATGCACTTTCCATCGTGGAGCTCGGCATCCTCTCCACACGCCGGCTTGGTGTCGGAGTGGCAGACGCCTGTCTTGGGGTTAAACGTGCTATCGTCGTCCGCGCAGGCGGGACTGGAATCCGAAACGCAGAAGCCATTGTCGAACCGGCCAGCCTGGCAGGTCGGGGCAGTTCCCGAAATGCACTTTTTCAGCTCCGGCGCCCATGTGGAATTGCCCGCACAGAGGGGGAGCTTCTCACTGACGCACATTCCGCCACTGGGCAGCGAGCCATCCTTGCAGACTGGCTTGTTGGTGCTGACGCAGACGCCGCCCTTGAACTCGTCGTCCGGGTTTTCGCACTTGGGTGTGCCCTTGGAGACACAGACATCGCCATCGGGCTTGGACCCATCCTTGCAGATCGGGCCAGCTTCGTAGACACAGGTGTTTCCACTGGGCTTCAAGCCATCCGGGCAGAAACGACCCTCGGTCGACACGCAGAACTGGCCGTTCCACTGACCGACGGGGCAGGTGGGATTCGTGACGCATTTGCCGTCGACGAGGTTGCCATGATCGCAACTGGGACCGTCCAAGACACATCGCTCACCATCAAACTGGGTTCCCTTGGGACAACATTTGGATGCCTCTCCAAAGTAGGAGGTCACAATGTCGTCAAGGGTCCATCGGTGCAGAGATTGACCACTGGTGCCGATGACTTGTTGAATGGGAGGGATAGCCTGAGCGGCCGTGAAGAAAAGGGTGAGGGCTGTTGTTATGTGCATCTTGAACAGCAATTGTCAGATATGAAAGACGAGGGAGGTCGAACGTCTTCAAATATGTCGAACACTTCAGCTTTGAATGGATCGGCGAGATTCAGCTCTTGCGCTGCCAGGCATCAATCCTCCTTGATTGACCATGAATGGTCAGCTATCGAGATGCGAAAGGAAAGAAACGGAACTACAGCGTCCATCCTCATAATTCAGCCATGTGGGTCAAAACACTAAATGGACGACCGGATCCACCGAGCTGAGTGACATTTCCGCTGCACCGCCTTGGTCTTTGTTTCCTTCTGATGTATTATAGAACTATGACTGTCAGGTCGACACGTATAAGAAAAATCTAGCTCTGATGATTATTTTTATAGTATACGGCTTATAAAAGAAATGGTTCTGTGAAATGAAACCCCGCGAGAGCTGAAGATTGAACTAAAAGATTAGCCGAAATTGGATCATCCTAAATGACACAAGTATGCTCAGGCAGCAGGAGTCATCTCCACATCTAGTGGGTGAAAGCCAACTAATGATCATTCCATGAACTGCCGATCGCGCGTAATGAACTGGATCGTCAGTCAGCTGAAGTCCGTGCATTTTCCTGTCATGGTTATCCCATCCACTGTTTAATGAAGATCTGATTTTGGATTATATTGCCTGCAGCAACAGACACCAGGTTATGATAGCGAGACAAGTCTGCCTGCTCCCTGTCTAGAAACGATCAAGTTTCCCTCACCGTCCGTTTGTCGTCTCCATGAAACTGAATCTCCTCCTCTTTCTTTTCTCTGGCAGCCTTGCTCAGGCTAGCCAGGCGTCATGTTTCTCCCCGAAGAGCGCAATCGCAGACCTGAACTTCCGAGCGTGCTGCTCCGAAACCACAGCCGGCCAGGGCTCCGTCGCCGGCCATACCTTTGAGTATCTATGCGATTATTTCCCGACGGAAATCGACACGGTCGTGAAAGGCGTCGACAGTGCCCCGGCCTGTGCGGAGACATGCGCCAAAGATCCTGCCTGCAAGGCCAGTTGGTGGAAATATACCTCACGGGCGTGCTACACGACGACAAAGGAGAACTATGGAAAGCTCCCTGGTAAAAAGTGGTTGATGCTCGTCAAGCGACAGGAGAGCATTGCAGAGCCGGGGGGTCTGTCCGATGCAGAACAATGCCAGGCTGAAAAAGGGGCTCTAGACGCCAGATTGAGCCAATGCGAGCAGGACAAGGCGAATCAATCCCAGGAATGCACAAAGGCCCAACATGACATGGAGCAGAGGCTCCAGCAGGAGGCGGAGAAGCAGTGCCAATCCGAAAAGCAAGCGTTGGAGGAGCAAATGGAAAGCCGCTGTAAGCAGCAGCATACAGATACACAGGCAACTCTCCTAGCAGACCTCAACCGCTACCAAGCAGAGAACACATTCATGGCCGAGAAACTACGTCAACTTCTGAAACAGCAAGGGGGCCTCCTCCCAAGTACCGTTCTGCAGGGCCATACGAATGAAGTCGTCGCAGTTGCATACTCGAATGACACAAAGCTACTTGCATCTGCGTCTTACGACAGGACCATCAGGCTCTGGGATGCTGCCACAGGAAGCCTGTCCCGTGTCCTCCACGGACATACATCGTCGGTTCTCGGAATTGCCTTCTCACACAATGGCACGCAACTCGTTTCCGCGTCTGTTGACCATACAGCCAAGGTCTGGGATGTCGCTACTGGGTCTATACTCCACGATTCCAAACACGATTTGCGTCCTCAGACTGTTGCAGTCTCGCCCGACGGCAAGCATATCGCAATCGGGTATATCAATGACGTTAAGCTCTTTGATTCTGTCACTTGGGCGCTATATCGCCATTTACATGAAAGGGGCCTCAACTCTGTCTATGACATTGCATTCTCGCCCGACGGCAAGCATCTCGCATCTGGGCATAAGAGCGGATCACTCCATCTTTGGGACATTGCTTCTGGGAAGCGAGTCGGTGGATTCGATGGACCAGCTTCAGTCTATGGTATTGCCTTTTCGCCCGATGGCAAGAAACTCGCATCCGCGCATAGCAAAAGTGTCGTTCGACTCTGGGATGTTGCCACTGGGTCACAACTCCACGCTCTAGATCTCCCTCGCAATGACTATGTGGCCCATGATGTTGCATTCTCGCCTGATGGCAAGTACCTCGCATCCGCGCACTTTGGCGGAAAGATCTATATTTGGGACGTTGCTGCGGGGACGCAACTGTATCATTTTGAGGGACTATCTAGCGTCCACAGAGTTGCCTTCTCGCCCGACGGCAAGCAGCTCGCCTGCTCATGTACGAACAAACAAGTTAGACTCTGGGACGTTACCCCTCTGACGCTGTATCATATTCTCGAGGGTTATACAGACAAACCCTAGAGTCTTGCGTTTTGTCCAATGACAAGGTTAGGATACGCAGTGAAGGTCGCTGATGTTTATATTATAATTATAATTAGTTATAATGCTACATCCACTGTATATGACATAAATCATTGATAAGATAGAATTATATATGAAAATTACTACTGAATTGATATTATAAACGCCAATGGCTTACACCTGTCGATCCAGAGCTTGCGCTTGACACTGCTCCTGTTAGCCGCTGCAAACCAATCCTGCTTGGGAAAACATACCATCTGCCAATAAGGTCCCTTGTTTCTCAGTAACTCATGGTGCGTCCCGCGTTCCAGAATCGCAGAACCCGGGCCCGTTGTGCTCTCACCAAAGACAAAGATCATATCTGCCTTTTGGATCGTCGCGAGCCGGTGCGCAATCGATATGATAGTCATGCTGCGTTTCCCCGCCAGCCGCTCCATCGCATCCTGGACGAGCTTTTCCGACTGCGAATCCAGACTGGAGGTAGCTTCGTCGAGGAGGAGGAGGAGTGGGTTGCGGATGAGGGCGCGGGCGATGCATAATCGCTGTTTCTGGCCGCCGCTGAGAGAGGTTTGCGCGCTGACGCCAAGTTCCGTGGCGTAGCCGTCTGGGAGGGAGGTGATGAAGGTGTGAATTTCGGCGTCTTGACAGGCTTGGATGATTTGGTCTTCGGTGATGGGAGGGTCGGTGTCTTCGAGGCCGACGAGGAGGTTATCGCGAATCGTCCCGTCGAAGAGTTTGGGCTCTTGGGCCACGAGAGACAGGGCGTGGCGGTATGAGGATAGCTCGATGGAGCGGATGTCTTGGCCGCTGAAGAGGACGGCGCCGTGGGTGGGGTCGTAGAATCGCTCTAGCAGGGAGATGATGGTGGATTTGCCGCAGCCTGACGGGCCGACAAAGGCGACGAACTGGCCGCTGTGGACGGAGACGTTGAGGTTAACAAAGGTCGGGATGTCACGCGAGGGATAGGTGAACGAAACGTCTCTGAGCTCGATGTCGGCGTTGGAATGGGAGGCCGGTAACGGCTGGGAGGATGGATTCTGCAGCAGCATCTCCTCTCCTGTTGGTCTGGCGCGGAGGATACGACTGGCTGACGCCTTGGCCTGGGCAATGTTGGGACCAAAGCTGAAGAACTGGCCGGCAGACTGGCCGCCCTGGATGAGAGCGATGTACACGACAAAGAAGGAGATGATTCCGTACTCCCGCGAGGCGAGCAGCTGGCCTCCGTACCAGAAAGTGAGGGCCATCGCGCACAACTCGACACTGTCCGAAAAGGCAAAGATGAGGGTTGCATACCATGCTTTGCGCGTGGCCTTCTTCTTCTGCTGCGCCAGTAGATCCGAGTATCGCTTGATGATGACATCTTCCATGGTGAGAGCAGTGACGGTCCGGAATGCCCGGATGGCCTCTGTCGCGAATTGAGAGCTATCCCGATACACCTCTGCATTCATCGACTCAAACATCATCTCGTACCGGATGCGCATGTACGCAGACAGGAAGAGGAACGGCATTGCGGCAAAGAAGGTGACTGCGGCCAGTTTCCAGCCAAAGGCAAAGGAGATGGCGACGCATCCCATGACATTGAATACCGATATCAGAGGGAACACCCCGGTTGGACCAAACAGTTCCTGGACCTGTTTTGGATCCGTCGACAGTCTGGATATCAGACTGCCGCAGGCATTTTCGTCCTGTTCATAGTAGGCGACGGGCTTGCGGATCAGGCTGGAGAAGTAATCGGTGCGACATGAGGATACGACGAACTGTTTATTAACTTACTGTATATATATAAGAAAGAGGAAGACCTACCATGGACAGGGAGTTGGAAGACATCCCCATGAGGAAATAAAACACACCCATAGCCAGCGCAAGAATGAAAAACATCAACGCCCAAAAACTGGCCGCGTCGGCGAGTTTTTGCCCTCTGAATTGAAACACCTGGATGAGCTGTGCAAACAGCCAGCTCTGGAGTGAAAATCCCGCTATAAACAGTCAGCTTCAGTCCCGGTTAAAGAAGAGCAAACCTACATCCAGCCCCGATGGCCCCCACGAGCGTCAGGACGAACAAGACCCAACGACGACGATGCTCGTGGACAAGGATACCAAAACTGTGAAAGAAACCCATCCCTTTTCGCTTCGTGCTCGTCTGTTTCTCCTCATCCGTATCGTCTGCCACTGGACGATCCTGTGGTCGCAGTTCTGCATTTTGCAAGAGAACAGCTTCCTTGCCTTCATTTCCCGCAGACTCTGGCAAAGGCTCCAGCTGCTGCGCGTGCACAAGACTGTGATACATTCCTTGCTTGAGAGTGAGTTCATCATGAGTACCCTCCTCAATGTTCGTCCCGTCCTGCATGACGATGATATGGTCGGCCCGGCGAACCGTCGAGAGCCGATGTGCGATCATGATTGTTGTCCGGTCTTTGGATACGCGGTCCAGAGCAGCTTGAACTACCTTCTCACCACGGACATCAATGGAGCTCGTTGCTTCATCGAGGATAAGAATCGGCGGTTGGCTGACGATACTACGGGCGATGGCGAGCCTCTGACGTTGACCGCCACTGAGGTTGATGCCACCTTCCCCGATGACTGTATCATAGCCCTGCGAAGATCAGTTAAATATTATGAAATAGAGAGGTAAGGGGGATGGAATAAACGAAAATACATACCAGTGGAAGTCGCTCGATGAATTCATCCGCAAATGCCTCTTTACACGCAGCCTTGACCAATTCCATCTGGACAGCCTCCGACTCGTGCTCCCATTTCGACCGGATCAAGCCGAAAGTAAGGTTCTTAAAGATGGTATTGTTGAAAAGGAAGGGTTCCTGTTGAACCAGCCCAATCTGGGAGCGCCACCACTTGACATCAAGCTGGTTGATGTCACGCCCATCGACAAGAATCTCGCCCTGGACTGCTCCCTCTGGCAATTCCTGCAGCTGGTACCATCGCTCAATCAACGCGACGATGGTGCTTTTGCCAGACCCAGAGGGTCCTACAAGAGCTGTCGTCTTTCCGCGTTGAAAACGCGCGGTGAAGTTCTTCAATATCGGTACGCCCGGTCGTGCTGGGTATGCAAAAGTAGCGTTTGTAAAGATAATATCTGCGTGTGCGGACACATCTGCCTCTCCAAAGCCAGACAGAGAAGGGACCTCAAAATCAATGACACCGAAGAAAGGCCCAGACGCGCTGATGGCTTTGGAGATGATCATAATGGGGGATGCGATATTCCCCAACACGGAGACTACCAGCAGGACAGAAAAGAACACCCTGGATGAATCAGCGACATTCTTGCTAGTAAGTAAATGGAGACATACGTGATGACCGTGTTGATATTCGCAATATGCCCTTCCCGATAGAGCTTCAGCCCGAACCAGAACGCCAGTGCAAAACTGACATACATGGAAAAGAACAAGAGCGCCATATGGATCCCGGTCACCGGCGACATTCGTAGACCCCGCTTCCGGGCCTCTGTTACCCACGAGGAGTACTTTCTTGACAACGGAGCCTCCGCTCCTAGCGAGAGCACGGTCCGCATGGAGCCAAAGACGTCCGCAGCAATCGAGGCATGCTTTGTATCTGCCTGATCGACTCGCTGCTGCGCCTTAACCAGAAATGGCACTGTGAGACAGAAACCGAGAATGACGAAGAGAATGGCCGCACTGACGACGAGTGTGAGGGCCCACGAGTATCGAAATGCGATGGCGTACGCTGCGATGAGCAGGGCGATGGATTGGAACAGCACAGCCAGCCGATCGGAGACACTCTGCTGGATCGTGTTTGACAAGGCCGTGATGGCATGCGTGACGGAGCCTACCGAGATCTCATCCAGCCTGCTGACGGGGAGGGAAAACAGGGTCTGCGTGTATTCGAGGCGTAGGATGGACGAGGCATGAAGGCTGACCAAACGAAAGCAGATCTATACAGTTAGCCATGTCTTTGTAAAAGAGGACGGCTAAGCAATATCTTACCATGGAGACATAAGTCAATACGAATTTGCCAATGAAGAGATAGACAATGTAAAGGCTGTCTGTGTTGACGGCCGATTTGAATTGCTGTTCAGTCACGCGGGAGTTGGGCACAAAATACTCGTTGAAGACGCCCACGAGCCGACCAAAGACGATATTCATCAAGGGAAGAGCCTGCGATGGTGAGTTTTTATCTCATCGGAAGGTTTGAGACATACAATGCCTGATCCCATGGCGCATGCGAGGCCGAGGATGATGGCGAAAATGCCGCCATTTCGCGCTCCGTAGGATAGAATTCTCTAGTTAAGTCAGTCAGGATGAGTTGGAAAGAGAGGATGAGACTAACAAAATAGCTGGATCCTAGAGAGGCAGACTTGGGCTCTGACGCCTCCGATACACACACTGTTTGATCCCCTTGGGGCGAACGGTTTTGAGGTGAATCCATTTTGACGATGCAGCTGGATTAGAGGAATGGGTTCACATTGTGCCGTGCTGGAAATATTAGATAGACACGTCCCTGAGAAACGCAGCGGACGTCCCTGGTGACTGAATGCCATCACGCGACGTTGCAGCAGCGCGGTCTAGGTCCTCAAACAAGATTTTGCACCCTACTTTTTAATCGTAACCAGCGATTCTGGTGGGGATGAACCGTTAACCGTTCTTTTGACTGACGGCTGTCAAGCTTTGACTGTCGATCATTTCGTTTTTAGCTTTCCGGATGCGGAAAATGCAACCTGGTTGGTGGATCCACAAGTATAACCAGAGCACGGATACAAACAACATGAGGTAAATGATGATTCAATGACTAGAAGTATGATTGTGCGATTGCGAGCGAGACGAAAAGAACAAGAAGAGGGGAAAATGTAAAATCAGGGGGTTAAAAGCAGGAACAGGACTGCAAATTTGTTCGATCCATCCCAACTTCCAGCAGCTTCCAGCTATTTGTTCTACTAATCAATACTAATCATAAAATCTAGTTAATTATCCATAATCATGGAGACCAGCAGCTTCCAATATCCCATCCGGGAAACAAAGACGATTTCTGTCCTTCCGACTGACATCGAAACGAGCAGAGATGGCATTGCTGTTGCCACCCCCAAAAAAGATAGACAAAGAGGAACCACAATCTCAATTGCTGAACAACCTCCCTCCCCGACAACAAAATCCGACAATGGCGAGGACGAAATGCTGCACGAGGCAGCCGCCCAGTGTCACTGCTCCATTGATGAAATCGAAGACATCTACGCGTGCACTGCGCTGCAGGAGGGCATGATGGCCCTCACCTTCAAAGACTCCTCCGCCTACACCATCGAGTACGAATACCAGCTGCCCTCGGGCATCGACTGCAAGCGTCTTCACGAGGCCTGGCAGCAGACTGCCCGGGCCAGCCCGATCCTGCGAACCCGCATCATCTCAACTAGCCAGCGTGCATGCCTTCAAGTCGTCCTCCGCGGCACGATTCCATGGCTGGTTCAGTCCGACAACGACGGAATGCCGAGTGATACCGGCATCGCGTGGCGAGCGGGAGCCCCTCTCGCATACTTTATCCTCAATGTCACTCGAATGACCTTGAAAGTGGTGCTCCATCACTCGGTATGTGACGACTGGTCGATGGCCTTGCTTCTGCGCCAGGCTGATGCGGCCTACCGCGGCGAGTCCCTCATCGACCGCCCCTTTCGGCCGCTGGTCGACTACGTCGAAAGGACTCGCGCTCACGCGAATGAATTCTGGGCCTCAGAGTTTCGCGATGCCCACCAAGTGGACATGCAGGCCTTTCCTCCTTTACCCACGACGGGGTATGTTCCCCGTCCAACGGAGAGGCTCGAGAGAACCATTGCCATGCCCGCTGACGCGAGCGCGGCGTTTACCATCAACACCAAGCTGCGACTGGCATGGGCTTTGCTGCAGTCCCTCTATACTGGCTCCGACGATGTCTTCTTCGGTACCGTGAGCGCCGGCCGTGGCGTTTCGGTGCCTGGAGCACAGGAGCTGTGTGGACCGGCTCTAGCCACGATCCCGGTCCGTGTCCAGCTGAACCCAGAGCAGCGAGTGTCTGATGCGCTCGCCGCCGTGCAAGGGCAATGGGCAGCCAGCATGGAGTTTGAACATGTGGGATTGCAGAATCTTCTGCACTTAGGACCGGGCCCTGAGGCGGCGTGTCAGTTCCAAACCCTGCTTTCTGTGGAGCCCCGGGACGGCCACCAAGTTCCCGCCCTCTTCTCTCAGCCCAAATCAGTGCAGAGGGCGTACGATCTCTACTCCTTGATTCTCAGGTGTCGTCCACTCACGGGTGGCATGTGGATTGAGCTCCGATTCGACCCGGCCGTCATCGAGGCCCACCAGACAAAGCGCATCCTCTCTCAGTTCATCCATATCTACCAGCAGATCGAAAAGGAACCGTACCGGGGACTGTCGGAGATCGAATCCGTCAGCTCGGAGGATCGAGAGCAGCTTGCGCTTTGGAATGTGCCCGACCCTCCTCCCGCTACGCCGCCGTGCGTGCATCAACTGATTGCCCAGCGCACACGCCAACAGCCGCACTCAATCGCGATTAGCAGCTGGGATGGAGAGCTCTCATATCAGGAGCTGGATGATCTGTCTGGCGCATTTGCTTCACGTCTGGCCGAGCATTCCGTCGGCCCAGGGGTATTCGTACCACTGTGTTTGGAAAAGTCCAAGTGGACGGCGGTGGCAATGCTCGGTGTGATGAAAGCCGGCGGTGCATTTGTCTTGTTGGACTCGACCTATCCTATGTCAAGACTGCAGGAGATGTGCCAGAGAGTCAACGCGCGGCTGATTGTGGCCTCGCAGCCGCAGATTCAAGTTGTATCCGAGCTTGGAGTGCCCACGATTCTAGCTGTCGACCAGCTTGACCTGGACAAAACCAGCCATGATAGACAAGGCCATCGATCGGCAGTCGGCCCTTCAGACAATATGTATGTGACATTCACATCCGGGTCAACAGGTACCCCCAAGGGCGTCATTGTCACCCATGCAGGATATGCCGCCAGTGCCTTGGCTCACGGAAAGCCATATCATTTCACGCCTGAATCACGAGTGCTCCAATTTGCATCACCAGCATTTGACTCGTGCATAATAGAGCATCTCAGTACCCTCATGATGGGCGGTTGTATCTGCATTCCGTCCGCTGCAGACTGTCATAGCAATCTCGAGGAAGCCATCAACCAATTTGCAGTCAGCGTGGCCTGCCTCACCCCAACCGTAACCCGGATCCTGAGCCCAGATCGACTGTCCACTCTGAAGGTCCTTGCCTTTGTTGGAGAGGCGGTCTTGGCCAGCGACATTGCCCGCTGGAAGGAGTTTGTGCAGGTTCGCAACGCGTATGGCCCGGCGGAATGCTCGGCAGTATTCAGTGTGCAGCCCAATCTCCAGCACCGCCAGCCGACCAACATTGGATTCCCCACGGGTGGCGTTGGCTGGGTGGTGCATCCCCGGAATCACCAGATACTTATGCCGGTGGGATGTCCCGGCGAGCTGGTAATCGAGGGTTTGATCGTGGGCAATGGCTATCTCGCCAGCCCCGAACAGACCGCGCAGGCATTCATCAAAGCCCCCGCCTGGCGCCGGCAGTTTGGGGCCATGTCCACACCACGAATGTATAAAACCGGTGACCTGGTCCAGGCTGCTGGCGATGGCAGCTTTCGCTATCTGGGACGGAAGGATACCCAGGTGAAGCTACACGGGCAGCGGCTGGAAC
This sequence comes from Aspergillus sp. 'subgen. Cremei', assembly GCA_019976455.1. Taxonomy (NCBI): domain Eukaryota; kingdom Fungi; phylum Ascomycota; class Eurotiomycetes; order Eurotiales; family Aspergillaceae; genus Aspergillus; species Aspergillus sp. 'subgen. Cremei'. Next base: position 833,010 of record JAFBMR010000002.1, read on the forward strand.
TGGCCGAGATCGAGCATCATCTCCGTCGATCGTTTCCACATGCCCGCCAGGCGGTTGTCGAGATGCTGCGGCCGACTCACGTTGAACCCGGCGACAGTCGTCCAGACGCGATACTCACGGCGTTTGTCTGTCTGCCCATGACACTGACCCCCGAGGAAGAGGAGGAGATGGAGAAGAATCTGTTCCTCCCGCCAAACGATGAGTTCCGGGCCGCCTGTGCCTCCGCGGAATCTCGTTTGTCCGACGTGTTGCCGGCGTTTATGGTGCCGAGAATCTTCCTCCCCCTCTCGCACATGCCCTTGACCCCGTCTGGGAAAACCAACCGTCGGTATCTCCGTGACCAGGCCAACCTGCTGTCATGGGGAAACATGCGAGCATACCGCGTGGCCGAGGCGCAACCCCAGCGGCCCTCGAACGCGCACGAAGAGAAGCTGCAGCAAATCTGGGCCCAGACGCTGAACCAGTCAGTCGAGAAGATCGGGGTCAACGAGAGCTTCTTCCGCCTTGGTGGCGATTCGATCAGTGCCATGCAGGTCGCTGCCAGCTGCCAGGCTGCTGGATTGAACGTGATGGTGGCTGATATCTTCCGCTTCCCAACCATCGGGAAACTGAGTCAGAAGATTCAAGAATCGAATGGCCCTCAACTTCACACTCCAAGCTTGGAGGACGACCCGGTCGAGACCAAGTTTGGCCTCACTCCAGTGCAACAGCTGTGGTTCGAACATGTGCCCGACGGACACAACAGATTCACCCAGGAGTTCCTCCTCCGAGTCACACGGCCAACGTCAGTATCCAAGCTCCGTAAGGCGGCCCAGGCAGTGGCAGCTCGTCATTCGATGCTCCGAGCTCGTTATGAACAGGACGAGGATGGAGAGTGGACGCAGATGATTGGCCGGGATGTGAACAGCAGCCTTCGCTTCAGGGGAGCATTGGCTGCCGTCTCTGGAGGATCAGGAAGCCGTGCAGCAGATATTCTCAGACAGCCAGAGCGTGCTGGATATCCAGCAGGGAATCCTTCTGGTGGTGGATCTGATTGAGACCGAAACGCAGGAACAGTACCTCGGCCTGATGGCTCACCACCTGGCCATCGATCTGGTTTCCTGGCGTGTGATGCTGCAGGATCTCGAGGATGTTCTCACCACTGGTCGACCCTTGCAACCGACCTCGCTGTCATTCCAGCAATGGTCACGACTGCAGAAGGCATATGCCGAAGAGTCTCTCGATCCGGAGGTCACGATGGCGACCCCTATCCCGGCGCCCCCCTTAAGCTATTGGGGTCCGCGGAAGACCTGGGGCTCCAACACTTGGGCAGACACGGTGCAGAAGTCCATCACAGTCTCACCGGAGACAACCGAAGCAATTCTCGGACCGGCGAATGATGCGTTCCACACCCGGCCGGTGGAGATTATACACACTGCCATTCTCCATGCCTTTGCTCAAACGTTCGACAACCGGCCATCGCCCACCATATTCAGCGAGGGCCATGGTCGTGAGCCATGGGAGGCACACATTGATGTATCCCGAACGGTTGGGTGGTTCACCACCATCGCACCGCTGTTCGTGAGGGCAAAGAAAGGACAGGACATCACCGAACTCTTGAAGCTCACCAAGGATGGACGGCGTGCAATTCCAAAGAACGGGTGGGAGTACTTTGCCTCTCGCTATCTCCACCCCGAAGGCATGAATTACTGCCAGGGCCATTCTCCGATGGAGATTCTATTTAACTATACCGGGCTTTTCCAACAACTCGAGCGCCCCGGTGCACTGCTCCAGTTGGCATCAGTGCCTGACCAAGGCCTTGTGCCGATGCCGGTGGATCTGCCACGGATTTCTCTGATTGATGTGACGGCCACGGTGATGCATGGAAGTCTCAACGTGTCATTTGTGCTCAACAAGAAGACGCGGCATCAGGATCGTCTGCAGATGTGGATAGATACATGCCTAGAGACCTTGGAAGCTTTGCCAAAGAAACTACAACAAGACAACTGGCTTACTGTTTCTGACTTTCCACTCCTATCACTGAAGAACGACGACCAGCTCCAAGATCTCCTGCAACAGATCTCCGGCCAGTTTGGCGTCTCGCTCTCTGCAATCGAAGACATCTACCCCTGCTCGCCTATCCAACTAGGCATGTGGCTCAGCCAGGTGAAGAACCCGCAGATCTACTGGTCCCATATTAGATGGTCACTCCATCCTTTGCCGGACGCTTCAAAACCAGTCGAGACGACTAGAATACAACAGGCATGGCAGCAGGTGGTCAACCGTCATCCTATATTGCGTACTGTCTTTACCGACAGCACGACTGACCATAGCCACCCGGTGCAAGTAGTTCTGAAGGCAGTTCAGGCAGATATCCAGATTGTAACAGAGCATGAATCAAGCAAGCATAGCGAAGATCAAGCGTTGGCTGATCAAGCTCTGTTCAATCAAAAAACACGACCAGCGCATCAACTAACGGTAACCCTTCAACCAAACGGTAGCGTCTCCTGCAACCTGACAGTGCATCATATGCTTGTCGACGGAGTCACTGAAAATATCCTTCTCACTGATTTCCACCGCGCGTATGATGGGAATCTTGACAACAAACCAGTAAGCCGATACGGCAAATACGTCGAGTATCTACAATCCCACCGCCAGTCAGGCTCAGAGGAGTACTGGACACAGTATTTGGAGGGTGTCAGCCCAAGCATCTTTCCTTTCCTCACCACCGAGTCCGCAGACAAAAAGCCCGCCAGTCTGAAATCGATGCCATTCAACTTTGACATTGGAAGGCGTTTGCGATGCTTTTGCCAGCATCATGGAATCACCGTTTCGAGCCTGTTTCAGTTGGCATGGGGGCTTGTGCTTCGTGCCTATACAGGGTCGGAATCTGTGTGTTTCGGGTACATCCATTCATGCCGAGACATCCCGTTACAAGAGGCTCGAGAGGTTTGTGGCCCCCTCATTAATCTACTGATTTGTCGACTGTCTCTGGGTAATGAGGAGCCGTTGCTCGCAGCCCTCATGGAAGCCCAGGACAGCCATGCACGGAGCATTGACCATCAGCACTGCTTCCTGGCAGAAGTCATGCATTCCTTAGATTTACAAGGACAACCTCTTTTTAACACGGCCATGTCTCTGCAAAAGGAGACTGTCGGCCAGCCGCTTGGCTCACAGCAAGATGTTGTACTAGACTCTCGGGGTGGGATTGACTTTACAGAGGTAAGCTTACCAGCCCCAAAAAAGGCAAAAAGAAATGCTAAAGTATGATTAAGTATGATGTGACTGTCAATATCACGACCAACGAGAGCGCTATCCATGGTGATCTTACATACTGGAGCCACGCTCTGTCTGATGCACAAGCAGAGCTGATTGCCGACACACTCGGTCATATTGCCTTGCAACTGATCGATCCTGCCAATACCCGGCTGGGTGATCTGAATTTCTACAGCCCGAAGAACAAAGGATGGATGCTGGATTTGAATCGAAGCCTGCCAGGCACAGTCAAGTCTTGTATCCACAGCGACATCAGTCGACATTGCCTTATGTCTCCCGAGAGTTGCGCAGTGGCTAGTTGGGACGGCAACTTCTCACACCATGAACTCGATCTTCTCTCTTCATCACTTGCCCGTCATCTCTCCGATCGCGGTGTCGGCCCTGAAGTTTTTGTGCCTGTGTGTTTTGAAAAGTCTAAATGGATACCCGTTGCGATGCTGGCTATCATGAAAGCCGGTGGCGCGTTCATCTTGCTGGACCCATCACACCCAGTTGAACGGTTGCAAAAGATGATACAAGAAGACTTTCAATCCCCAGTCATTGTAACATCAACTAGCCTCGTGGGAAATGCATCCCGCATTGCACCAGAGGTCGTCGTGGTGGAAGCTGCGAGCCATGGATGGGTGTCACATCCCAAACCGCCAACGCCCTCAACACCACAATCACCGCAATGTGCGGCTTATGCTGTGTTTACATCGGGCTCCACTGGGAACCCAAAGGCGACAATCGTTGAGCATCAAGCCTTCCGCTCAGCCGCAGCTGCCCACCAGAGGGTCTTTCAGCTTGACCAGCATTCCCGCGTACTTCAATTTGCCTCCTATGCTTTCGATGTCAGCATTTTGGAAATCCTGACGACCCTTTTAGCCGGTGGCTGCGTCTGCATTCCAAGCGAGATTGACCGGCAAAGCAAATTGGCCGAGACAATTCTGGAAATGAATGTAAACTGGATGATGTTGACTCCTTCCGTCGCGCGGACTCTCAATGCTCAGCAGACTTCAGATACACTGGAAGTACTCGTGCTTGCAGGAGAAGGCATGACCAACGATGACATCCGACAATGGTCACCGTTTGTCCATTTGATGAACGGATACGGCCCCTCGGAATGCTCCGTAATTGCTACGGTTCAACCGTCCACAGAACGCCTCATGAATGACCCGTCGAATATCGGACATCCCGAAGCGGCTGTGAGCTGGGTCGTGCATCCATCGTATCCGAATAAACTCATGCCTGTTGGTGCTGTCGGTGAGCTGGTGATTGAAGGACCGATTGTCGGCCGGGGCTACGTCAATCGTCCACAACAGACGGCCGCTTCTTTCCTATCGTATCCCGCCTGGCTCAGCGAAGCTCGTGGCTCCGAGAAGGGCTGTCTGTATCGAACTGGGGATATGGTCCGACTGCTAGTGGATGGGACTCTTCGGTACGTGGGACGAAAGGATCGCCAAGTGAAGCTGCGAGGCCAACGCATTGAACTGGCTGAGATCGAGCGCCACGTTCAGTTGTGCTATCCTGGAAGCAATCCAGAGGTTTTTGTGGATCTCGTGGCCCCGTTGGCCTCCGATAACCCGTATCTGGTTGCTTCAATTGTTCTGCCGTCGCAGAAATACGACGAGCAGGTTTTCCAGGATGACGTTGCGGAGACCCGAACCCGTCTACAGAAGGAAGTGCCCTCATTTCTAATTCCTTTTGCTTTCCTGCCCGTGCTAGAAATACCTCGGTTGGTGAATGGAAAAATGAATCGACATCGTTTACGACAAAACGCATCGCAAGGTCTCCAGCGGCAGTTGGACCAGTCGGGAGGACAGGAGAACGTGCGACATGTCGAAAATCTGACGGCAGTGGAGAGAAGATTGCAGTTCATCTGGGCCCAGGTGCTAAGTCGCCCTGTTGAGATGATTGGGCCAGATGACAACTTTTTCCGTTTGGGCGGAGATTCGATCGCGGTCATGAAGTTGGCATCTACAGCGAGTGCTCAGGGGCTGAAACTATCTGTTCCGGATGTATTTCTGCACCCGAAGCTCAGAGACCTGGCACGATTGCACTCTTTGCCCGAAGAAGAGCTATCCTCAACCGCTGTGGAAGCAAAAGAGAAGAATAGCGGACCGCGATTCACTCTCCTTCCCTTGGAACACCATGAGAACGTGTGCAAGCAAGCCATTGCACAGTGTAATGTTCCAGAGGACCAGATCGAAGACATCTATCCATGCACTCCACTGCAGGCTGGTCTCGTGGCTTTGACAGCGGAACGCCCAGGATCATATATCGCTCATCACCGGTTCCGACTAGCTCGTGACATTGATCTGGACAGATTAAAAAAGGCTTGGGAAAAGGTGTCAGCTGGAAATAGCATCCTGCGTACCCGCATGATAGAAACGGAACTGGGCTTCCTTCAGGTGGTAACCAAGGACAATCAGCTCCATTGGCTGACCGGCAAGGCGAGGGAAGAGAAAAAGCCAACATGGGAGGTTCTGTTCGGACAACCATTGGTGCATTTTGAAGTTATTCCAACATCAGACAACCAGATGGAGCTGGTGGTGACGGCACACCATGCCGCATACGATTCTTGGGCTCTGCCACTTCTCCTGCAGCGAGCACAGTTGGCCTACAATGATTTCAACTCGGACGGACTGGTATCATTGCCTTTCCAGGCCTTCATAGAATATACCATGTCCCAAAAAGAAGCGGCCCTACAGCATTGGCGCACTGAGCTTGAAAATGTAAACACCGATCCATTCCCTTCTTTGCCTTCCCCATCGTACCGGCCAAGTACGACAACACGGATTGAGCGCTCCATCTGGACGGGTCGATTGATGGATGACAGCGTCAGTCGAAGCACGGCTATCAAACTGGCTTGGACTCTGGTGCAGTCTCAGTATCAAAGCAGCGATGAGGTCTTCTTCGGTATGGTATCACCTGGACGTACAGCCCCCATCCGTGGAATCGAGACCATGGCTGGTCCGACAATTGCTACAATTCCTCTGTGCGTGGTTCTTGATGAGAACAAAACTGTATCAGAATCACTTGCGGAATTACAGGAGCGGACTCTGGAAATGATTCCTTTCGAACACGTCGGGCTGTCCCAGATCGCTGCTCAAGGACCGGCTGCTGCAAGGGCGTGCTCTTTCCAGACGCTCCTCATTGAAGGCCGCGGTGAGGTTGACAACATGCTATCGGGTATAGACATTGCACAGCCCATGGGCACGACTTACCAAGACGGGGCATCTAATGCGTATGCTGTGGAGCTGACTGTCATCTTACAAAAAGACCAATTGGTTGTCGAAGCCGCCATTGATGAGCAGGTTGTGCCCCAATGGGAAATGCAGCGTATCCTGGACCAGTTCAGTTACATTCTGCAACAGGTTCACCAGAAGCCCCAGCAGCGAATCCAAGAACTTTCCACGCTGAACCCCAATGATGTCCAGAGGCTGCAGCAGTGGAACTCCAAGATCCATTCTGAGTCTGAGTCTGAGTCTGAGTTGATAGTTGATGTGATCCGCCAGCACAGCACCACGCAACCTTTGGCTCCAGCTGTCTGTGCTTGGGACGGGAACCTATCTTATGATGAACTAAATGTTCTTGCTGCAAACCTCGCCATTCTGCTGAGAGCCCAGGGTATTGGAGCTGATGATTTCGTACCAATATACATGGGCCGATCACGATGGATTGTTGTCGCGGTTCTGGCAGTCATGAAGGCCGGCGCGGCATTTGTGCTTCTTGACATTCTGCACCCGCCAGGGCGGCTTCGCACCGTTTGCCAGGAAGTAAATGCTTCTGTCATCATTTCTTCAGTGGAATGTCAGGAGACGGCACAGTCTCTCGTCCCGAATGTTCTGATTGCTGAAGAAAGTGATCGTTCGGGTTTACCGGTAGCCAGCAGCTGGCCCCGTCCCAATGCAGATCATGCATTGTATGCAGTATTCACCTCTGGCTCCACCGGCAAGCCCAAAGGCGCAGTTGTCGAGAACGGGTCATTTGCGACGATGGCTGTCCCATGGGCTCGAATCATGGGTCTTGAACCGAGTTCTCGGATCCTTCATTTCGCCTCCTATGCCTTTGATGTCAGTATCCTCGAGATTCTGGGCACATTGTTTGCCGGTGCCTGCATATGTGTTCTGTCAGAGTCAGAGCGTAGAGACAAGATAGCCCAAGCCGTTACCAAGCTGCAACCATCTCACGCCATATTGACACCGTCTGTGTTGCGTGTGGTTACTGAGTATGACCTGCCATCTGTGCATACAATCATGCTTATTGGAGAGCCCGTCCGCGCAAGCGACGTTCAGCAATGGGCACGGAAAGTGCGACTATTGAATACTTACGGGCCTGCGGAGTGCACAGTAGTATATACCATGCAGCCATCCATCACCCCCGGCTCCCAAGCGGCAAACATTGGCTTCCCGATTGCAGGCGCAGTTTGGGTAACAGATCGCCGAGATCCCAGTCGACTCGTTCCCACCGGGGCAGTTGGTGAGCTTCTTCTCCAAGGGCCCCTTGTTGGCCGGGGGTATTTGAACAACCCAGAGCAAACAGCTGCTGCATTCATTTCTGAGCCGCCCTGGGTTCAGAAGGTTGGAATGGAAGGGAAATACGACCGCATGTACCGCACAGGCGATCTCGTTCGGTACGAGGAAGATGGATCTCTCTCCTTCGTTGGGCGAAGAGACTTCCAAGTCAAGTTGCGAGGCCAACGTTTCGAACTTGGCGAAGTCGAAGAGCACGTCCAGCAGACATTCCCCGGGGAAGTGGAGGATGTCGTTGCTCAGATTGTCACCCCGGCAGCACTCATAAAGTCCCCCTGTCTTGTTGTCTTTATCGTGCCAAAAGAAGGGCCGACGGCACCTGCACTGGAATCCTCACCCACGGTATCTCTGGACATCGTGGCACCGACAGATATCAAAGAGAAGGTTGCCCATACCAAAGAGCAGCTGTTGGACCTTCTTCCGGACTACATGATACCAACTGCCTTCATACCCCTTCGACATATGCCCAAAACAATCGGCGGGAAGGTTGATCGGACAAAGCTGCGAGAGTCCATGGCGGAAGTAACGCGCGACCAGCTGCAGTCCTTCTTTGCTCCCAAATCCCATGGCAAGCGTGCTACCGCGACAGACGTCGAACGTGCCCTCCAGCGAATCTGGGCGCGGGCGCTGGGCATTCCGGCAGAACAGATTGGGGTGGAGGATAGCTTTTTCCGCTTGGGGGGCGATTCCATCTCCGCCCTGCAAGCCACCTCCCAAGCTCGTGCCGTAGGGATTGACCACTCGGTCGGAGACCTGTTCCGCTTCCGGACCATCCTAGAAATCACCAAGCGCTTTGCTCTCGGCTCCCAGGACCGGGACTCGGAAGCGAATGTGGAGATGGTCTTGCCCTGTACCCCCCGCCCAGCGAGGCATCTTGGTGAGCCAGATCAGAGACAGTAGCAGTTATGTGACACACTTCATCTGGCAGGTGAATCTAGCATCGGCTTCCCAGCATGGCACAGCGGTGGTTGATGTAGATCGACTGGCACGAGCCTGGCGGCAGGTCGTGGCCTGGCATCCGGCACTCCGGGCTGGCTTCCGCCCAAGCGTCTCTGGAAATGGCCAATTCGAGCAGATACTGCTGCGTCATGTTGAGCCCCCGCTGGTTATGGTTCAGTGTGACATGGAGGAGGATCAACCAGGGGTGCCTTCTGTGCTCAGTACATCTTCCGCCAATGTGACTCGCCACGACGGCCAGGCTGTTCCTCACCAGCTTACTATCTGCACAACCCCCACAGGCCGTGTGTTTTGCCGATTGGATATCAACCATGTAATCATCGATGCCATGTCCTTGGCTGTTCTCGTGCGGGATCTCGGCCGAGCTTACAGCAGCGACTCAGCTCTAACGACTTCGCAAAACGACACATATCAGAAATACATCACCTTTGTTGAGCAACAGTCACAAGAGCAAGCGCATGAATACTGGAGCTCATATCTGGAAGACATGCAAACCTCTCAACTTCCAGCTCCCCGACTTTCAGACCCTTCATCTCATAATCGTCTGGAGCTGTTGAACATCACGCTCACGCAACGTGGGTCTGATATCGAGTCTTTCTGTCGCTCCAACGAGTGGACCGCGTCGAATGTCCTGTACTTTGCCTGGGCTCTGACACTTGGTGCATTCACTGGCTCGGATGATGTTTGCTTTGGGACATTCTCCTCGGGCAGGCTAGTACCTGTGCCTCACATAAATGAGGCAATCGGCCAATTTGCCAATGAGTCCATTTGCAGAGTGCGCCTGGCACGGCAACTATCCCTCAACCAGGCCGCCATGCGCCTCCAAGAGGATTACTCCAACGTTCTGTCATATCAGACGTTCCCGCTGGTCGATATTGCTCGGGCTGCTGGAGCATCTATGCGAGACTTGGCCTCCACGGCCGTCAACGTCCAATATAAGAGGTCAGCTGGTCATTCTGATGCGGCGGATACCACACTACAAATGGCTCTGTTGCACGGGTTAGACCCGATTCTGGTAGGCTTCGATGATTCCTTTGTTGCTTATATAAAATACTGATTAGTTGTGAACTTACAGCAAGACGTCATGCTGTATGCCGAATTCCAGGAGAATGGTCAGATAGAGGTAGCCATGACCTACCGTCCGTCGCAAGTGTCCTCCTCTCTAGCATCTCAATTAGCCCAGTATTTCGATCTATCTGTGGGAACCATTCTCCAGAACAGAGACGGCTGTGTCGGTGATTTGCAGCTCCTCAGTGTTCAGGACAAACAACGACTTCTGCATTGGAACAAAGCTCTACCAGATCCTACCCGTAAATATGTGCATGAGGCCATTCGAAAGCGAGCAGAGAAGCAGCCGGAATGCGTTGCGGTAGCAGGTGCAGAGGGAGACTGGAGCTACAGGGAGCTGGATCAGCTGGCAGCAAAAATAGCCAGGTCATTGACTCAGCATGGGGTTACTGCGTCTCAGAGAATACCCATCTGCTTTGAGAAGTCACGCTGGACAATTGCTGCCATGCTAGCAGTCCTGAAAGTGGGGGCCGTTCTGGTTCCTCTTGACCCTGCCCAGCCCGTGGCCAGGCTACAGGACATATGCCGTCGTGTTAATGCTGACTTGGTTATATCATCGGTCATCCAGGCTTCACAAAGCCGAGAGCTTGCACCAAAGGTGATGGTGATCGGTGATAATACCGGCGTGGAGAATGGTAGTGAGGAAGATTATGACCTTACGCAACCTGTGGACCCTGAACAGCCGGCGTATATACTTTACACCTCCGGCACCACTGGATCCCCTAAGGGTGTCATGGTATCGCACACATCATATACCTATGCCGCGGAGGCACAAATCACTGGCTTCGAGCTGGACCCTTCGTCGCGAGTCCTGCAGCTCTCTTCATATTCATTTGATGTCTCGATGACGGAGATCCTGACTACTCTGATAGCCGGTGCTACCGTCTGCGTGCTCACAGAGCCCGAACAGAGCCAGATGTTCTTAGATGGCGCATGCCCCTTCCCAGTGTCGCATGCCTTCCTGACGCCGTCAGCTGCGAGCGGGCTGGACGCCTCCAAGGCCTCGTCATGGGTGCAGACCCTGGTTCTTCAGGGCGAGCCCATGTCAGATGTACATATCACTCAGTGGAGTGAACAGTGTCGTCTTGTGAACGGTTATGGCCCGACAGAGTGCACGGTTTTTGCTACAATGTCATCACCCCTTAGCCCCAGACATGATCCCTGCGACATTGGTTGTGCCTTGGGTGTCCACTGCTGGGTTGTTGATAGAAACGACTACAGTATACCTCTACCTGTCGGTGCCATTGGAGAGTTGATTCTCAGCGGCCCGTCCGTGGCCCATGGTTATCTAAACGACCCAGAAAGAACAGCTGCAGCCTTCATTCACGCGCCAAAATGGCTACAAGAACTCTACCCGGGACAGCCATCATCCTGGCGAATTTATAAAACAGGAGACCTGGTTCGCTACGAAATAGCAGATGGATCTCTACGATTCGAGGGCCGGAAAGACCGACAAATTAAAGTGCGTGGGCAGCGCGTTGAACTCGGCGATATAGAGTATCACACCTGGCAGACTTTTCCGGGTCAGAAAGAAGTGCTGGTCGAGCAAGTCATGGTCCCCAATGGTCCATCATCTACTCCTGGATCAGGCTCAGTAGCCTCTCGACTGGTTGCTTGTGTACGGGTTGATTCGAACAGTGACGCAGATGAGAGTATGTCCAAAGAACGCAAAGCTCTCCCAGTCCCTGGAGAAGACTTTCACGCGGCTGCCGCCGAATGTATACGGCAACTCCGCGATGTTCTACCTGTTTACATGGTTCCGGACTTGATGATGCCCATCAGCCAGGTGCCTTTGACAACCTCTGGTAAAACGGACAGGGCAGAGCTGCGCAAGATTCTGCGGTCCATTCCACCGGAAGACTGGAGCGTATACTCTGCAATCCAAGGCAGCAAGAAGGCTTTGGCAAGTGATACGGCGAAGAAATTCCATGCCATTCTGACAAGGCTCCTGAATATTCCCCCAGAAGCAGTCGACGCAGATGACAGCTTCCTCCACTTTGGTGGCGACTCGATCCTCGCCATGAAGATTGCCGCCAACGCGCGAGCTGAAGGCCTAGAGATCAGCTCTAATGATGTTCTTCGATATCCAACCATTACGGAATGGGCCAACATTGTCGACAGCCATCGTGGAACCGGATCTTACGCTGGGCAACATGCCCCCTTCTCGCTCATCCAGGATCATGAACGTGTTGCCATTCTCTCTTCGCACTTTTCACGGGAATATCCCTTCACCCCAGAGAATGTAGCGGATATTCTCCCGGCTCTCGATTTTCAAACTTTCTACATCACGCACTCCTCACCGGTTTCCACTGCCCACGTTTTCCCGGATACCTTGGATGTAGATCGACTCCGAATGGCATGTAAGCGGGCGATGGTTCACCACAGCATCCTGCGAACAGTCTTTGTGGATTTCAACGACTCTCTTTTCCAGGTCGTCTTAGGAGAGGTGGATCCAGTATTTGAACACATTATATATGATGATCCAGAGGACTACATCATGCAGAAATCGCAAGAAAAGCTGCCCAGCTCTACCGATCGAGGAACCCTTCCCGTCGGGTTCACTCTCGTCACCAGCCCCACCAAGAAGGCTTCCGTACTCATCCTTAGAGTATCGCATGCTCAGTATGATGGAACCTCCCTACCTTTGCTATGGGAGGCGGTGGCGATCGCCTATCGAGGAGAGGTTCTCCCAAAAACGTTGCAGTTCAGGGAGGTGGTCTACAATCGGCTCCGGGACGACAATAAGGATGCCTACTCTTTCTGGCGTAGTTATCTGCAGGGGGTACGCCCGGCTATACTCGATCCATTCGGTATTGGCAGCATTCCCGTGAGGTCGGAAAAACACACCAGCGCAAGAAGGGAGATCGAACATCCCCAGCTTTTGCCCAATGTGACTGTTGCCTCGCTGGCAAAGGCGGCTTTGTCCTGGGTTCTATCGGAACAGATTAACAGCTCGGATATTATCCTAGGGCAGGTAGTTCATGGCCGCGGTGCCCCCCCTTCCCAATGTCGATAAGGTCCTTGGGCCCTGTCTCAACCTGCTCCCTGTCCGAGTCATGATCGACCAAGAGATGACAGTACAGGATCTGGTTTACCATGTGCAAGCCCAGCAGCTGGAAACCTTCACTTATGACTACGTATCCTTTGACAGCATTGTGGAAAAATGCACCAGCTGGCCCGGCAAACCCAAGCTTGGATGCCTTGTCCACCACCAAGGCGTTGAATTCGACGAGCCCTTGGATATGGATGGTGTGTGCTCCATCTCCAATTCCAGCTGGGCCAACTCCAAACTGGCACAAGGCCAGGTGGGCGTGGTTACCATCGAGCGTGGGCCACACCTGGGCATCATGATCATGGCTGCCGAGGACATGATGGATCTGCCTGCTGCGGAAAGTCTGGCTGAGAGGCTTGCCCGTACGATTGAAGTATTCTCTAAGAGTCCTGTAACTCCTCTGGCGGAGCTGGTAAGAGTGCGACAGGATTCGTGCATAACGAATGGGCTGGTATAGAATCACATTATAGGTGGGCTAAGAGGAGGATAATTTCTGCTTTAACTTGTAATGATTGGAGGGAAAAGAGGAAGAAAAAGAATGTTGTCAAAAGCATGAATACTCCCATGTACCTAATGTAGCTAGCACTAGTCTATAATAATATTTAATACTCTATTTGCGTTTCCACCCAGACTGTAGTTGATAGTAGCATGATAATCTTCCTAGGAGTCGTAACAAGGAAAGTTTAATACAAAAATAGACACTTCAAATTCTGAACCCTGTCAACTATGTCCAAGTAGGTTATTTAAGAGACTATTAAAATGTTTTCATCAAGTAAATATTACACCTAGAGCTTCTTTATATTAATTTTGTATGGCAGCAGCTGATGCAAAGCAAGCCGAGACAGGCATTGTGTGATGCTAAGTGCTGAGCAGACAAGGCTGCAATACACACTAACTATCAGGATAATTGAAGCGATGCGGTCTTATCAAGGTAATCAGCCTTTTATATATCAATGATTGGAGGCGACATGTTGAATAAAAGGCTGTGCCTAGAGGAGTGACTGCCCTATCTTACACTCTCTGGTCTATCTATTAAATTTGTTCTTCATACATACAGGCCCATTAACTGCAGGACCCTTATGTTCAAATAATATTGAGACTAAAAATATACGCACCCATCTGGTTTACTGTTCTTAGAGGCGGTAGCATCTAAATATACCATGAGTTGTTCGTATCCTGTCTAAGGATACATAGAATGTTCAGGTGATGGGGTTTACAGGCAAGGTAAAGAAAGAGCACTATGATAAAATCCACTATCTAATGCTTAGTTACTCTACTACAACCCGTTCTATCACCCTACTCATTTTAAATGCACCGACAGAGTAATAAATAGCGTTGAATACAAGTAGAAAGATAAAGAAACCGAGCTTATAAATCAATTCCTCTGGTAAGGGTACATGTAACTACCCTAAACTCATACATTGAAAGCTTCAGATTGGAGGACATGAAAAATTTAATTCGTCTGGGAACAAAGTGCATGCAGTGCCATCTGGAGAGCATATTTATTGTTAATGTGCATTCTTTCGGCTTGGACAGAGGAATAATCTTACTACAGTGCTGGCCCAGATGAAACGATGACAGAATGCAAGTAACCTCGATCTGAAATCGGCCGTCCGGCGCTAGAGGCCCGGTGGGGTTTGCCAGGCTATCAAAGCCAGGTCCAGATAAATGACAAGTGGCATTTTGCTTGGACAGGACAGCTGGGAGAAGAGTCATGGAGGAAGCCAAAGAGGGAAGTAACAGAGTCCCCAAGGACAGTTGTTGAGATGCTGTCTGGAGATTCATAGTCCAGGAAAAGATTTGGCTAATGTATTTTGGATGCAATGATGTTGAAAATAATGTAAGCCATCAGTCAACAGACGCCCTGATATATCGTGTATCAGATTGATAGCTATGAATTAATGATTCAGTCTTGACGTCAGCACATAATTCTCATGAACGTGGTCTGTTTTTACTGAAATGTTGCATTTGTGTGATATATCCTTTGTATAACTTTCTTGATTCTATGTTACAACAGGCAAAATCACCTATAGTATCACCTTATTTTCTTACAGCCCGCATCTTAGACTGTAATGCATACTGGCATATTCTATCAGAAACAACAAGGTTACAGAAAGTAATATACCACATGATCTTTTATTCAACCATGTAACTGTAACTCAATGTCCTTTTTTAGTTAATTATATACCTTAAGAAACAGAAACCTTGTCACTTAAAATGATGTAACGTGCTAACTCTTGGGACGACATTCCTTTTAAAGAGCTGGCACAGGGCGAATTCATCATCCTGCAGTTATCTTCTCTTCCCATTCTATTTCAAGCTTGAGCTACTGTCTATCAGGATGGTATTATTGAGAATTAAACGGTTTAAATCACATAATTAAAAAGGTAAAGTAATAATAAAACTAGGAATTCCTGTGAGCGTTACATCTTGCTGCTTGTTAGACAAGAGAGACAGTATATACGAGTGTAATCTTTAGCAGAGACTTTGACTGTGCTTTGAAAAAACTGGACTGGCAGTATAGGTGTGATTGTGGATGATTGTCCACCTCGTAAGGCCTCTGATATGTTCAATATATCTAGAGTAATACAAAAGTGTACAGATAAAAGATATAGCCATAGCAGATATTTATTAGATTGAAAGAATTATCATTATTACGATTCACAGAGTAATACAGGGTCAAAAGGTGAATCATATTCTCAGTATTTCACTCAGTTACATGACATGCAGCATACATTAGGTTGTGAATTACAAGGGGGACTAGTACAGTTCAAGCTGATGATTCCATCTCTAGTCGATCTACAAATGCTGTGTAACTAGTAAGACACTTCCCATCAATAAATAACTTTATGTTATTATGATAAGCTTAGTGGTATCCAGTATAACTGGTTGAAACACCATAGCTGAGTTTGAGGTCATAAATCAGCATTGGAGTGGATTAGTAGATAATAGTATCAAAAATAACTCGAAATTGATTCCTTATACATCTTGATTAATTCTAGCCCCGCTAGTGTAGAGATATGAATGTAATAAGGGCCTAGCCTTCGACTAGAGATTGATGTCTTACTAGCTATATTTACGATATTAGGTAGCTGTAATTTCGATGTACGACGTTCGTCTTTCTATCAAAACACCCCAACGCGACAATGCTTTGAAATTAGACAAAAGAAGACACCCATTGCTTATACTGGTCTATTGCGATGTGCCATGTAAAAACATAGTAACGCTTTTTGGATTTATGCTTTGCAACTATCATCTGCAACATGTTTCAATTGTTTCACTACATATACTTGGCTTTCAGGATAAAGAGAATGAAACTGGATGAAGTAACTAGACATGCGAGTAGAATGGTAGTAGTCTTATAATTTTGAAAAGTATCTAGGTCCTTGTTATAAGGTACAGAAAGTAGCTTGTGGCCGATAGCCGATACGATTACCGCGAATAGATTGAGTTCTATGTTCGTGCAAGGGCAGATAGAACTGTTCTAGGTTTGGAAGCACTGTGAGTAATTAGTGATTGCAGTTTCAAGGATCCAGAAAAGTGTGGGGAAAAGAAAAGACCGTACACAACGGTGGTTTGTGATGCTGATCAACAATGGTTATAGGGAGTGTAACGTAGCTTCAGTGAAACCTAGATGAAGGTAACCATGAATATTTAGGTTTTATATGTGTTGTTTGTTTCTCTTAAGGTCAGACTGTCTGGTTTTATTACTATTGAATCCACGGAATTTTACTATGTCTAAACACAGATTATAGATCCTAAATAGCATAGTGGAAATGGCCCTTGTACTATATAGTAAGATGCCCTGATATTATAGTGCATAATAGAAAGTCACAGGGTTTGAGTAGTGCAAACGCGATTTGACCATTACACAAAGTGGATTCCCCGCATTCAGAATTTATTTCATGCAAACTAGTTGATAAAAAAACTACTGTGGTACTACCCAAAGGCTGAACCATGTGATGACAAAGTTCATCGAGGGTAAACAAGTCACAATGGCCAAACCTTGGACATACCACAATTCCTCTCCAGGTCATACAGCGTTGCTATCGTCAGAATCATACCATAAGAATGAGAACATAGCAAATCCATGTAAGAACAGGCAGGCTAGAGGTATAAGAAGGCCAGTTTTCCCCACGCTTTTCCAACTCCACCAACGCCCAGAAAACCAGCAAAACCATTACATTCAAGCCTCTATAGCTCGTCTACCATAATCATGAAGTTCCAGGCCACACTCATCCCCTTCCTTTCCGTTCTCACTGCGGCTTTGGCGGCCCCTGCTGCAGACGCCAACGCCGTGGCCCAGACCCAGACTTTCCGTCAAACCTTTTAAGGTTGATGGGGCCGGAGGCGATTTCCAGCCCGAGCAGACCATCACTTGCGATATCACCTATGCTTTGGCCCTCAGTAATTGACCGCAATACCCTATTCTGAGCGAAAGGACTGCTAACGGGGACATATAGGCGATGGACCTCCGTACACAATTGTTTTGACCACTCTCAACCTTGCCAACTGTCAATTCACCGCCTAGGTGTGGCTAGACCTGGAACCTTGAACATCTCGTGTGAAGCCAGGGTTTGGATTTTTAGTCTTTTCCTGTATGGATTTATTCAACATATTTCTAAGCAGTAGCAATTGCAATATTTATTGAAACTCCTTTGCCTAGTATATGTATACATGTGACTTGTAGTGTTAAGATACAATATATCTGGATATTGGAAAATATAGTGAGAACTACTCGTGCATATCATTTGATACAGCAAGCAGGGAGGAGCTATTTGTATGAATAGGCTGCTAATTCATGCATTAGTAAGGATCAACATGTCTTGATACATGGTGCTGTGATCATCTATTTTGCAGTCTGCAAGGTAGACAGACCCCTTGGCCTTGAGCTCGGAGAGATCCACCAGGGTACTGGGCCCGAAGACGGTCGTAGCCATGTTGTCTTCTTATTTGGATCTTTCGGAGGTCGGGAGACCTGGTGACAAGAAAAATGACTCTTTATATTTAGGAATTCTCGGGCAGTGGAGCCTCCGTATTCACCATCTTGATATGAGTATCTTTGTGCTCGACATAGAAAATATAATCTCTTCCAAAAGTTAGTTGGACTCCTTTGTAATACCTCATGGCCACTACTTTTTTTGCTTCATCACTCCTATTCTCTTGCTGAAAAAGCAAACCCTGATCTTTCAGTCCAAGAAGGGCCAGGTAGACCTGTCCCGTTCATACGCATTTATCCTTCCACGGCCAGATCTAGTCCAAGGGCCACGACCGTCTCCGCGCCCATCCACGCTCGCAGAGGCCGTGGGTGATGACGCGCTTCAATGCAGCAGCCTGCGAGAGACACTATGCTGCAGACCATGTCTGGACCATTTATTCACCTTATCCAAATTCAACGTCCTGTGGTCATTCGTAGATAGCATGGCAGCCCTGGGATTCGACCAAGGGGAAGCCGCCCATCTCCCCATTCAGTACTAATCTCCACAAACCACAACTGAAGATTCCTTCTAGCGAGTCTCTTTCCCACTAACACTCAATGCTCAGCCCACCATCATCCCTGTCCAGACTGCTTCCCGTTTCCGCGAATGCGCGATAATCTCGTCAATTCCAGTGACATTCAACGATTGCAAGCTGGGTATTGATATCATGGATCCCGCCAGCGGCGATGTCGGGATCATGGTGTCAGGTAACCCCTGTCTTCCGCAGAGCTTGGGAGTCTCACAGTTGTTTCTCCAAAAGTGATCATGGGTCACAATGGCAAAATGCATTTATCCCAACTAGACGTTCATAGCACTTCCTGAGGATTCCTCGGCCGCATGTTACTGATGCTATGTATAATGTTAATAGGGCATTACTATCCGAACAGTGATTTAGGTTTAAGTATATATATCCGATTGTACTTTATCAGTAGAATTTACAAATGACCCAGAATCTGCTCAATAATAGCTGTATCTCGATTTTCCATCAGAACACAGTATATAAATTTAATTCATCATCGTGTTTCTAGCATTTAATTGAGATAACAGGTTACAATTATACTATGGATGATGTATGTCTTGTTTCTATATAACCCTCCAATATGCTGTTCCAGGTACATACGACCACAGGGTGTGGAGAACAGGGCTTCCCGTCCGCTCAGCCGTACTTAAGCCACACGCCGGCAGGTTAGTAGTTGGGTGGGTGACCACCAGCGAATCCCTGCTGTTGTATGTTTTTTTGCTTTTTGATGTTTTTACTCAGATAAAGGATATTTTTTTTTTTTTTTTTAGTATTCTTACTTTGTTGGGCATTGCGGGGAATTCCATTTTGTGGTTGTATCCATGATAGTGACAAGCCTATTCATCATATTATTCTATCTAGTAAAGAAATATAAAGACTCCGTCTTTATATGCCCTCCTGCTTCCCATAACCTTAAGGCGCTTTACGTGCGAATGTTTTTGAGAATAGTTACTACTACTGTATACCAAAGACATCATTATTGAATAACGCGTAGTAATACGACATATATAAAACATATTATGGTAAATAACAACATGAATATCTTACATTCAGGCATTCTGTGTTTTGGTGAGATGGCTGGCTTTAAGAAGAGACATATCACTTTTGTGTAGACGACAATTGTTCAAGCAATCAGAAAGACCAAAAGACATAGAATTTTTGGGACTCTCATCAGCACATTCCACTAGGCCTTTTGGTAGGAGTTCGATTATTTTCACGTGGGTGGTATTGCTGTAAGTTCTCCAGGGAATGGAGGGATAATGTTTTCATGTCGTAGGTTGCATTGTCGAAAATGTCGCTGACAAGCAGCAGACCATAATCTGATTGGATAACTCCTGTCGGAAAATTGTCTGCAACAATTCTGGCACCTTGTTTCTTCCTTCAGGCAGCGAGCTTGACATTCGCGCAATGCAATTATACAGCCTTGTCCCTGTATTTCCAGGCCCAATCGACACTCTCGGAGTTCTCTTTGATGTTCATAACAATGCATGAGACAAGTCAAACCAATAAGACCGGGCTTGATGTCACACTTGGGGAAGCACTTCCCAAGCATCTCAGAGCATTTCCTAGTTGCCTGACAGTTCGATTGCACGGTTAAGAACAAAAATACCAGTAAAACAATTCTCAGGTCCATGGCTCATGCGATAGATTATCTGCCTTAGCACCCAAGTAATATGAGAGTATAACAACAACAAAAAAGTTCTGTCTGGCGAAGGAGTAACTCCTGGATTTAATGTTGTCAGTCAGGATGGGAGGGTTTTTTTTCTGCTGATGTTGCCTCGGATCACTTGGTGAAAGAAAATCAGTCTTTCTCAAGCCTGAGCAATCTCAATGTGTCAGTATATCTTCGGTATATTCAAAGATTAGTTGAGAATAGCTAGCGGAGGATGAAAGCGAAATATTTATGATTATTCCCTGGCTCGATGTCGTCACTGAGTAGATGCGGAGGTCATCGCCAAGGAAATAGAAAAACAAAAGTCTAGGAAAACACGAAGCTGGATTTGTCTGAAATCTACAAAACCATAGGTATAGACAATCTAGAGCTTAGCCATCTGAAGTTTATCAATTGAATTTAAAGTATCACAAGACATGCAAAATCTAGAAGAATACCTTGGGGCGGGTCCTTTGGTCTGATCACCACCATCATCTATTCTAGACCATTTAGGTTGCATGGTACATCATCCTACAGTACCACAGTTAAGTAAAGAATTTTCCAGACATGATTTCACTTGTTATTATCATTTTCTTATACATTGAGCCGTCTAAACTTGTGCTGAACATGAGTTCGGTCTGTCATATGATTTAAGATACCCAAGCCAGCCACAAAGTTTAATTAGATCAGAGTTGATTATCTCACAGTGATTTGGTGCCAAGCCTTAATCTATTTCAAAATTGCTGGATTCTGCTATTTTTTTATTTCTTTTATTTTTATTTATTTATTTTATTTTTTCCCCGGCTACAGTCCACCACCATGTTGATTATGATTTCTCTCAACCGTGTTGTCGATTCCGCCAATAGAGCAAAACCATTATCATTCAGAGTATACAAGCCGATAGGTTGCTTCAAAATATCGGCCCTTGGATAGCAATTGTGAAAGTAATTGACCGCAGTGAGCCACTCTAGATGGCTATGGTAGTTTCATGGTTTTCACAGTCAGCACAAAGTCTTAGCCGATTTAATTAGAAGATGCATCCCATGCTTTTCAGCTTGTACAGATTTGACCAAGTGGCTGTTATTCTCTGGGTCAACTTGCTGTTCGATGTTTGCAGACAGGAGGAGCTGGTTCGCGAAATCTGATGGTTCCAAGTCTGTTTCCAGTGGGACAATTACAAATGCAGGATTGGGTGTATCATCCGACGTTCAACTAAATATACAGGTGCAATCTCTCGTAATTAGCCTCCATACAGGTGACTTGGAACGATATGGGTATATGAACTCGAAAGATTGGAAGAATGGCTCTCTCTAAGATCTAGCATAGACGCTGTGGGGGAGAAGACTCCATGCTGGAAAATCATCGGCTGCACCAGCCCTAGCAATGAAGTAAGACTCAGTACACATCACAAGCCCACATAACGATCATGATGTGGCTTTGCTGGCAGGAGACCCCGCATCTTTGAACACATCGTGTAGTCGGCAACGGAGAAAGGGACGGGCAACGCATTTCTACCTGGATTCTTCATCTAATCTAGTCATTGCAAAGAATGGATGACGGTCAAGCCTTCGCGCCTAGTCGGTCTGGACATTCTTTTTTGGGTATCCGTTGTAACATGTATTGTACGTTTCAGTATGTAACGTAATCAGCGGGCTGCGCAGGACACTGAGCTGCGTGGTGGTGGGCGACAGCTACCACCACTCATATAATTCCAATGAATGCAGCCCTATTTTAAAGCTTTTAACACCTATATAAATAAAATATACCTCACTTAATGATGTGACGGTTAGCAGGCGATCGAAAATGGCTACTTCGGCGGCCGTTTAAGGCGTCTCTCTAACCAACACCTGTCTTAACATCACCTGTGAGTATCCCCATGGCCATAGGCTTTCCCTCCACGCCCAGCTATATGTTTCACGTCCCCAGTTAATCACATTTCCTGATATTAGGCACGGTCCCACTGCGGTGCTAAGGCTTTTGCTTTATACTAAAGAAATAGTATTCCTAAATTCACCTCCTATACTGAGATTTGAGCGCTGCAGTGAACTGTTGTATAGCAAATTTTTATTATGGGATCAATCCTGATTAAGGGATAGTGAAATTAGAAGCACTCAGGACACAGTTATATAGAGGACTCTAACCTGTACACTCCATGAGCCTGGACCAAGATATACTAGCTGTAGTACCGTTTTCTGTGAGCTAATAGGGTGCCCCTATAAGCTGAGAGTGTCCAAAGAGTAATGCTGGCTGTTCTAGAAGAGGGAAGTAAGGCTAGAGAAGTACATATTACTTCTTCTATTTAAGCAGGTAAGTGCGAGTAAGTTTAATGCAACAAACAAGAGTAGTTATAGGACTGTACATTTAACTTAATAACTATTATTAATCAGGAAGAACTATTTAAGTACATAAAATGAGTATCCTTATATATCAATCCATAATATACCATAAAAAAAAATGTCAGTTCTAATCACCATCTTCCACGCTGTGTTTCTTAGACGGCCACTTATACTCAGTGAGCAAAAATATCAGGACACCCCTTCGGCTCACCCAGCGACCTCTTCATATGCGTCACGCCCTGCAGGTGAACATACTCATGCGTAACATTCTTTGCCGAGTCCAGCGAGGTGACATTGAAATAATTAATGCCAAACCCATTATTGTCAAAGAACCGTGCTGTACCGGCAACGACATAAATCGTAAACGCCTTATCAGCCGGGTAAATATTCTTTGTCTCATGTCGATGACCGACGAGAATATGGCGCACACCGTACTGGCGGATCAGATCAAGATACTGGCCACGAACTCGGTTCGGGAAGCTCCAGTAATTGTCGGGCTCATCCTCGCAGACCTCAAAGGGCAAGTGGTGGTGGGCGACGATGATCTCCTCCCCTTCCTTCGCGGCCTCGGCAAGCTGTTCTTCAAACCAGCACCACTCCTGGGTAGTGTAGGGTTCAAACTCAGTGAGGTTGCTCATCAGCGTGATTGAGTCGAGCATGATGAAGCGGTAGCCGTTGTGGCTGAAGGCACTGTGGTCGCTGACATTATAGTCGACGGAGAACTGCTTGAGAGTAGCGACGTTGCTGATGTCGTGGTTTCCGGGGAGGAGATGCACTCGCCCATTGAACTCGGGATAGACCCTTTGGAAGCTTTGGACTTGTTCAGGGGTGCTGGGGAAATGGGATTAGCGGATGATGCTGTTGAATGCCAGTCTGGTGAACGCGACATACCGATCATTCGTCAAATCTCCAACAGCGATACAAAAGTCGAAACCCTCCTTGTTCACCTGCTCAGCAGCCAGGTGCATCCGATAGGTATCATTCTTGTATCCATCCAGGCCAAAACCGAGTTGGATATCGCCCAACTGGCAGAAGCGGAAGGGTTTGAAGTCGGCCCAGACTATTATTCAAACAAAAATGTCAGAATCCCCAGAGAATGTTATTCAATATGCTGGACGATTTTGTGACAACCTACCAGCTGGAAGTCCGAGCGAAAGGCCCGCCATAAATGTTCGAAAAGATATCTTCATTTTGATCGAATTTGATAGCCTGGAGACGGTATCAAATAACTGCTGCGCATTGAGCTGGCAGGAGAATCCATTCCATCACCTTTTTGAATTATTTATGAGTCGTCTTCAATCAGTATTTCCACACAGATGTTTCAACAGCAGCAAGCTCCTGCAAACCACCATATTGCGCACGTGCTACGTCAACGGCCATTAAAACGCGCTGGAAGGGCCACGTGTACCACGTGCCTGCAGCATTAATATTGCCATTGCATTAGTTAAGAGTCGGCGGGCGCCGGGATTAGAAGGTACTTAGAAAGCCAAATTATCCTGATAGTAACTAATCAGGCCAATAGAACATATGCAATGTAAACCTATCTCAGTTTAGATGCTAATGATCAGAGTCTTAAGGATTCAGTATATAGCTATTTAGTTCAAACCAACAGCAAGTTAGAGCCTATCTTTTTAGAGGATTTTTATCGGTGTTCAGAATGAGCAGCTGCTCTGGTTATTAATTTAATACTTCAACCTCAGAGAAACATTAAATTTTGCATAATATATATACAATGCCACTTTATAAAGAATAATAAAGAATAAAAAAAGTAAATTTAGAGATGTTAGAGCCAGACATAAGTTTCTCATCACATCACACATCCCCGAACTCTACTCCAGGATAACAGAGCCACCTCGCAAATAGTCCCCTCTGTACACGCCCCCTTCTCAATATGGGCATGGTAGGCCACTACGAGTAATAAAACGCAGAGAAGAGCCGCTTGATGCGGTGAAGAGCAACGATACTGCAATTGCTTTTGTGAAAGGAGCCCAGCACGTTATGTACGCTTGCACCGATTGAGAATCTTACACTGGTGAATTTGATGACTTGTTACGCTGAGTCCAAAAGTATGGCTCAACTCAACTCGTGTGACATGCTGCTTTTACCTAGTTGTCCTTAGTTTAGACTGCTTTAGACAGGTATTCAAGAGATAGAACAATATGATTTATAAAATAGGATAAAAACTACCGCTCCAAGTTCCGGGATTGAGGATGTAATCGAAATTCTTATGTTAGCACCTAGGCTTCTCCTACAGGCGCATTTGCGATATCTTTCATAAACATGATCTATTTCATTGAACTATACTTGCAGCATCATCAATATTAAAGATCAAGTTTCTGACTCCCGACCAGATATTCTGATTCAGCTGAAATAATGTCACCTTTGAGTTTCAGATTTTGAAGGGATTCTCAACAAGTAGTTGCTAGTGAAGATAATCTTAGGCGCGAGCGTATTGATGCCTGGGAAGCAAGGAAGTTACCAGCTGGAAGGCAGGCACAAATAATCCCAAGTGTAATTTCCGCACAGGTAACAAGATCAGTGCGCTTAGTTGTCCATGTCGTATCAGGTGAGTTTTGATATTTAATCACCCATACTAACCGGACAATGGTCACAACACACACTATACCACCTGCGGCCAGAATAAGAATAACTCTGAATTTCTTGATAAGGGGCAAATGAAGAAGTGGAATCAGTATTATGGGCAGAGCTAAGATAATCAAATCAGTGATCACACTGAATGTTGTGTCACTAAGGAAGACCTTCAGCACATGGAGACATGTCCCACTAGTAGCTTCAGTGCCATGCCAAAATGCACTAATAGGTGTGCAGATGCGGATCTTAACAACTGTTGCTGCAATTGTATAGGCCACTAGTACCACACTAAATATGTGGATAAAATTAACTGGTACCTGATATGGTGCGAAGAATCGTGCAAGCATAAATAGAATCGACAACTTGACTGCAAGAATAAGTGGGCTGTAGATGACATTTATTATGTAGGAGGTCTAGACAGGAAGTTCAGTAAATACTATGCATACTTAAATGCTTCACATACCTTCAAAAAAAGAACCATGTTGTCCTTTGGAATATCCCATTGATGATTTCCACCGCCTGCATATGCCGCTGGCGAGACAGGTCAATCTTTATTTCGCCGAGATTTATTCTCGAGAACGTACATAGTAGCTGAAGTGAAAACCATGTTGTTGCTAGGATCTAATTATCATAGTCAAAATAATAACTTTGATAATCCACCATAGGAAACAGGTCGGCATACCCAAGATATAAGACACATCCCTAATTCGATTAATAACTGTAAATATCAGGGAATCTGGGTAGCGACTTACAGTCCTCAACAAAAAACACATGTTGCATGAATATCTTGACATATAGCCTCATTATAACAACACATGCGACAACAGGGATGCAAATCAACTGGGTAACTTTCACCCATATTTGAAACCCTCCGGATGGATTACTAAAGTTCGGTATAATATTTGGCGGTGGCGGAGCAGCTGGCTCTTGCGACATAACAACAGTCAAGAAATCATACTACCTCTTATATGTAACAGAAACAATACTCATTTTGAATTGGGTACAGAGGGAGTGCCAGAGGCAGAAGCGCTTGAGTGGGTGACTCGAACTGTCCAAGTGGGTTAGCCCGCTTTATAGTTTACATATGGTTTCTCGGCTGAATCGCTACACCCACGTCATCAAAAGGTCATCAATAAATCCAGAACATATTCCACACGAGCTACCTGCCTCCGTATTGCATGCTAGAAAGGCGTTTTTTATCTCTATATCTCTGTCACGACATATCTAGGGGATCTGAAACCTTAAAAAAGAGTGGTCTAATAGTACTCTCCGATATATTAATCCAAGGTCTATATAATATTTTCAACGTTTGACACAGCTTTCTGTGAGAAGATTACAAGCAGAAACTGCCTCATCTAGGATGGCGGTTGAAAAGCACTCAATCGTTTGATCATCCAAAGTCTCAAAGAGCTGACCATCATACCAAAAGAGGCTGGGCTTTCGGGAATAGAGCAATGCTGTGCGTGCGATTTATCAGTCTAGAGATCCATCAACTAGCTCTTAAATCTCATCAGAGTAAAATCCCACACGATAAGCCAGTCTGGCCATCCTATAGATCACATACTCGTGCCAATAACTTAGCATCGCCTTAAAGATCGGGCGGCATAAGAGGATAGTATTGCATAGTATATAGCCATAGCAGCCAATATCCAAGATCAAACCTTTCCAAACTGCCTGCGTACGCTGTCCGGAACGTACTCTCCAACATCTAGATACAAGCAGCTATCTCTTATATCCGGGAAAGCAATAAAAATCTCCTTCATCATGGCATAGATAGACTCTTTCAGAATACTGAAGAGACTATCACGATCTGGGTTGGGATGAAGTAACAACTCCTCATGCTTGATGATCAAAGGAGCTCCAAGTGTAGTCATGGCCTGGCCTGTCTGAGTGATAGCGATTTCTTTCTCACAGGCAGGTCTCCGGAAACGCGGCCCCGCATTAACCTAGGGGATAGTGAATCTTCAGCCATCACCTACCGCAGCGCCCTAGAGCAAGACACACAAAATGGCCAGGAAACACAAGACCAAGACCCCAACGTAGTGCATGACGCAAATTGGGTATCTGCTGGCTGTAGGGGATTCACATTTCCATCAGCAACCCATTTTTCAATGATTATTTTCGGTTGATTCCTCTAGACAGAAACAATCACCACCACTTTCATATCGCCTGCTGACCGAACGAGCCACCATTCAGATCAAGGCGAAGTCGCTGAAGGGTTTCCGAAAAGCCAGACTCCACGACAACAGTCGGCCACTCGTCACTTCTGCCTTCGGGCGGGTTGATAGGTATGTATGAGGCGTCGGATTTAACCCTATAGATTATGTAAATATTAACCTACTATCCACGTACCTTCAGCCTTAAATGTAGATATAGAAACGCCTGCTGTAGCTTTAATATATAATAAGGGCTCTTCATGCGCAATAGTTAACTAATGGAATTCTTCGGTCCATGGAACCCATCTCTATACAAGACGGGCCTAGCCCTAATGCATCACTAGCCTGATAGTATGATGCGGCATCAAAACAGGAGCTCTAACATTCCCCGACCCTCATATCCCATCCTTATGCCCCCAGCTTCAATTTGCCTCGGCTTTGAGCATTGTTTAGCATTGTTTGTTTCACGGCAATCTACCCTCATAAGGTCCTATATATAATAGAATAGTCACCGCTGGTACATGCCATCTATCATGGTGAACGCAGCGAGAACGATAGTAATCGAGTTGCCTGTTGGTATAGAGCGAGAATGAAAATCCGAGGTGAGGGTATGAAAAAATTTTATTTACTAACATACAACAGTAGGGATTTGTTCTTGGTCAGTTACACCTTTATAGATATGATTGGATTACCTTGATTCTTTGCAAACGCTCGGACTCTTGGTATCACCATCCCTGCTATTGACATTTGATTAGGGAGTTTGAAGCCAATAATTCCACATACCAGGACACATAAAGTAGGGTGAACTTTTCATAATGACAGCAAGTTCTGCGTTAAATAACTGACAGGCGCTACGGGGAACAATAAGAATCAGCCGCAATATAGGTCCAGGCAACAGCCAGCCAAATGCTTTCTGTGTTATCATGAAGCCTGGATATTTACCCAAATCTGGCGGTGGGTTTCTATTATCTCTGGGATGGTTGCTCAGACCTCACTTTTGCCTCTCACAAGGTATTCAGAAACAACAGTGTTAATCCAGACCATCTGTGGGCCAAGCGCGGATGGAGCGGTAGCCATCACTCAAATCCCACAGGCTTGTCATCTGCGCGGCTGAGCAAGGCTGGAAGGTGAGACCCCGCCATTCTCCCGTAGTGCGTCTCGTCATGTCGCTGCCGCAGCAGATGCATACGGCTAGCCATGCAGTTGACTGTGCCATAATACATGCACTTGATCACGGGTACCATCTACGGTTGCTGTTCCTTGTAGCTGCTGAATGCGGCGGTTAATGATTGGTCATAATGCTGTGTTTTGAGCGAATCAATACCAACCGCCCACGCTAGGTAGGCAGAGATAGATGCTTTTTTCCGATTGCTATTTGATATACGCTGAGTATGCCTTGCCACAGCAAGGTGAAATTCTACCAACCGTAAGTGGTCGGTTCTGTTGGCCGGATAGCCTTGCGGCGACGGTGCCTAAAAGACCGGAGATTGTTATTTTAGAGACCGCTAAGCCTTTGATCCATCTATTCCGTTCAGTATCCATTCTCCATCTCAATATGAACTCAGTAGATAATAAACCCTCGCATCCCAACGCAATCATAGCCGCGTATCTAACGGAGCACACGACGGAATATCAACTCCTCTCCGAGCTCAGACAGAGAGTATTACTTCTTGCACCCTCGAAGTGGGCGAATGCTAACTAACCTCCCAGGGATGGAATAATCCAGAAGGCGACTTGTTCTTCCAGCGCCAGCGCCAGAATGCCGATGAAGCAGATAGCCGTACGGCCATGTATTTCTTCCGTATGATGAAGAATATAGGTCAGGAGATGCAGAGCTGCACAAAAGCTCTTCGAATCAAATATACATACCAACCCCGTATTCTCGACCTGTGTTTTGCCCCAGGAGGCTTTCTGGCCACCGCTTTACACCTGAACCCCACTGCGTCTGCGATGGGATTCAGCCTGCCCCCCTCGCAAGGAGGCCACCGTGTTTTGCTACCCTCCCATCCAAACATTCAATTGAAGTTTCTGGATGTCACGATGCTGGCGGAAGATATGGGTGCAACGGAGATCCCAGCCGGGCATCCAGACGCGGAGCGATTTCTACCCAGACAATTCGCCGACGAACAGACCTTTGATCTTGTTTTGTGTGATGGACAAGTCCTCCGGACCCATGAACGGGCTCCATATCGTGAGCAACGAGAGGCGCAACGACTGTCAATGTCGCAGCTGGCCCTTGGATTGGAGCATATCTACCCTGGTGGGACAATGGTTGTTCTCTTGCACAAGGTGGAGGCATGGGATACTGTTAAGCTTCTCTATCAGTTCTCGCAGTTCTCTTCTGTGCGGTTGTTTAAACCGAGAAGAGGTCATAGTAAGCGATCGTCGTTTTATATGATCGCGAGAAAGATACAGAGAGAGCACCCCGAAGCTATTAACGCGATTGCGCAATGGAAGAAATTATGGAAGGCGGCGACTTTCGGGACGGATCAGATGTATTTCGAGGCACTGAACGAAGACGGGCTTGATCCTGCAACTCTTCTTGAGGAGTTTGGAACAAGGCTAGTGAAGCTGGGAAGCAAAGTCTGGGAGATACAAGCGACTGCGTTGAAGGAGGCGTCTTTTACTAAGGGTTAAAGTGGTACTTATACTTCATGATATGTCCCTAGTATACAATAGTCACTGTCAATTTTCAATGCAGGCATACCCACACCTAAAACAGCCTCTTTTGCTCACATGGCCTAAGCCTGGGCGGTTGAGTAGCTAGCTATGATCTCCAGGTAGCCACTTACGCTTTTTATTATATAGCTTGATACTGAGCAGAGAGGAAGAAGATATAATCTTATATAGGGGTCTTTTTTATCTGATGTGACATCCTCTACAATCCTTGTTAGCCAAGTGTATAGATTGTAAGATAAAATTTATTATTGTCCTTCTTTAGTCTCTTTCTTAATTTATGTATCTTTGATAATATGGGGATCTCTGTTAGCCCATACATACACCAATTGAACTGTAGTTGAAGTGTCATGTGCAAAAAGCTGGGGATTACACTTCCAATAGGCCAAAAGACCAAAAGACCAACCAATAACTGCTTTCTCCAGCAGTTATCACCCAGCTTCCATATACACATATATACGTATATAATAAATTGATAAGTATCCCTAATAAGAGATATGCACGCAAAAGTAGTTAACGTTACTATGTCTTTTCCTTTTTCTCTTCACCTTTTTGTATTCTAGCTAGGATACCGTACATAGTCAACACGATTGATTCGCACGTTACATAACCCTCGACTTGTACGATGCAAAGGCTAACTACCGGCTACTTCTAATTCCTCATTTCTCACACTAGCTTCCACT
Organism: Aspergillus sp. 'subgen. Cremei'; assembly: GCA_019976455.1. Lineage (NCBI taxonomy): Eukaryota > Fungi > Ascomycota > Eurotiomycetes > Eurotiales > Aspergillaceae > Aspergillus > Aspergillus sp. 'subgen. Cremei'. Next base: position 863,449 of record JAFBMR010000002.1, read on the forward strand.
TCTCATACAAGTTTCCACTTCTCACAGACTTCCATATCTTACACAGGCTTCCACTTCTTACATCGCCCGCGGTGGAAGAGTTGAAAGACTGGGCTGGTTTACAGCGCAGCAAGGACAGCTCCATATGCATCTTTAGCTTGGTAGTTTCCATCGAACAACAATGGACTCTCATCCGAGCGCCATGAGTCCTAGATAAAACTGTTAGCTTCGAGCTATATACCACGATGGAGACAGGAAAAGTACCTTGTCAGAGACACCCCAAACAGTGATTCCAATGCACTTGGGTACATTCAAGCACGCATTGACAACCTATATTATGTTTTTAGCACGGTTCAAGTCTAAGATACGATATACGGACATTCACGTAGTCGTTGGAGCTGGCTCCTGCAATGTCAAGTTCGGTAATAGCTAATTCCGAGACACCAGTGGACGCAAGGGCCTTCAGAGCATCCTGGGTTCCTGAAGTTGGGAATCCCCCAGCGCTGAGAAATATGGTCAGCAAAATACGTCGATGTCGAGCAACAAATACTTCACCTGTAGTGAGATTGAGAGCCTAGGGTTTATTAGTCGAGTTGCTCTACAAAGAAGATCAAGCAACTTACCGATTCCATCAATAGGAATTCCTGCAGCAATCCATTGTCCAACCTTCTTCACGAATCCCTGCGTCTTGGCGTAGGAAGCGGAATCCAGACTGAAAGAGATATTTAGCACGCCTTCGCCTATTCCACCTTGGTAGATCTTACTTGTAGTCATTGATGTACAGCTTGGCGTTGGGGTCAGCGGCACGAGCAGCTTCAAAGGCGATTCGGACAAAGTCTTCACCAAGAACGTTTGAGAACACGCTCTCGCGAAGTTCTCCACTCTCAGCGAAGATTTCATTCACCACGTCCTGTCACTGTCAATGAGACGAAAATTTATTTTTACCTCTTGACTTACCCAGGCGTAGATCTTCCCTTTATAATGGGACATGACCTTGGTGACATGGTCCTGAATAACCTTGGTAAGAGTGTCGCGATCACTGATCTGTTGAACCCATTGTGGGAGCTGAGAGTGCCAAACTATGGTTTTATCCGTTAATGCATAGCTCCAGTGCTCATATTGCGATGAGAACCTACCAAGGGTATGTCCTCGCACAAGCATTTTATGTTCCTGTGCGTAGTTGACCTATATCACCCGAGTCAGATTAATCTGGAGCAAAACAGGGAAAACATACAACGTAGTCACCTCCGCTGAAACTGAAGCTACCCTGGGAAGCTACCTGAGGTCAGTCTTTGTAAATAATTGAAGAACAAGGAAACACATACGCTCGGTTGCATCCCACTTCATGCTATTCTCAGGAGTCAGGGCGCCAAAATCAGCAGCAAGGATAGGCTCATTCTGGGTATTCTGCAACAATGCCTGCTCCGCAATGTTCCCGAAATACTTCTTGCCATGTCCCTTGATGGCATCGTTGATGCTCTGCGGCGCCTGTCGACCAGTCACATATGCGGATGCAACTGAGGCAATAAGGGCGCCATACACAAGCGAAGAGAGTTGGACCATTTTGAATAAATGATAGGAATAAGGAACTGAATACCAAAGAAATGTATGTTGTCAAGTTTGAAGGTTTACAATAGCAAAATTGAGCGTGCTCAAGGTCGATACTTATATGTGTGAGACTGACAGCTTTATACTGCAGTGAGCGAATTTGTTAGAAATATTTACAGAGTAAAATCTATATGAGACAGGGATGGTATGTCCCTATTAGGAAGGTCTCGGTGACTATTCTAACGTCCACCATGTGATTCATGGCATTGCTTTTCATGCGAACATGATTGATAGTACTATAATACCTGCTGTGGGGCTTCATCGGCAGTTTAGAGGGGTGATGGTTACCGGCATGTGATGGTGTGATTGCCAGGAACGAATGTGATGATACTTGGCTTGTTTTAGAGCGGGATATGATCGCTTGGCTCTCTGGAAAAATAAACGATCGACAAGGGACTAGAATTGAGTGCCAGAACATACGGGCAAAACCAGTTAGTCCCTATAGACTAATGCACAAACGGCAGGCTGAAACTCGGCCAAGACAACTGATCTTGAACCATGCAAGTCTTCATTGACAAATAGCCTATAATGTACAAATGTATCCGCATGTGTACTGCCTAATTTCACCACCGTTTGATATTCATACGCCTAGTAAATTTGCCAAAATTCCTTCATTTTGCCTAAACTTCCAACGGGTCGAATGAGCGATCTTGGACGCACGATTTGAATCCCTAATTGTAGAGCGCGCTTTATGGTGTCGGTTTGGATTTATAAGGTAATTGATTATCTAGTTCCACACCCAGAAGACAGAGAAATGTATATCAATCCGGCTAGGCCGACGAGAATTATGCGTTAGCAAAGTCAAGATTGCAGCCCTGGGAAAGTTTCGTGCGGCTGATACATCTAACAATGGTCTGTAAGTTTTCGGAATATATCCTTGACTCGGGAAAGTACCGGTTTTAGGTAGGTGGGACTACCCGCTAACTCTACCAGATCTATCCGCCAGACCCTGACTTAAGTCTAACAAAGTTTAGGGCTCAGACGTTGTTCATCTGCACGCAGAATAGAAGGGTCGGTCAATCAGCTCTCTTCAGGCTAAGAAGATTAGCATAGATGCCCATGGGCTACTGATCCATTTAATTAATTATACAAGGACATTCGGAAGCTCTTCAGGTATTCAGCATCGTAAGTTCGCTTAAGCCGTCATTAAGGTCTCTGAGACATTTTGTCTCGGGTTTGATCCATTGATCAAAACAAGCGATTCCGGTGAGCAAGAAACCAGTAGATAAAGCGTAGTTAATTAATATTCCTCTCGACTTCCCGCAATAACCATTTCCATTAGATTTTTCGCTATCAGTGGCCTAATATGCAGTTCCAATATGGGGATATCGAAGGCACCAAGATTGGCCAAGCCCTGTCTGGCACTGTGTTACTCGCATCAGTGCAAGGTGTCATGGCGCAATACCAGCTTCTGTTTAGAGACAACCCTTTACTGGTAAGGTAATTAGCAGCACGACCTAGACTAATGATATTAGCTATAGAGATCTGATTTGCACTAGTCCTAATTAAACAAGGATCGTTGATCCATGGAACCTGCAATAATTTCGGTGATATGATAGACAGCTGACAGGCTGACTTGGCGGCTTACCCCGCCTTTGGCAAAGGTGGAGGAAGGCTGCTAAAAGAGACTGGTACAGCAATTTAGCCTAAATCTCCCAATATGTATGGGCTATTAAAAGATGCCGCATGTACCATCTAAATAGGGCTAGTTGGTATGCCAAGATCGGCAATAGAGCTTCATGTTTCACGCTGAACACAAGCTTTGGCCCCCTGTGAAAGGCGCTTGTATCAGGGGTTGGATCTTGTTTGATGGAGACTAGCTTGCATTCTGAGGGCCTTGTCCACCTTTGGTAGCGTCCTCCACTTATTACAGATAACCTTCATTTGATATCGTTTGTTTCTAAATGAGCGAATCTATCTAAATGCCATGCCTTCTTGCGGGCTGGCAAGTAGTATAACAACTTTGTCTATGTCTAATGTGAAAGCTGAGATCTAGGAGTGCCAATTTCTGGGGCTTGGCAATGCACCAACTGCTTCTGCATGGGAAGGAGATCCCTGTCATTTTATCATACCATACTCATACCCTGGCTTTGAAAATCTCCGATATTCTTCCGGTGGAACTACATCCTAGAATAATATTAAAGATGCGATTAGAGATATTAATGCTCCGAAGCACGGTAAAGTTTGGAACGGACTAGAACAAGAAACATGATTAGTTCGAAGATCTCGGGGTATATCCGAAGAGGAAGCTGATCTTGAAGTAAAGTTACGCTATGTAACTTCTCAAGTTGAGACATGTGTCAATCATGGCTAAAGATGGGTTAGCCGGTACTTCGGGCTTGTAAACCGCGCCTATATACAAGGTTTACTGTCGATCCCGACGGGATATTCTAACACTTAGCATTTCACGAATTCGGAAGAAAGAAGACGCCATATAATATACTGGAAACGTGACAATGTCAGTCTTAATAGTCCTGGGCGTCGCTCAGTTTGTATTGTTGCATGTGAAAGATTGCAATGCTTCCGTCATGTCAGCCGCCTGCCAACTCCATGCTTATAAACAGCGTTGGTCGCCAGTGCTCCCAGGCCTGTATTATCATCAATCAAACTTGTAACATTATCTTACGACAGATTGAATCACCACCTATACTCTCACTATGAAGATTCCTTTGTTACTTTCCACCCTCATCGCCACAGCATTCAGTCAAAAGGAGCTGTGTGCACAATATGATAGTGCCTCAAGCCCTCCATATACTGTGAACAACAATCTCTGGGGAAAGGACCAGGGAACCGGCTCCCAGTGCGTCTATGTTGACAAACTCTCTAGCTCGGGCGCTGCATGGCACACTACCTGGACTTGGAACGGTGGCGAAGGCACGGTGAAAAGCTACTCCAACTCCGGAGTCAACTTTGAGAAGAAGCTTGTGAGCGATGTTCGCAATATCCCCACCACTGTGGAATGGGAACAGGATAACACCAATGTCAACGCTGATGTGGCATATGACCTGTTTACCGCTGCGGACAAGAATCATGCCACATCAAGCGGTGATTATGAACTGATGATTTGGTACGTATCAGCTGATTACTCCTGAAGCCGTTTATTCCACATAGCTTGTACAAGGAAAGTTCAATAAACTGACTCAGTCGGGATTCTACATTATCCAGGCTCGCACGCTACGGCACTATCCAGCCAATTGGCAAGAAAATTGATTCAGCTACACTTGAAGGCCATACTTGGGAGCTGTGGTATGGCACCACCACCCAGGCAGGCGCTGAGCAAAAGACGTACAGCTTCGTCTCGGCAACCCCGATAAACTCATGGAAAGGAGACATCAAGCCATTTTTCGACTACCTTACATCTAAGCAGAAGTTCCCTGCTTCTACCCAGTACTTGACCAGTAAGGATACACAAAATTAACCCACATACAAGCAAAGTCACTAATAAGAACAATGTGAAGACCTGCAGTTCGGAACTGAGCCTTTCACTGGTGGTCCAGTAACTTTCAAGGTTCCTCAATGGACTGCCAGTGTTAACTAAGAATATGGAAGCCTCATGCTCTCTTCCTCAACGGGCTGGTGGCCCGCGGTGTAGCTGACATGGTCTGCTTACCCCCATTGCCTATGGATGTCTTCAATTGCTTCAGAACTTGGGTGATTGTGACTGATTTTCCTATAAGTTGGACTTTGGCTCGAAGAACATATCCAGTGTTCTTATATTAGCCACAGGAGGACTTTAGGCAGTTAGCAATCCCGTCCATTCATTTTGTCTAGTTTTCTGTATTTTATCTGGCTTTATAGCAATCTGCTGTCAATCTGACATTGTCTTTGCTTGGTACTCGTTCACTGCTCTGACTCACTTTCCTGCGTAGTCTTATATGCAACCTCACCTTTATCATCTTGCTGACTACATGTACATAACGTTTAGATATGAGAGTGTGGAGGTCCTGCATAGAAGATAGCATGCGTTACGGAAGGCACAGGCAAATATAGTTGTGTATCAGCCTTACTTATATCTTAGCCTAGACATTTTAGTATATCAATTTATCACATGCTTAACCCAGTCACAGTGGGGATAACATTAATAGAGATCTGCAGTGCTGGTGGGGAAGTATGGGCCTTGATTTTGTGTCTTAACCATTGGCTTTGTGATATGCTTTGACAACGTTTATAACTAGATCACTTACATAAGATGTCTCTGGGATGCAGGGTGTTTCTACCTGGGAATTACGATGAATGTGCAATGTAATTTGGTAATCAATCTTACGAACAGACATATATTTCTATCATATCGCTTTTCCGTAGCAATCGTTCTCGAAAACGATCTTTCGGTAGCCTTATATATAAGATTCCCAGAAAGCAGTATAGTAGTGCAGTAATTAGCATAATTATTCTGATTTAGTTATTCAAATAGTTTCTATTACTGCTCCCGACAGAGGCACCCTGAAATAATGACTTATTTATATAGCTTCTTTCCATGTACTAATACTAATCTCTTTACTATTATTCATGTCTCCTACTTTGTAATTAGGGTGGGAGGCATAGAGGTTTATAATAAGCTGTTGTTCAACTAACCTCTTCTAAAGTGAAAGTATCTTAAGAAAACACAAGTAACAAGAGAGTGTTAGTATGCTAACATGCGCTTAAGAAGCTCGTCTATCAGCTTTAGTCTGAAGATGAGGTTAGTACAAAGCGAACGCTATCTCGAGAATTCATCAGTAAACGTACCGCGACCACCTTAACCACGGTCAGTAGCCATATTGACTCTGATCCTACGACCCTCGAACCTATGTTGTGTTAGGGTGGCCATGTGTCTGTTTTTCCACGGGGTTTTGCTCACTCCGTGTCATTCATTGCGTCAATCGCTTTTATAGCATCGTGTTGGGAAGTGAACCAAACGAAACCGTATCCACGGCTGCGGCCAGTGTCGGGGTCCTTGACGACTTTCTGAACAGCAAAAATTGTGTGTGTGAAATAAAGCATTAGAATGAACAATTCGCTTCTAGTTCGCTGGTGTGTGGGGATACTGACCGTGTCCTGGATTGCTCCGAATTGCTGGAAGCCTGTCCGCAGGCTTTCATCAGTAGTTTGTATGGCCAGGCCGCTTAATTTTGTTAGTGATTAGGAAACGAGTCAAATTATCGACAAATATCAGTAACGCACCCGATGTAAACCTTAGTCATCTTGATCTAATTTGTGTAAGGAGTGATAAAGGCTGGGTAGAGAAAATCAGTACTCGTGGAGACGAAGCATATGATGAAGCCCAGAGAACTGAGGAAAGCGATAGAAACTTGCAGATGGGATAAAAGAGATAAAAAGTCAAGGAGAGGGGGGAATTTGTGCAACGTGAAAACGGATAATTATTGAAATCACCTATAATTCGTGGACTTGCGACGGAACGGGTTGATGTTGCAGAAGGCACTGTATCACTAATTTGTGGGTGAGAAGAGATGCAGGATGAAGCGGGGGAAACTGGCCGTCTTATAAACCCGTCCCGTTGCATTCGGTAAAGACCTCTGATACTACTCCAAACCTCAACCCCATTCAGCCAGCTGCTGAGCTGGCAGTGTATGGCGTGTGATTATCCACTAGCGGTCGAAGGGCCAATCAAGGCAATTATTGTATGGAAGGAAGGCGCAAAGCTAAGCATGACGAAGCCAGTAAGAAAAGGCGATACAGCGCTGGCTGCATTCAAAAGTGCGGATGGCATTTTTTTTTCTATGCGCGGGAGCGAGGTATTGGTCAGCTGGCTTGTAGAGGTTCTGATTGGACTGGTGAGTGGTTTATTTCGTTTTTCTGGGCTCTCTTATGTATAGCTTTGATTCCTGACTTGGAGGATAGAATCGCACGTGCTAGATTTGTCTTATCTATCTAGTGACGAATATCTTCATGTGCGAGGAGAAGGGACGTCCAATATCACTCTTCATAGGGTTCTGAGAACTCTCGAGTAATCTCGGATACATGCTGAGTAACAGCAGCTATGAATTGGCATAAGCACATGTGACGAGGGTCTTGTGCAAATCATCAGATTATACATTGTGGTTGGTTGCTATGTCGTTTATCTGGAGTGATAGTTCCATTCACTGCGACATAGAAGGTATCGAGTAAAGGTCTTTTGAACCTACACTACCGGGGAAATAATGTTGCAACTATATGTCTATTCTGATATGCCGATACATAGTACGTTTTAATGGTCGCTAATGCTAGTTACCGAGACCACCACATATCTTTACTCATATAGATCGCCAAATGCCTATCCACTCGCCACTCATCTGGATCGGCCCTCGCACACTCCAGCATTTCCTCATACGTTTGGCCATCGACATTCATTGCTCGTGTATTGGCACCAAGCTCAGATAGCTTGTCTATAGCCAACATCTCACAGTTTCTTGCAGCTTTATGTAGCGGAGTTTCATGAAGCAAGGCGTCCCTACTGTCAAGGTCTGCACTATTGCCTACTAGCAATTCAATCCCGGGAATCCAGCCTCCCGCAGCAGTGAGGTGTAACGGTGTCACGTCTTCGAGCATGCGTACGTTGGAATCTGCGCCGTACTGCAGGAGAATATCGGCGGCTTCCAGTTTCTGACTCTCGATGGCAAAATGTAGTGGTGTTTTCGAATCAGGCTGTCTGAGTGGAATGTCAGGGAAGGCTCCGTGCTCTAGTAATAGTTTTATTATTTCCGTATTGCCAATTTTTGAGGCTGCATGTAGAGCTGCCCATCCCTATTCAAGAAACTTATTAGTCTCGCCATGAGGTATTTATGATACTCAAGGGAAAGAAAGGGGAGATTGCATACATCCTTGTAGTTTCGCGCATTCACATCAACCTTTTTGTCGAGCAATAACCTGACAATTTCAATGCAGTCCACACCAGCAGCAGTCTGCACGAGGGGACACCCAGATGTTTTTCTTGCTTCCGGGTTAGCTCCATGTAGCAGCAGTAACTGGACAATATCCGTATGACGCTGAGACACTGCATAATAGAGCGGAGTGGCACCACTCTCCCAGTACGGGTTTCGGCCCTCGGACCAGCCACTGACGCTCCATTGACGAGCGGATACAGATGCCCCATGCTCAAGTAATAGCCTGGCAATCTCTAGCCTCCCTTGCTCGGATGCATGGGATAGTGCTGTGCGTCCTTTTCGGTCCCGTGAATCAACATGGACATGTTGTAAGAGCGTTTTAAGAAGAAAGACAGAGTTGCTCGAAACGGCAGATTTCAGCCCTTCTGCTTGCTCTATACCGGATGGAGCAGCGGGTGGAGGTGTTACGGAAATTTTTGACTCTGTCTGAGATATAATTGACTGATCCTGTGACTGCGCATACACCACCGAGGCAGCGTACTTGGTTAATACAGGTCCAAGGTCGTTGCTAAAATGATAATCGCCCTGAAAGACTGTGCTGCCTGTTATTAAAGCATTCGTCTTCATTGTGAGAAGGCTGTTTGCATTTGACTTAGCTTCCTCGCTGGATTGAAGAAGAATGTCGGAATATCAAGAGAGGAAAGGCTATCAAAATCACGTACAGTGTAACATTTCCCATAGCGGCACTGAATGTAGCTTTGGTGAGTTCCAGCTCTGTAGCCAACGCAAAGACCTCCTTTCGCTTAAAGTACCACAGCACATCCATACGGCTGATCTTGGTATTGCGGACTGGCGCTTCGGTGTGCTTTCCGGTTTCCACACCGGGTGTTTGGAGAGAGGTGTCCATTTTCAAATGCGGCTTTATTTTCTCCCTCACATTTTGAATTGCTGCGCAGCAATTATTTATTGGGCTCCGAAGATTCAAGAGTGAGTTGCTGACCTCTGCGTCCGTATTGACAATGGAAAATACAGCGTCGGTGCGCAAGGAGTCCTCGAGATTGTAGACGAGAGTGTGAAACGATTGGATGTCATTAGTGACTATCGCGATCTCGCGGGGTGCCCCTCGAATAATAGAGATAAAGTCATAGACTTCCAGTGCGGTTTGACCGGCAATTTGGGCCACCTGCAAGACAGCCGCGGCTGCGCTGAGTCCATCCATACCTATCCCCTCTACTACGAAGTTGACTTTGTGTTGTCAGTTAAGTGGTGTGAGTTTGATTGAATTCAAGTCGTTTCTTGAAGTTGGCAACAAGCACGAGACGTCAGCCTGGCTGACAGACAAGGCTGCGATTGGCGACGTGGACCAACTTTCCTACCTACACGTGACAAAGATACGAGCATCCTTATCTTTACCCAGATAGAGCTAATAAGCATTCGATTATCTTTTTCTTTGTCGATGCGCGTGGACATGTTGTCACTATCGCATTGTCGCCATCATCCGATCAACTCAATCCGCCAGTCTCACAAAGGTTGTGGCTCGCTTTCTATTCTTCAGCCTCTAGAAGTTTTCAAAAATATCTATATAGTTGTAACGAGACAATTATCATGGGTTTATTAATTGACCTGCCTCCTTGGTTTATCAGAATTAAATGATTGAAAAATTGATTCGCTGAGTGTGGGTTATCTCAGCGTTCAGATCAGACTAACTTTCCCCCCCTTCAACCATCTCGTCTGTTGTAGGGTACAGCTTTTCAAGCCCCACCATGCATTCTCCTCGGAGACCAATCTTTCGATGTCATTTTGATGGACATTCAGGTGCGTTCTACCAACTTTCTATATCTCATTTTGCGAATTTCCGACTAACGAATTCTACAGATGCCTATCGTCGATGGTATGGCTGCTACCAACATGATCCACGAGTTCGAAGCCAAAGTTTCAGAGACATCTAAACAGACCCAGACCAGCCGAGTTCCAATATTCGCTGTATCAGCATCCCTTGTGGAAAGGAAGAAGGAAGAATATGTTGAAGTTGGGTTTAACGGCTGGGTCATGAAGCCGATAAATTCTGCTCGGTTCAATGTACTTTTAAGTAGCGTATGTTATCCACACACGCGAGGGGACTGCAGACCGGTAGAATGGGAGAGTGGTGGCTGGTTCGACATAACATAAATCCATCCGCTTTTCTTCCCATCTGTAGCATCTGCGAGCTTGGTATGAACATTTTCAGGGTCTCAAATCTAGGTGGGCTGTCCAGGACACCTCATTATACATAATATAGAACGATTTGTGTGTCATGGTCTTAGAAAGTAACATTAAATCGCTTGAGTAATCATAATTAATAAGTAGCCTAATACATAAATCAAGCCGAGTCGAAAGAGCAACCGGTACAACTACCGCGCATTCATCTTGCCTTCTCAGCTGGACATCCCCCACTTCACATACCATCATCATCTAAGCGTGGGGAAGGGGAAGGCTGCTGAAGACAGCAGGAACACACTATGATAGGTTAGCTTTTTCCAATGAATCAGGTAGACGGTTCTAGCATACGCCATTGGGTCCCTCAGTCTAGACGTAGAAAATATACCAATCAGTCTTCTGTATCAGGTCATATGTGGGGAGAAGTGCTTACCAGGCCAGGGGGGCAGCCAGAGTCAGCAGATCGGGACGGGAGTCGAGGTGGTCCGCACTATATCCACTTTGTCAGCTATTTATTCAGTTGTATTCAAGGCATACAAGGTTTTAGCATACATTGCCAGTAGACGTGTTGCAAATCTACAGAAAAGTGAAGTACGGATTAGCCTCGAATTCTGAGTTTTATTTGCTTCGAGAGAAAGGCTTACCGTGCCACTGGGACACTCTCCACTGTTTTGACAGCCGCCGACGCCAGCTTGACGGCGGAAGTTGTCAAAAACGGCAGGAACACACTAGTAGGAAACCGAGTTAGAATCGGCTGTTTGATAGGGCGGTAGACAGTATAGATAGACTTAACGTACGCCATTCTCCCCTTCGGTCTATACAGACATGGCAATTATTCTCGTGCACAAAGATGGATACGCAGGTCACAACTTACCAGGCCAGGGGGCATCCACCATCAGCACGAGGAAGAGCCAGAGCCTGAGAGGCAATGGCCAAAGCAGAGAGAATGGCAGTAGAGAAGTGCATATTGACAGTTTTGCTTATTTCTTGCGAAAGAATCTTTCAGGATGATGTGATGAGGACTGTGAGGGACAAGGCGGATATTTATCTAGTCATTCGATGGGGGTAAAGCACGGGGAACAGGAGTTCGCTTTGGGATCTGAGAAAAAGAAAGCATCGGCAAAGATCAATAGCTTAGAATAGTTTGTGGGGAGACCTGCAGATGACGATGCATAGTGTTATTATCACAGCAGATCATCATGGCTTTTTTCTACCAATAAACCGGCTTGGATGAATAGATCGAGAAGCTCTCCGTTCTGATTGGCTGGTTTGACTTGGTTGATCGGACCTGACAGGCTGACACTATCGACTCTGTGTAACGTGGGGCCTTCAGCCGCACGAGAGTACAGATTGAAGAAGAAGGATACTCGGAGGCGACGCGCGCACCAGGCAGTGTATACGGAACTATGTAGTTAATAAGTAGGCGATGAGTAAGAGTTTCCCGCACGGCATTGGTCAACAGAGGTGACGGTCGGTTAAAGACTAATAGATTATTGGTACCATTTCCGTAAATCTCGCAAGAATACGATCCTTCTGAGTCAAATCCGAGAAGACAATTAAATCTCGTTCGGCGCAAGGAAATCCAGTTGGCTTCATGATGGACAGAGATCTACAGTGCTGGTGGGGAAGTATGGGCCTTGATTTTGTGTTTTAACCATCGGCTTTGTGATCTGCTTTGACAACGCTCGATAGAAGTGTTATAACCATCGGTAAGATTTCAGTAGTCCGCCATTCTCCGAGGCCAACCCCTCAAAAGACTGACTATCAGGCTAAAGGTACGGAGCAGAGCTACGCACTTAAACACTTAATCTCACTGGCACCGGCAGGATAACCAAAACAATGTCTCAGAACTATGAGATAAATTTAATCTCCGCTGTATCCTGTAGTATTGCATTGCCGCAAATCTTGTGACTGACAAATCAATCGTATTTTGACTATTCAAAGTATCAAGCAAAACACAAAAAGGTGAGGAGAAAGAGGAATAGTGAAAAAGAAGCGGCGATAGCATTGATAGCACTGTGGTGTTGGTCCATAAGCAAACCGGCAGGTCGCGTCTTATAATGTTAATGTCAGGATACCAGGCTTCCAGAGTGAAAGATTATAGTCACCACCAGCGCTGGGATCTCGTCGCTTCTGGTGAATATTATTCAATTGACCAAAGGTGGCTGTAATCACCCTGGAGGACCGATTAAGGCGGCAAGTTGCCCACGTAGTGCTTGGTGAATAATGTAATACTTATGCTGTTGAACCATTCACTTCATCTTGCTTTCCATTATCGAACAGCTTTTCTCGGTAGAAAGCCCTATATTCAAGATTTTATATCTATATATTTCCCTGTCTATGAAGATTAAGTACATACGACCACAGGGTGTGGAGAACAGGGCTTCCCGTCCGCTCAGCCGTACTTAAGCCACACGCCGGCAGGTTAGTAGTTGGGTGGGTGACCACCAGCGAATCCCTGCTGTTGTATGTTTTTCATATTTTTATTTCTTAAACTTTTTTCTCCGTTGACACCATCTCATCCAGTTGTTGTATAATGTTTTGATCTTTTAATTCAGTTTAACTTCGTTGCCTCCCTATTTTCACCCCTTCACCTAGAGCTCATCAAAACCCGCCTGAAGTCGTCGCCTACTTTCCACCCAATTTTCCTACACGTACCTCTCAGCGTTGACTTTTTTTTTTTTTCCCCTGAGCGGATAAAGATTCACCTTTTCTTTCTTTTTGGGGAGGAGAGCAATCTGGTGTATTATACAGTGGCGGACAAGTTGGGTATCTATATTTCTACACTCTTTCACCTTGTCCTAGCGCCACTTTCGCGTTGTCAGTCTCTAATAGGCTTAGATAGTTGCATTTGTAATTCTGCTGTGTCTTACGAATGAGACTATACCAGGATGAATTGCAATTTATCTGTTTCGTCAATAACCATCTCTTATGCGGGTGGGTCTGCTTGCTGAGAGATGGCTATTGGCGATCATTCTGAACTGTTTGTAGCTTAAGTATAGCTCAGTGGATAGGATGTCCTGTTCTCCATGCCCTGTGGTCATATGTACTAGAACAAAAAAAATGATAAAATATATAAGAACATGTTCTAAACAGTCAAAGTGTCTGTGATTCTCATGACTGCACTGGTCTGCTGATCAAGCAGTAGCAATTGCAATCTTTATCGAAACTCCTTCGCCTAGTATATGTATACCTGTTTCTTGTAGTGTTTAGATTGTCAGAGGAGTGAGAGAACCTTCAATGCCCCATCTGGCAATAGCGCCCTCGCATTGCCAAGTCCCTTGAACATTAAGACTTGATAATGCAATGGGAATTACTATCAATAAAGAAGAAAAAATATTTGACATAAACTTATAAAAAAATACAAAAAGAAAAACCATATAACCACACAAGTATGGTGGTGGTATGAGGGATTAGTACCTGACTGTGCATAACTCTGCATAACTGTTCATATTACTAACAAACCCTTTCATAAAATCTCCTTTATATGTCGATCGAATGACGATGTAATTCATTTAAGCACACTTGATTGCAGGACTGGCTCTCGGGACTTTCACTCGCTAACTCTTGCTAAATCCGGGAGCTAGTTTTATAACAGGCTAAGTTCGACTTCATAGACGCTTAAATAATAGAGTTGATTGGTGGGAAGAGTCTTGTCTAGCCATCTATGCATTAGCTCCCCGATCAAAGTGTCAGTGTCTTATTTCCATAGGGCTAAGAGCTCACGTAAAGCTGATATCATGATGTACTGATGATGTACTTATTCCATACTACTTAAAGCAGTGTGCTGGATTTCTCTAGTCAAAAGTTTTTCGTTCCACGTTCTACCCTAGTTATGGGCAATCCCTGATAATTCTAAAATTGGTGACCTTGACTATAACGAGTTATATCCGTATGTGCTCGTCGGGGACCGTCGATGATTTGCATAGGCTCCTTACTGTCGAGGAAGCAACCCAAATCTGCAACCGCTTTCACGGCGCTGTATGGCAACATGGACGTCAGGTTATGTGGAGTGGAGTACGCCGTCAACTGGTACAGGCTTGGGCGGATAGACATGAAATGCAGACATTAACAACAGCCATGGGGCCTTTGATGATCCATGACCACCCGCAGTGTTTATGGTCTCGGAAAACAAAAAAAGGGAAAACAAACAAAGGGTGGAGTAAGTATATAAAAGGCGCATCGGCTATGTATGCCTATCATATTGCCCAAGACGAGGGAATAGTCACTGTGCTATCACCACCGCCCCCTGGACGATACAATCCATACGGCGGATCAAACTATCAGACCGTCGAGGAGCCAATCCTGAAGGGAATACTCGGGCCGACAGTCGCAAGGATTGAAATGGTACATCCAACTATACCTGGCGCTGAGGAGTTTCGCTACCAAATATGGCCGGAGGATGAGACCGACTCCTGGTATGAGAATTTCGGACATCCCACTCCAGAGACACACTGGCGGCCTGTAGTAGCAAGGCAAGCATTGCTATAAAACAGGCTATCTTTGGCGTCGAGATCTCATGAAGTGGTGATGAGTCTACCTGGCGAGCGTGAACAAATTGCTAACGTTTCCACCAAGTGGAATGGTCTTGTCCTTTCATCACCTCGGTATGACGATTACAGGTTTCAAAAATGATTCATTTGATGGCTACCTAAGGCCGGGATGAAGGTAGCTTAAAAGCCATTCAACAGAGCAAAAACATGGAATTGCAGATTCTCGCTGTGATCCATCCCTCAACTGAATTCTTCATTGCTTAACTATGTTTTTCCAACAGACATTACCTGTATTTAAAAAGTGCTTTAATGATATGCAGTTTTAGTATGTTGGGGAATAACTAACCAGTTAAATCACATGAAGAATTTAATTGTAGGATGAATAATTTGTGTGGCAGCTAAGGTAAGTTAGTGATCAGAACTTGAATTAATTATAAGCCTATGCATGACTCACTGTAGCAACAAATGAATCATTCTTGAAACCTGGTTCAAAAATTTTATGGCACTTCCGGTAGATTTAAATAATGCGACTGCAAGTGGTTATGTAAGCCAAGAAGGTTCCCAACTTAAAGTAATGACTTCATAATTGGATTTGGAACATGGTTTCTAATGAAACAAAGGACTGTCCAATTATCTGCCACCTCGAAACTCAGATCATGATAAAAAAAAATTGTCGGAGCAAGTTGTGCGAGACACGCACCTGCGATCGATTTACCGACTCTATGAGCTCCATCTCGCTGATCATTACAAGCTGATGGGATGGGAGACGGAGTATTTCTTCTACCGGCGAGACTGGAGGCTACGAGACATAGCTGACCCGAGAGATCCTGATCCGCTTCGTTATGCGGTTATCGCTTCCATTGTTGATGAATTACACGAGGCTGTCAATTGGCGATTGAGTCTGGGGATGCGGAGAAGTCGAGCGCATGTTTATCGCGAAGAAGATGGAGACCCGTGGCCGCCTTTTACCCCGGAGGAACTGCCTGGCTAGACAAAAGAGGCCCTATTGATAAGGATTTACTGAGGCTATCAGTGCCACCGGAATCGCTGGATGCAGAGAGGAATTTGGTGCTTGAAGCTAATGGTAAAAGTCCCAATTTTGCCAAGCGTAACATAATCACAAACACTGGCTGGCTCTATACTATATGAGAGCGATCTAATATTAATACGCTTCATTGTGGTAGTAAGTAGCCATGTAATAAATAGAATTAAACATAATACTAAAGGAACATGAGAGCCTTGTCTTTGAATATTATTACAGCAAAAGCAAGCAATAGAGTTGATTTCTTAGCTATTCTGGAGGACATGTTATTCTAGAACACCAACTAAGAAATAACTATATCTGTTGACTGTGCAAGGACCTATCAAGTTCATATGTATGCCAACACCCGTGTGAATATCCAACCTACATACCCAATAGCAACTACCTATAAGAATATAACAGTACTCTGGTATTCAAATGGCAAGGCGCAGTTGCCAACCCCACCCTACATATATTCTATCATATCGGAGACCCCGTAGTTGAATACACATGGTGTACGATCTACAGCAGAAATTATCTCTATTTGCCCAAGTCCAACCCCTGATCGCGACATAAGCCTAAACGGGAATGGGTTGCTTCGTCACCAGACAGACAAACGCTGATCATGGAATTAAACCTTGCAACGAGGTACAACTGTACCAACTGTATAGAAATAATCTAGCCAGATAGGGTGAAAAAAAGGCCAAGCCCCGCACGGTGTGCTGATCACTGTTGGGCTGTACACTGTGTGGCGTCAAATCAATCCTTCGCCTGCACAATGATGTATATTCTACTTCGATGTCATGTTTTTATTGGTCTGTCTTCTACACTAAAAATATTCGATATTATGACGATCGGAAGATTTATACAGACTAGACCGTTTGAGGCAAGCGTTGCGGTTGTGTTGGTGGGGGCCGTGCTGATGCTGTATACGGTATGGACAGCGATGGATGGTGATGATGGTAGTATATAATCCTCGAGATATTCGGCGATTTCGAAATATCATCAAACAGCAGTTCATTAACTAAGCAAGCTTCCATTCTAAATCTATCTTCATCTCTCATATTATCTTCGCATTCAAATCTCGAATCACCATGAACAACTACAACCAACCACCCTACGAACAAACCACCTATCCTCCCCAAGGCCCAGGCCCATACCAAAACGGCCCCTCCTACAGCCCGCCATCACCCCAATATCACCAAGAATACAACAACAGTGCACCCTACCCTCCTCAACCTCAACAAGAATACCCACCCATGGGCGAGAACGCATCATACTACAACACCGGCGCCCCTGAACAACGATACTCCCACTCTCCTCAACCTCCCCAGGGTGAAGATGAAAAGGGTTTGGGATCGACTGTTATTGGTGGTGCCGCTGGTGGATACCTAGGCCATCAGATGGGTGGAAAGATGTCGACTATAGGTGGTGCTGCGTTGGGAGCTCTTGGTTTGAATGCTCTCAACCATAAGCTGTAGGTCTTTGCCTATTTTTATTCTTAATAGAATAAAGCTAACATATCCAGGCATAAACCTGAGCAGCCTCAAGTCAACGCCGCTCCTATGGCCGGTATGCCTATGGGTGGTATGCCTATGCCGATGACTGGTATGCCTATGGGGGGTATGCCAGGTAACATGATGGTTCAGCCTGTTGTTGTTCCGATGAGCAAGTGTAAAGCTCGTCGGATGAGAAGACATCAGCGTTTGGGATTCTGCTAAGCGATGTTTTGTCTCTACTTTCTTCTCCTATTTTTTGTTCCATCTTTTGTTTTATCTTTCTTGGGTGGCGTTTATGGTGTTTTCCTTTCTCATGATAATATAGACATAGACCATTAAGACAGATCAGTTCTGCATACAACCACTTGTATCATCCAATCCTACTCCTCTTAAGATGTTCCATAGGGCTGTAATATGAGATCCTCAATATCCATGAACCGGTACATAGAGCCGTCATCATTCTCCGCCATTTTCTCGGTCGGTGTACTTCTACAAAGACTTGAGAAAAATTTTCCTTATGTGTTTCTCTACTCAAGTCCAAGGGCTCCATATCTTTTGAGACAAGGCTCATTCTACACAATAATCAGTAAATTGTATACCAAAAGCAGGGAACGAAGCCAGAACTTACTGCGCACCCGCCGCAACACTACTGGTGAGAAAATCGTTCTCATCTCCACGAATTCAAGGAAATATGCTCCCCTCTTCTTCATGATCTCTCGAACATGCGATATTAAGCCTCCTAGACTTGGATAGCTGTGATTTGATAAAAGCCTTTGTATCTGAGATCTGTCTTTATCTGTTGGATCTTATGGGAGTCTCTCGCATTGAATTAGTTTAGGTTTTTTTTTTTTTTTTTTTTCCTATCGTCATTATATGGCTATTTGTGATTCCCCTTCACTGGCCTGGAACTTGGCTAAGATACCCGTTGACATAGTGATATACTTAGAGCTGTATAGGAGCTGTATAAAGTGACATGTCTCTTAGTCTAATTATATAGTTACATCCGTGCAGAAGTCTCTTTGTGTTACTGTCAAAATGGCATGTAGAATACTAGCTTTCTTTGATCAAAAACTTACAAGTCTGCCCAGGCTTCCTTGCCTCTTTAAGAAAGGCTCTGGTATCGACTCTAAAGCCTCCTTGATACCTAAACCTACGTTTAATCTTCGTCCATGTTTCTAATTCTCCGCCAAAGGGATACCAAGTGACCATGGATACAAAGCTAGAGAATGATCAATTTAAGTTTCGCCCTTGAACTCAGATATTTACAAGTGGCTTTAACAATACAGAGAAATTCAACTTGGAGTGATGAATGCGCTGGTGGAAAAGATAAAGGAAGCTTGCGGGGGACTGATTATATATTCTGCTTCCTGGTTGATATAGCTTATCATGTTTTGACACTGCCACAGCTGTCCCGGCAGTTTGGTTCGCGATGATCTCTGAGATCGTCAATCTTCCATATGCAACTGCAGGTAAGAAAAGAGTCAAAACCGGCGATCAATTTAATTAAGCCTTCAGGATGATCGGCGTGAAGATGAATTGACGTTGATTTGATATTTATCTGGTATACGGATTACAATACGCTATATATTTATTTACCCAGCAGAATTAGTTATTAGATTTCCAATAAAAAAACATTATTTTATTTACCGTGCAAAGTCGATAAAATAAATCGAAGTCGAGTGAAAAAAACTCGAAAGAAAAAAAAGAATTGACCGACGCAGGGATCGAACCTGCAATCTTTTGATTCGTAGTCAAACGCCTTGCCATTGGGCCAGCCGGCCTGTTATACTAACTCCCGACAGCAAAAAGCTACATAAACCTATTCAATCCCTCTGAGAGAAAATACCTGCATCCCTGGGTATACCTGCATGGACAATCATAATTTAAACCTTTTCCAAGAGAAAATAAGCACCAAGACTAACTTTTAGCTTCAAAATCCTTACTGGCCAATCCCTGTCGAGAACTCCCAACTTCGTCGTTTTCTTTCTGTTTCATGGTTTATTCCAAATTCTTCTTATTATCACTTTTCATTTGTCGTCTATATATATATACAGTAGACATGCAGCTGCCTTGGAAGTACCAGTTACCATACAGAGTAAACGCAATCACCCCAACAATGACATAATAACACCTACATAGTGTAGTCCTGACAAGCTAACTCATTCCCGGCTAGATGCGTCAACTGGAATGCTTGTGGGGGAAAAAGCAACGACAGTATATTAGAGCTTACGCATCCTGGTGACACTGCATATTCAGGAACAGTCTACCTACCTGCACTAGGTAGTGTAACATGACAATTATTTCCCTCATACATACAACTAACCGCATACGCATACTGCATAGAGCCTTGGCAGGGCAATTCAGGAATCTGATATCAATTTAAGCTTGAATTTTTGGTTATTTATCTCTTTTTCAGCCTTCCGTCATTGTGTAACGGTGACTAATTGCTGCCAAGTATAAGTTATCATGTCAACGTGGATTTCTTCCGAATTCGTGATAATGAAGGGGGATTACGTGGCTATAATTATACTACTGTATGGCGATATATTTTTTTTTTCTATCTATTTATTCGTTTATTCCATGTTCCAGCTGTGCTATTTTTGACCGGGGATTATACCCATCCAATACCGCTATTCCTAAATGTCGTCGGTGGCGCATTGAATTATGGACCCATCTTGGCCTGCAGCTTTCATCAAAGTCAATGCAGCCAAGCAGCCAAGCATACCATTTTGAAACAAACAATAACAAGACTTATGGGGCTCGCAGATGCTAAGTCTATATTATTGGTTTGCCTAATAGTTTATTGGTTCTATATGATATGAGATTGAAGTTGAATAGTTTGTTTGGTATTATCAGAGTATCTCAACCTGTACAAGCAGGGAATAATCGATTCTTGTCCTCCCAAAAGTAAACTCGCTAATAACTATCACATCCAAATTCAAATCACATAAGCCCAAATAATCAAATATTGACCCATCTATATAGTCCAAATCCAAACAATCATCAAATCAAAGCTGCTATGGTGGCCGTGTCACGTTATATCGAAAATAAAGAACGCCGCTGTAAATATGCCCAGAATATGTACAGTATCGAAAGTGGTAGTAGTAAAAGTCGAATAAAAGAATCATGTCATCTTAGGCTGAAACTTGGGGTTGGTCCTCATTCGCTCTCCGTATTTGACCAGGAAGAAAGTCAATGGTGCAAATGCCAGTGCGATGAAACCCAGAACACTGTTGCCCCAGCCGAGGCCGAGTTTGGCGTACAAGTCAGGTCCAGCCAAGGGGACAGTGGCTCCAAAGACACAGCGGATGGCCAATTCGGCCGAGACAGCACTGGCCGCGTAGAGAGTGTAAGAGTCGACAAGATACACCTGGGTAACGAGGTGGACGTAGTAGATGCCCAGTCCGATGAAGAAGGTTCCTGCGATAGGGATGACCCAGTGCAATCGGTACTCTGCAGCCCATCCGTACCAGAACAGTCCAACGGGGACCAAGAAGCATCCCAGAACCAGAGGGGGAAGACGGTCCTCAGGCTTCATCTTTCCGTGAATACGTTCCTGGTACTTGACATAGCGATCCGAGAAGAATCCAACTGTGATTTGTCCGACGCAGAAACCAAGACCAAGACCCAGGTATCCCAGGCCTGCTTGACCGGGGTTGAAGTGGTACACCTTTTCGAAGACGCTGGTGAAGGTGGTGAACAGAACGTACATGTAGCTGTAGGTGATGGCGCTGTAAAGAGAGACGATGAGGACAGCGGGAGATTTGAAAAGGAATTTGATCGGTCGGGTCATGGAAATCAGCATCATTTGACCGGGTGTCTGGTTCGACTCGAACTTGGTCGTGTGTCGGCGACCGGTTGCCTTTTGGAGCTTCTTCGCCTTGTTCTGAAGGATGATAGGAGCATATGTCTCGCGGAGGAAGACAAACGATGCGACCACAACGATGCCACCCACGATGACTTCAAGCCAAATTGTCCATCGCCATCCGATGGTCTCGACCATGTATCCACCAAAGATAGGACCGATGACGAAACCCTGTCAACTAGTAAGTCACCTGAACAAAGTAGATAGAAAGATAAGAGGACATACAAGAAGAGGACCAACAGTCCAGATGGTCATTGCGACACCACGTCGTTCCATGGGCATGAGATCTGCGACGAAACCTCCACCCACTGTAACAGGGACAGAGCTAGCCACCCCCATGAAGAACCGAGCGACAATTAACATGGGCATATTCACACTGGTCGCGCAGACAATTGAAGCGACCAGGAAGAGAAGATTGGCCGCGTGGGTCATGGGCAATCGCCCACTCATTTCAGTCAGGGGAGTGAGGATAAGAGGGCCGATAGCAGATCCCATGACATAAATAGAGACGACAAGAGACGAAAGAGCAGAGTTGTCGGTACCAAACTCTTTCAAGACCTGGGGAACACCGGGGGCGAAGATTGTTGACACCATTGAGCTGTAAATGGCAGTTAGCATCCAACGGGACGTCAAACGGAGAGAATTGGTCTGCTACATACACGTTGAAGCTGCTGATGGAGATGAGGCCGATGGTCAACCATTTGCGGACATCAGCCCAGTTCATGGGATTTTGGGGATCACCAGGACTATCCCAGTGGACGATGGTTTCGCCTTCATCCTGAGAAGAGTCGCCTGCGTCCGAGTTGCTGTCAACGCCTCTGACCACTGCTGCTTCGACATGGGCGATGTCCTTCTCCCCAAGAGTCTCTGAGCTTCCAAGGGAGGATTCGGAGCCAGGAGTAAGAGAGGCACCATGGCGACTTGACATTTCGTCTGAGGACAACATAATCACACACAGGTGAGCGAATTAGGAAAAAGAGTGGAGATTGGGGAAGAAAGAGTTGAGAGATCGTGAGTGATTCCATGATGGAAAAGCAGCAAAGCATGGGTATAGAAATACTTATCCAGAGGCAGCATCTCCAGGTGGGTAAAGCAACGAAAAAGAAAAAAAAAAGTGTTCTATTATTGAGGACATTCTCATTTTGGCAGGCAACGCGCGTTCATACAGCGAGGACTTTCTGCTTGACGATGCTGGTATGCTTGGCCCTTGCTGGCCACCACAGCCGCTGCTTTTTTTTTTTTTTTTTTTTCTTTATCGAAAAGAAAAAAATTATTTTTGATATTCATGCGTCTCCAGTTTTTTTTTGTTGCCCCCTCTCTAGGTCATCTCCTGGTTTCTAAAAATTCACTTGAAATACAGTGACGGAGCCAGACAAATGGAGAATAACCTCATTGCATCTGAAACTACAGACCAAGCAACGCCAATGACGATGCCAGCTGCGGTCCCTTGCATGGTGATCTGCTCCATGCTACCGTATGGTATTACACAACCATGGGATTTAGCTTATCAGTGTCTGACGATCATCAGAAGAAGCTCCCCCTCTCTGTCCTCTGGGTCTCGAGGGTTCGGGTGGACAACAGATCATTTGAGAAAAGTCTCCACTTGATGATCCGCCGCCAGCTGCTGGAACTCGGGGACGTGCAAGCTCCCCTTTCTAATCACATCATCCCCACCATCCTGCCAATAAGTTGCTATGCCAGGACTCGTTTGTCTCCAAGGAAGTCATTGGGTAAGTATGACAATGATTCACAATTGACGAGGCCCCCTGGGGTGGGTTGACGTGTCCCATGTTCTGAAAATAAAAAATCGAAATAAAATAAAATGAACTAAAATAAAAGAGGGTCACGGGTGTGTGGATGGATTGCGAGAGATATGTGTTTAGGTCAAAACCAATGAGCAGTCAGAAGTACAGTGACCTATGTCGCCATGCTTTTCTCATGTGTTGGAACAAAGATACGACTTTAAATTCAACCAATAGTGGTTGCTAGAGCTTAGTCGCCCTGAATCTTCGATTTCTGGAAGTATGGTCGAGGAAGTGGGGAAGAACTCCAAAGTCCGTCTTGTCAACTCTAAGCATTTCCAATGTCAGTATATCTTCCGTGACTGAAGTTAGAATACATTGACAATCACATCTCCAGACATTTCCAGTGACATAATGAGCCGTATACTCACCTGGCTTGAATGGCGTTATGTGTTGAAGAAGCATGCAGATCGATCAGCCGGACTTGGTAACCGCCGTTTTGTTCCATGGGTTCTGAAGCCTGAAACAGCAATGATCGCTCGGTGCCACTGGGGGCGAATCCCGGGAGATCCTCCCCGGATCACTTTATAACTCAACGCCGCCGGGACGCTATTATTCAGGAAGGTCGTCAGGCTAGCATTCTATGTACCTTGGTCGTTTTTTTCTTTTCCCTTTTTTCTCTGTTTGTCGCCGACCATCATAGGGAGTCATTTCGAAGTTCATCTCTTCTCTCCACCCAGTGTGCTCTCTAATTGCCACATAGTCAATAGAAGTCGATCCTTATGTACCGGAGGCCTACTAGTATAGGTGATTAACAACCCAACTAGTACTGAGTCAGATCTTCAGGAGACCCGAAAATTCAGAACTCCTTCGAAAGAAGCTCTGCAGATCGGTAGGCATGTGTGGCAAGGCGAACGTTCGAGCCCGCTTGGCAATAAACTTCCCGAGCTCCTTTCGCCTCGGATCTGGAGAGACGTGATGCTTCTTCCTGACGGATCATCGGATCGGTGGTCTTCTCCGCGGGCCAGACGATGGAGAAGCATTGGGATTATGGATCACAGCCCCCAACATAGTCCAATGACCCATCACTGTGGCTTATTCTATTGATGCATCCTTCCAGTACATTTGTTCCAGCCACAAATAGAACAAAAGGTAGCTCCACGTGCTGCCGTCCTGACTCCTTAATGAGCGGTTCAGCGACCGACAAGTGTACTCAATAGTTTATACATGGTGTATTCCACATGTATGGTTGTCACTTGTCACTGTGATCTGAAACACATACGCAGCACACCATCAATCAGTGGGGTTTGATTTTCGGGCGCGCGCTTCCTCCCTCGGCCTGGCGGGATATAGGCGTGTGTATCGTGGAAGGATCCACCCCACATAAGCTTTATCCGTTTGAAAATAGAGTCGCCGGACTATGGTTCGTGACACCGTTTTTTCAGTCTAGTAACTGATAGGCTGATAGCAGCGCTGCAGCCCGGGACCTGATACAGGGGTAAGAAAAAGAAAATACACATAAAATGGGTACTGTGCAAATCATTGAAGTCTGGGCTCAATCTTGTGTAACGGTATAGCAGCTCAAGTCATTACCAAACCGCTGATCTTCTGTCACGCTGTATGCAATGATATATAAATCATTGAAATTTATTCAAATTGCATATGCTCAATGGGACTAAGTCGACTTACATGTCCACAGAAATATGTATCTCATGGATGATCGATACTTCTTCAGTAATAAAGCTTAGAGTTGATAAAGTCGCCCCTCGAATGGCCTCAACAAAATCACGTCTGGCGTCGACTGTGCTTCGCATGTCATATGATTTGAGATGAGTAATTTCGATGTGGCCAAGTTCACTCCGTGGCTCACATAACTCCAAGAGGTGGCGCCAGGAGAGAAGTTGAGAACGGTGAGATAGCACTTGTGTTTAGACCGTCTCTTGTAAGCCCAAACCAATAAGTTGTCAATGTCCAGACACTCGTATGAGCCATAGTACTGGGAAAATATCGTGAGAACCTGTAGATTTGCGTTGTTCGTCAAAAACGGCTAACTTACTAAAGTAGGATGCGATTTCCGCAGTCGGATCATAGATCGGTAGAAGGACCATACTGAGTCTGGGGTGTTCCGTTGGGTAGCATGGCACCATTCGCGCCCATGGTCAAAGGCTGGAAGCCAAGGTTTCGCCGTGGGAGCGGTGAATCCCCCGTGAGGGTCTTCGGTCCACTATCGCACATTTTATCAGCACATTTGATGCGGAGAGCTGACATGAAAGTCCGAAGCAACATACCGGAATAGGAATACGGGTGTTGTCGCGACCCTTTTGAATAATAGCCTTTTTGGCTAATTCAAGCTTGTGCGAGTCCCCAGCTCCTTGATGAGCTTCCCGTGCTCTTTTTCAAAGTTAGCAGGAGCTACAGAATAGAAGATGCCGAATCAGGGAAGACATACGCATTCCAATACTGTATAGTTTCGATGTCCTGGTTCATCTCCTCTGAGAAAAGACCCGGGTTGACCATCCCAAGCTCTTGTCCTTGAAATATCAAATTCGTTCCCTGGAGCGTGAACTGCCACAAGGCTAACATTTTGGCACACAAGGCTCGAAATCGCAGACTGTTGGTGGTGAAACGTGAAATGCCTCTTGGCTGGTCATGATTCTCCATCCACACCGTGTTCCATCCGCCATTTTCGATCAAAGTCTCCTGCCATTCGTTGATAATCCGTTTCAGCTCCGGCAGTTCCCACTCCCTCAGCATCCATTTATCGCCGTCATAGCAATCTAGCTCCACATGTTGAAATTGAATTATCAGGTCCAGCTCCGGTCGAGGTTTGTGGCGCGAGGTGTACTGCACTGCCTGATGCGGGGCAACACCACAAGACATCTCTGCCAAGGTCATGCAGTCATAATGGGAGAAAACTTCTTCGTACATTTCCTGCAGGTACTCATGTATGTGAGGGCTAAATGCGCGTGTTAGCAAAACTTGATTATCCCCGGCGCAAGGCAATTTATAATTGCTGAATCTCTTACCCGTTAGCAAATAAATGGTTGGCGGGCTGCCATGGTGAGCCATCTTTGGAGATGGGAGCGTCTGGAAAATCTGAGGTTTTTGACACGAGGTTCATCGTGTCGAGCTGTGCGCCCAGAGAAGCGAGAGTCAGCCGCATGTCATGAGACTTCCCAAAAGGGAAAGGGGACTGGATTCCCTCACCCGGAACCCGTCGACTCCTTTGTTTAGCCAGAACCTCAACACATCGTACAGTTCCTTTCGCACTTCCTTGCAGTCCCAATTTAGATCTGGTTGATTCTTTCCGAAGATATGCAGGTCTTGGCATAATGATCAGCAACATATCGGAATTTGAGTACTGAAAGGTGCGCCTACAAAACTCGTCTGCCACTTCGTCGAACTCCCAGGTCGAGCCTGCGATGAAAAATTTCAGCTTCAGCACGGATCCACTAGAATCAAAGCATTTTGAAACATACCTGTGAATGTGCTCTCCCAATTGTTTGGAGGCACTCGGTTACCATGCTCATCCAGCTTTCCCTGACTCCAGAAATACCAATCTCTTTTACCCAGACTAGGGTCCTTTCGTGCTCGTCTTGAAGTTTGGAACCATTCATGCTTGTTGTGGATTGTTAGTATCTATTCCATCCTCTTTCGACATCAGCACTAACCTTGGTGGCGGTGTGATTTAAGGCAATGTCAAGAATCAATTTCAAACCTCTTCGGTGGGTTTCTCGAACCATAAGCTCTATATCCTCCATGGTTCCATAGATCGGGTTGACCTTTCGATAGTTGCTAATATCATATCTGATAGGTGGTTGCTTAGCTACCAGGCTGCTTCATTATCCTTTGGGCTATGTTCATACCCCATATCAAACATTGGTGACTCGTATATGGGGGAGACCCAGACAACATCGATACCCAATGCAACGAAGTAGTCGAGTCGATCAACTATACCTCGGAGATCTCCTTTACCGTCGCTATTGGTATCTTGAAAGCTTTGAATCAATACTTGGTATATGCTTGCTTTCTGCCACCAGTGCAGCTTGTCCAAGCAGTCTACCTCACCACAGTCTGCCGTTGTGTTAAATTCGCACCCGCTTCTATCATCGATCAGCTGAGTTTTTGGGTCCATTTCGTTCCAGGCTTTAACAGATATCGCCGGGTATCCGTGTGTGTATGCAAAGATAAGAAAAAATTTTCAAGCAGGCTGTATTATGAATTTGGAAAACAGAGCCTTCGCATGGATTCAGAATGTCCGAGGCCTGAACCTCTCAGTTATGCACCCCTGCGGTCATAGTATGGTAATATATCAACAACCTAGCCCGACGGAGTTACATTCCATGGGATATAGGTTCCGTCACCCATATGAATTGAAGGTCACTATTTGATCAAACGCTTGATACAACTAATGCATTAGGTGTATCTGAGTGGCAAGAACTGACGGTCATGATTCCTCATCCCTTTTCCAGATATTACCATTTGCTATAAAAGGCCATCTTTTTCCCAGGACATGTCATTTATCGCGAGAAGAATGCTTCACCTTAGAAATTCGCCTCTTCATACAGTCTGCCGGCGTGGGTTGCAAACGCTACGCTATTCCCCATTGAATAATAGATATTTTCTCCAGCCTCAGCGGGTTCAACTACCCATAAAAACGAGTATCAGAAGACAACATATCACTCACGTATCAAACCAAGCGAAATCCAACATGAGTTCTGACACTTTCAAGCCGCTAATTCTGGATTTGGATCGCGTGTGGTGGCGTGAGATTGTTATCTACGAGATTTACGTGCAGTCATTCCAGGATAGCAACAATGATGGAATTGGGGACCTCCAGGGTATCATTCAGCGACTTGACTACCTAAAGAGTGTTGGAGCTGATATGCTCTGGTTGACACCCATCTATGAATCGCCCCTTGAAGACCAGGGTTACGATATCGCGGACTACAAGGCGATCAATCCGATGTTTGGTACAATAGAAGACTGGGAAAAGCTCTGCGCAGAGGTTCACAAAAGGGGCATGAAAATGATGATGGATATGGTGTTTAATCACACCAGCTCGCAGGTATGCGACCCCTAGCCCATGCAAAAATGAATCCTGGGCCTGACAGTTGTCTAGCACGCATGGTTTTTGGAGTCGAAGCAAAATATAGATAACCCAAAGAGAGATTGGTATTTCTGGCGAAGAGGAAAGGTGGGGCAGAACGGGGAGCATTTACCTCCTAACAACTGGGAGTGCTTATTTGGGGGTAAGCAATCAACGAAGGAGGCAATATAGGAGTATTTCCCGCTCACACAAACTTAGGGTCGGCGTGGAAATATGACGAGAAAACCGAGGAATGGTGTAAGTCGCCTTTTCATTCTATTTCCAATCTTTTGAAACTAAGCGCCGGTAGATTTGCATCTCTTCTCGCCATCCCAGCCTGACCTAAACTGGGATAATCCAGAGGTTCGTAGTGCAATTTACGACGTAGTCGACTTCTGGGGAAAGAAAGGAACCGATGGATTTCGGGTGAGCTATCATGCGCACTCGAACCGATGGAAATGACTAATTTTGATGCTCTAGTTTGATGTCATAAATTTGGTCTCCAAGGTTCCTGGTCTCCCAGATGCGCCCATCAAGAACCCAGACAAGTTTGAGCAGCCAGCTGTTGAGATGTTCACAAATGGGTAGGTGCTTGAAGTGCGACTAAGGGAATGTAACTGCTGACAATTTCAGTCCAAACATTCATAAATATATGCATGAAATGAACCGGAAGGTTCTGAGCAAGTATAGCAACTGTACTGTCGGAGAGATGCCATGCGGTGTGAACGAGTACGAGGCCAGTGAGTATGTTGCCAAAGAGCGACAAGAACTTTCGATGGTATTCCAGTTCCATCATATGGATTTGGATGGCGAAAACGGAGACAAGTGGAAGCCTCGCAAGTGGGAGCTTTGGGAATTTGAAAAAGTGTTGAGGATTTGGCAGCAGCACATGCTTGGAAATAATGGTAAGCATCCATGTCAGTATTAGTTCTGTGGCTCTTTCCTAACTTATGGCCTATCATAGGATGGAGCTCGCTATACTTTGAGAACCATGACCAAGCTCGCGCTGTGTCACGATTTGGAAATAGTGATCCTCGGTATCGATCCGTGTCCGCGAAGATGCTCGCCACGATTCTATTTGCGCTGAGAGGAACAGTTTTCATCTACCAAGGCCAGGAGTTGGGAACTCCTCATCCACAGAACTGGAAAATTGAAGATTATAAGGATGTTGAAACACAGCAATACTACAAAGCGTAAGGGATTCTATACCCAGAGTCTTGAGATTGACACCACTGACCCCAACCAGTCAGTATAAGATTCGCAAGGAAAAAGATCCTTCAAAGGAGCCTGATATGTCTGAAGTTATGGATGTCATCAAACTGAAAGGAAGAGACAATGCGCGCTCCCCGATTATGTGGAACAACTCGGTCAATGGAGGGTTTACTTCTCCGAATGTGAAACCCTGGATGAGGATGAACGACCAGTATGCCGACATCAACGTTCAGGCCCAGGAACGCGATCCTGACTCGGTTCTCAATTACTACAAAAAACTGGCACATCTCCGCAAGCAACATCCTCTCATGGTAATTGATGTGTTCTAAGTTTCTACTCTTGCGGATGCTAACAATTGGAATCAGTTCTACGGAGCCTACGTGCCAGTCAACCCGACCGATCCAAAAGTGTTTTCCTTTCTTCGGACCCAAGGCCCGTATCGCAGCCTGGTGTTTTGCAATTGGTCAGATACGCACACTGATTTTGAAATCCCCGAGGAGATTGACGTGGACCTGGCTGTGCCACTCATCGCAAACTACCACATTGACGACACACCTCTTCCTCAGAAGGTCTCGCTGAGACCCTATGAGGCTAGGATCTACTCCCTTCGTAACTAAGAGCTGATCTGAGGTAATTATGATTACAGCACCCCGCGCCATAAGTGAAACATAGGAACGTGTCTCTCATTTGGCCCACTTGCTGTGCGGTCAGGCCCTCCGAGGCAATACAAGAAATCAAGTTTTAAAGAATGAAGAAACAATATTTTGGAATGCAAAGCTGAAATGAAATTTATTTCTCCGGATTTTAGTAATGATTTTCTTGGGTGTCATGGCAATATCCTTATCAGCGGGGGTTTCTTTCTACGAAATACCCCTTACGGATAAGAATAATATCTCAATGACGAAAAATAGGGAGATCAAGAGGAAGCTACATTCCAATTCAAGGTTTGGTGGCTCATTCCTACGTCCGCAAAGCGTAATTGCCAGGAAACATCATTTTATGATCATATCATCGATCATCACATGTTGATTGCCCTAATCCGGCGAAGGTACTCCCGATCCGAGATCAAACCGCGTGTCAAGATGCGTTCAGTCTGAAATTATGATGGTCGACTTGTTTTTAATTGCCAACGTGGTCATGACTTCATTTATCGGATTGAAACTCGCAATCGATACGTCACTAGGAGTATGCTCGTTCCTGGGGTACTGGACCTTGATACGTTTTACCTCAGATGACTATACCAGCCCTTTGTGTGAAGAAAATTATGGTTTCGATGCTTTTGAGAGCTGCTTAAATTTTCGCTAATTTCGGGATGGGTATTTTTCAATCGACAGACCCGACCTTTGGATAGGATTCGCCGCATGTGGACATGCGTCCTAGACCATAAGATCTTGATTTTGCTGACAGAAAGACTGCGAGAGAGGGGTTTATTCTGTGCAAAGCTCCCATGGATTGTATGGGGCGCAGGTCTCAACAGTTGCATAATTTCTCAAATTTGCTCAAAATCTGCTCATGGCTATCCTTTTGTGCTCAATGCCCAGTGAGGTGCATAACGAAAGCAAAGATCACGTCGTTTTTTGCGCAATAATCAACTCCTATACCATTATTCGACCGAAGTGAGTGCAAAAAATGCGAGGTAGGCAAGAAAGGTCGATGGATACTTTGTTTTGGCAGTATCTCAGTAGCGATGGATACTCCACCGAGTTCTAGAACCGAGAAAAGGCAACGCAAGCTTGAACTCCCCTTACTCTTTCCGAACATGAAACGGGCTGTGCTACCTTGACTGAGCTAAGAGAGATGGTCAGATCAATGGTTGATCAGCCAATCGTTGGCTTTGCCTTCAGGGTTCTTGTTACCGAGACTGCCGCATGCGGTCATATAGAAGGCGGTGCACCCATGTAGCCATGGTGCAAGTAGATGGGTAAACAACAGGATATTGTCTCTGCATGTGAGTGAATATGCCGTTGACCCCGCATATATGTCCATAAAAAAAGCCCGCGGCACATTGCAAGGGCTTCTTTGTACATCTCCGGCACTCAGTTGAGCGTCAGCAATTATGCTATTTCCCCACGAAACATGCGAAGAAACTTCGGTTTTGGTAGTTGGAGGCAGCCTTGTTGGACTGTCCGCTGCTGTTTGTCTGGCTCATCATGGGGTGCCCACCATAGTGCTAGAGCGCCATGCTAGTAGTGGGCTTCATCCTCGGGCCATTGGAGTCAGTCCGCGAAGCATGGAGATCTACCGGTCTTTGGGATTAGATTCACAGATTCCACAATTACCACCTGATTTCCGTCTGCGCCGTGCTCGTGTCGAGAGTCTGGCAGGTCACTGGTTCAACGAGCTTCCTTGGACCGATAGCAAAGATTCTTTGTGCTGGAAAACCTACTCGCCCTGTTCCGGGAGCGCAATGTCTCAGGACCAGCTGGAGCCAGTTTTGAGATCGCGTGCGATTGAACTAAGTACCGATGTACGCATGCAGAACCGTTTGGTACGATTCCAGCAAGATGATAAAGGCGTGACGGCTGTCGTCAAGGATCAATTTGGTAGGGAATACCAGCTACGGGCATCATATATGATTGCAGCAGATGGATATCGCAGTTCGATTCGTGAGCAGCTCGCCATACCACGCAGCGGACGTGGAGTAATACAGACAGTCCGCAGTGTCGTATTCCGTGCCCCCCTCGAACCATATCTTAACAGGGGGATTACCCAGTTCATTGTTGAGGAGGCCGACTTCAAATGTTTCTTGACAGTCTACCGAGATGGTCGCTGGATGCTGGTAGCTTTTGACGATATCGAACGAGATGACAACGAGTTAAGACTGCTGATCAGTCGTGCGATTGGCCGCGACAATGTACCCATCGAAATTATCACCGCCGGGCGCTGGGAGATGAGCGCGCAGGTGGCCGATTCATTCCAATCTGGAAGGGTTTTTCTGGCAGGCGATGCTGCTCATACCCTCCCTCCGAATCGAGGTGGATACGGGGTCAACACAGGCATTGAAGATGCTCACAATCTGGCTTGGAAATTAGCACATGTGTTGAGGGGCACAGCATCAAGGAATCTTCTCGACACATACGATAGCGAGCGCCGGCCCATTGCCTGCCTTCGACACGAACAAATCTTCGCGCGAGCCGACTTTGAGGAGCACCGCAAAGCCGATAAATCGGACATTGATGGTATGAAAGTGGTTCTTGATGACATGGCTATGGAGTTTGGCCAACGATATAACTCGGGGGCTATTATTGACAGCATTAACAAGTGTGACAGCACTTCATGTGACAATATCCCGCTAGAGCGCCCCCCGGCTATGCGTCCAGAGTGCTGGGCTGGGTTGCCAGGTACTCGAGCACCGCATCTCCGGATACAAAGTGGCGGAACCTCAATCTCGACACTGGATCTTTTTGGTCGTGAATGGGTTCTACTATTCGAGTCGGAGGATTGGCATCGGGTCCTCGCAACTGTACAGAGCAGAACTGAGTGGCCTCTTCCAGTGCAAACTGTCCAGGTGGACGAAGATGTGGTCGTGAATGATATTGTGCAGTTTCGCACAGCCTGGGGTTGGCCTTCAACTGGTCATGGTACGTCTCTTGTGCGGCCAGATGGATACGTTGCTTGGAGGACACAAGACCTTCATCGCGCAGAGGATTCACTGGAAGCAGCATTGCAGCAATTAATGGGATTGGGGAGAGATTGCACGAAGAGAGTAGAAATTGGGATGGTGGATGGTATGGTTTCTGGTTTGTTATGATGTACTTTGGATAAGATGCAATGGTTCTATTTTATTCTGTTCATGATACGTACAATCAATTGATGGATATCCTGAAAATGATCTATGTACTCAAGCCTTTTGTTTTCCTCATCATACAAGAATGGGTCATTTAGTTCTCGAACGGCAATCCAGCTTCCTTACGAATAGCGCCATAAATCGCAGCGAGATCTCCCTTCTCCCCACGTTCAGCCTTGACATCCTGCAGGTACTTATCGGTGAGCTCAGCACTGGGCAGACGCATTCCTGTCGACCCAGCCAGGTTCATAGCATGTCCTATATCCTTCCTGGCCAGATCCACCGCGAACAAAGGCTCCTCATGCCGGTGATAGTCACCGTGAGCCATGCGGTCGGCATATTTGGCAATGGGACCGGGGTACATAGCGTGCACCCACTCCTGGTAAGCAGCAGCACCGACGCCCGTCTTCTCAGCGGCAGCCATTCCCTCGGCCAGAGTCTCAACGGTGTTCAAGATGAAGGTATTACCCATCAACTTGAGTGCAGTGGCGTTGCCGGGATCCGAACTGTTCACGTTGATAGTCTGGCGGGAGACGATACCATCGAGGAAGGGGCGAAGTCTCTCCACAGCCTCGGGAGCGCCGGCAGGGACGACGATAAGCTGACCTGCTTCCGCGACGGCGGGGACACCGAAAACCGGACAAGCGACGAAGGAGGCACCGCGGGCGGCGAGGTCATCGCGGGCGCGACGGGAGGTATCGGGGTGGACGGTGGAGCAGTCGACGATGATCTTGGAGGAGAGGTCGGGGTTTGTTTCTGTGTCGGAGAGGATGGTGGAGATGATTTTGTTGAGGGCAGGGTCGTCGCCGACGCAGATGAAGATGATGTCGGCTTGTTGGACGGCGGAGGGGATGGAGGAGGCGACGATGGCTTTGTTGGGAGGGGAGGGTGTTGGCGAAAGCGGTGGCTTTGGATTCAGTGCGGTTGTAGAGGATGAGGGAAGTTTGAGGGCCTTTGAGGGCGAGGTTCTTGCACATTCCCTGGATTGTGTTAGTCTTGCTTCTTGCATGAGGAGAGTGAGGGGTTGTTGTACCCGTCCAATGTTGCCCACTCCGATAAATGCGACGTTTTGACTAGCCATGGTGTCTGAGTGTGCTTGAATTGTTGGTTTGTCTGCGTGATATGTAGTATAATTGTCGACTGTGTGATTGCCAGCAGGGATTCGATGCTTTTAGATGGCGATGAGGGGATGCGGGGTTGACGGGACAAAGGACGCGGTTCAGTTCTTATCCGATTCGAATCCGACAGAGAATCCACTGGGTGACGTTGCCTTCGTGGGATGCACGCTCTGATCGTTCCAGGAGGTCTTCAATTGTTCAATTGGATGTGTTCCTTGTCATTTCCAGTGGGAAATCGAGCAGCATTAAATACATCATCGCCGGTCGGAACCCAAACAGGAAATCGGAGATTCCGAGTCCGAATCGGGTAAGTCTCCTTTGGCGTTTCGACATCGTCGCTTTGAGTCACTGAAGACTTGCTCCACCAAATGTTCTATCCAAGCCAAATCCATTTAAAAATGCACAAAATCCAAACGCTGCCCAGTATTTTCCTACACATGGTCTTATTGGCTGTTCTTTGTCGCCTCGAGAATCTCAATGATCGTTTCGCATGCCACCGCCCGGCCTTCTTTCCGACTCCCCACTCGTGATGCGATCGCGTCTGCTTTTTGTCGCATTTTAAACGACTCGTCACTGGCAATCGCGCGGATAAATGACTGACCTCTTTCCTGGCCATTGACCCCTGGGCCGTTCGTGCGATTAACCCACGTTCCTATCCCAAGCCATTCCACGCGAGCGGCGAAGTCGAAGGTATCAAACCATATAGGGAACACAATCTGGGTGACTCCAGCCCTACTAATTTCAGAGAGGTAGCACAGTCAATGGATCATAGATACGAATGGACTTACCGAATGACTTCATAATAAGAGTTGGCACCGCCGTGATGCACCACCCACGCTACCCGGTCGCTCTGCAGGATACCAATCGCACGGACAGTCAGGTCTCAATGCGCACCCTGCCACCTGAGATGAAATCAGAGATGCCTTCGAGTGCCTTCATGTCGGGCCTGGTGTTGTTTGCCAGTTCCATCTTCCATAGTACTTGGATGTCCCGTCTTTGGTTAAAGAGCAGTTGCAACGCCTCTGCAAACTGTCGCTGCACCGTGCTATTGAACGTCACATGCGAACCTAAGTTTATTAGAACCGTTGGTCACTGTGAGAGCCAGACAGCGAGATCCGTATCCTCTTTGGAAATGGGGACACAGGACCGTATCGTCGGACCGCAGAGAGTAAAGTGAGCGGGCAGCACACAGGGAAACTCTGCCTCGACAGTGTCGGGAAGAAGGTTCGCCAACCGAGGCTGGGGACGTGTTCCTTGAAAGTATTAGGACTCAGTACCATATACTTGGCTTTCAACATCCGACACGCATCGATCGCCTGATAAGAAAGAGTATCAACAACAACGATAGCCGGCTGCAACTGAGAGATGATGCCCACACCGTTCTGGTATATCGCCATGTACTCGGAACCATTCCACACAGCCAAAACATCAGGCAACACGTTCTTATAAGCCTCGAGTGCTCCACGGAACCCTGTCCGGTGGACATCAAAATAAACTGTACCCATCTTCTCCTCGCTCTTCTGCTTCATGGGCTTACCCTCTATACGATGAAAGGTAGCCGCGCCGACAGGGTTGGAGGAATGAGAGGGAGACGACGCGAGAGTTGAGCTCAGAGACTGCATCGCGCAGAGGTTAAAACGATGCAATATGGACAGAGTAAAAGGAGGGACGAAGGAGGAATTCATGGGCCACAGCTAGGATAATACATGCCTGGCCAAGCTCCTATTTTTGAGGAAGAGGATGATTGATTGATTCATTATGATGGGTGTGATAAATAGAAGAAGAAAGATATGAAGATTGAAGAGACAGAGAATAAAGGAATGAGAGAATGAAAGGCAGAGGATTTAAATAAGATGGCAAAGAGGAGGGAAAATTTCCCTTGTTGCAACAATGAATGGAAGGCATTGATCGATCAGTAAATAATGATTCTTTTGTCTGGATATTGATATAAAGCATCAAGCAACCACTACCATTGACTGTGGAAATCTCCTATATACTTATTCTTAGTATATTATCCAATCTATCCACATCTATCAGGATATTGTTTTGGGTGGTTGTTTTCGACTAGTTTGTAGATATCTCGATGAAGTCTACAATCTGGACAACGACATTATTAAAATACAAGCAAACAATCCATACAATGACTATTTTATTATCCTTTATTTGTCGAGCATACAGAAATGTTAAATAAATGAAATTGATGTACCATACATTCTGGCATCCTATATTAATTTGGCGGAGAAGTAGAATTAAACGTGCATTAGAGCTGCAGCACATCTACAGGGTATACCACTCATTCAATATAGGGCCGGGTGGATATTTATTTCTAATTTAAGTCCATAGAAACATGAACATGAAACATAATTATATTGGTAATAAAACAACGCCGCAGTCAGAATGTTCATAAATCCCAACCGGACCTTTAGGTTTCCACGGAATCTGCAAACTCCGCCCAAAGCTTCATCCGAGGTCAGTTGCATCATGTCGATCCACAGCCTTGCCCCCTATAAATAAGAGATCCCATATGAGAACATCGGATTTTTCCATCATCAATTAACTGTATACTGTCACCATGAGTCAAACTACTCCCAGTCCCCAAATCTACGGCCCCGGCACTTTTGTCGACAAGTCTTTCCTGCCAGTCCCCCAAGATGCCCGCCGCGTCTTTGAGTTCATCGCCGGTTCGACCCCCGCATTTAACAAAGATAAGCTTGTTTGGGATACGGTCAGCTTCGAGGGTCGCCCGGACCCCATGATCCCTGGCCCGATCAAAGCCCCCGTCGTCGCGGCTGCTCTGCATGCTATGTGTGGAATTGTCGCGAATGAACTACTCGAAGAAAGAGATGGCCAGCCAGCTCGCGAGCAAAAAGTGACAGTAAACACTGACCATGCTGGTATCTGGCTGGGTTCTGTCTTTGCTTCCCACGTGAATGACTCCGACGTTTCCGAAATGGCGAAATCTGGGAAGCTTCACTCCCTGTTTGAGAAAGACTTGGATAGAGGGGTGCTGGCGACTCCGATGAAGCTCCGGACGACTTCAATTTATCCGACCAAGACTCCCAATGTTTGGTATCAGCTGCACGGATCGTTGAACGCGCCCCAACTTCTGGAGTCGATGGGCATCGATCCCCATGTTCCGTGCAAGACTCCCCAAGAAGCGTACGACTATATCAGCAAGCATGTTCAGACCTGGAGTGCAGATGAGCTGGAGATGCATAATGTCAAACACGGATTCTGCGGCAGTATTTGCTACACGCCCGAGGGGTGGTTAAATACTGCCATGGGAAAGCGTCTGGCTCAGCATCCCCTTGTGAACTACTCACGAGAGTCCTACGCCACCCCGACTCCACCTATTCCATTGCACAAGACTCCATCCGATCGTCGACCGTTGGCAGGTATCAAGGCGGTGGAACTGGTCCGTATCATTGCAGGACCTGTCATTGGAAACATTCTGGCCGGATTTGGTGCGGACGTAATTCGCGTCAATTGTAGTCGTCTTATCGACCTGAATGTATGGATTTCGTCTATCCCCCATGCTTCAACGCTAACTGTAAAATGACAGGTCCTTTCATTATCCTTGAATGCAGGAAAGCGAACCATCGACCTGGACATCACCAAGGAAGAGGATATGGCCCGTCTGAACGAATTCTTGGAGGACGCAGATGTCTTCATCCAAGGCTTCCGCCCTGAAACTCTAGCAAGAAAGGGGTTGGCACTCAAAAACCTCCTAGAAAAGGCCGCCAACCGTCAAAAGGGTATCATATATGTCGAAGAAAACGCCTACGGTCCCGATGGCCCTTTCAGCGAACGTCCCGGATGGCAACAAATCGGAGACGCTGCTTCGGGTAGCTCATATGTGACTGGAAGATCTCTCAACCTACCTGATGGGCAGTCTGTTTTGCCTCCGCTCCCTATCTCCGACATGACCACAGGACTTGTTGGCGCTCTAGCCACCATGATGGCGATCCGGGACCGTGCCAGACATGGAGGATCGTACCATGTCGTCAGCTCCCTGGTCGCGGCTGATACAATCGCCTTGCACCCCGAAGTCGGCCTTTACTCCCCTGAAGTCGTTCAGAGGAATGCAGAGACCTTCCAGTGGGGACCAATGAACTCAATGCAGTATGTGTCTGAGATTCTGATGGTCGTTGTGGATGGCTGGAAAAAGGTGTTTCCCGAGTATCTGGTACCTGAGTCTCCGTTCATGACAACATTTGAGCAAACGGAGCCTTTTGGCCGTGTTGACCTGCTGAAGCCAGTCGTTCGACTTGGGAATGAGCAAGCAAGTCCTCACTGGCTGACAGGACCGGTGCCCAGTTGCTACCATGATCGAAACATTCAGTGGTTGTAGGATGTGTTATTGTCTGGAATTGTCGCTGTAGATATTAGCAATCAAAGTCCCATACAAATCCAGAATAACCGAGTTTCATCGGGAATTGAACGAGTAAATTAGACCTTTAATGATCCCAAATAGATCTAACCGTTGATCCCAATGACTGGATTAATATGAAGATGGAAAGTCATGGTGTTGGAGAAGAAGAAAAACAAAAGATTCACGCAGTGAAGGTAAACAGCAGGTCACGTGCAATTCGGTCCGACCGGCAACGCAAGACGCTTTGAAGCAACAGCGACGAGAACCATTTCTCTTTCCTGTCAAATCTCCTTGGCTTATGGAGATGGATCAAGTGGTTCGATATGGATGGATCAAATACGAGACAGGAGATACGCTATGCCAAGGTATGTCGGATTGATTTACTCCGCATTATGAGATCATTATATTTACGCGGTGCATCTCCACAACTAGGCATGTAATCCCTGCAGGAAAAAGAAGACCCGGTATTTCCATCAATATGACGAAGCTAGTTGATAAACTGACAATTCTAGATGCGATGGTCGTCGTCCCGTTTGCTCCTCATGCAGTGCTTTTGGCGAAGATTGTGGCTTCAATGACGTCGTCAAAAGTAAACGGCGTCGAGCAAAGTGAGTCGGGAGATACTGGAGTCAAAGACGACTTCTAACACGTAGACAGCCATGGATATATTCAAGAGCTAGAGGGACGGTTGAAGAACCTAGAAGGTCAATTGCAGTCGGAAAGGTCCAACAGGGGCTCATCAGCAGATCCACAAGACGCAGAACGAAGCCCTCGTTCTCCATATGGTCGAGATGAGGAGCAGAGGCATCCCAATACCGAGCCTATCCCGGAGATTGATGATAAAAACACACGGGAGGGCTCTGATCCCTCCTATCTCGTCACCAATCCTCATGGGGATATGCGGTTCTTTGGTTCGTACAATTCAACTCAACTTACATCTATTCTGACAGAAATGTAGGTCCGTCGTCTGGCTTTTCGATCATCTCAGATCCAGGTGTTCGATGGGTAGAACATCAGACCAGAAACAGAAATTACAGACATGCCGCCCAGAAAATCATGCGCCATTCCCAACTGACAAACTGGGTTCCTCGGCCTCTGCAGGATGATTTTAGCCGACGACAGTCTCATTCTATCCCACCCAAAGCAGAAGCATTGGCATTGGTAGAGGGCTTTTTCAAACATACCAACGCCGCATTTCCTCTATTTAACAGGGAAAGCTTCTTTAAACGGATCGAAAAACACTACTCGTGGAACCCAGACGATAATCCCGCTTGGTGGGCCTCGTTCAACGTCGTATTGGCTTTTTCTGAGAGACGGAAAGTCGACGTCAATCCGGAGCATAGTGATGGACGACAGGCTGCACTGGGATATGTCAAGAATGCACTCAATGTCGTTGTTGAACTCTTTCTCAGAAAGACAGAGTTGCTTGCTGTCCAAGCCATCGTGGCCCTGGCTCTCTATTTCCAGGATACACCGAATCCACAGCCCCTGTTCATGTTTTC
Source organism: Aspergillus sp. 'subgen. Cremei' (assembly GCA_019976455.1). Lineage (NCBI taxonomy): Eukaryota > Fungi > Ascomycota > Eurotiomycetes > Eurotiales > Aspergillaceae > Aspergillus > Aspergillus sp. 'subgen. Cremei'. The sequence continues at coordinate 903,732 of JAFBMR010000002.1, forward strand.
CGCAGCTGCAATTCGCATGGCTCAATCGATAGGTCTACATAAATCTGGAAGTTTCGGTCTGACTGACTCTCAGATCGAAGAGAGACGCAACACCTTCTGGATAGCATTCATTCTTGATGCCGATATTTGCCAGAGAACCGGTCGTCCACCCGTCCAGCACGCCGAAGATTATGATATCGAACTACCCCGCGAATTCCCAGAGAATAATAAAGGCGTCTTGCATCTAAAAAACAACAGCGTGCAGTTCAACTTCTTCAACTCCCTTTCCCGATTCGCTCTTTTACAGCGGAAAGTATATGATCGTATCTACACAGCCCGGGGCCTCAAAAAGCCTTCCGCGGAACTCCTCCACGACCTTACAACATGTGAAGAAGAACTACAAGCATGGAAGATGAGTATTCCATCAGATTACAGACCTCGACGAAACTTCCTCGCTCCGTCAGAACCAATGCTTTCGCATGTGCTGCGCCTTCATTTTGCATTTCACAGCTGCCAGGCGAAGCTGCATCGTATGTTTACCGCCTCAGGACGATCAATGAACCAGCAATCTGAACCGTCTGATAATACTGTCACGGGGAATATTTCCATCGCAGAGCGCTGCGAGAAATCAACCACTGCTGCACTTGAAGCCGCCAGAGCATCTGTGGAGCTCTTGGAACAGGCCAAATCGTTTGGGTCTACTTTTGCCTGGTATTTCATCTTTTTATCATTTAAAAATCCCTAGATCTCTACTAAGAAACAACTATTAGGAGCTTCTTATACTTCCCTGCCGCCGCTGTCCCAACAATCTTCGCCCATCTACTCGTGGACCCATTCCACGACCAAGCCCAACCCGACCTCGAAATGATCCACGAAGTCGTCGAGTTTCTCACACAAGTCTCTTCCGAAGAGGAAGGGACGTATGCAGAATACATCTTAGGGCGTTGTCGGAATTTCGAAGTCGCAGCTACCCAAATGCGGCAGCAGCCGGTGAATCCGTCGTTTGGGAATGGTACAAGCAGTAGTAATATTCCGGGAATGGCTTCCAATCCTACTCCGATGCAATGGAACTCTACAACCGACACAGCTACAGCTCAGTTTTCTGGTGTTAATAATATCCAGGGTGAATATTTAGAGGACGCAGGTCAACCTGCACTTTCGTGGGATTGGCAGGATATGGCAGGGATACCTCCGTTGTTTGGGGCAGATCCGCTTTTGGGGTTTTATATGCCGGATCTTTAGATTTTCATTCTGGAAAGTATATAATGCAAATAGTTTGTACATATCATTATTCATTAAGTCTATATTTTTTTAAATACCAACTGACTGTCGTCAGTATCTATGCAGACCACCCGATCAATTCTTCTGATGTCCGCTAATGACCGATTGTCGAGTATTAACCCGGTCAATATCATACGGATTCTCCTCATACTGAGTCGCAGTGATGGTGCGGTTAAGCGAACGACCAGAGAGTCTAGATACTCGCGATGCCCTCGATGCTCTCGACGCTCTCGACGCGCGTCTGCTCATAGTCCGCGAAGGAACGGTGGAAATGTCGCTGTCACTTTCACTCTCATTGTCACTGCTCGAGTTGCCTGCAGTTTCCTTTTCAGCGTCCGATTTCTCCTGTTCCTCACGCTGGATTTCAGCCTGGTTCTTCGCGGTAAGGCGTTGCATGAACGCCTCTGCTTCGGCGGCGAATGTGCAGCGCATACGAATCCGGGCGCCGTACATGTAAAAGATAATCGGGCAGGGGACACACGCCAGAGCAAGGAAGGCAGGGATTGATGAAGCCCAGTGTATACCGAGATTTTGATACATATATGTAGTGAAGAGAGGGAAAGCAGCACCGAAGAGCGATCTGAGAGCCGAGTTTGCAGCTAGGACAGACGCCGCGAAGATAGTGTATGAATCGATGAGGTAGTTGAAGACACTTAGGAAGACGAGAACCATTCCGAAGCCGAAGGGTGCGCCGGCGGCTACCGAGGCCATCCAGTGGATGGAGGGCGAGTTGGTCCAAGCGAACCAGAAGAGACCGATTGGTAGAGCAATACCGCCGATGATACTGGGAGGGAGTCGAACTTCCGGTGCTACGCGGCCGGTAGTTTGGGTACATTTTTTGGCGTAGCGCATGTTCTCAGGGAAGCTGTAGCAGAGTGCGAGGATCATGCCTACCAGAACTCCGAGGAAAGCTAGACCTCCGATGCCTTCGCTCCAGCCACGGACTTCTTGGAAGACGATGGGGTATGCTGCGAAGAGCATGTAGAGGGTGCCGTATATAATGGCCATATAGATACTGAACAAAAGCACGATGGGTTCCCGGAAGAGGAGGATCCAGGGCCGACACATTGCCGTGCTTAAAGTCTTGCCTAATGACGTTTGTCCGCGGTCAATATCCAGTTTGCTGCGATAGACCTTGCCGCTTAATTCAGATAGCTTGTCTGCTCGTTGGCGTAGTAGAACGGGGGCGTATGTTTCGGGCAGACATAGACAGATGATGATCCAGATAACCCCGGAAAAGGCAGCTAGAAAGCCTTCCACCCAGCGCCAGCCTGCTCCTGAAGCCAGGAATCCTCCGATGATTGGCCCTGAGTTGAGTCAGTTATTCCATCCTCGACCTCAAAATATAGCTATTGAGAGGATCACCACGAAAAAACATACCGATAGTAGGACCAAGAAACGGCGCCGCAGCAAAACAACTAATCGCAATACCGCGCTTCGCAGCAGGAAACATATCCGCAATCGTCCCACCCCCATTCCCAAACGGCGAAGACCCAAAGAAGCCCGCAAAAAACCGGAGAATGATCAAAGTCCAGATATTCTGGGAACCAGCCGCGCCGGCATTGAACGCAGTCAGCATCGCATACGTCCCGGTAAACACCATCCTCCGCCCAAACACCTCACTCATAGGCGCCCAGTTAAGGGGGCCGAAAGCGAAACCCAGAACGAACAGCGAGACTCCGAGAATGACGACTTCCTCTGAGACCTGAAACTCCTCCACGATTTGCGCCATGCCGCCTGAATAAGCCGACGAGACCAGCGCGACGGTTAGGGTTGTGAAAGAGGCGATGAATGTGATGAACCATTTCTTAAGCGAGCTGAAGTTCATCGGATTGCGGGGGTCATTGGGGATCCAGACGACGGCATAGGGGTCCTCCTCTGTGCCTGACCCGGCATAGGGATAGTTGATGATTTCATCTGTAACGACCTTTTGATCGAAGACCATGCGCCAGTAGGGGATTTTGGAGATGCGAGGGGTCTCGCCTCCAGAGGTGGCGGCTGTCATGCCAGTTATTGCTGTATTTGATCAGCAGGTTGCCCGTTGTAGATTTGATCGTCATATTGATGCTTTTTGAATAGACCCACCTTGAGCTGCGAGACAATAATTGAGTTGATCTGCAGTGTGAAAACGTTGGTATAGTTGATCTGACGTAGCTCAAAAAAAAAAAAGATAAAAAATTATATACGATAAACCAAGAATAATAAATGTCAATGTATGGTAAAAAATTTTCAACCGGGTGAAAGAAAAAAATTAAAAATCCAGCCGGCAATATCAAAACGCAACCGAAACAAGCCTCGGTTGAATCCTGGAAACCCAACGACTTCCTCGCATAAAAAAGCTAATAATAATAATGATGATAATAATGAAAGCCTGAAATTAAAACTGTTAATTTCGTAGGACTCGGCGGGTCCGAATCAGAGACATTCAAAGCCTTGCATGATCGCATTTAATTTTTCTCATTCGCCACTGGGGTCCAAATCCTTTCAATCTCTGTTGGTTAAGAACTCCCGATGGCAAATTTCCAACTGGGCGCATTCATCCACTGTCAGACTCACAAACGATTCGTACAATTTTAGATGGCAATAGCCAAGGTGCGCTGGATCCCTGGTTCGGGTTGATTGAGCTGGTGCCTGGCATTGTATGGAAATGCTTGGCCTCGGGGATTATTATGGAGATGGCACTCGTCTAGCGTCGCAAACAGGCCAATGCCGATGAAAATTGAGATAGCATCTCACAGAAGCGACAGCCACTGACTCGCTGGCTATATTGTGTCTATCACTAATCCTGACAGTTGACCGGATTGGAATGCCGACAGCCGCAGTCGGAAGGAGATGCCGATCGGCCGTCGGTTGATGCTTTTGGCGGTGATACTCACTTTGGATGCATAATACATGCATTGAGTGCAACGGTTCTTCATTAGCTCAACGGCTCCTATTAAAGGGCTAGAAAGCTCATTAAAAGTGTTTGTCTGGTGTGGTGGTTGCTCCTTCCAAACATCGAAGTACCTAAGGAGGTCGACTTTGAGAATTTATTCTCACGCGATATCATTCCGGTCGCTTTGGTTAATGTGTTTGAAAGACAACGCGGGAGGGAATATCGGATAATCCTGGTCGGATGCCAAAGTATCAATACCAGCAATTATAAAACACTGGTGCATCTCTTGTTGCCATCCGGGTGATACAGCTTTTTGCATCGCCGAAACTTCTCTCTTGCCAGTATCTCCGAAAAGCCATACGTATGGCAACCTAGCAACAAGAGCAAAAAAGTGAGCAAGAATGACCAATGCACGAGGCCTTTGTTCGGCCAGCAAGTCGACAAACGAGGAGGGAATGATGATCGCGAAGCTCATTAGCCTTCGACAAAGTTGCGCGGTGGACTCGCCATCATTGAACGCATTATAACAAGACCCGATATAACTTAAAGTCTTTTCATAGGCTTCTCGGACTGTAGGATCGAGGAGTTCACCCTGCCATTGGTCGCCTGAGCCATCTGGTTGAAGCAGGTACAGAAAGTCTTTCCTGTTCTCCTCCACGAACAACTTGGACAAGTCGGAAAGCCAGTGTGTACTGTCGAACATTCCTCCGACTCGTTGCATATCCCAGTTGGTAATATTGTCGACGATTACTGAAAAGACATTCTGGACACCATTGCCCATGCGGAACCATTCCATTGGCGGGGAATATGGCACCATCTCTCGACTGCTCTCGTTTGAAAAGAGAGTTGAAAGTATCATTAACGAGATGAAACAGACAGGGGCGGCATTGTGGCTGTCTAGCTCCAGGACGGCTTTGCGGTGCTTCTGAATCGCCAGCGTTAGATATCTTTGTTGAGCCCTGATCATCTCTACGTTGCCTGGTTCTTTGCGAATGATGTTGGTAGCCGAGTAGCAGAAAATAGCATACAGCATACCAAAATTCTGGTTTCCCGGCTCGAGAGCTATGCGTGGTGCCTCGTTGAAAGACCAAACTGCCGGTGTTGCCATAGACACACTGGCAAAATAATTTTGCAAAAGTCTTAGTTCGAGTAACCGTCGAGATTCGGACTCGGGGGGCTCAATGTCATCAGCCTCATTGTCTTGAGACTTGATGAGAACTTTCAAACCCTATGCCGGAACTGGGTGATGATATCGAACTCTGATGATCATGCGGACTGAGACTGTCTGTGCTCTGGTTTTGCTTTTCTATGCGGCTGACTGGGGCATTGTAGACGCAGGACACTTCATGACGAGTGCAGCTGCCGCAGCTTGGTTTCTGTTCGTCGCATTTGACCCGACGGGCCTTGCATCTCACGCAGCCATTTCGGGATTTTTTGTGGTAGAGCCGGGCTCCAGGATGTTGTGCCGGTGGTCGCCTTGTCATGTCTGCTGTCAATTAGGGTGTGATACTTGAGCAATTGTGGTAACATGACTCACTGGACTAGGAAGAACAGATGAATTGATGGACACTAGCCGATGGATGAAGCTGACCAAGATGAAGTTGAAGTTGTTGACAGCGATGAAGATGGATGGGGCTGCTCACATGACCAGAAGGCAGCCATGATTGGCTCGCAGCCTGAGGCAGTGAAGATGTCAAAATAGTCATGGCTGTGTTTGATTGGCCCCCATGTTGGAACATTTCTTTATATAGCATCACGTTGGGGTCCCAATGTGGAGATGCTAAGCATGGTCATGTTCAAGTAGTATAGGTAATAAAACGTAGGCATATAGCCTTATCTAGGTACCTCGTAAGCACCAGCCAAAATATGAAGCCATAAAAACATCACGATAAAGGATACGGCGAAAATCGCCCGATCTGGCAAGTCAGCCCTAATCCATCACATTATAGCACATGAACAATGCTAGTAATGCTGGACACTTCCATAATAATGTTTTCTCTCTGTGTAGGCAGTATAAATACTATTCCCAACTTATCCAGTCGCCTTGTGATGTTGTCGAGGGCCCCATCCAACAGCAGTCTTGAAATGTCGACATCTTTGACGGGCTTCATGTTCGAGACTAGAAGAATTTACAATGGGTTTCAATTTCTCATCGCAGAAGGCCATGTTGCCTGTTTTGATTTGTTCGTAAACATTGAACAGCTTGTCGTGTACAGATAGAGGGAGAGAAAATGCTGATATTGCCATGTTTCACTATTTGGCATGTGCTTACAGCTCATTAAACTGACAGATGCAGCCAAGTACTGGTCTTCTCCACTTGCGGGAGAAATGCAGAAGATCGTCATGCTCCCCACAGCTATTGACCACTTTCCATACAGAGTCCATTTGCCCCATTCGGCAAGTGACGTGATGGCGGGTACATCTGGATCGGCCCAGTCATCTCAGTGATTTCTTGCATTCACCTACTATCTACTCGACAACTTCGAGTGCATCAATCGTTGAGTCCAGAACTGCATATCCAACCTGGGCATGACAGTCGTTGCCTGCGTGAACTGCTCTAGTGAAGCTTTTCTGGATCTATTCGACTCCTTAACATGGCATTCATCAATATCATCAATCCAAGAGCATTTATTAATTGCATTATTATTCCTATTATAATCATAGACCCCAGTCAGCGATTCCACATAGGCCAGTTCTCATAGACATCATTCATCCTTCTCGATAGGGATATGGATCTCGTCGGTTGATTAGGGCTGACTTACCTGATTGGGCGATCTCGCAGTATTTGTTGGCTCGAAAAATTATATCAGTAGGTAGGTTCCTATTGATACTCACTATTTATATAAGGAGTGATGGCCGCAGTAAATTGGACATGGAATTTTTAATCCGCGAATAAACAGTAGAAACGTCTCGATGAATTGATCTGGACGACTCTGCCAGGAGACAGGAATGCAATCGCATTCCTGTTTACCTTAATATATACACCATCAGATAATTTTCTGATTCATGGAAGTGTAAATGTCACGATGTAGAGTAATTTGATTCGTTGTAGTATTTGGACTACAAAGTATACTACAACAACGCCGACGATAAAACAGCCACATAAATCATTCCTTTATGTATTCAGTCATGCTATCTATAATGCATATCTATTTGCAATCAATCAATCAATGAGTGAGTGTATGTATGTCCCAATCCCAACCCAAACGCCAATCTTTCAGCACAAATTCATCCGGGGAATAAAGTAGAGATGTGCTGTAATCAATAAACGATATATATCATATCAAATATACACAAGGAATAAACAGCGGTGATTGCCTCGCAATCACTCGCCTTGAGTTTCCGAGATCGAGTCCAAGTTTGTACAAAGTAAACGTTTACTCGGAAATCTCAGTAGGCTCGTCATGGTGCTCAGCACGGCTATAACGCTTGCCCTCGTCGGAGGGACCGTGGATGTCCTCGACGATGCCGGCTGGGGGCTCCCAGCTGGCACTCTTCCAGGGAGTAACGTGCAGGACGTACATGGTGTCGACTTCCTCGAGGGTGCGGCCTTGGGTCTCGTTGACGAAGAAGAAGACGATGAAGATACCGGCGAAGCAGCAGCCGGCAAAGACGTATCCGTAGGCGAAATCGATAGAGTTGGAGATGAAGGGAGTGAAGAAACTGATAAGGAAGTTCCAGGTCCAGTTTGCAGCGGTTGCAATGCCAATAGACACGGCACGGTGACGCGTAGGGTACATTTCGGAACAAATTGACCAGACAACGGGTCCCCAAGTCTGCGTTTCAGGTGCCGGTTAGCTTCTGCGATCATTCTGAGGGGTTGTGGTTGAGGTAGAGACGAAAAGGGGTTGCCGGGAAGCCATAAAGTCGTGAAGTATAAGATACTGTCACGTGGGTGTTGTGGTGCGGATATATTGCCGGGCGGTGCGGTTCCGACCAATGAGAGGGGAGGAGCGGAAACCACAACGAATTATGTAAACAACGCGAGGGAGAAAACAACTTACAGTAGCGAAACCAACGATGAAGAAGCAAGTGAAGACGATCAAAGCAGCACCCGCCTGAGGGGTGTTGGAAGGAGTTTCAAGATCGAGCGAGAAGTGGCCGACGGAAGCCCAAATCATGAAACAGATGAACATCCAGGTGGCACCGACCATGAGACTGTTACGACGACCGAAGTGCTCGACGACGTACAGACCGGGCAGGGTCATGGTGAAGTTGACAGTACCGAGAATGATCTGGGTGACGTAGCTGTCACTGAGACCAGTCGAGGTGAAGACACTGTTACCGTAGTAGAAGATGAAGTTGGCACCGGTGAGCTGCTGCAGGGACTGCAGGGTGATACCGAGGATGGTACGGTAGAACATGCGGGGACCGGTGAAGACCTCGTGCCAGGCAGCGACACCGGCCTGCTTCTCTTCGTCGAGCTTGTCCTTCATGTCCTTCATTTCCTGGGCGACGGCACGGTGGTTGGAGGGCACACCGTACAGCTTGCACATAACCTCGCGAGCTTCCTCGATACGGCCCTTACGGTAGGCATAACGGGGGGACTCGGGGAGGAAGAGGGCACCGACACCGAGGATGAGGGGCCAGGCGAAACCGATACCCATGGTGATACGCCACGAGGCAGGGCCGTCGATTCTCTTGGTGCCGTAGTTGACGATGTAGGAGATGAAGATACCAAAGGCGACGAACAACTGGAAAGCACTGTTGAAATCAGTATGAGAAGATCAAGGTGAGTGTGAGATATCTTACCTGACCATGGCACCACGGACCTGACGAGGAGCAGACTCACTCTGGTACATGGGCACAACACTGGACAAAGCTCCAACACCCAGACCGGCAACCCAACGGCCCAGAGCAACCTGGTACCACTTGGTAAGGGTGGAGATCTGAACAATGATACCGACAATGTGGACAAGAGACCAGAAAGAGATGGAGAGCTTGCGGCCGAAACGGTCCGCAATGGGAGCAGCAACCAGAGCACCAATCATAGTACCGATGGACAACTACACCAGTCAGTCACGGGGCTAGACGACAAGACAGGCCAATACATACCAAACCAACAATCAAACCGTTACGGACGTTGCTAAAGGCATACTCGCCGTTAGGCTGACGCTCAGCAAAACGAGTCTTAAAGTCATCCATGGTGGTGAAACCCGAGATTTGACCAGTCGAGTAACCGAAGATGAAACCACCCATGGAGACGAGGACACCGAGGATGAAAGACCGCCATGTGAGGTATTGGACGGGGCTGTCATCGAGGATGCCATTGTCCTTTTCGACGCCAGTCGAGTCGGATCTAGCAGGAGTAGGAGCCTGGGGAGTTTCCTCACCACGAGACTTGGAGAACAGATTGCCGACACCCATGATGCTGACGGTTCTGGGAGGGTTATTATTATAGAAGATGGATTAAAAAAAAGTATTTACAAGAAAGAAAGTGAACCAACGGCGGGAAAGACCTCGAATATAAATCCCTCGTGGAGAGAAAAAAATTTTTATTAAAAATTAAAATAAAAAAATAAAAAATAAAATCAAATTAAACGAGGGGAATTAACGGAGAAATGGATGGAGAAGAAACGTACAGCATCGGGAAACCAAGACGGATTCAGACTTCGGGGTAGAACCATGGGCAAACAGGACGGGGGCCCGGATCTAGGAGGGAAGCTAGAGAAGTCGGATGACATCGTTGGGAGGTGGGAAATGAAGATAATTGGCACTGGGGGCGATGGAAGGCGGGATGGAAGGCAAAGTGGCCCAATGAAGGGATTGTGAAGCGAGGGGGAAAGTAGCCTGGAGAGGGACTAAGAGAGACAGTTCTTGAAGGCTTCGGGGAAAAATGCCAGGGTAAGGTGGAGATGAGTGTGGAGAAGATCGGTAGCGAACAGAGTCTGCAGTCTTGGACTGGAGAGGGTAGAGTAGAAGTTGTTGGGTAGAAGACTAGAAGATGGAGGGTGTCCGATGATGATCGATAGTGTGATGTGGTTTTGGTTGATTCCACGAGCATGGTGGTGTTTAGTGGTGTTCATGTGACTGTATATTGTGTATAGATAATAGTATGCGCGTTATACAGATGACATCTGGAGTCTGGAGTCTGGAGAACCTGGAGTTCTGGATTGAGTAGGGATCACTCGGACATTTGACAGCTGCCGACTGGCATGAAGGCACTATTGACGGAATTGCAATATTCTACGATTCTGAATTCTGATGATTTTGCTGCTAATTTTGCTGATTGATGCTCTACAGTCGGTATACAGACTACGAATACAGACAAGACAGACAGACAGAAGACGTTAGGGAACAACGGTTAGCCGATCGGTTGCCACAACACAGTCAAGGCCGGAACTAAAGCTGACGGCATGAGGGAATTAAGAGACGCAAGGATTCCCCCTTGTTAGAGAGTGGCTGTCAGTGGTTGAATAATAATAACAATCAAAACAGCATGATAATAATAATAATAATAAAAGTTTGACTAAGAGCTCCACCCAGTCACACCAAAAATACCCCTTTTTAATTCTCTGGCTCAGTCGATCAAGTGGACCGGACAAAAAGTCTGTCTGGCTCGGCGATCCCGAGTTGGGATGCCGAAAGAGAGGGAAAGAGGGAAAAAGAGTTGCAAATTGAAGGAAGGGAAGGGGATTGATATAGGATGGAATCCTGGCCATGATACGAACAGATAGGAGGGAGAAAAAGCAGGAGAAATGATGTGATGGTCGAAAAACCAGACATTTCGGCGTGCCGGTGTTCGGAATCGGGATGGTCGACGACTCGGGATCGTTCTCGGCGTGCCGATTCGAAGCTGGAAAACTCTGCGCATCCCGTTTGATACACCGAGAGTGGGGCCAGGCCATTCTATTGCTAACTATTATGTATTTTTTTTGAATAAATGATAAGACATACAGAATACATACATGGCAGTCTGTCTATTCTTCTCTCTACTCTACGAAACCACAATAAAAACAACAGCAACAACATAGACAAGTAAAAACGAGCAACAGACAGTTACACTGTACTACGGCATCTCAAAAATCAATCTCCCGAATGGTTCCGTGATCGACCGGCCACGACAATCACTTCTATTCTACACTAGCGGCGCAGGTTTTTCACCATCCAAGGCGAATCTTCGGAAGTTGACCGACTCACTTTTTAGGTTTTCGGTGAACTCGTGTGGATCTGGACTCTGTTGCCAAGTTTACTTTGTCTGAGTCTGAGTTTACTGAGATGAACTGAATACAGACTTCATGTCGATAATAACGAGAGAAGTGAAGAGAATAAGATCATATGTTTACAGAATCATAAGATACATACGGTGTACTACACAGTAGGAAAATAGATGCTCAGCAAAATATGGCATTGGCAGGCAACCGACTACGGAACCGCCTAGTCTAGATCATCATCACACCATTTCGCTTGAAACACTTCGCCGACATTCCGCACTGATAAGAAAATTTTCATCGACGGCCTGCATCCGAATCTTGACTCGTGGTCTGACCATCAGACAACACATACAGTTCTCCTTAGACAGCTGCATATCTTGTAACGTTAACTGTAACTCAGTCACAAATCTATTCCACATGTAGGTAGAAGCCGAGTAAGCAACGGGCATACTCGGAGCAATACTCGGCGCACTTGGAGTTTTAGGCATGCCGAGATAAGCCGTAGCCCGTATGTGAGAGCCGAATTCGGTCTTGCATGCAGACAGCTTGCATACCGAATGTAACAGCGGCTCACCGATGGCTGTTTGAAGTTTTCTACGCATGTGTCGTTTCAACGAGGTTTCTTTTATTTTTTTTTATTATTCAGATGTTGATGGAATGGCGTGTAAAAGCTCTTCCCATGAATGAAGGCATCACGGTCGCTGTTTATATATATCCGATGGAGTATGAATATGCATTTCTCTACAATAATTGAAGCACGATGAACGGTCCAGGTTGTATAAGGAATGAATGTGGAAATAGTTGATAGCATTGCTCTAGTCTGATTCCATCGTATGAGCTGAAGGTTCGCACTGGACGGTACCTTGGTGGTTGCCATCCTTATAAAGGGTGGTGTTTCCTCCGTAGGCTCGTAGCATATCTATCCAGCTGTTTATCTATTTTATGCCGAGAATATGCATGGATTATGAAAGCTTAGCTGATTGAAAAGAGTAACGCTTTGACACAAATGGTAGTCGTTTGTAGATCCGCATGGATCAAGATAAACATAGCACCGGTCAACGCGTACGACACTCGAACCAAGTCACCCAACACTGAACACACCCCTGAATAATCGATGATTCCACTTCATAAATCATCTCGATTGCCATGATTTATTCTTTTTACCGATGAAATTAATGAAACTGTGGAAAGCTTCTCGATATTGTAGAACACCATGCCGGAAAGTAAACTCATCGCTCGACATCGCCATGCCATCAATAATTGCCACTGCCAGCATAGCTAGACTGGATTGGATGATGGTGATTGAGATTGCAGAATTGTAGAATATGGTGAATGCGGAGTAGAGAATGTCTACGAGATTGTACGGAGTATGCATGCAAAGTCGATGCCAGTGATGGACCACGTGGTGATAGGGCAATTCACATGATCTGTATCCCATCTTTCAGACTGGTGATCTTATCAATGCAGACATAATCAGGGACTGGAGAGAATATGGGGATGTGGAGTAGATAAGATGTATACGATAAGATCCACGTGGTGCATACATAATACATACTACATACTGTGGAAGACTTTCTCGACTAATAGTAATTGTATTGATCGTGATATTTGCAGCCTGATGATCACTCATTGCATTCATCTCATCTCAACTCATTCATTGAGAAGGTATACTGCATCATTCATTCCTCTACCATCGCTTCTTCCCCCTTCACTTGACCATCACTGCAACTGCTGCCTGGCCATTTCTCGTCTATATATACCTCCACCTTTCCTCTCTTTCTCCTCTTCTTTCTATCTCTATCATCATCATCTTCTCTTCTCTTCTCTTCTCTTCTCATTTCTTCTCTGGTTCAATTCCAGCAACAAGTCCTGGCTTAATGCAGTTATCATTGGATGACAACGATATATCCTGCTAAGTATCACACTCTTAAACCCACTTCATATCCATCGAGCATCTGACATAGTATAAAAGAAAGGATCGACGATACCATCAGTATCAGCACTATGACTTCGGAAGTGGCTACGGCCCACTACACTATACTTATACTTTCAGTATTGCATCGAGTGATGCATCAAGTATCGAAAGCCGTTGAGGTACAGTTCCATCCTTCAATATTTCTTTACTTTAAAGCACGATAACTGACTTCAAACATGCTGGCAGGGTAAATGATACCACTCAGCCTCATCTCTTTTATAGAGAAGATGTTAATACTACACATATAAATATGTTGCCCAACGACAGCTTACCAAGGTCCTCGTGTCGAACCAAGTACTGCCTCATCCTGAGATGTTTCTCGGACCCAACGCATTGGTCATAAAGTTCCTGGGAAAAGAAGCTCGCTTCTCCCTGAATTGGGTCAAGGTTAGAAACCCTGATCGATACAAGCGAATCTGTGAGACCCTTGAGCGGCACACTACCAAGAAAAGGGTTATCGCTTTCGTCCCTACAATACAGGAAGCAAACAAGCTTCAGAGTATCTTTTCTGAAAGTGGCATAAGTGATTGTCATGGATATACATATTGAAAAAAGTTCGAACGGCGAACTGTCACGGATTCTTCGACGATTTATTATTTCTCGATCGGAAATGGTGTTAGTGATAGTGTCATGGCCACACATAGAAAGGCTTGACCATCACAATCCCACAACCAGATGTTCAATGAAGGAAAACTAGATATCTGGATAAATTGTCGCCTTGTATTTTCCGGCATTTTGCTCAAAGACGTCAAGTCAATCATCCTTTCTCAGCCTTTTCCTTGGGGAATGTCTTCGGTGCGATGCACCAGGCTGGATTGACATCCACTGCGAAAGTCCACGTCATATATGACAAGAACAGTTCAATTGACATGCAACAAAGCCATTCTCCATCAAAAGAAGTATCGTGCCATAATTGATGGCGATGATTCAGTCATCCCTTACTCATTTACTGCAGGATGTAACATGCGTGGTGCAATCCAAATATTATGGACAGAAGAGCTCATCTCAAAAAGAGATATCGCGCTCTCATCGCTGAATACTCACTTTCGGCTCCATTCCATTGCTTCGAGCCCCAAAATCATGGCTAAGAACGGTCCTCCCACTGGTGTTCTTTCGTGAAGCCAAGAGAAGAGTCTGTTTGCCCATCCAATCATGGATTAAACTGTTATGGAGTTGTGCCCTGGTCTTTCTATACGAAAAGATGGTGATCCTAGATGAATATGATCCAATATCCGAAAATCCATATTACATTTTCAATCGGGAGGTACCTTCCATATCTTCGAAGAAGCCATCGAGACAAGTTTCAGCCAGGATCATTCCCAAGCGAATAGCTTGCCAATACGATGATCGCTGTGGGATTTGGCACCGGCAAGGCCTTTGACTCAGAACTACCCAATGACGGTCTCGATATGTCTAGAGGGGCATTGGTTAACGCAATGTTAAGCATGGAAACCTGTTCACCTTTGTCTGATCTAGTCAGCTGCCAGCCCGGCAAATGTGCGCCTTGTCATATTTACAGCGGAGTCACCTTGCAATTCATAGCAGTCAGTCTTTGCTAATAATTGACTCGCTGATGGTTTGAGCAATGTGCTCTACAGAGGAAGGTCCATTATGGACATATATATGCGCGATGCACATTCAGTCACTATGAACAAAAAGATATGGATAACCGTGCAGTAACTCCACGAGGAGATGCTTAGGTGTTCAATGAGCAAAAAAAATCTTTTATTTAATGTTCTCTGGCATTTCCTATCACATGGATCGGAATAGCAAAAAAATGGACTCGCGGGGAATCGAACCCCGGACCACTCCCATGCTAAGGGAGTATTATACCACTAAACCACAAGCCCAGTTACTATTGGATAGGAAATAAACTGCCGTGGCTTGATTGATAAAGAGAGCTTTTCGAAATTATTCCTCAATGGGACAATAGACGGTGCAGAATGCTGCTGTCTCTGCTGCAAATGAATTTTAGATCATGGAGCATGGAGCAATGCTCTTCACTTCGTTATGACTTACACTTTCCGAAAAGGACTGACCCATGTGCTTCGGTGGTGAAGAGAGGCAATTGCCTAAGATATGGCAGATCCAAGCCGAATATGATGATGAGTGCCGAATTTTAATGGAAGGCATGCATGACCAATAGCCATGATATCTGGCAAACTGTAACATCCGAAACAGGTGCGTATGGCATTTATGTTCTGACCATGTGTATGGCGAGCATGCGAAATGAACTGTGATCGGTTGGAAGTGTGCAGGGTAAGCTAAGAATGATGAGCTCCCTTCGCTCCATTGGAAACCCCTCGACTTACTAATATATCGTATCTCAATAGGTGATGCAAGAGAAGCATGGTTATACCTCTCGTCCAGGTTGCGAATATAAGCACAACACAACGAACATGTCCGTCAATCGTAAACGAAGGGAAATGCGACGGAATATTATGCAAGCTGGGACATAGCTTTGCGGAGGCAAGAGGGAAGAGCCACTCGGATGGGTTCAGGCCTATTGCTGTCGCTGGGATTCGAGAAAGGGACCGTTTTGCACGGATTCAATCATTTCGACAAGTCAATATACGCAGCAACGACACCATTCTCGATTTGGTTGACTAGTGGTGGCTGATAATTGACCGACAGCATGTCGCGACAAATCCAAACTTCATGCTTGCAAGATGCTTCTGTCATCTTTCATTTACCAATTGCAAAGGCATGTGCAAGAAAGTCAGATATTCGCATGCACATTTGACAATTGTGAGTGCATGTTTGATGAAGAACATAATTTACCGAGGCATATGGATTATATTGGTGTATATAATCCACGCCCATGCGCAAGATGCTCAAATCAAAGAGTTATTCACAGCTCAGGCCGAGAGCTCCGAAGACAACAGAGTGCAGCTCATCCTCAGGACTTTAGTCGAAGGTTGTGTCCATTTACTGATGAGGTGCGATGTGTTCGTCCAGATACTGTGCACACCTCTCGTGAACAATTGTATGATCACCTTCTGATGTCCATAAAACGAGTTCCTCACTTATCCGAAACTCGCCCCGATTAAAAAGCAAGGCGGGGTAAAGTCTCTGTCCTGTGGGCCGTGAGGGAGACTTTTATAGTAATTCTTGTCTTCGAGTCCATTTAATGAACAAACACGAGTACAAACCGTTGCAGGTAGAGGCATGCGTCCTGCCTTCCTATGGGGGGATAAGATTGCCCAACCAATGTTCAGATAAGGGCTGTGAAAACATTTTACTAGACAGAAAGTCCTTCGTATCCATCTGAAGGCAAAGCACGAGTATTCAGAAGAACAGCCATCGCCTACCTGCCCTTATCCAATAGGGAGAAGACGAAAAGAATGGAATCGTCAAGAGAATGAAGAAGCAAACCCGAGAAAGCGTCAGAGAATTTACCCGGAGGATGGATATAGAAGACTATGGAAGCAACCGTAATCTCCAGCGTCACTTGAGGGTCCATCATAAATACAGACCCGAAGAAATTGAGGCAGCTGTGATGAATACGGTGAAGGAAGTGATACCCGGAAGACGTAAATATTTACCGTTGTCTCAGGTTGGAAATGTCAACACCAAAATGTTAGAGAATCCAATAATATCAAACCTTCAACCCTGAATTCATTCCACCAAAATCAAAAATGAATTGAGGCGACGGTGTAGGAGGTCGGATTGCCAAGAGACTACTGCTAAACCCGTTCGTTGGTCTGTACCTCGTCCTCGAAGAGAGCATAGTCTGTCTTCCCACACGTGGATACCCATGAATGTACCTTGGAAACGTATCTTTCCGGATGATGTCAAATATCGTCGTGTCTTTCAAGCAATTGGGCTTGTGGTTTAGTGGTATAATACTCCCTTAGCATGGGAGTGGTCCGGGGTTCGATTCCCCGCGAGTCCATTTTTTTTGCCCCGTTTCATTTTTGCTGGCTGCCGTACGGCCATAATTAACCGTCTCTTAATCAGCTGAGCCGCCGCCTTCGGCTTTGGGTCTGCCGCACCTATACGTAAATTTTCATCTAAACCTCAAATTTAAAGCTATTTAACTAATTACATAATGTCGCCCTGTAGTTATATCTATCTAAAAAATATCTCTGGATATATCTTTAACCCCCTAGCTATTAACCCTACTATTTAATTCTATATTATCTTAATATTATAGGGTTTCATCCTTACTTTTACCCTTTATCCTCTATTACCTCTATCTCTACTGCTCTTTCTTTCTCTGTATGTTTACTAATTTAGTGTTTTATATTATATATAGTAAGGGGGCTGTTTCTGCGATCCTTCTCTATGACTTCTTCATATATTAAGACTTTTAGTGATATATATATTATTATAGATTACTTAAAAGTTAAGTAGAGAGTTCTATGGTTTCTAGAGAGCTCTAAAATAGCTATTAAAGATATTATTAAAAGCTTGTATTCTGAATCCGTAGTATGAAAAGATCGACATCGGCCGTCGGCGTTGGAAACATGGCCCTCGACCCTTTGCGCGTATACTTCAATAGTCCATCGGTATTCTTCCATTTTGCTAGCTGCAGTTCATACCATGACCTGCAATCTGCAAATATTCTGTACAAGAGCGTTTCAGTGTATTCTATAATCCTAACCTGTGGGGAATATTTTGTCATCAAAGATAGTAACTGATTGTGTATTCAGGATCCACACCAATATCCATGCCCTGTTGCCTGCCAGATTGCTTGGCCTTGAATGCATGTAACAATCCAATCTTACAGGGATTATTAGGTCTGTGCTTGGATCACAAGGAGTATCTGGTATGATACATATGCTGTGGTTACTTCTCGATGATGTAGACTCACCTGACATGTAAGAACACAGGGTGCACTATATGTAATTTACTCTCGTACTAAGTGTACCCTCCACTTATATGGGAACGAGCCCCATGCAATATCCGACGATAAGCTACACTATTGGATAACGTTAAACGTGTGAAAAGTGAAAGTATAGCATAGTTACCAATCAGGGAGAATGCATAAGCAGCCTACATGACCCACAGTACTTGACTGCTGATGACGGTGTGTCTGGGTCAGTTGCGTGATTATGGGGATTGTCCCTGTTGAATCTAGGGACCAAGGGACCGTGTCAGCAGATTGCATTAGCAGTTGTTGATCCTTTCCTTTCTCGAATGAAGAATATGCCTGGGGCGCAGGAAATTTATAAGCAGTTTCAGACACTCCGCGTTAACTAGAGTAACATTTTTATTATTAAAAATGAAACCTCAGTGTATCAGCTTGTTCAAAGGAGGATCAACTTTTCTAAAAGGCGGAAGACCATTTGCAAAGCAAAATGGAAGCTACAAAAGTTCTTATCACCGGTGCAACGGGCTTCATGTGCGTCACCCTCAATTTGCAGGTCCTCGACTATCAACTTACAATATTACAGAGGTGGCTCTGTTCTCTCTCAAATCCTCTCTGCAGAAAACCCAAAGGCCAAGGGCATCTCCATTGCGACCCTTGTTAGGAAGAAAGAGCAAGCGAATACCCTATCTGAGAAAGGAATTAAGGCAATATTGTTCGATGGGTTAGACAACACGGCACAACTTCGCGCCATTGCATCGGAATTCGACATTGTTGTCCACTGCGCCACCGGCTTGCATACAGCGTCCGCCGAGGCCTTGATTCTTGGCTTAGGAGACTCCATGACAAGATCAGGCCGTCAAACCCACTATATTCACGTACGTATGTGTGCTTGATTGAGACACGAACGCCACTGACATACGACCAGACCACCGGCACATCCAATCTAGCCTACAGCATCGTGTCACATCCCGATGCCACAATCAACACCTGGGCCGATACCGACGACGATGCCATTTACAACGAAGAGGTTCGCAGAGACGCGCAACGACTCTACCATCAACGCCGAACAGACTTGGTCGTCATCGCCACGGCGGAAAAGACTGGTGTCAAGCCGTATTTGATGATGCCCCCGACGGTGTATGGCGAGGGTCTAGGAAACTTCAAGACCCAGTCCATCCAGATCCCGTTTGCAATCGGCCGCGCTATCAAGGCAGGATACCCCGAGTACATTGGTGATGGGTCCGGGACAGTCGGTTATGTTCATATCGCCGATCTTGCTGTACTCTATATGTTGTTGTTGAACAAAATTTTGGATGGGGATGATGTTCCATCCGGACGAAAAGGGTACTACTTTAGCAACACGGGAGACTTTACGTGGAAGGGCCTGAGTGGCAAGATCGGGGAGGTTGGCTTCCGTCTGGGCGCGCTTGGGTCAAGCGAGCCGAAATCAGTCTCCTTAAGCGAAGCTGTGAAAAACTGGGATTTTAGAGGATATGACGACCTTTTGATTGAAACAAACTTTGCTGGAAGGTTGTCGCTTTGTTCCCTTTCTTCTTCATCAAGACAACTGCTAATTCGAAGGTTCAGATCAAAGACTTGGCCAGAGAAAGCCTATAGTTTAGGGTGGAAGCCTGTGAGATCGGAGAAAGACTGGGACAGAGAAATTGAAAGCACTTGGAAAGCAATGCTCGCCTATAACCCTCGGTAGTATATATAAAATGCAATGAATGCGTTCTCGTGAGAGGCATGACCCTAAGGCCAGTGCTTTCCCCAGATGATCTTTACGTTGAGCAAGGAGACACTGTTCCCGTGGATATATCAGTTTCCACATGATTATGGGTCTTTAGTCAAAGTCTGAAACTCCGACAGAGATTCCGGAGGGCTATATCGGTCTAAAAGCAAGTTGATTTGCATTGGCGCGAAGAGAAGCCTATTGTGGCACACCCATTGTAGTCTCCGAGGCAGACCTAGATCAGCTTAAAATTGCCCCTGCATAGCCCCTTAGAGGTAAAAATTCCCTCACGGTCAATCTCTTTCTGAACGGCAATCAATTTGCGCCTGTTGGCCTCTCCATAGCCAGCAAACGGATCTTGCGCCTGGCTGGCATAATTGATGTAAAGCCAAGGATGATGTTTGCCAGCTTGACGGGTAGCAGCGAGCGAACCCTGTAGCCACCTGTCTGACAGTGCGTTGATAGCCTCGTCATCCTTTTCATCATCCCATCTTACGTTGAACAGTACGACTGAGATCATTAGCAGCAACACCACAAAGCTTTACAGTCCTTTCCACAGTACACCACATACCTGTAAGAGGTCCGTCGGCCTGGATGCCAGCTGCACTTCCTCCTCTCTGCCCATTCGCCCGGATGCCTGCCTCGTAGAGGGGCTGGATCGTGAGGGTGGGAGATACTCCTGAAATTGACTTGATGGGCTGCAGCTCTTCGATCAGAATATCCTGCACTTTTCTGTCGAGGTCGACGGATGGCTGGTAGGTCACCGTCGCGTAAAGGTTTCTGTTCAAGTCAGTCCTCTCATGTCGAAAATACAGCGGAACAGAATGCCTAGAACTAACCGGCCGCCCGCTGGTGATATGCCATCGGTACTGAAATTGCTGAGCCAGTCGATGCGAAGCGTGTCCGCCTCAAACGGCAGCTCGTTCAGTCGTCGAAACGGCGCTGGATCCAATGTCGGACGGGAGTATTCCTGGTTCACTGTGATGGTGAAGTCGTCCGTATTTGAGTCATACGCGAAAGTGTAGTAAAACGCCGCAGCAGTATCATTTTGCCACTGCGTTGTCAGGTCCCAAGCTTGCTGTAGAACAGCCTCCCGGTGCTCCGATGAATATGTCCGGCTACCACCGTATACTTGGCCTTGGGGAACCGCTCTCATGGTGAAGTGCGTGACAATCCCAAAGTTGTTCATCCCGCCTCGGAGGGCAAAGTATAGATCAGGATGGGTGTGTTGGTTGACTTGTACGGTCGAAGCGTTGGGAAGAACAATCTACTCATCTACCATCAGCCAAAACAATTCCCCGTCCTGGCTCATCATGGTGATCACACAAACCTCATATTCAAAGATATTATCCATGGCCAGGCCGTACGCAGGCGATAAACTGGAAAAACCACCTCCAAGCGCAAAACCACCTAGGCCAACATCGGCGACTCGGCCTCCAAGGGTTGTCAAGTTGTATTTCTCAAGCCCGGAATATATGCTATACAAGATGTGACCACTCCCCAGCTTGACCTGGGACCGGTCGGCGGATACCTGAATCGATCTAATCCTTTGCATGTCGATGGTAACACCGCCGGCTGAGATTGAAGCATCCCGATCTCGGGCATGCCCACCTCCCTTCACTGCAAAGTGGCAGGATTCCTCGAGAACGACACTCAGGATGCTGGCAACATCATCGGTGGTAGCAGGCAGAACGCGACAGGCCGATTGAGTCTGCTGCTGCTTTGCATCCCATACCGTTAGGTTGCTGTTTCCTGGGAAGAACGAGCTCGGTCCCAGGAGGTCTGCCAGGCGGGAGCACTTTAATACGTTAGAATATGGAGACCATTGGGCTACTGCAGACATACTGCTTGTTCACATCCTGGAACAGGGACACCCGGGACTTCCTGGCCGCTGACTGCGAATAAGGATAGTATTGGCAGGGAAATGAAGAAAGTTGTGGCTAAACCCATCATTGCTTGAGTGACACTCTGTGAATAAACAGATGGTAGGATGGTTGGAAGAGGACCCTTTTATCTTCTACGGCGCCCAGTGTCTCCTCACTCTGATGTGCAGTGTATTCACGCAACCTGCTTACAGTGGAGACTGATGTAGATCAAAGTGGTTCCTTAGTGCACAGTTACATGCCAAGACGGAATTCCATTTCTGAGAGGACGCTAGTACAAATCCTATTCCACTTCTCACTTATATTGACTATCCTTTGTTACATAGAGATGCCTAAGTCATTGAATGAGTCTGTCAACAGGCATCTAGAGTAAGCGCCATGATCTTGCCCTTGCCATTATAACTGGTCATGTTTGTGGTATCGCCCCCCGTCGTCACATACAATGTATTTGCGTTCTCATTTCTCCCCAACGCTGCTGATGTAGCCGTCTGCACAGCAGATGAATTTGCAGCACCAGCAATGACCTCTTGCGTCCCATTGAGAAACGCCCGCACCACGACATTATCATTAAGGCCAGCCAGGTACGCGATACCATCTGGACCAATGGCAAAATCATCAGATCTGACCCCGCGGCTGATAACCTCGTAAGGACCCACCGCATAGCCACTGCGTCTGTCCACGCGAACCCGGCAGTACAGTCGCAGAGGCGTGTTCACATAGTAGACATAATCATCGAGCACCCTCACCCCGTTAATCCCCAGCAACGGCCCGATATCGGTATTAGGAGCCATGGTGTCGTCCTGCAGCATGACTGAGAAGTTGCCCGTGTTGGCATCAAGACGCCACACAAGTCCGAGTTGACAGTCCGCGATGGCAAGCAAGCCGGCTTCTCGGTTCAAAACAGACATCCCGTTCAAGCTTCCATATGGGATTATGTTGATCAAGGTCGACCTCACTCTGCCTTGGCCATGACTCAAATCGACTTTCCAAACGTGGTTGGAGGCGATGATGGCGTAGACATCCGGGTTCAGCTCCGCGATCCCCGTGGCCATCTCGGCGCTACTAAAGTGGTGAAGGAAATGGGCACGACCTCTCTCGGAGGGATCGGACAGGTCAATTTCCCAGAGCTCAGGAGTGTTCACAAGCGTGACCAGCAGGTTGCCATTAGGTCGGACGGCGATATTCTCAACCCACGTGGCGTTGGGGAAGTGGTATACTTCGTGCAGAGGACAGGCACCGAGGGTGCTAGAAGTAAACAAAGCCAGAAATAGAAAGACGAATGTGAATATATCGCGGGACATTGTGATACGATGCCAGTCATACGTCCTGGAGGAATGGATTACACAATTTAATCTAGTTGTATATTGACACTTTTATAGTACTCGTTTGCACTTGGACATGGGGCAGTCTTGGCATCTGTGTATTGCTTACTGTGGGTCTACGCATAACGCGCCTGCATTAGCGCCAAGTTGACCCTTGTAATGTATTTCATTAGTAGCCGCCACACACAAACGAGCGTCGCACCTCTGTATCCCATACTAATTCATCATTTCTATTTCGTCAATTGTAACCCTCTAAAGCAGGAGTATCCGCAAAGCACGATGCCATGACCGCCTCTGGGTATCGCACCCCGGCAGCCTCGGCCTTCTTACACACCTCCCTTATTGTCCCCTTTTGCTCTTGCGTAAGCTCGATCTCCAAACTGCCCAGGTTCTCTTCAAGTCTCTCCTGCCGCGTTATTCCCGGAATGGGGAAAAATGTCATCACCGTTTGCAAGTAGCCAGCCAAGAGTGAGCTGTGATGGTGTCATGTTTCACTTCTCTGCAATGGAGGCAATCGTGTCTCCAATCTCAAGGTTCTTGGGGAAGGTCTCCTCACTGAAACGAGGAAGATACAGACGAATGTCGCCCGACGCCAAGTCCTTGCGCGATCTGATGCTTCCAGAGAGAATGCCGCGGCCATGAGAAGAGTAAGCTACAATAGCAACTTCGAGCTCCCACTTCCAGGAACTTGAACCGAGGGGATTCGATCTCCAGCGCGAAGGGCGAGTATTCTACCTGCACTGCAGAAATTGGGTGCATCTTGTAAGCGCGTCGCAGTCACTCGGCACTAACTTCACTCAGGCCCAGGCACTTGGTCTTGCCTTCTTCCTTGAGTTCCTTAATGGCTTGCACCGTCCTTTCGATAGGTGTCTTCTGGTCAAGGCGATGGCGGTAGAATAGCTCGATCTGGTCCATGTCAAGCCGCTTGAGATATAGGGCACAGGCAGCTTTGCAGTACTTCGGAGTAGAATCAATTATATACGATCCATATGGGAGTAACTTGTTGGCAAACTTCGTTGCGAGGAATATATCCTTGCGCTTTTCAGGGTTGGCTTTCAACCAACGGCCAATGAGTTCCTCGGAATCACCATACATGTCGGCTAGTCCTCGCTGTGATTAGTGAGAGCATACCTTGAAGAGACATTGGCCCACCTACCGCAATCCCAGAACGCTTCGCCTAACGCATGGTTCTTGTCTAGCAGAGCAATGCCCTCCGCCTCCGGCTTTGTAGGCCCGTAGAATACGCTCATGTCCACAGTACACGGCATTTAGGAGCTCGTGATCGTTCTTGTTGTTCGCGAAAAGCCTTTATATGTCGATCCCTTCGGTACTACGGCTGCATACTTATCGGATTTGCAATCTCAATAGCAAAGTCTCTGGGTGTCCTCTGTATCGGAGATGGATAAAGTCCCTCTTATCTTAGAGGAGATTAATAAACTTATTAATCTGTCCTCTAAGAATCAGTCTTATAATATAGAGATATATATTCTTTAATTAATCTATCTATTCTCCATTATTTTATTATTAAAGTATTATTATTTCTTTAACCAGCTAATAGGCTTTCTATCCTAATAAATAGATATCTCTTATAATTCTGATTCTTCTTCTTTAGCTACCAAAGGATTTATAATACCTCCTTCTTTATCTTCTACTAAAAACCGTCATTATATAATTTCTTAAGAAAGATCTAAGACTTCTAGCTAATACAATTATACACCCAGTTCATTAAGCGCGTTTGAGAATAGAAATCGGCCCCAGTATCCTGAAGACTCGGTCTTCTAATTTATCACTCTCCAGGGACTACGGTAGGTAGTCTACGGTGACGTGATGGCAGAAGCGGTCTGTGGGTCATCTCGGAGGATTCTTATCCTACTTCCTTTCTTACCTTTATAAGGCTATGATAAGGTAGCTAGAAAGATCATCAATCTCTTCTTTAAATGGCTGGCACTGCCTCAAAAACAACACTGTTTATATTTCAATTACTTTTTAATCATACGCAAAGGCTGCCTCTGCCACATAATCAAGGTAAACACGAGCTGTGCCGCCGAAAACCCCCCTACAACCTGCATCTGCTTATTAAACGCTGCCCCATAGACAGCCCGAACCGCAGCCTGCGTCGCCAGCGGGAAATAATCCAGCGCCTTGGCTGAATCGTGGAGGGCGCTGAGATCGGCTGCGGGGATGAGTCCTGGGAGATGGGACTTGGTGTATGCGTTTAGAACGCTATTTGTGATGGCGATACCGAGGACACCTCCCAGCATTCGAAGTTGGAGGGCGATTCCAATGGCGATTTCTACACTTGTTAGAATGAAGAAGTCAGTCAGTGTGTTGGATGGCTTACGCTGGTCTGCTTTTTCCACGGTCAGAGGGATCATCACGGTAAGAGTTGTGGTGGACGCGCCAACTCCTAATCCGGCGATGACCATGTATCCAAGCTGTCCTGTCCAGAAGTCGACTGTGGTTGGGAGTGAGGATAAAAGAAACGACCCGACGGTCTGGAGGATGGCGGCAACGAGGAGGATATAAATAAATGGGATCTGAAGTCTAGACGTCGACAGGGAGGAAAGCAGCGAGCCAATCGGTTGGGCGGCGGCATAGGCTAGCAACTTCACACCAGCTCCCAGAGGTGACGAGGCATTGACTGTCTGGAACCGCTGGGGGAGTTCAATCGCCAGAATCGTCATGGACGGTCCTACCAGGAGGAAACCACTCAAAACGCCCATCCAGACACGGTTGTACAGAAACCGCCACGGAAGCATGGGTTCAACCTTCCAGGCTCGTCGACTTATTGCCCATTCCCAGACCATGAAAGCGATAAACGCTGTGACAGAAATGGTAATGAAGCTGATGACTAGACCAGAAGACCATTTGAATCGGACGTCGGCCTCTGCCAGAGCAGCCGTGATCAGGAGGGAGCCGACGAGTATTAGAAACGCACCGAGCCAGTCGACTCGACGCAGTAGTGTCATTTGAGCATCCCAGAAGCTCTCCTGCTCTTTTTCTTCTCTCTGATCGCAATGATGTGGAAAGTTATTGGGGATCATGAAGTAGACGATCAGCCATGCGACGACTCCGGCGGGGGCACTAATCATGTTAGATGGATTTCATATAGGACAGAAAATAAATACTTGAAGAGAAAGGTCCATCGCCATGCGCCCGAGACACAGATGGCCCCTCCGAGCAATGGCCCCAGGATCCAGCCGAGACTCATCACGGTGGCTGCGGCGGTGGTGACATTGCCGTATTTACTGGCAGGTACCAGACGGATGAAGGTAAAAAAGGCAAGTGTATTGACCCCAGATGCGCCAATGCCCTGAAAGGCACGACAGATGATACTATTGTCAATTAGTATACTTCTTGTTTCTTCTTCCTGATGACTAACAGTTGATTCATGGTTTGAGCAGATCCACAGCCGACAGCAAAGGCGACAAAAATGGTCAACGCGCTAAGAAAAGAAGATTTGACTCCAAGCACGTCACCACATTTGGACCAGATCATCAGAAAGCCGGTATAGCCAATGAGATAAGAGGTGATGACCCAGCTGTTCTGGCTGAACTGGTGCAGGTCGCTGGTGATGGTCACCAGCGAAGTGCTGATGATGCTGGCACTGACACACGGCAGAAAGAGACATAACCCAACACCGAATCCTTGCAGGAAGAGAGGGAGTCCATGGGCAAACTGCCCTGGAACTTCTTGCGTTTCCTTCTCCATCTCTGCAGGCATGGTTGTTGAAGATGGATGGATGAGGAGATGAGGAATAAGGAGAAAGCATCAGAAATATGTCCCTATGCAGGGTCAATTTCCCGACTCCACAACTGAAGCCGATCCCTGAATAGCGCGATCAACCATCGAGTGGTCTTCCGTGTGGATTACGGCTTATTTGCAGGACTTTTATTCGTTCAGATTAGCCTGTGAATAATTACGCTTCGGGAGTGCCGATCCCAGTGGAGTCTTCCCCCGATTGTGGAGATATTGCGCGCGACATTTCGTATTTACGAAAGACTATTGATGGATAGTCATTGATAATCTTAACTCAATCACCCGTGCAATAGGGGATTAGATGAATTCTTCCAATCAGGGATAAAATTTGCTGTTCAAAGGGTTGCTTGCCGCTTGAGCTGACACTAGTCGTTTCGCTAATAGACGAACCTGTCTATCCAAATCTTCAGCCCAGCAAGGAGAAGATGAAAATGAAAAAATAAATAAGACGATAGCTTGGCCATCTTAAGTACGAACTGCATACTGGAAAGCCTCTCAGCCCTCATGATGGACAAGTTCTACGCCGTCGGCTGCAGAGATCTGCTCCTTCCCAGCGAGACAACCAGTATCGCGTATCAAGACTGTGTGACTCTCACCAGAATCGGCACCTATGTCGGTCCTCTGCTTGGAATCTTCGTCCTCGTCTGCGTTTTTGTGACGCGGTTCTTCTTCTCCCCTTCCATCCTTACCAGCATCTATGGGAAAAGCTTCACCTCCCTCTCCCCTCGCGACCAGCGCCAGTTCCGGCTTCACAATACCTGGCCTGTCCTGAATCTGATCGCATTACCGTTTATCGCGTTGCCGATATTCCAAGTCGTGCTGGGAAAAAGAGAATGGTCAGATTCACTCTTTGGCAACTCGGCCATCACGTTTGAAGATTCAGCCATCAGCTCTACCGCCCTTGTCATCGCGCTGAATGCCTACGAGCTTGTCTACGATGAGAATCTGCGTCCGCTGTACATCTGCCATCATGTCGGGTCACTGCTAGGTCTCCAAGGCTTTGCAATCAATGCCCTTTCTATGCCTCTCCAGGGAACGGAGAAGATGAATCAATACCTAAAGGCTGCAGATGTCTGTTCCTTCTGGAGTATGTCCCCCTTACCCCAATCTAGGAACAAAAAATCTAACCTTATAGTCTTTTTCTCCTGTGTCCTAGGAATCCTCTCCCGAGTCGTCTATATCCTCCGCCGGTCGTCTCCCCACGGAGGCAAACGATTAACCAACGTCTACCGCTGCGCCATCACCATTGAAGGGTTGACACTTACCCTCGAAGCCATGACCGTATACTATCTCCTCTACCTCAACTCGGACGTGCTACCTTCCAGACCGAGCAATTGTATAGCCGTTCTCCAGGCCTTGTTCACTTTGACCAAGATTAATACCTTTCGACGTCTTGTTGATGTGTACAAGAAGCATGTGAGGAGACTGAGCTACGCCCAGAGAAAGAGCAGTACCTCCGAGAAGGGGCTCCTCTGATCTGTCATTCTTATTCTTATTCTCTGTATATATTTATGTTCACTATACCCGCCACCTCTACGGAGATGCTATGATATAACTAAATAATTAATGTCTAATCTTGTGGCTCAGAATGAAGAGATAAGAGTATCTTTTTATCGCTAGGCCACACATCTATACACGAGATGCCAACTAGGCTCCATGTACCGCAAGTAATCGGCGTGATTTCTCCTGGACCCTTAGGAATCTGATGCTAACTACTATCATCGAGTTATCTGTCCTGCACATATTTTTATGCTTATAATCTATATATCCCCCATTTGACATGTTGCGGACGAGACCAGGAAGACTTCGATTGCAGACTAGATTATTAAAAATCGACCACATTACACAAAACGTTCGATCATGGATCCATACTTGGTCATGTCGAGGTCTCCGCCCAAGTCCGGATGCCAAATTGATATACACCACTTGTCCCTATCAATAGGCTCAGACGTATACCAACCTGCAATTGATTGCGATGCAACCTGCTGCCAGTCAATACACACATTTAGTTCCCTCATGAGCGTGTCCAGTCGCACGAGAAGCTCCCAGCATATCTTTAGATAATTCCTCAGACCCTGTCCACCACCATTTTTCAAAGGATCGGCGGGAGGGGTCTGAGTAGCATTCGGCCAGCCCCCATGGCCGATAATTGCACCGAAGCCAAAGAATTGCCAGTGCGGAATGCACCAAGCATATCCTGGATCTAGGGGGCAGTAATGTCCAAGAGAATGACAATTCTTTTCCTCCGATAGCATTGACTTGTAAATAGGCGTGGAACGGTAGTCTTTCCGTCGGATAAATTTTATCGGCACCTGTTCGGCGGGAGGCAATTCTGCGGTCGTCAGGGGCCCGTTGGGATTGATAAAGGGCCAGCCAGTTTGGTATCTTCCAAGCTCTCTTTCCGGCCGATGTAATTCCACCATCTGCTCATTGAAATATGACTGCCACGCATTCGCACCCTCTGCGTACCACTCTGGTTTGCAGTAGAGCACGTTCAAGCCAATATAAAAGTCCACAGTTCGTTCCAACAGCTGCTTGAGCCCGCAGTGGTCGTAATGGTCATTCCAGGACCACATTCTCTTAACCGTCTCCGGGGCGTATCGCGCGATCTTGAACAGGGTCTCCATTTCGCCCAAGATAAGCCACATCGTCAACACGTCGGTCGTCTCCTTGCGACAACGCCAGTCTACTCGTTTCCAGCAACGAGCAGAGCGCGCGGCGTTGTTTTTGTCCTGCAGTTCTTTGTCGTAGGTAGCGATTTCTTCCTCCGTTCGGATGACATTCCCAGCCCAGTCCGTGGAATAGCTCCGGGTCGAACGTTGTGGCAAGGGAAAGGGGGGGCTTATCTGCCCCGACGTTACATATCTTAGCGTCTCGCATCTCCTCTCTAACCTGGTAGAAGTAGTCATTTAGACGCTGGACAGCCTTCTCGCTCACAATGTCATCATTGTCGTCGATACTCGTCCGCACGTTGATGGGTGGCGAGTGCTTGCGGCGTTCCGTCACGGAGAACTCAGCCAACGCACGGGCAAATGCAACAGTGAAATGTGTGATCTGCTTTCCCTGGTGCGGCTTATTCATTGGTGCCAGAAGATACTTGTGCTTGCCTATGCGCCGCTGTTCAAAGTTGGCCGCTAGCGTATGCCACGGAAGGGAGTGTGCCTGATGGGCCATGGCACTCGGGTTAAAAAAGGTAATAGGATATTTTGAATGCCTACCTTTCTTCCTATAGAAGATCTAGGCCAATATTGCAAGGGATTCATGATGCGAAGAAGACTGAGCAGATTAAGCAAGTTAACAAAGTACGCATGACTCATCAGGCCTTCGTATTAGGAAGATCGGCAAGCGCGACGCGTCCCTATTGGGCACAGCTTTGTTGCCGAACCATAGCCTCAGAGGCCATGGATACTTCCAGATTGTCGAAATCCTCTTGCGGATATATTTGATAACGCTCGATCAACCATATCAGACGTGGTTAGCGGCTGGCTTGTATACTGTCATGAATAAAGTGTAGCTTTGAGGGGGTTGTTCACAGTGCTATATTGTGCAAAAAAGTCTGGCAATTCTTGAGATAGTGATGCTGTAGAAGGACAAATGCCAGGGTATGGAAGTCATAGATATAGAGGGACACTAAAGAAGGAGCATATCAGAGTTTCATATAACATGCAATATCAAATATAATGCCATCATCTGGGCAAAAGTTGACAGAGGTGTAACATATCACCAGTGTTCATTAATGATTGGCCGTCATAGAAATAGAGCCTGGTTACTAATAAGAATATTAGTTTAGAATTAAAAGTAGATTAACACTTAATGCTACTGTAGAGCGCATTAGCCATCAACCCGTCAGAAGAAACATTTGAAATGTAGATGATAATATATAGTGCCCAAAAATAGAAGCTTTCAGTTAATTATATTAGCTAACAGACATTAAAATAACCTTTAACTTTAGTGGAAAGTTTAGTTACAATAACAGTTCTTGTTATCTAAAGTACCTCGCATGCTGATTAGTTTAATAGGTTTAAAATAGGCTTGCATCAAACACTGAGATACGAGATATCTTTGTGAATTTAGAATAATCTGATTATTTAGCCGTACTTAAGCCACAGATAGCTCAGCCAGTTCTCACATTTGCCCTGAACTAGACGCTGTTTTATCTGTGACACACTAGTCAGAATATGGTTAGTAGCAGCGAGCACCATGCTAGTATGGTGAGATTAGGGTGAACTGGTGAGAGGGGGTGAGATGGTAAAGGTGATGAGGGTAAGCAGCTAACCTATACCTACTCTCATAGCAAGACACCTTTCAGTATTTATCAAGGGAGGTGGAATGTTCTATTATATGACTTTAAATATAAGATCATTCTAATGGCATGCCACTTAAGAATAGAGTATGCCCCCTAGGATGTACCTAGGGGTAGTAAATTTAAATAGAGGAGATTAAACAGTAGATAGCTTAGGGTAAGGGGCTGTAAAGTATATTAAGCCCAGAGCAGAGTAAAGAGGAAGCTAAGATAATTACTATACTTAAAAATATTATAGGTAAGCACAGCATCACATCACTCACTATAGTAGCACTTGCATATATAATAGCTAAGGCTTTAAATATATTCCTCCTTATTAGTAGGCAGAAAGTAGAATATCTTTAGGACCACATACAGGCACTCAGACTTCAGCTGACAGAGAAGCAAATCAGGTTTCTTAAGAGTTAGAAGCCATTTGATATCAGCTTCCCAGGCAACTTTATTGGTCCCGACCCAAAAGTGACAGGGAAGGCATCCTTTATTCTAGCTGTTAATGCCGACTATGACTTTGTTAAGGAGCCCCGGTCCATTACAAGCCCTGAATAGGCGAGGTTTTGCAGTTGAGGAACGCCTCATACTGGTTGGCTCGGCCGCGAGTATATTTTTCCATTCTTTAGACCGGGGGTCGAGGCATAATGTCTTCCAATTTGAGTAGTAAGAACTCCTTCGGAGACCGGAAAGCCCCACATTCAATAGTGCTCTGCGACCGCGACACCATCAAGACCTCGAGGCCTGGCTAAATCATACTCGTCAGCTGATTTTACGTCTTGTACTGAACAAAGAAAGGCACCTAACATTCATCATTCTCGCCACGGCCTCGTGCTATCTTAAACCATCCATGGTTCACCAGACCCACCAACCGCTCAGAGTCGACCAATTAGGTGCGATCTGTCATCAAGTTGCATGAACCACTTTTCGGGAAGTCCGGCTTTAAGCTTGTTTATTTCCCGGCTCGGCCTATATAAATCGCATCCTCGTCTCTTAAAAATTGAACTTCCAGGCCTCGCAATCATTATTTTTCTTCCACCCCATTCTTCAACGAAAAGCCAACATGAGATACGTGCAACTTGGAACTAGCGGTCTTCGCATCGCTCCAATTGGCGTGGGATGCATGAGTTTCGGAAATCCTGAAGGCCGCTACAATTGGTCGATCCCCGAAGAAGAAGCCCTTCCTGTGCTTAATTACTGCTATGAATCCGGCCTCAATTTTTTCGACACGGCAAATGCTTACTCGAATGGCTTATCGGAAGAGATACTTGGTAAAGCAATCAAGAAATACAATTGGTGCCGCGAAAACATTGTTATTGCAACCAAGTTGTGGGCACCTGTCGGCCGCGGCCTTGAGCAGCCGATGGCCATGTCCGATGATGAGAAGGATAATTCGGGCTATGTTAATCAGTATGGCCTGAGCCGGAAGCATATCTTTGAGAGCATCGATGCCAGCCTGAAAAGGCTCGGTCTACCCTACGTCGACTTGCTGCAGATCCATCGCTTCGATCCTAGGACTCCTGTAAAGGAAACAATGGAAGCACTTCATGATATTGTGAAGTCGGGCAAAGTACGCTATATTGGTGCCTCGTCTATGTGGGCCCATCAGCTCCTTGAGTACCAGTATACCGCTCGCATCCATGGTTGGACGGAGTTTATATCGATGCAGAATCTTCACAATGCTATATATCGTGAGGAGGAACGGGAGATGTACCCTGCATGCACCAAATTTGGAATGGGTGGGATCCCCTGGAGCCCTGTTGCAATGGGATTCCTCACCAGGCCCTGGCGTGACTTCTCCAATACCACACGCGGGGAGGGCCAAGGGCAGGGTTTCCTTGGTCAGGCTGCTACAGAGGCAGACAAGAAGATCAACGAACAGATCGAGAAGCTCGCCAAGCAGCACGGCGTATCAATGGCAATTGTTGCAATTGCTTGGTCCCTATCAAAACCCTTTATCACGGCTCCGATCCTGGGAATGAGTAAAAAGGAAAGAGTTGACGAGGCGGTTGCAGCCATATCATTTACGCTCAGCCCCGAGGAGCTGAAGAGCATTGATGACCTCTATCAACCGCGGAAGGTTATTGGACACCAATGATAGATCGTATTGCTGGACTCTTTGGAGAGCAGTGTGTCATTCACACTACTTTAGTGAGAATATAGAATGGAACTCGATGGTTAATAATGTTTAACTGAACAGGAGGCCGCCTCTAGTGTTCCACACGCTTAATAAAGCCATGAAAGGATTCAAGCAGCAGCCGTAACACGTATCACTAATAGGGGCTAATATTATTCTTCCCCTTTTCTAGTTTTCACTCTGTGGCTACGAGTTCAACTGTAAAGTAGTCCCTCAAGGTGAGCTGGGCTGAGAATTTGGAGGCCAATGGTGAAACTTAAGGGAAGGCCAGTTATCATCAGTAAGGTGTACATGATGTTTGCGCTGGGAAACAAGTATTTACATCATGCTAACCTCCCAGCGTTCCTCGCGTGTCCTCACAGTATCTTGACCGGCTACTACACCGGCTGCTCGATCCAGAGTTGCACATTCAATTTAACACCCATTATATGCCCGGATCGTCCGTTTCACCCCTCCACTAATGTCTGTGCCACATTATCTTTCCATGGATTCAGAGGTGATGCGCAGTCTGATTCTTTTCCTCATCAGCGACGGCATCTAGCCACTCTGTCGAGCCATAGGCAATGGCTTGGTGGATGAGAAAGCTTCCATTATCCGCTCCATGCCAGTGCGTTATGCCTGGAGGACACCAAACAATATCCCCCACTGTCAAATGCTCAGGCTCACCACCCTTATCACAAACCCACCCAGATCCTGCAATGACACGGAGCAGTTGTCCTCCCTCATGGGTATGCCAATGGGTTCGTGCAGATGGTGAAAATACAACGTTTGCCATCGTGATGTCGTCGTCTGAGTGGAATTCATCGATCCAGGCATCTCCGTCGAAATTTTCCCCTCCAGGGGAAACGTTGATCCCACTTGCTCGATCACTGTGGACAATCGTGGAAACGGGTTCGGATGAAGTGAGATTAAATAGAAGGAAGAAGGACAGAATGGTACGGTACAGCATTTTGATAACAGAATACTTGCTTGAGATATAATCAAGATCAGAACAGCAGAGGTAAAGAGGTGAAGACAGTCCGCTTAAAATGCTTGTTAGAGTTGCTTGCTGTTGGACAAGCCAAGTCGTCTACCAGTGAGACTCAAATTACAGCTTTATCCCCCTTGTTTAGTGCCCCACTTTACCTACATGCATCTACCATCACCTGGAGATAGTGGAGTGACTTGGCAAATGGACCCTACTTACTGCAATTCACTGGGGATTCTATAAGTACTGGGATGATAGATCAGAACTACATTAGCCTTTCACCAGTCACTGCCAAGAAAATCGTGAGTGGGTTGCTAATGCAGCCTGATGACAAAGTGGGGCATCAGAATGTGGTGGCGACGGAGACAGCACTTATATTTTATATGGAACTATGTAATGGACCAATAAAGCCCCGCGTGTCATCAATCCCCACAGCCCCGTGTAAACTTCTGCCAATTCAATTATCATTCGCATTGACTAGCATACACCTGGGTAGCCCATAACCTGGTTATAGCATGAACTCGGCTAGAAAAGGACCCACCTGTCGTTTATTACGATAGGCACCTTAAGTAATATATCCTTGTGAAGGCGGTTTTTAATATATTCTGATGCAAACGTTCATAGGTTTGACTTCATTCAACAATTTTTGCCTACTGGATATTATCCATCACCATGAGATTCGGATATCAGATTGTGCAGCTCATATCGCTTTCAATATTGTGCCAAAGTGCTTCCATTGACACTCACGCCCAGCCGGCTGCCATTATTAACAACGGAACGCTTCTTGGAATTCAAAACCCGCAATTTCACCAAGATTACTTTTTGGGCATCCCGTACGCCCAGCCACCACTTGGAAGCCTCAGATTCAATCTCCCCCAGCCTATTAATCAGTCGTGGTCTGAAAAACAGGCAATTGCCTACAGCGATTGGTGTCACTCTTCCTCCTTAAGCCTACCAGGGTATACGCAGACGGGGTTTGACCATAATGAAAGCGAAGATTGCCTAACTCTCAATGTCGTGCGGCCAAGCGGTGTGAACGCCAGTGCTCGGTTGCCTGTTTTGGTCTGGATTTACGGCGGCGGATTCCTGGAGGGCGGCAGTGCCGATCAAAGATATAACATGTCTTTCCTCGTCCAGGAATCTGTCAAAATGGGCCAACCGATAATTGGAGTCAGTTTCAATTACCGGCTCTCTGGCTTTGGATTCCTGCAGGGCCGCGAGATCAACAAAACTGGAGTCGCAAATGTTGGTCTGTATGACCAGCGGTTTGCTCTTCATTGGATCCAAGAGAACATTATGGCCTTTGGCGGAGACCCTTCCCGAGTTACAATTCAAGGGGAATCGGCTGGCGCTGTATCAGTTGGACATCACTTTCTCGCATATGGAGGACGTGACGACAGGCTTTTCCATGCGGGCATTGCTGAAAGTGGCGGGCCTCTTACCACAAGCCCTTTGGTCTCTCTTGATCAGCAAGATGTTCTCTATAACAATGTCCTCAATTCGACAAACTGCACTGGTGCAAGAGACACTTTTCAATGTCTTCGCTCCAGACCAGCAAAGATCTTGAAGGCTGCGTTCCAAGGCGTTAATTATTATCCGGTTATTGATGGAAAGATTATCACCGGGTTTCCGTCCGTTCTACTAAAGGAAGGGCAATTTGTGAAGCGCCCTCTCCTTATTGGAGCTAATACCAACGAAGGAGCTGCATTCTCGATTGAAAGTGGCCGTGGGGTGAACAATTCAGCTGACTTTCGGGAGATGATTGCCCAGTACAGTGGCGGTCATGGTCTTACGAACACTACTCTTGACGCTCTCGTTGATCAATATCTCAACAAACTGTCTGCCAAAGAGGCTCAGTCTGATCTCGGAACCGTTCTCCTATCCCCAAGCCCAGAATACGGTTCCCTCTGGGGAAAGGTTACCCTCTATGCTGGAGATTATCAGTTCAACGCTGGCAGACGGTACTGCACCCAGTTGTGGGCTCGATACGGTGTTCCTGCGTATAGCTATCGCTTTGATGCTGTACCTAATGGAATACCTAGCGAAACGCTTGGTGCCACGCATTTTCAGGAAGTTTCCTTCGTTTTCAGAAATTTCGACGGCGTCGGGTACCAGGTCAATCCCCTGGAATCTACCGCTCCAGGATTGCAGCAAAGCTATCGAAATTTAAGCACACTCATGAGCCGGATGTGGCTAAACTTTGCTAGCACGCTATCGCCAAATGCTCATCAAGGTAAGTTCACAGTCATCCACACAAGCTGCTCTTCAGAGACTGTTTTGCTAATCTTAAAACAGCTCCGAACGCCAACGGAACCTGGCCGGTCTATAGGAATGAAAACGCGATGAATATTGTGTTCCATCTAAACGGCACTCATCTAGAACCCGACACCTGGAGGCCAAACGCCATTGGACGCCTTATTGATTCCTTACACGAATTTGGGGTTTAATCACGCTAACACGGTGCTGTCTTTGTGTCGCTTAGTCCCTGGCTTGCACGGGTATCGGAGAAGAAAACACACATGGGCATGACAGAAGGCTATAGCAATCAATTGGCTTAGTGGTATGTGGAGTTGCGACTGGCCCATGTGATTAGTGACAGTGCGACCACTGCTACAATACCATGGCCCCAGACAAAAGATGTCAAGGCTCGACCTTATTGCCCAGTGTGGGCCTTTTAGGCATGCCATTTGTTTCTATTAGGCATTATGTACAGTATTTCCATATTATCAAGGGTTCTCAATGACGGGAAGTGCTTGGCTTCTTGGCTGTCGAGCAATGCGGCTTCGAGTACCTATGGTTCCATTTTAAACACAATGGCATCTTAAAAAGCTATGTGATTAGAAAAATACATCTTCTGCTACATCGGTGGCTTGTTTAAGTAAGGGTTTTGTAGATTCCGCACCATAAATACACAGCTATGCGTGTTCCTACAAGAAGTTGACTCCCGCCCGCTAGCAAGCATGATTAGCGATAGAAACCTGGCCAGACCCTGTCTAGACGCGCCAAAGGTCTGCGGGGTTCGATAATGCCCCCTTTCCCCGGCCTCATGCCGCGTATGCGGACTTGTCGTTGACACAAGGGAGACGAGCAGGCGTATTCTGACAGTGGAACTCCAAAACTCCACATCGAATCTTATTGCCGCCAAGTGGATCGACATCTATTGCATCAGCCAAGGCTTGGCTGTGCCAGACCCACCGCTAGCGTGTAAGCAGTGTATACAGCGTACAGATTCAACGTTGCCCCTGCCTTGATGGCTACAGGTATCTGATTTGTCTTTCTCGTGGGCCCTAGCAAAAGCACTGGGAAGCACTGGGATGAAGCCGGCACACTTTAAGCCTATACAGACAAGGCATTGCTTATCCCCGTTTTCTACAGTGGCTACGTAGGCACCAGAATTTGTTCTGCAGTATATTGGTTCACGCTTAAATTCACAAAAAACTTCACTATTGACAGTCTCATAAGGCACTTGCAAGGAGCCCACTCTTGGGGGATAAGCATCCTAGTTTTAACCCCCTATATCTGAGATTGCCTCGAAATCTCTCGTTTTCCCTGGCGGCGATTCAGCCCTCCTACACTGCCCAAAGGGCATGCATATACAAGACGGGGCAATGCGGGGTATGAGTGAGAAGTCCATCACAGATTGGCCCTGAAAAACTGCACCAACTTCGGGGTACTCTGGTTGGTGTGATCGTACAGGTCGATATGTGTCAGCCCCGGAATGACGTACATCTCCTTTGGCTCTTGAGCCTGATCAATTGCAGCCTGGGTGAAATAAAGGGTATCGGCCTCGGACCCAGCAATCATCAGGAGTGGCCGAGGCGAGATCAAGTTCATGAAGGTGTAGGACCTGTACGTTGCAATCAGGTCGATGCTGCGCCAGAGGTGCCAGTTGGGCGCGGTTTCCACATGGCCCCGAGGCGTCTGGTAATAGTCGTACGACTCTTGGTAGAAAACGGGGAGATCCGGTGTGACATCGGCCGCCGTTTGGGGGAAGATGCGCGTCAGGTTAGGCTGTGCCCCTTCTGCCTCGCGGATCCGCTGCCGCCCAGCCTCGGCCAGCTCGTCTCGGAGGCCAGATTGCATGGAGCCGTTGTAGACGCCGAATACCTCGGAGTATAGGGTGCCCAGATCGATGCCACTGACGGTGGCGACGGCTCGGATGCGCTCATCAGTCTGCGCTGCGAAAGGCACATATCCGCCTGAGGCACAGACTCCCAGAGCACCGATGCGGGTTGCGTTTACAATGTCCAGCGTTGCAAGGTAGGTCACTGCATTCCGCACGTCGTTGGCGCGCTGGTAAGGGTCTTCAAGGTATCGCGGCAGACCGCCACTCTCGCCTTGGTAGGCAGCGTCGAAGGCAAGGGTCACGAACCCAGTCCGCTCGGCAATTTGACGGGCATAGAGACCAGAAGTCTGTTCTTTAACGCTACCATGAGGATGGCCGACAACAATCGCGGGACGGGAGGCATTCGAGGTAGAGTTGTTGGGCGGAACATAGAGGTGTGCCGCGATAGAGATACCGTCGCTGTCAAAGTGGACCCACTGAGGTTGGAGTTGCGCCGCAGCGAGCGAGCAGAACAATGAAAGGTATTTGAAGCCGTACATAGTGCGCTGTAGTGTAGGCAGCTGTAGGCAGCTGTGAAATATGTAAGAAAGTGATGTGATTAAAAAACTATGGTGGAAGCTGCTGGGACGAGGTGGGAAGAAGGCTCTTTTATAGATGGTTTTCACAAGGATCGGCGTAACATTGCGACCCTGGACGGGCTTCATCATCTCAACTTCCAGTTATATTCGGGAGCTACATAATCCAGAGTATAGTGTCCAGAGCCCAGAATAGGATGGTCCTCTGCGGAAATGGCCTGCTTGCCGATGAACATCTTGGCGAGCGTAATCAAGGTTGGGTCAACAAGACATTATTAGCCGGCAAAAGGCCGAACGCATCTCCCTCTCTCCTCCGAGGTCTGCAGGCGTTCCTTCACTGGCTCTAGACATCTGTAGAGATTGCTCTCTCCAGTTATGGTGAGCGCGGGGAAAGCTGAGTGACGCCGGTCCTAAAACAGACAGAATCAACGAACTTGCTGGCTGTATTCGAGGGGCTGCCTACCAAAGCTACACGGAAATCCATGGGTTGGCTACTTACTCCCCTGGCCAAATTGGATGTGTTTCGCGCCTTTGTATGTAACACTGCTACCCTGGGACAGTCCTTGGGATCCTATAAATTGGGAGATGACAGAAGCATTCCCGGGCAAGTGGGGATGGCTGGTTAAGAGATGTTCAGAGATTCTATGGACTACGAACTATTGGCGACTCCGAAAGAGAGAAAAGCGCCGGGTATGGAGAGCCTCCACGAAATACAAAAAGCGTGACTTTAATGTATCCGGGAAATGTGGCTTACATTCGCCCTTGGTTTGCTTTTATTGTCTAAATTAAAAGAATGAACCAAATTGCCTGTAACGAAGAATGTTGCTATGAGTCAAACACTTTGCTTTCTTTAGCTTTTTTTATTGGTTGTGTGGCGACTTGGTTATCTCCGCTAAATACTTGCCAGGCAAGTCAGATTACGGTCCGAGAGTGGGTCAATTTGTTCACTTCTAGTGCATCAGTGCGGAGATATCAATAAAATGAATGAATGTAAGTTGACGAAGTGATAATAAAGCTTTCCAGTGAACGGACAACCGGAGTTAACCGCGGATAGTGCTAATAGATCTTAAATATACAAGTATGTATTTTTGCTGGTCGAACCTATAAAGTCGCGTAGGGTCATCACTTTTGACCACCAAATCGAAATCAAAGCATCATGGCACGTCAAACTTGGTTAATCACTGGTGCGTCCTCCGGGTTAGGGGCGCTTTTGGCTGAACGAGCTCTCCAAGCTGGCCATTCTGTCATCGCCACGGCGCGCAATCCCACCAAAGCCGCTAGCGATTACCCCCAGATCACATCGCTGGGCGGGAAATGGCTCCAGTTGGACGTGACGAGCAAGACGACGAAGGAGCAAGTTGAAGAAGCTATCAAAGAAGACGGTGGCCGGATTGATGTTATCATCAATAACGCAGGGTATGGCCTCCTCGGTAGTATTGAGGATATAAGGTATGAGCGAAAACGACATCAAACGTATGCGCAAGGTTGCTGAGTACAGGGTATGGTATAGCGAGGATGAACTCGACATCCAGTTCCAGACCAACGTCTACGGCCCGGTGAGAGTCATCAAGGCTGCCCTTCCGTTTATGCGGGCTCAACGCGGTGGCACCATTGTCAATATCAGTAGCATTGCCGGGTTTAGAGCAGGCCCATCTTCTGCGGCATATTCCATGTCAAAGTTTGCTGTCGAAGGTATGTGGGACTCAACCAATGCAGAGTATCGCGCTGACGGTCACAACAAGCCCTTTCGGAATCTCTCTCCGCCGAGCTCGACGCATTCAACATTCGCGTTTTGTTGGTTGAGCCTGGAGCCTTCCGAACTAACTTCATTGGAGGGCATAAGGTACCCGCTGCTGGAATGAACAAGGACTATGAGGGAACACCTCTTGCTGCTGCTATGGGTCTCTGGGATACATTTGGTGGGAAGCAACCCGGGGATCCTGCGAAGGCTGTCCAGCGGATCCTTGATGTGGTACAGTTGCAAGGGATGGGAAAGGGTAAGGGCCATCTTCTTCGCCTGCCGCTGGGGACTGATTGCTTCCCTGGCATGTTGTCGAAACTGAATACAGTGAAGGAAAACCTAGAAGAGATGAGGGAAATTGCGTTGAGTACTGCTGTTGACTCTGACTGATGCCACAGGCTCAGATAGAATGCCAAGGCGACTGCTTCTCTCAAGGGGCGGTGCCATTACTAGCTAGAACAATCATTTCACTTTTACATTCCTTACTACAGGATTAATTAACTATGGACTGCGTCCAAGATACAGAGTATCTGTTTGCCAAGGTGTAAGAACTGCTAGGTCGGGCTCCATTGTGAATAATAATGCATAGTTATCTAGATAGGGATTTAGCCAAACTAAGCGGAATCTAACACCACAGGACGTGCTTTCAATCTAAAAACAGAGAATGTCTGTTTCCATGCCTAGCTGAACCTGAAAAAAGTCAATTCTAGCCCATGGATCGATATGCTGGCTGTTCTTCGCCACACCATAGCCGTCGACCCACTGTTAGCGCGTAATCAGCATCAGTGGAGCGATAAAATGCAGGTTGAGATCGCCTTTCGCGGTTCAACATGGTCAACTATGTAAAAAGTGGCCGATTCAGCAGCTACGATGCCAGACTAGGACTCGAGCTACAACTTACGTAGGACCCTCTGGTTCAGACAGTTCTGTAGTCACCTGCGCTGTTTGGGATCGGTGACTCCTGACCAATCATCCTCAGGCCATGCTGTGATGCACTTGCACAGTTTCTGCACGTAAATCCACTTGTCATCTGTCTCCGCTTGGGCCCATCAATCCATGCAATCGGCAAGGCCATAGTCAATTACCTCACTCTTCATCACATATCATCATGGGCATGGGAGCAACGAATGTGGATAACTATAGTCAGGGTCTTTTGGGCACAGTTTCTGCATATATGCAATCTGCTGACAGAAGAACGGGGAGCTAAATGGAAAAACGGGGAAGAGGGGGAATTAAAGCAAATAACCTTAAATTCCTTTGCCTAGCAGACAATGTTCTCCACAGTAAAAACTCTAGTGGAAAAGTGGCAAAGGAAGCCACCATCAAAGGCCAATTAGGAAAGGCTTTTCAGA
The DNA here is from genome assembly GCA_019976455.1 of Aspergillus sp. 'subgen. Cremei'. Lineage (NCBI taxonomy): Eukaryota > Fungi > Ascomycota > Eurotiomycetes > Eurotiales > Aspergillaceae > Aspergillus > Aspergillus sp. 'subgen. Cremei'. Next base: position 945,637 of record JAFBMR010000002.1, read on the forward strand.
CCCACTGTCATACACCTGCATGAAGGCTAACCGCTGTGGGAAATATGCACCACTCCCCTCACCCAGTCACTTTAATAAGACCCTTCTCGCCGCATCCCAAGAACCCCGAGAATCAGCGCCATGGATGGCCTATTTTCCCTTCATATACTTCTCTATTACCCCGTGTTTTTTTCCCGTCTTGGCATTACAGCAAATAAAGTAGGGATCCGGGGAATCGCTATAGACATACGTTTGATGGTCTTGATTTTCTACCAAAATGGCTAGCCACCTCAGCTTCCAAGCTTGGCAGCTCGGGTTGCATCGTTGGGATAACTATAGTTGTACTCACTAATGGAGATGTACATTATGGGATCCCCTTGAAATAAGAATATTTATAGGCCCAAGGTCCCTTTCTGGCTAGCGAAAAAAAGCCTTGGGGACAGAGGGCCGGTTTCGAACAGGACCATCGAGTCACAAAAGCCTTCAATATGCTTTGTTCCAGCGTTTTACTTGTTACCTTTCTAACCGGGGCCAGTGCCTTTGGTCAGGCTGCAGAATCGAATAACCGGTTAAACCAAACCGTCTCTGCCGGCTGCCACCAATCGGTAAGACACATCGACCGGTTTTACTTCTCTGATGTTGACATATCCAGTGTATCCAATTATCGGCTGCGTTCGGTTCTGCTCTTCATTACCCTGATAACGATAACTTCACTATTTGGGATGCCAAACAACAGGAAGTCCGTCCAGCCTGCCGCGTCGAGCCGTCCGACGCAAATGATGTCGCCCATGTACTGAGTATCCTTGTTGATAACTGGTGCCAATTCTCCGTCAAAGGAGGGGGCCACTCAAGGCATGCCGATGATTCTAACTCGGTGGCTGGTGTTACAGTTGACCTTGACAGAATCAGCAGTGTCAAAATCTCTGCTGACCGCACGAGGGCTCGTGTTGGCGGAGGCGCGAATTCAGTCCAAGTGTACAGGGCACTTAACCCCCACAATCTTTCCTTCGTTGGCGGTAGGGTCGGTACTGTTGGCATTGGTGGATTTACGCTCGGCGGAGGAACCTCGCCTTTTGCGAACAAGTACGGCTTGGGCCTGGATAATGTTTACGAGTATGAAGTATGCCACGCTTTCTCGTCGCTCTTTATTGGCACGAACTAATTACTGACGGCAATCTCAAGGTCGTCCTTGCTAATGGGACAATCACAACCGCCTCTGAGAACCATAACCCAGACCTGTACTTCGCCCTTCGTGGAGGTGGTAACAACTTCGGCATCGTCACTACCTTTACTATTCGGGTCTTTCCTCAAGGGAATGTCTCCACCACCATGACCACTTATAGTAATGAGTACAATGAACAAGTCCTTGACCGTGTGAACGAACTTTGGACAGATAAGGAACTCACGAGCGACGTTGATATGGCATATGATTTTCGTTACCATTACAGCCCAGATACCGACAATTTCACGATGGCGGGTACTCAGCGTTATGGAAGACCTGTTGCGAACCCAGCTGTTTTCACCGCAATTAATCGGATTCCCACATTGACGAGAACCACCAGAATTGATACCATGGGCAACTTGACAGATAGCGATGAACCTCTCGGTACCACTAGGTAGGTAGCACAGTTGTGTCATATTCCTGAACTGAGGCATTTACTAACTATGGATTCTCCCAGGAATTTGTTTGCTACTCTGAGTGTCCTGCCATCCCGTGCCCTACTATCACAGGGAATCGAAATTTTCACGCAGGAGGTGGAGGCAATAAAGACAGTGGAGGGATTGGATCCTAACTTTATCTGTTATCCCCTGCAAAGCAACGCCATTGCGGCGATGAGACAAAGGGGTGGTAATGCTCTGGGGATTGATCAGGATGAACCTCTTCTCCGTAAGTTGTGAGGCAAATCGAATTCAATACTCCAGGCCTACTAACATGGTCCTAGTTATTCTGATTTCCACTGCTTGGTCCAACGCCGGCGATGATGCCGCTGTTAACAGAATGACGGAAAATACTATCCGAAGACTCAGATCAGCAGCCGAGGCGCTGGGAGTCGCCCACCGATATGTTTACATCAACTACGCATCAGAGGAACAAACCCAGGAAGTATTTCCCGGATATGGAGAACAGAATCTGCAAAGACTGAAGGAGATTCAAAAAGTGGTCGATCCTACGGGTATTTTCACTTCAAGGGGCCTGTGGAGGGGCTTTAGAAAACTGGTATAGGTGGTGTAGTGGTCATTTTGGTCAACATCACGGCTTCTTTGAAGCTGTGTACTGTCACCCACGGGGACGGCAGGGAAGGGGGAAGATCTAGTGGAGGTGTAAGAATCAAGATCCCCTCCTAGTGTATAGCCGCTGTGGCACCTTAACCATATGCTATGTTATGGCACGGGCTTCAGAAATATTGATGCCTGTGTCTTCGATGTGGTGGTACATGAATTAGTACACAATTACACAATTTGACTGCCCTTCAACACCGGTATAAAGTAGTGTGTGATTGCCATTGGTGCCGTGGAAGAAAGGGCGTCGTGGTAGTTTCATACCCCGCACTTCTTGTTTATTAATAGCCATAGAACCTTAAGAATCACTCTTAGATTAGTACGCTGACACCAGAACTGACAAAGCTGATGTCGATGAAGTGGAGACAGGGTGGAAATTGAAGATATTTCTGCGGCTTTGCCGGCTGCGCCTCAACGGACCCAAAACTACGATCTCGCAACCCTGTGTCGGATGGATCCTCGAGACCTGGTTTCGAGGGGAACTTTCTGTACTAGTTGAAGGCATGAATACTGATAAACATGGGACTTCCACATCCTCCTCTCATGACAGTCGTCCACCATGGCGAGAAGACTGCGGGGAATCCGGAAGCGTCTTTCCGATAGCCCAAGATCAAGACGCCAACAACGGGCCCGTCATGAGGATAACTTCGTCAAATCCTTCGAATACTGTCAAGAGTGCGATGCAGATATCTTCATCATGGTTCGACGCAAACAAGATGACCAGATCCGATTCTTCAACTCCAATAGCGAATGGCCCCCATTTCTGGGGGAGCTGGTATAACCTCCTCGTCCTCCTCCACGATCATGCTGGTAGATCCGTACTGACAGGACCTTTGGGCATCATATTATCCAAAGCCGAATCAAATCACGTGGGAAGAGTTGGCCGTCAGATACACCAGTGAAGGTTCACTTCCGTCACACAAGCAGACACATGCCAAAGATGGAGGAATTTAGGGGATTGCAAAACCATTGTAAAATGAACAACAAAGATAAGGTTTCAGTCGTAAGGAGTAATCTAGGCGACTCTTTGTATAAGCACTGATTAATACTGATATTGTATGATTGCTGCAAGGTGAAAAGCAAAAAGGCCTGTTTACGGGAACTCCATCAGGAGACTAGCATCATCATCAGATATCAAGGCATGGAGCAGCAGTTATTCTCCATGGAGATCCCGGCCGTGCATGACTTGATCGAGGACAGTATTTCTATTGTTATGATGGAATTGAAGACTTGGATAAGGGGTCAGTGAAGCATTGAACAAGCTTGCCGAGTAACGTAAGTGAGGAATGGAATTATCGCTGTTGCCGTTATTACAGGTGATCTACTTTAACCGTCACTCCGTGTATGCTCACCATCTTACTGTTGTTGGATGACTTGATGCCAAAGACTGAAATCAGAGTTAGCCTGAACTTGTTATTTAAATTTCAAATCGACCCAACTGTTCTGTTTGGTCCATATGGCAGAGTTATCCAATAGCTCTGCTAGAAGGGGGAGTGAAGTGGGGCTAGAAGAGTTCTTCACTTCGCATATGATAGCATCGTTGTTCCACTTGAGATACTTAGTCTCAGACTTGATTAGAACCAAGTCGCCGCCAACAAATGTTTTGTATGTCATTTCGGAATACGTGTGCCAGAGCCAGTAAGATCAATGTTTGAGCTCTAAGTTAATTATTGTGTCCCCGGTGAATGATGCCTGAGTAAGAGAGAACTTGGAAGGATTAGCTAAAGTCCTTATCCCAGTAAAAGCCACATGGCGTGCTTTGTGAATATTTTCTCCTCTGTGGCTGAGAAATAGTAGAAAATTGATGTCCTGTTCATGTCCTGTTCATGTCCCTGGCAAATCCTGATTATGTTTATAAAAAGGAAAAGGTGGACAGGAGGGTTGTTAGAAATTCTAAGATGACTTTAGGACTTTTGGAATATATTAAGCTTCTTGATGAACTTGACAGCGCACTATGCCCGTCTGGATATGAAATGGAATGAATGATGAGTTGGAGTTGGTAGTATCTACTGTCTTTATTTACAACTTGATCGCCCGACTATCAGCCAGCAGCAGCTCCAGCACCGGTCCCACAATCGGCTCGTCATACCCCAATGATATCAATTTTCCGACAGTGGCGTTGATGGGTTGTTTCTTGGCATTCTCAATAACACTCCATAGCCGATCTTTAATGCTGAAGACGGTTTGATAGTCCATTATCAAACACTCGAGGCGAGGCTTGTGGTCGATTACACTGAGTTGGGGATCGCGACCGAGTTCGATGGAGATGCTGCTGCGGTTCCCTTTGGGAACAAACGGACATTGACACAGCAGACCTGGAATATCGGGGTATTCGCTGATAGTTATCGTCGCGTCTTTGGTTCGATCGGTGCCATTTATAGAGATCCTGAGATCTTTCGGGATGGAAGTGATGGCCAGAAAACGGAACGCCCATGCTCCACCGCTCGTCACCTCTGCAGTCAACTTGCCATCCGCATGCACGAAGGTGATGTTCGACTCTTGTCTATCGATTGCGGTAGCCTCTTGTCCCTCTTGTGGTACGTCGTCTTCAACATTCTCTAACACTCTGGCCTGGCCGTCCTTACCAACCACAACAAGGACATCGAGGGCGCCAGGGTTCAGACAGCCATTTCTGGGAGCAGGATCGGCATCCAGTGTGATGATTGATCCTTCAGGGGCCAAGACCGGGTATTCTTCCAATCGCCTATATAAGGTTATTTCGCGATCTCCGTCGTAAACGGTGCTGGTGAAGATATCAACATAGCGCTGAAGAGGGGGCAGCCAGGCCTTGACGGAGCCCAGGTTGGTCTGTCTGTCTCGAGGCTGAACGATGGGGCAAATGATAAGGTCAGATCCAAAGAAATACTGGTTAGGGAAGGAATAGGCCTCGTCGTACTCCGGGTAGGCCCAGTACATTGGCTGGACAAGCGGTTCATCCTCGGTAGAACAAAGGACATTTTGTGTATAAAGAAAGGGCACCAATCTATGCCGAAGCCGAAGGAAATCAGAAATAACCAGTTCGCAGTCTTTGCGATAGAGCCACGGTTCCTTGGACATCCAGCGAGAATTAGACGAATGCAGGCGCAGAATAGGTGAAAAGACTCCTAGCTGTACCCAGCGAGTGACTAACTCGTCATCTCGCGCACCCCAAATATGACCCCCGATGTCATGGCTCCACCATCCGTATCCAATATTGGACGCAGTCACGGTGAATTCTGGTTGGAATGCTAATGATGCCCAGGTGACTACCGTATCCCCAGAGAAGCCTATCGGATATCGATGGCTTCCCGGACCGGCATACCGGGAGAAGATGAGTGGGATATTCCTTCCATCTTGACTGTGGTGTATGTAGTGGAAATGATTCAACAGCCAAAGAGGATCCAGGCCAGGGATCCTAGAATATGGCCCCTGCTGCCAGTCTATCCACCAGAAGTCACAAGCAACGGACTCGATGTTTTTGTGTAAGATATCCAGGTAAGCGTGCATAAATTGAGCATTTGCAGGGTCAAAGAGAATTGGATTCTTATCAGCTGTATCATGACCTAACGCATGCGCCATTTCTTCATAGGCATCCTCGTGGTGATGGATTCCATTATGTGGATGATCGTTTAGAGTGACCTTCAGGTTTCGACGATGAAGCTCGCGCCCAAACTGCACAGGATCAGGGAAGAGAGTCTTGTTCCAGGTGTACCCCGTCCAGCCAGTATGGGGTACACACTCGTCTGCTACCAGATGCCAGTCCATATCGATCACAGCAACTGATAGGGGGATGTCGCGGGCACAAAACTCATCCATGAGTTGGAGATATTCATCTTGCCTGTAGGGATAGTATCTGCTCCACCAATTCCCCAATGCGTAGCGTGGTAAAATCGGTTGTTTCCCGGAAACAGCATAGAGAGCTTTAATGGCTGCTTTATAGTCGTGGCCATAGCAGAAGAGATAACCGTCCACGCGATCTCCGGCTTTTCTGCCCGCAACGAAACCATTCTCGTCATCAAAAAGCATCGACTGGGAATCATCAATTGCGGCAATGCCTGCTCTGGATAAGACTCCCTGGCCCATGTCACAGCGCCCATCGCACAGATCCAACGTTCTAACTGTCCCTCCCAAGTTGAGCTCCGATGGGCTACCAAAGCGCCAGGGAGCGCCCCACTCGGTGGTTTTGGCATTGAGATGGACCACCAGGCCGTTGGGACTGAAAGGTGTCTTGTCATATCTCAGATGAAAATAGTCGGTGATGATTTGCAGATCGGTGTTGCCATCCTCGATGGATCTGAAATTGGGAAGGGGGAAGTCACGATTAATGGCGAATGTCGAAGCTCGATCCTCGAACTGCCCATCTTCTGCCCATTCGTATCGGATTAAGCGGTCGGTGAGGATCATGAACCGGTAGTTGGCGCCACTGACAGTCGCCTCGGGATTGGCCTTGGGCCGGGTGGGAAAAGTATAGTTCATGTCGAGTCTCGGTAGATGTAGAATGGAATTGAGTTGATTCTTTGGGGGTTGTGTTCATTGGAGACCGAGACAGTCGGGCTATTTATCCAAGGAGATTGCATTTTGATCTTCACCCTTCAAAGAAGGAAAAAAGAAAAAGAAAAATTGCAACTGAGCGATTAATTCAGCGATGTGTAGGACGATCAGCCACGGGACTTTCTGCCAGTGCGAAAGTCTGCGAAAGTTTTTGCGAGCAACCAACCAATGAAATCCAACGCACGGAAGAACCGGTTGGGTCAATCTGCATTCGATATTTCAGCGAAAGTTTCGCCGATTTGCTATTTCTCAACATGGGAATCTGCGTGTGATCGACAGGATTCTTCCCCGCGGGGTCGAACAGCTGCCCCAGAAATTGAGTTGTTCTTCAGATAAATAGAGATAAATAAACACCCTGTGCTCCTCCTATGGAACGACAAGACAATTGCATCAAAAAGTGTATCTTACTTCATTCTCCTTTCTATTGCTCCTACGATCTTGAAGCCACTGTCTCGGTTGATCTATCCACCATGATGGAACAGAAAGGAGAAAGCCACCATCTGGAATCGATGGCTGGGCAGCAGGAAGATGAGAAATCCACCCACGACAAAGACGGTGCACGCGACGCAGTCGAGAATGAACGCCAGATGGGCTTTGTCGAGGCGGTCAAACTGTATCCCATGGCCGTCGTTTGGTCTGTTGGACTGTCCACGGCGGTTGTCATGGAAGGCTATGCGGTCATGCTGCTTGCCAGCTTCTACGCTCTCCCACAGTTCAATCAACGATACGGACAACAGCTGCCCGACGGGTCGTACGCGATTCCTGCCCCATGGAAATCAGGCCTTTCAAACGGCGCTCTTTGCGGGGAGATTCTGGGCCTGTTCGCCACTGGTGTCTTTCAGGATCGGTTCGGCTACCGCACGACCATTTTCGTCGCGCTCGGTATGGTGACAGGCTTTATATTCATCCAGTTCTTTGCGCAGAACCTGCAAATGTTACTTGTCGGCGAAATCCTCTGTGGGATTCCATGGGGCGCCTTTCAAACCATCACGACTGCATACGCGTCGGAGGTGTGCCCCGTTGCTCTCCGAGCCTACCTAACGACCTATGTGAATCTGTGTTGGGTGATAGGGCAGTTCATCGTCTCGGGCGTCCTGCGTGCGGTCTTGGACCGGACAGACCAGTGGGCATACCGTATCCCATTTGCTATTCAATGGATCTGGCCGATTCCCTTGATGATCATGTGCCTTCTCGCTCCCGAATCACCCTGGTGGTGTGTTCGACATGGTCGGATTGATGAAGCACGGCGCAACCTCGTTCGTCTGATGAGTCGATCAAACATCATGGCTGACACAACACTGGAGATGATGCAACACACCAATATGCTGGAGGCGGAATCCACGGAGAATACTTCATATTGGGATTGCTTCAAGGGTCCAAATCTCCGGCGCACAGAGATTGTGTGTCTCACCTGGCTGATCCAAGTCGTCTGCGGCTCGCAATTGTCCGCCTATTCGACTGTCTTCTACATTGCAGCTGGGCTCGAGAAGAGCGCCTCCTTCGACATGTCATTGATTCAGTATGCCCTCGGTGCGGCGGGAACAATTCTCTCGTGGTTTCTCATGGCACGTGCTGGACGGCGCACGATCTATCTGTATGGCAATTTCACCTTGTTCGTCCTACTCATGGTCATTGGTTTTGCATCTCTTGCGCCAAGCAGCAGCAACAGAGACTGGGCGATCGCGGCAATGCTCACTGTATTCACATTCATCTATGACCTCAGTGTCGGGCCGGTTTGCTACTCTCTCGTGTCTGAAATCTCCTCGACTCGCCTTCGCGCCAAATCAGTCGTCCTGGCTCGCAATCTCTACAATATCGGTGGCCTCGTCGTCAACATCTTGATCAATTACCAGCTCACCGCCAGCGCCTGGAATTGGGGTGCAAAGTCGGCCTTCTTCTGGGGTGGGATAACTTTCTTCTGTGTTGTCTGGATATTCTTTCGTCTTCCAGAGCCCAAAGGACGGACATACGCTGAACTTGATATTCTCTTCGCTCGATGCGTGCCTGCGCGAAAGTTTAGCTCGACCAAGGTTGATGTATTCTCGAGTTCTTCGCAGATGATGCCATCAACGACCGAGTCAAATATGCAGTGAGCTTGATCTGGGAATGATGTATATTATCTATCCCCCGAGCCCTCAGTATGAATTGACTTGAGAACTTACACTATCAACTTGATATAAATATATACACACTAATACCATGCAATCAGTTAACTAAGCCATGAATTGATTTCCCACCGATAGATTCCCCAATGCCGTGCCATTCTCGGTTTCGATATCGTCTTCTTCCACCGAGTGGTCCCATGCAAGACCCCCACGTATGTCACAGCCATAGGAAAGAAAACATTGAGCGACCCTTGGCTCCAGGAGCTTTGCGTACTGCAGACGCGAGTTCGGCGAGAGATAGAGATATTGCAGGATAGCGCGTAGTCGATCAAGGCTCTGCGGTATCGAAGACGTCAAACTAGCCATTTCTATCGAACAATGAATGACATCTGCGAGGGTGCTGCCAATGTCGAAGATTTTCTCAAACTTGAATATACATTAGTTCCGAGATGGTAAGATAGGGAAGGAGAAACATACAATCCCCAGTCCATGGACTTCGACTGACTCTGTAGATACCGAGGATAGAACTCGCAACAGCGAGAGCGCAATATCCTCTGGGTAAAAAAGGCTCATAAAGCGCGACGGGGCATTGCTCGAGAGTGACCGGTGCTGCAGGGCGTTTTTCCAAAATACCAAACTAAGCCAGTGTTGTGTCATGACGATATCAGCCTTTTGCGTGTCTGATGTAAAAGGGCAGTCGTGCGAGATAATCAGCTCAGGGGAAGGGTTGTCATGCAGCGGTTTGGAAAGTCCCTTGGACGAACCCGCGTCCGATCGGCTCCAGATTTCCATAAACCCGACATCGAGCTGGGAATAGATTCGAATGAGCTGGCGGAACCCAGTGTCAATCTCGGGTTGCTCCTCGCCTGGCGTGTTGGCGGGGAGAGACAGACTTTGCGACAATAGAACCGGTTTGTGTCGCGAAATCGCGAAAGACCTGGACGTCGATTTAGGGAATAGGAATGAGTATGGCGATTATGAGGGTTAATGGATTTGAACACACCTCTCGGTAATGAAGAGTAGATAATAGATTCGGCGGCAGTACAGGGCCTCCAGCCGGTCCAGGCCAGAGTAGAAGCTTTCTGTATGGAGTCCCAACGCTTGTGCAAGGGTGATGGCTTCGCGTAGATAAAACCAGCAAAGTCGGTCATTATGCAACTCGAAGTGTGTTGTGGCAATGAAGAAGGATGCCAGCAGTGTTAATGAGGAGCTGTCTTGAATGAAGTCGTACTGGGACCGCAACGCAAGGCTTTCCCTCAGGCAAAACTGGGCAATGGTTGCCCATTTAACATCATTAATGGTTGATTCGCTCCGTCCACACAAAAAGGTTGTCACTAAGGCGCATAGCGACAGCAGCATACTGCTTTCATTGGGTGTCCGTGGTCGATCTAGCATTTGATGAAGCTCAGAAGGCATAAAAATGGGCATGATGGGGTATATATGGTGTAAATATTGGTCAACACATTGCGACATCAGTCGTGGCAGTATCTCCGGTAATCCGTTATCCTGGTCGGTGGTAAGAGACTCTGCAGCCCTCAGCGCCGAATTCTTCTTTCCAGCACCATATCGTGGGCCTCTCTTCTTTCGGACATAATCCTGTCTGCAGGCCAACCTGGACCGATTGCATTGGGAGCATGGTCTTGTGCCGTCACAGCGCACTCGCCGTTGTCGGCATTGGTCGCAGGGAATACGTTTGGGCAACATCGAGGTACGATGAAGGTTATATGCTGGAGAAGATTGTTAGACATGGAGGAGAGGCCATCTGGTGCGGGGTAGAGCAATATAAAGTGAACCTTAACGTAATTGGACACCGAACCGGCGTTGCGGCACCAACACTGCTGCTACAAATTCAACTATTTCAATAAAATTAAAACTTTGCAATGCTATACAAACATACTATATTGTATAAATCTAGGTGGCTAAGTTATCCGGGCATTTTAACTAATTATAACTCCGTTAGTATAATTACTACAGTGTAGTGGCTGGTATAGCTTTAAAGATATATTCTCTTTCTCTCTTTCTTAACCCTTTCCTTAACTAGCTTAACCTATTAAACTAATAATATCACTCCTTGATCTTCTAGATACTAAATCTGAGTTTGCTATTAATTTTATTAGTATCGATTTATTGGTGTTCTTCTAAGATAGAATAAGTACGAACTAAAGTAGAGTTGTATACCTGCCCTGAACCCATATATATTCAACCAGTCAATATATAAGACAGAGACCTTGTAATCCTTAACATGAAGGCTGATTCCGGAGGACAGCGAAAATCTACTTATTAAAAGTCATATTTACCTTCTTTCTATCGCGAAGCCATATCCTAGGTCACATTACTCCTAATCATAGCGGATCCTAGGATCCTTATAATTATATGCCTTATATAGTATACCCAGTATGTATATATATTTATCCAACTTTTCCTGTTTAGTTAACCCTATAAATTAACCACTACTTTGTAAATATCGCGACTTACTCTATTTTCTTCTCTTCTTCACTCTAGTATTTAGTGATCCTATATAAACCTTTCTATATAAACCTCTCTGTCTTAGTATCTAGTACATACGACCACAGGGTGTGGAGAACAGGGCTTCCCGTCCGCTCAGCCGTACTTAAGCCACACGCCGGCAGGTTAGTAGTTGGGTGGGTGACCACCAGCGAATCCCCGCTGTTGTATGTTTTTCCTTTTTTATATTTCTTATATTTTTATCTTGATATAAGTAAGACATAGATAGCATAATGAGGATTTTCTTTTTACACCCTTCGCAGCGATTAATATGTCTGTTGCTTTTTACTGTAGAATGGCTACATATTTACCCCCAACTTGATGGTCTATCAAAATAGAAAAGACCTATTACGGTATTGTCTGCACACGAAACCTGTTGATATGTCCTTGGCTTCACTCTTTATGGTTTAACAATGTTAGAACCGAAATTTGCCTTGTTGATGAGGTACATAGAAGCCATACTGAGGATTCAGCGGATCGTTGCGGCTTTTCCAGCCCACAAGCCCTGCTCCCAATTAGACAACTTAGAGGTATCCATTTGCCTGGATAGTAGATTCGATTTGCTTTCGACTTTTGGTTCCATCCTCTTCTTGACCCTGTCCGTATCTTTGGGAGAATTGGTTGCCAGTGGAGAACTGCTGTTTCACCTGCAGAACTTCAGCGTGTGGAAAAGAGCACTACATAAATTGGCCATTTAACACTCTCATCGAAATTTGATTTGGTGAATGGAGATGGGATGCTGTATACAATGCAGCATGCTGGTTTTCTGTTCCTCTCCATTCCTTGGTTGACTCAATTACATATCCATCAGACTCTCCTGGTGCTATAGCACACGTGGTAAGAATGGGATTTGCCTTGATTGATGAACCCAGACGTTCGAGAAATGTACTCGTAGTTCGGCAAATCACCGAATCCGGTAATGGAATCGGCTTCGGCGGATGTGATGTTCCGCGGGTCATAACATGTATTGTCACGTGTTATACACGGCCCTATATACCTACTTCCAGATAGCGCTCCCACTCAAGGACACCCACAGCTTGCGCCCAGGTCGAAAAGATAGACCATGACTCCATTCACCATCGATAATCTCCCGTACGGAGTTATGTCCACCGATGACAACTTGAGCAAACGGTGTGCGGTCGCTTTCCAGCAGTTCGCCATAGATTTGGATCTGCTCTACCGCCATGGCTTCTTTGCGTCCATACCAGATCTAGACGTCAACGTCTTCGCCAATGTAAGTCCCTTGAGACAGCACCTATCAGAGAGACGTTCATCAGAGACATCGGGACTGACGTGGTCCAGGACAATTGGAACGCATTTGCTTGTTCTGCCCTTAAGAACTCGAGCGACCGTCAGGGCCCGAATCCGATGTGGTATCCTGGACAAGACCGTCGATAAGGCGTTCGTTCCGCTATCCAGCGTGGAAAACCACCTACCAATGCATACTCATAACTTTTCCGACTTTTACTACTCTCTCGAGCATGCAAAGAACGTTGGTTTACTTCCTCTATTGAGATGTGTCTGTTTCCTTCCTCCTGCGGGTGGCTAATAATACTTTCAAGTGCACGGAGGTCATGAAGCTGAAGAAGATGTCGTCCAACTGGTTCTCCATCCCGTCTGTGTACAACGGTCGCACCTCAAGCCTTGCGGTTTCAGGTACCCCCTTCACCCGGCCTTACGGTATGTATCCCGATCCTCAAACCGGGGCTGTCTCTTTCCAACCCGAATCAAAGGTCGACTTTGAGTTAGAAATGGGTGTGTGGCTGTCGACTCCAGTGCCACGAGGTCAGCGAGTGGACATCGCCAGGGCCAATGAGCACATCTTTGGTTTCACGCTCCTCAACGATTGGTCGTCAAGGCAGATACAGAGCTTCGAGATGGCGCCTCTTGGCTGCTTTCATTCCAAAGGCTCCTTAACGTCCGTGAGTCCCTGGATCGTGCCGATTGAGGCTCTGGAGCCGTTCAAGTGCGAAAGGTCGACGCAACAGGAACCTCTGCCAGTGCCACATCTGATGCCTCAGGAAGATGCGGCACTGACCTATGACATCGAACTATCCGTCACGTTGCTCCGTAAGTGATCAAAATGTTCCGCCATCTTTCCGGGGGAGAAGCAGGATAACAGTACTGTCTACAGGAGATGAGAAGTCGTACAGACTTTGTGAGAGCAATCTCAATACGCTGTACTGGACGCCCATCCAGCAGCTGGCGCACTTGGCCTCGGCCCGGGAGGGATTGTCAACAGGAGATGTCTTTGGAACCGGAACGATATCTTCTAGTGTAGTGAGTTTTCCACCCTTGTATCTGGTATCCACTAACTTTGCAATACAGACGAACTCGGATGGTGAGAAGATAGGTCTTGGCTGCCTTGTCGAGCGGAGTTTCCTTCAGACGATGCTCAAGTCTGCGCCTTCAGACCTACATGACACCTTTTTGAAGGATACTTTTTATTTTAACTAGATAGTTAATTAGTTATAATAGTCACTACTAGTACTAATTAAATAGGTATCTTAGAAAAAAGCCTAGAATATAATAAGGCTATAGATAAGCTTTACTACGTATTTATATTAATTAAATATACTACATATTAATATTAGCCATACAAAAATTTAATTATTACCTTCTATAGATGAGTTACTAAAGGTGTAAAAATCACAGCTGAAAGTAGGTAACTAATAATGTTTATATAAAAGCCCTTATATAGCAATAAAGGAAGTAAACTATCAACTTTTGCTCTTTGTGCAGTCAGAAGCAATAGTTTACTAAAAAGCTCTGACAAACGTCCGCCCTAAATGAGACTCCAGGCAAAGAAAAGATGGTTTAACACGTGTTTTTCTTGTATTTGATATTGTGAATACGGCCTATAATCCCAAGACGGGCTACTTGCCAGATAAAACCCAGCTTCCTGTTATAATAGTTCAATTGGGAAAAGGTGTACAAGCGTATCAAGTGAACCAACCAATTCAGAAACAGGTGAACTATGATATTAGCCGAACTCATAACCTTAACGGATTCAACAGTCTCCCACCCTTTATTAAAGATCATACTTCTGCAACTCTGCAATACCTTAACCCACAGGTACTACAGATGCTGTGATCTCCACTGATTCACAGTCAAAAACACGCATATGTCGGGAGCTTAATGCCAGATGAAACTAGACTTACTGTGACTCTGGCGTAGGTAAACTACATGGCGTGCAGATGTCGCTTTGAGACGTTACATTCGAGTTCACTGTGACGGTAATAGTGTGGATCGTATTTCGGCAAGTTTGGGTTCAGACATGGCTATGATATTCTAGTATCAAGAGCAAGTAGTCACTTAGTAATCACACATCTGTTTTTATCATTAGAAATGTATTGATAAGGGTTGAAAAAAATCATTGGCGAAAACATTTAGGGCATAATTTAATATTGAAGCATTACTAAGTTCCTTACTTTGAGTCAACAAAAATCAAGAAAAAACGGATGATTCACAAATTTGCCAAATGGACATTGTTGGAGGGAAACCATAGCCTATCTTTATGGTGGAAGGATCTTCACCCCGCAATGCATCAGATCCCTCTGCCCCACCAAGTAAAAGAGCCAGCCGTCACCAAGTGGGTAACACCACTCATTGTTTAGAGAGGTACACGTGATAAATTCCATTTACAATTTACCTTAAAACCAGGCTTGATTTAATATCAGCCACTATCTTAAACAGTATTTTGAATCTTCTAATATTAGACCAGCGAATACTTACATATTGAACACGTTCACTAGAGGTTTGATTCCAGGTCAAATTTCACGTCGCAAGTCTGGGGTTCTTAAGATCATTGTGACATAATTTAGCGGATACTTTATCGTTACACACAGTTGAATGAACGGCTAACAAGCGACAAAATCTGCCTCTGCAGCTCTGCAATGAACAGGAGTTAGTATTAAGGGATCGCAAACGAGCGGTTCAGGATCTTTTGTGGATGGTCAGAAGAAAAAGATGCAATATCTATCCTGCTAGATGGTGCTGGTAACTTAAGCAGGTAGAGCAAAGATTGGGACTAATCTGGCTATGCCAATGGTATACCCCGGGTCCACACTGGATTTATACAATCTTCTGGGCATTCCACCGTAACGCCCAACTTTTTGCTTGCATGTTTGACCTTTACCCCCGTCATCGATACCCTGATCTTTTTAAAATCCTTGCATGCATCTGATTTTGAGAAATCAAGGTGGTCCTTGACGGTATTCCACCCAGAAAAATTATAAACTCGTCGTCCTCGCCTTCCTTGTCGATTTTCCAGCCACCACAAAACGTGAACCCAGTGTGCTCTTCAAGACAGGGACCTCCATGCTTATAATCAATCTCAAACTGGGCTTTTCGGCTACTCTTGACAAAGCACCAACTGAACCCAAGAGCCCCCGCATAGATAGGGATCGTAGATATAGAGGGCTGGGGAATGTAAGTTAGCGGAAAGGGGAAACAAATGACCAAATACTGACGTCGAGATCCAAAAAGGCCCTCCATTCTACATCAAAATTTCCATTGAGCTGCGCCGTCAGCTTTTGATTTATCTCCGATTCGATCCACTCGTCGTGCTTAGTGACTGATTCCCATCCGCCAATAATGTAAAAATAGATCGAGTCTTCGATTTGCCGCAAAATATGAGTTCGATAGCTTGAATAATCCGATTGTATCTGCTCAGCTTGGCGCAGAAGTGTCTCCGTTGCAGACGAAAATTCTTGGGTCTTGAGGCGAAGAAGGGTGAACTCAGTAATAGCCATTCTGTTGTATGTGATACCCAATTCAGCCCAGGTGTTTTTCCAAAGTTGAAATTTTGAATGATTAAATAACAGAATATGAAATCTGCATTTATTATCTATTTAGGCAGACTTCTATCTATATATATATATACCTTTCTCCTAAGGGTATAAAGGCAGAAGAGGGGGTTTAGGGGAGGGGAAGTAGTAAATACCCCTCTTCTATTTAGGTTTTTTATAGATCCGCTATGACCGCGTTTTTACCTGAGTAGAAGCGGGGTTTCTACTAAAAAGGAAATATAATGATTTAATTCAATATCTTTATACTCTGTGTAACCCTATTAGATAAAGCTGCAAGGCTGCCTAGTAGGACTGCCTTTATTAATACACTACTATACTAATACTAAGTATTCTAATTTTCCTTTACTATATAGTAATAATTAATGAGATAATAATGCCATTTATGTTGAGTGCTATAATCTTACTACATAACATCACCAAGGTGTGATTATTATTTATTAGTTAGAAGGGACTAGGCAGCTAGAATACTTAGTATTAGTATAGTAGTGTATTAATAAAGGCAGTCCTACTAGGCAGCCTTGCAGCTTTATCTAATAGGGTTACACAGAGTATAAAGATATTGAATTAAATCATTATATTTCCTTTTTAGTAGAAACCCCACTAGCGTGGCACACGAGTCGAGTCGAGGCAGGTTTTGCAACTCGACTCGACAAGTTGAGGTGAGCCCTCTACCTCAACTCGAAACTTGAAACTTGATTAAGTTTCTTTATATTTTATATACCTTGATTACACTCGATTACCAATATTGCATCTATTTTATATAGTGTAATTTATATAATACCATAATATTACTGCCTTGTCGAGTTTTTTGATAAGGCAAGGCAGCCCTTTCACTTCAACTCAATAAACTCAAGTTGAAAATTTAGGTCAATTCAGCTCGAAACTCGAAACTCGACTCGTGTGCCACACTAAACCCCACTTCTACTCAAACGCGGTAATAGCGGATCTATAAAAAAGCCTAAATAGAAGAGGGGTATCTAGTACTTCCCTCCCCTAAACCCCCTCTTCCACCTTCATGCCCTTAGGAGAAAGGTATATATATATATATATATATAGGAGTCTGCCTAAATAGATAATAAATACAGATTTCAGATTCTGTTATTTGATCATTCAAAATTTACAACTTTGGCAAAACACCTAACCTGAATTGAGTATTGCAACCATGAGTGCAAATGGGCTAATTCACCGGGTCATCTGGACACCCGCGAAACTAGTCGAGAAGCCGCTTGATTTTCGAAATGTGGTATTCCTTGTAGGTGCCGAGGAATACAACGAACACTTATCATCTTGCCGGCAACAACTAGTTGACAAAGGTTATTCAACGGCGGTTGTTACCGACGCCATGGATATTCGACTGCCTTTGAAGCCTGATACAATTGTTGTTCACATTCCGCATGTGGCTAGAGCCAAAAGTGGTGTTTACGAAGCCACAACCAAGTCGTGCACAGCCTTGATTGCAGCCGCGCAATTGCTCTACCAGGACAACAAGAACCAAAAGAACCAGGACGAGAAGAGCAAATCTTATCAGCTGTTTTCGGTCATTATGAAGGACCTCGGCATTGGCGACCTGGGTTTCACCGCGCTTCATGGCCTCGCCCGTGTGTTGAAAATGGAAATACCAGAGATATTTGGCGGATTGTTTGAAGAGGATGAAGGTTGCTTCCCGTTATCTGCCGTTAAGCATGCCCAGGGATTCGATATCGTCAAGATCTGTAAGGATGTGGCGCAGACGTCCTCTCTGCAGCGTTTCCCGGATGACGCAAACGATAAGAAACAGCTAAGGCTTAATCCCGATGGTACGTACCTCATTACGGGCGGAACACGGGGTATAGGTCTGGAGGTCGCGACTTGGATGTGCGAGCGCGGCGCTCGAAACCTGATATTGGTGTCTCGCCGTGGCCTTTCAACCGCCACGGAGGGCAAGCCACAAGATGCAGAAACCCAAAGGCTGGTTTCGCGTATCGCCGAGTTTGAGTCTCTGGGGGCCACCATTCACGTTCTCGCCATAGACCTCAGCCAGCCAACTGGGTTAGACTCCACTCTTAAGCAAGCCATTGATGACTTGCACATGCCACCCGTGAAGGGAGTCTTTCACGGAGCTGGTATTGCAAGCTACCACACACTCGAAAATTGCACATCTTCAGGCGTCGCAAATGTGTTGGCGCCCAAGGTGATAGGTGCCCAAGCGCTCGACACGCTGTACCCACCTGGCACGTTGGACTTCTTCATTTTCGCGTCGTCAATCGGGGGGCTCGTCGGATTCCCAGGCCAATTGTCCTATGCGCCCGCAAATGCATTCCTAGATGGGCTGGCTGCTCACAGAAGGCGGCTTGGAGATAATAGCACATCTTTCCAATGGAGCAGCTGGCGTGACGTGGGCCTGATGGCGCAGAGTAAGTCAGCCACGCGGATGATTACCAGAGGGCTGCAGTCCAGGGGGATCGGAGAAATTACGAAAGAAGAAGCGTTTGACGCCTGGGAGCGGATCGCATGCCTTGACGCAGATAACGTGGCCGTGGTGCGTGTGTTAGAGCTTGATGCCGACGAGCCGGTGCGGCATCAGATGACCAAAGATATCTCGCCGCGTAGGCAAAAAGCGCAGAAGTCCAACCACAAAACAACATACAACAAATATCCGGAGCATGCGGTGGCGGTGGTAGGCATGGCTTGCCGGACAGCTGCAGGAGACACCCTGGATGATCTCTGGCAGGTGGTCCGGCAAGGGAGGAGCATGGAGCGCGAGATTGACGTGGACCGGTTCCCTAATTCGGCCGGCAAAAATAAGCTAAGAGGAAACTTTCTGTCTGATATCGAGTCGTTTGACCATATCTTCTTCAAAAAATCAAAGCGCGAAGCGGCAACGCTAGATCCTCATCAGCGCATACTGCTTGAAACCACATATCATGCTCTCGAATCAGCAGGCTGTTTTGGCGGTAATCAGCAGCAAAAGCCAGAAACCAACGTCAGAACCAGCAATCATACCACAGGCTGCTTTATCGGCATGAACTCCCCTGACTACCCCCTGAACCTAGCCTGTCACCCAACTTCGCCATACACGGGCCTTGGCATGCTTCGCTCATTCGTATCCGGACGCTTGAGCCACCACTTCGGCTGGACGGGGCCCTCGTATGTCATAGACACTGCTTGCTCGTCGGCTATGGTGGCTATTCACCAAGCCTGTCGTGCTCTTCAGACGGGCGAGTGCACTCGCGCCGTGGCAGGCGGCATAAATCTAATCACCAATACGGTTTTATTTGACGCGCTGCAAGTTGGTGGGTTCCTTAGCGAGACTGGCGCCTGCAAAGCATTTGATGCACGAGCTGATGGCTACTGCCGTGGTGAGGCCGCGGGTGTCGTGGTACTCAAACCACTGGCCAGGGCATTAAGTGATGGGGATCACATCCATGGTGTTTTGCTGGCTACTGCTATAAACCAGAACGTGAATCATACTACTATTACGAACGCAGTTTTGGAAAGCCAGGTGGCTTTAGGCCGAGAGGTGCTTAGCCGAGCCGGAGTCAGCCCGCGAGACGTGTCGTATGTCGAAGCTCACGGCACTGGCACGCGCTCGGGCGATCCCGTTGAAATGGAAGCTATTCGGCAAGTCTTGGGAGGTAGGGATAGACAGAGCATTTTGCATATTGGCTCTACGAAGCCCAACATCGGCCACGCTGAAGGAGCGTCGGGCGTGGTGTCGCTAATTAAGGTCCTGCTTATGCTCAAACACGGCAAGATACCCCCGCTGGCTCAATTCCAGTCATTGAATCCGCTTATTCCAGCCCTGGAGGCCGATCGGCTAGCCATCCCGACATCGTTGAACGATTGGCGTGATGATTGGCGTTTGGCGTTGGTGAACAATGCTGGTGCTTCGGGCAACAATGCTTTTGCTGTCGTTGCGCCTCCGCCTCCGTCATCAACAGAGTCGACAATATCCACCTCATATATTTCTGCGTGGCCTATCTTTATCTCTGCTGCTTCTAGGTCCAGTCTTCTTAGTTACTGCAACAAAATGAAAGACGAGATAGCTAAGGCTTCGTTCGCGCCCGAACTAGGACCACATTTGGCCCACGATTTGGCGACGAAGCAGAATCGTCAGCTCCAGCATGTATTCAGCACAACAGTAAGATCTGGTAAGTAACCTTCATTCTCGATGTGTTCGATTAGGCACTAACTTCTTCGTTAAAAGTGATGGATTTGCAAGCCCAACTGTGTGACTACGAGAGGCACACTGAAGCTTCTCCAAAGCCCCAGCCCGTTGTTTTACTTTTCAGCGGGCAGAATAGCAATGTCGTTCCGTCAGCCAAGTCTCTGTATGACAGCTCCCTGTTGTTCCGTACGCATCTTCATCATTGCGAGGAAGTGATACAGTCGCTCGGGCTTCCAAGGCTGTTGCCAGCCATTCTACAGGGGATCCAAGGCGACGCCGATCTCGTAGTCCGACACGCCGCTATGATTGCTATACAGTACTCCTGTGGCATGTCCTGGATTGACTCCGGCGTGGAGCCCCAGGCAATATGCGGTCACTCGTTGGGTGAGTGGGCCGCAATGGCAGTGTCAGGTGCCATGACATTAAAGACCTGTATTAGACTTGTGACTGGGTAAGTTCTCCGTCCCTACGCTATTAAGTATTTCCCCCCATTCACGAAGATTATAAAGACGTTTTCAAAAAATCGGAATATTTATTCGCTTTTCACGACAGATGCTAATTTGATCCATAGTCAGTGTAATCAGAAAATACATGGTGCTTTTTTGGTAAAGCTCGAATAGCTACTGATATCTTCGCAGGCCGTGCAGCTCTAATCCAAAAGCTTTGGGGCCCCGATACTGGAGCAATGGTGGCGATAGAAGCCAACTTAGTTGCTACAGACACGGACCCAACCAAGCATTTAAAGCCATTTTACGAGAAGCATCCGGAGTCGAAGCTCAAAATAGCATGTTACAATGGCCCCAACCACTACGTCGTTGCGGGAAGTACCATTGACATTGACCTGCTCGAGCTCTATCTCAAAGACAAGAAGGCTGGCGGTGAGAAGTTGCGGTTCAAGGTCTTGAGGGGATTACACGCGTACCACTGCCCCTTAGTTGACCCAATCATTGACGAGAGCGCCGAACTTTCGGCCTTGGCCACATTTGAGGTTAGTGTTGAAAAGATTACAACGAAGCTCTAGGTTTCGACATGTTCGAGCACTTCCCTTGCAACTCGCCCCTCCATCAAACCATTATTAACCTCCCCTTCGAACAGGACCCTGCATTTTCATTTGAGTCATGCCACGAAGGGGCTTGGAACGAGCCCGGAAGCAACATCATTGCCCGCAACACCCGTGGACCTGTGTACTTTGCGCAAGCTATCTCGCGCATCGTCAACCGCCTGGGTCCGTGCACCTTCCTGGAAGCTGGCGTCGCTGGCCCCATCATTCAAATGGCGCGAAACGCACTGTGTCGGACACAGACCCAGCACAATTTTGTGCGAATCGATGGGAAAGATTTAGTTCAATCTCTCGCAGACGCCACGGTCGCTCTGTGGAAGAGCGGACAGTCACATGTGCAATTTTGGCCGTTCCACCTTAGCCAGCGGGAAAGCTACACGCCTATGATGATGTTGCCGTATCATTTCGAGGGGAACAGACACTGGTTCGAATACACTGGTCTCTCGAATGAGAGCGAAATGAGGACAGCTGGACAGGCAACACCACAGCCTGGACTATGCCCTCACTGTTCCAAGGATATCAGTGACTTCTGCTACATAGCACAAGACAAGTCACTTAATCAGGGGATGCGCAAGTCTGTTTTCAAGATCGACATGCGCAGTAGACGCTGTCAGAGTCTCGCCAAGGGACATTCTGTGATGGGCTTCCCAGTATGCCCAGCAGGTATGTATTTAGAGTTGGCTTCGCATGCCGTCACTCTGCTAAATAATGAGAGCATGGCTGCCCTGAAAGTAGTGGCTCATGCTCTGCACATTAAGGAGCCGCTTGGCTTGGATACCCAGCGTTCCGTTAAGCTGACCCTGAGCAAGAAGACAGAGCGCTCGTGGGATTTCGAGTTTTGCTCTGTTAGCAAAAACGGGCTATCAACCTCGCACGCCACAGGCACTGTTTCTTTGCAGGGCGGTGACAGCAGCAGCATGAACAACAAAGAGGATGAGCAAGGCAAGTGGAACCGTATCTCCGACCTGCTGGAAGGTGGCGATGACACGGAGTATTTGTGTGGCAAAATGGTGTACAAACTGTTTGGGAAATTAGTAAAGTACTCGCAGGCTTACAAAGGGCTGCGGCAGGTGGTTGGCAAAGACTCTGAATGTGCAGGCGAGATAGCGATGCCGGCAGATGGTCTGGAATTCAGCGCTAGAGCGCCGAACGACAACATTGCAGACCCAATTGTTTTGGATAACCTTTTTCAAGTGGCTGGCGCTTTCCTGAACTCACTGCGTAGCGATGAGTGGGAGGAAGATGACCATAATTTTGCTTTCATCTGCACTGGCATGGATTCCGTGGGGCCCCTGAATGGACTCAAGGGCCGTGTAAAGTTCGGAGTGTACGCAAAAATTGTCAAAGAGGACAACAAGCAGACCACGTTGGATATGTTTGCATTCGACAAGCAGAGCGGGAACATGATATGGTCGGCCGAGGGACTCAGGTTCACGAGAGTTTCTCGCAGGTCGTTAACCAAGCTGGCGGCAGGAGCTAATCAGGGCATGGGTTCAAAGGAACAGCCTCCTGGCCTCCCAAAGACTGCGTCTCAATCTCTTGCGATCCAGGCCTCATACGGGAACGTTGCTCTTTCTTCTCCTCCGCTCAAAAATACAACGAAGCAAACCAGCACATGGGGTCAAGATTTGGAGATACTGTGTGGTGTCCAAGAGCTCCTTAGCAAGTCCTTGGACGTTCCTATAGAAGAGATAACCAAACAGGCTTCGCTTGAGGAGCTTGGTGCAGACTCGCTTGTTGGTTCTGAAATCCTGGCTAATATCTCTGACAAGTTTCAGATTCATATTCCAACAGTGACATTCGCAGAGGCTACAGATGTCACGACGTTATGCAACATGATCTCGGCCCGAGTGAACGGAGGCTGTGTCAATACAAGCAGCGAGGACAAGGAAGATGAGTGTTCAAGTCCAAAGGTCGAAACCGCCTGTGACGCGACTTCAGAATGTCAGAAGACGATTGTTGAGATTCTCAGTCAGTCCCTCGAAATAGATATTGCAGATATTCGAATGGACTCGAAGCTCGAAGATCTCGGTGCCGACTCTCTTGTCGCAACAGAAATAATCGGCAAACTGAATGACGCATTCAATCTTCAAACATCACCAACTGAGTTTGCTTCAGTTTCTGATGTTGCATCGCTCTATGCTCTGGTTGCGACAGCTTTGGGACTTCCTTCGGTTCAGACACCTCCAGAGACGTCTTCGGTTGCTCCTAACCGTCCTCCCCAGTTCGGCTCGAGTCTAAGGAAAGCCAAGCCAACAACTGCAGGAAATGAAATAAGCAGCTCGATAAATAACCGACCGAATTCGAATGCTTTGCATATGGCTTTCCAGAAGACATGTCGGGGCTTCGAAGCGCACAACCAAGACACTCAGGTCAAAGACTTTTGGAATCAGGTATACCCACAACAGCTGAGCGCCATCTCTGCATTTATCATCGAAGCATTTGAGAAACTGGGTTGTCCTATACATAAGTTTCAACAAGGAGAAAAGCTGCCAGCCTTGCAAGAAACTTTAGCTGAGTGGCATAGGGAAGTTCAACGGCTTTGGGAAATATTGGAAGAGGCTGGCATCGTTGAGAAGGTAGGGGGTGGTTATGTACGCGGCTCAGTATCGTTAAACAGTGGCATCTATAAGCAGTCCGCGAATGAACTGAGTGCAAGACTCATCTCGGACTTCCCTCACTATGCATTATCACACAGCCTGTTTGGCCTCCTCGGGCCGCACCTGGCCGATTGTCTTTCTGGCAAAGCCAGCCCTGTCTCCCTCTTGTTCGGCAATAAGGAAAATCGGATCCTCCTCGAAAATTACTACGCCAACGCGCCTGAGCTCCGAGCCGTCACGCGTGTGCTCTGCGACTTCTTCTTAGAAGCAATCCACTCGCAAGCTTCTCAGGGTGAAACCTTCCATATCCTCGAAATTGGCTCCGGTACGGGCGGTACCACCAAGCACCTTATACCAGTCCTTCAAGCCACTGGGCTTCCTTTCACGTATCGCTTCACCGAAATATCGGCATCACTGCTCGCACGCGCTAAGAGGTCAACATTCCAGGGTATTGAGGAGATGGACTTCCAGAAGCTAAATATTGAAGACGACCCCCCGAAGGAGCTGTTGGGACGCTACCATGTTGTGCTGTCTACTAACTGTGTACACGCAACGCGTAATCTGCGTCGCAGTCTAAAAAATATCCGCAAGCTGGTACGGCCCGACAGCGGTTGTGTTGTGTTGGTCGAAGCAACGCAAAAAATGCCATCATATGATCTGGTTTTTGGTCTGCTGGATGGCTGGTGGTCATTCGATGATGACCGGTCGTATGCACTCCAGAGCCCGTGGGCATGGGAGCGAGTCATGCAGGATGCTGAGTTTGCGCATGTCGACTGGTCGGAGAACGCGACTAGTGATTCTAGAAATGTTCGGGTAATTTGCGGGATGGCAGCTGAGTTGGACCAACCGTGTCCTCTCAAGGCGACATCGATGCTCTTGCACAGTGGTATCTCAGCTTTGGGAGACCGCAGCTTGTTCCTGGTGCCGGATGGATTTGGTTCTGGTGCTGTGTTTTGTCCTCTTCAACCGCTTCTACACCGTGTCAGGGACGTTTCTGTTTTTGTTCTGAATAGCCCCTTCCTAAAACTCAAGCCCGATCTCGGTCAACGGCTCTCCCTTGAGGAGCTTGCCGGCATATACGTGGCTGAGATCAAGCGTCGACAGCCTGAAGGCCCCTACCTGATCGGGGGGTTACTCTGTCGGTGGGGTAGTGGCCTTTGAGGCTGTGAGGCAACTTCTTGAGAGTGGGGATGAGGTTGCAAAGCTACTGTTGATCGATAGTTTCTGCCCCTGTCTTGGGACCTCCATGCCGGACAGCCTCGTCAACTTTTTGGACTCCATCGGCTGTGTCGGCGACAGGGACAGACTGGAAGAAACTAGCAGAGGCAGGCTCATGAGATCTGAGCACTTCACTCTAGCAAGACAGCAACTGATGAGGTACAAACCACGCAAACTGCCGGGTCGAAATCAGCCTCATGCTGTGCTTGTCTCGGCAAAGGATGGTGTGAATCGGCAGTATGCGTTGCCTAAACCACAGGTCCCACATGAGTGTCAGAGCATGGCAAATTGGCTCCTAGATGATAGGCACGACGAGGGATACTTTGGATGGGATGAACTTCTAGGTAACATGATGGTGATCCACGCCGACGGAAATCATTTCTCTATGATGAAGCCGCCCATGGTAAGCAAATCCACTAGAAATTGATATCGCAAATCTTGTCACTAAAATAGGAGAACAGATCAACAGATGGGGCTCTGAATTTGCCCGACTACTCGAGGCTTGGGCGATAAAGGATCCGTCGTGTTCAGAAAGTCAGGCGTATAATGGTGGAAGGGAGTTAACCTTCAAGCACAGCACCCACGAAGCAAACCCTTTCGTTGAATGACAGCGGACGGTATTTGGGCCTCTTGCCTGAGACGATCAAGGGTAGGCTGCGGCAGCATCGGACGGATCGTATGATGATATACAACGAAGGAGAAAATGGTTATTATGCATGCAGGAATAAATCGTCTAAGCAGTATATTGCACTCGTGGAATCAAGAAGAAAATCTAGATAGAATCTGAAGCAGCATCAGATGCGATTATTTCTGGGCAAGATAGACAGAAGCGCTGCGCTGGGTCGGCCTAGACTAATAATGGCTCACTCGGGCAAATTCCTTCAGAAGCTTAATACTTGATAGTAGAGCACTGCCTACTCGATTCTTCGGTTCTTATGACATCAATATGTTGTTGGTATGTCATGAAAGGCTGAAATGTCAGCGCCAGTCGCTTCAGTTCCACCTTTGAGATCGACACTCGTCGCCTCAGAGGCTCAGACAGCCTTATGTTGACGTGTACGCTCAATCTACCCTTGGGATATCTTGGTATTAGAAAATTCAACCTGACTACTTTGGGAAGAATTAAAGGTATAAATACCCCATTGAGCTCACAGGCAATTCGCATTATCATCATCCGGAATCAAAACTAACTCAACTATATCCAGCATTCCTCTTTTACAAGCCAACCTTTCTAACCCAATCGTTGCAATGTAGCTCCTCAGCCTCGTCATTCTGTCTCTGGTGGGCATTGCTGACGCTGCTCCAAACAAGGAGAAGGTATTTCCGTCACCAACAAATGGTTCGTATGGCCTTATTTTATGTACTTGTACTCACAATGCTCCAGCGCTGTGGTGACGTCTTGAATACCTACACCACCAATGATGATTTCTGTGGCGAAAAGACCTGTACAGGTCAGGCTATGGGCAATTGGGTTTGCTCTGAACCCTAAGTGAGTTTTACGATCTGGATTCCTGACTTTTATACCCGTTGCTCACCCTGGTATTTAGCAAATAACGTTGTCATCGCGAATAGGGAATATGTCAATTAAGGTAAAGGCTTGTATCAGGCACCAGACCCATATACTTGATTTGATCTTCTCGTGTGGGCATTTTGTAACTACTCTGTCAGTCCCACTGAAGGTCCACGCTTGCAGAATCACATTCTTGGATAGCTGTACACAGCCGATGAAGGGTAGATCTGACTAAAAATAGTTTTTGTCTTGTAGAGTTGACAGCGGCCTCCTCATCCATGTTACCCGTATTATAGGGGTAAGATCTATCGTATCGTAATTAGATAGGTATGCCGGCAGATTAATACTACGCCGAAAGGTATATGGGTCTGCTTAGGAAGTGACGGCTACATAATTGGTTAACCTTATTTGATCAGCCAATGAGAAAAATTCTCAATATCGGGTGGTACAAGTTCACCGGACTAGGGATACATAGTCTATATAAACCTCCGTTATGTTGTTTCTGGTACATACGACCACCGGATGTGGAAAACAGGGCTTCCCATCCCCTCAACCGTACTTGAGCCCGTATACATAGTTGGGTGGGTGACCCCCAGCGAACCTCTGCTGTTGTATGGTTTTACCTTTTTATTCTCGTCTTGATGTAGGAAAGACATAGCTTTTTTTTTTTTTTTTTTTTTTTTGTAATAACTTTGATAATTGTTTGCACCCATTTGGTCTTCTGTAGACACTGACATAGTTGAAGGAAATCTTTCCTGCCAACAGAGCCATCGTCCTTTGACTGCGTGATTCCGGTCCCGGTTGGTTTGAATGAACGCTATCTGGCCAGAGTGAACATAGAGGACGACGGAGTCCAAAGATATAGCGTTTAGTGCTTTCTCAAGATTGTTGAAATTGATTTCTCCCTCGACTTCCAACTACTGATTGCGGAATGCGGAACAGCAATATTCTACCACTGACACATATGTATGATGAGTCATGGTTATAAAACAACAATCATAGTGTGGACATACATTTTAGAATATTTTTCAAGTCATGTACATCAAAATCTGCCAGCTCAACGTTATAATGTATTATTCAGTCAACATTACCAATGATCCACTTGGCCTGGACCGTGCCCCCTGTAGGAACGATGGATCTTAGCCAATTATATGGAGATAGTTTGTATGCCCCACCAATTCGCAGGGTTGGGGTCGTCTAGATACCTAGTTTTGCTTACTACGACAGAATCGGAGTTGGGCAGCAACGAGATTTTTATCATAACTCGGACGGATACCCCGCAGTTATATTTATGCAGCGACATGACATCGAGATAAATGGACAAGTCGCTCCCAAGTATAGACTGAAACTAACCAAAAATCCACAATGATCGCCAGCCCTGTTACTCTGTGCAATAAATGCAATGATGCGTCCGACGGTTTATTATTAGGACAAGACATTCTTTCCCACCATGGGAACATCAAATCATCATCAGCCGCTGTGGAAGAGGGGTGCGCGGGCTGTGGCCCGCTTTGGGGATGTTTTACCTGCCATATTGGTATCCAGGAGGGAAATCTTCGGTTTCCTCTTACCTGTGAGGGAGAGAAAAGCCATGGTATTAGCGTGCCCAGCGTGTGGCTTGATGAGCACAATGAAGAGCGGGCCATAGGTCGTCGATTCACCCTTATAACGGACCTGGAACTCATGCCCAGATTCGGTGTGCCGTAGAGAAAATGCGGGATGTCATTGCAACAATCGGTTGAGACTGCACAGACATGGATGGATGGTTGTATCAGCTGTCATTCAGCCTGTTGGAAAGATATAACACCCTCTTTTCCATCCCACCCGACTGCCCGAAATCAAAGATTCCACAGTACGACTTGTAATCAACGGCTTGGGTAACATTTCCAGTCCCTATGTAGCTCCGAGCTACCGCTGGGGTAGGAATCCATCTTTTCTTCGGCTAGAGAAGGAAAAATAGGGGGCTTTCCGCGAAGGCATTCTATTATGTGATCTTCCAAGAGCCTTTCAAGAAGCAATTACCGCCATCAAGAGTATCGTTGGATTGATGCACTATGCATTATTCAAGATGACGAGGGAGATTGGTGCAAAGAGTCACAGAGAATGAAGGATGTATATTCCTACTCACTTCTAACCCTTGCCCTCGCCCAGACAGAAGATCCAAACCAATCCTTCATTCAAGGATATTCGCCTAGGGCCATTCCACCGTTCCAGGCTTATTATACATATCAGGGGTCAGCGTCCATTTCAATTATTTTTCACTAGAATATTCTGAAGATGCGCTGTATCAACCACCCCTTTGGCATCGGGAATGGCCATTGCAGGAGCGGCTTCTTCCTTCCCGTGTCTTGAGCACTGGCCGTGGAGAGTTCTTCTGGGACTGTTATGAGGACCAGAATATTTGTGAATCTCTTCCACATGGAATTCGGCCTATTCGAGAGGTGATAGGGGAAACACCACTTCGTCGAAAGCCTACTTACTCTTCATCATCGAGAGGGAGCGGCAAAGCTCCAGCATATGCAGGGCGACATTGTTGAGGAATATTCAACGCCACAACTCACATGCCCAAAGAAAGACAAGCTCTTTGCTATCTCTGCATTGGCAGACCCCTGGGCGTCTCGTTTGGATGATACGTGCATCGCTGGCCATTTCTTGCAACCACTGCCTGCGAGTCTGTACTGGATATACCGGAATTCAACGGGAGCATTGAACCGAATCAATACCGTGTGGAAGAAAAACGAAAACGGAGATGTCATCCAGGCGCCAGCATGGAGCTGGGCGTCTGTGAATGGGCCACTGCTTTTTCGAAACCTCACAGGCATCAAAACTACCAACATAACAGAAGTCATAGGATGTACGCTGATGAACTTTGACAGCCCCTCCGGCTTTGATATAGACACCGTCTCTGTCCCTGCGTTGGCTCTTCGAGGGCCCTGCGCCAGGATCGATTGGTTCAAGGGAAAACCTCGCTTTTTGGCCCCTGCATGGGCTGGAATATTCGATGGGTTGCATGTCGATGACGATGATCCCATGCCATTCCAGCCAACACAGGAATCTATAGCTTCGATTGCAGTCGTGGGTGAGAGGGTAATGGCTTGGATAGGCTTGGTTTTGGAGCAGGTACAATCCAACAACCAGATGATATAGACGGACTAGGGCATTCACTTCAGGTCGTGTCCGTAGCTTAAGGGCAACCGAAGGAGGTAACTGGGAGTGTATTCTTGACAAGATACGGGAGGCCGAAAAACAGACAATTACTTTGATCTAGCCTGAATTCCTGACTACACCCAGGTTTCCACATTACACCTTCCCAGTCATCTATTTGATAAGGTGCCACACGGATCTCGCTTCATTTGCTTTATGTTAATATACCTTATCATACGGCCTGACGGACAATATAGAAAAGCTGTTTTTAAGCAGTCACCCCAAAAAGGATTTGAGTCAACCCCCCTGTTCTAGGATGAAATACACATCAGAAGTCTATTGAATACTGGATTGTCAAAGTTTTTAAGTACTTGGCGTGGAGAAAACCTGGTTATTTTGGGCCTGGTTTTGATTCAAACCGATTAATCTCGAGAATGAGTGTATGATTCGGACGATATGAACTGTACCTTGTTGAACTATTCACTCTAATAACTAGACTATGTACAATGGCCGCCATGCGAAACCTAAAAAAGTCTCATTAAATCATGAGACATCGTCGTCCCACGAGGAACAACATGGTTTACTTCCTTGACTGGCATCTGCCAACTAGTTGACGTTATAGAGCTGGAACTATGGTGCACACCCTGTATTGCTCTGGGACAAATCAGCATAGCTGCTTTCCTATTGATTTCTAAGAATACACTCTATCTGTCACAGCCTTCATAGGGACAATGCCAGTACAGTGGATGGCGGACCTCGATAAAATCCACGCGGACAGCGATCATCGCTTTCCATTTCAACTAGAAAGTCACGACAGTCACTGTCAGTGCCAATTAAACAGGTATCTTAGAAAAAAGCCCAGAATATGATGAGGCTACAGATAAGCTTCACTAGGTATTCGTATCAATCAAATGTGCCACATGTTGACGTCAGCCATATAAAAAGTCAATTATCACCTTCTATTTATAGACAGGTTACTACAAGTACAAAAATTACGGCTGAAAGCAGGTAACTAATAATATTTGTGTGAAAGCCCTTGTATAGCAATGAAGGAAGTAAACTATCGACTTTTGCTCTTTGGAAATATTAGAGATATCCCTTCGCAGATTTCCGGGGCAATGAACTCGTCATCAATATTCGGAAAATAATTATAATACTAAATATAAAGAGACCAACCCAATCAAAGAGTTTCTCAACGGGTTGCCTCTCACGTCAGCTGCAGATCGACTGTGCAGGGTCTTGCATTCGGACAGAACACGAGAAAACACGGCCTGTTTTTTTCAGCCCCATGCAAGAAGCCATACAGAAGCTTTCCATCCCCGTATTCCAGGGGGCTGAAGCGGAAGATGTTATCAAACGAGGCAATGATAGATGCTCCTCACTGCCGATCAGCTCTGAAGGATTGCGTGCTATCCCGTGTCTCGGCAGCTATCTGTATCTTGATAAGTCTCGAGAAGAACCCAACTATTTACTATTCAAGGACATCATCTCGAAATGCTTTTTGGTTCATTTGTGTGGTTAGCGGTGGCTGTCGGGGCCATCGCAGCAAGCGGAAGCGGAAATGAAACAGCAAAGCCCAACTTCATTGTCATCTTGACAGACGATCAAGATCTTCGAATGAACTCGATGGACTATATGCCTCGGGTCAAAAAGTATTTAACGGACGAAGGAACATTTTTCAATCATCACTATGCGACAGTGGCATTGTGCTGCCCTGCTCGGGCCAGTTTGTGGACTGGCAAAGCAGCACACAATACTAATATCACGAATCTTGGTCCACCTTATGGTAAGTTCTTGTGGCTCTATGTCATAGATAAGACTGGACTAACAGCTTCCAGGTGGATTCAAAAAGTTCATCGATGAGGGTTACAATGAGAAATGGCTTCCCGTGTGGATGAAAAATGCTGGCTATGAGACCTATTTCACTGGCAAGCTCATGAATGGCCACGACACGAAAAACTATGATTTACGATTGAAGAATATGGGCTTGACTGGACACGACTTTTTTATTGAGCCAGGTACATATTTTCCCCTCTTTTGTATAGTGGATGTCTATACTGACAGCGTCGACAGGAACATACCAGTATTGGAATACAACCGTCCAGCACAACCTCGACAAACCAAAGTCATACCCGGGAGAATTCGCAACTGACCTACTCGCCAACAACTCAATGAAATGGATCGACGATGCCGTCAAAAAGGAGAAGCCTTTCTTCCTTGCCATGAACCCGGTTAATCCGCACGGAAACTACGATTATAAGACAGGAAAGTTCACTCCGCCACTTCCAAAGGACAAATACAAGAACGCATTCCCAGATGCAAAGGTCCCTCGGAATGTTTCGTTTAATCCAGATCAGGTATGAAGAAATCCCCTAGTCATCCAACATTCTCTTGCACTGCCATATACTGATTGAATATTGAAATAGCCCAGTGGTGCTAGCTGGATTCGAGAACTCCACCAACTAAACAGTTCCGTAATCGAAGAGAATGATAAATTCTACCGAGCTCGCTTGCAAGCCCTCCAGTCGATTGATGATCTCATCGAAACCGCCATCGAGACACTCAAGAAACACAATATCCTCGATAACACATATATCATCTACACCAGCGACAACGGCTTCCATATCAGCCAGCACCGGCTGACGCCCGGCAAACGATGCCCGTATGAAGAGGACGTCAACGTCCCTCTCATCATCCGCGGTCCTGGGATCCCCAAGGGCCAGACATCGGACCTCGTTACCTCCCATCTGGATATTGCTCCATCGATTGTGGAGTGGGCTGGTGCGAAGGGGCCGGGTGATTTTGACGGTGCGGCTATTCCCAAGTCCGGCAAAACTGATCCAAATGAGCCCTGGGAGCACGTCGAAGTAGAGCATTGGGGGACGGTTTCTGCAAAGCAGTATGTTGCTTTGAGGAAACGGGTGAACACCTACAAGGCCGTTCGTGTCATTGGAAAGGGGTACAATATTTTCTATTCGGTTTGGTGTGAGGGTGATCATGAGGTCTATGACATGACGGTAGGCCCTTCTTCCAGCTTCCTATCCTGATATGAGCTAAACAAACCAGAATGACCCTCACCAAATGAAGAATCTATACAACTCGACAACGAAGATTCTAAACACTCCAATGTCAAAGGTGCAGCACAGACTAGATGCATTAACCCTTGTTCTCAAGGCATGCAAAGGCCGCACCTGCCAGAAACCCTGGGAAGCTTTGCACCCGGATGGCAAGGTAAAGACATTGGTTGAGGCGTTGGATTCGAAATATGATAGCTTCTACAAGAACCAACACCGCGTCAGCTTCGATCATTGTGCGCTGGGGTATATTGTGGCAAATGAATTGCCGATCAAGTATGCCAAGTATGGAAATGAGTCGTCGACCCATGACGAAAGGGAGCTTGAGGGTTGGAATATCTTTTCTTAGGTTTTAGGATGGGACTGCTATAATCGCCTCAATAGGTCTATTTATGTTTTGGTCAGTCTGAACTCCGATTGAGTAGAGTTATCTAGGATCTATCTGTCCGTCATCACGACGAAATCTTATGTGCGTGAAACAACCACGCAACAACAGTTGTCAAACTTCACCGCTTTCTGATTAATATATCATGTATACTATGAACAATATGACACCAAGGCACCGGAGTAGCAATGAAAGCTCCTGAACTACAATGTCGGAACATTCCCAGCATCATTCACATAACCTAATCACAGCGGCCTTTTGCATGTCTTGCCCTTGGGGCCCACCCTGTTTTATTATGCATTCCTCCAAATCACCCGTGGTCGCGTGACCAAAAAGCAGCCTCACCCTCTAACTCACCCTGGAGATAAATACTCGAGTTTAAACTAGGTATGTTGTCTTTAAGATATAATCCCTTTTTGTGCTATCTCCAGTACATACGACCACAGGGTGTGGAGAACAGGGCTTCCCGTCCGCTCAGCCGTACTTAAGCCACACGCCGGCAGGTTAGTAGTTGGGTGGGTGACCACCAGCGAATCCCTGCTGTTGTATGTTATTTTTATATTTATATTTTTTTTTTTTTTTTTTTAGAGGGGGTATTTCATGTTTGTATAAGTCAAGATATAATTTTTATATCAACCTGAAAATAATGATATTCATCCCCCTCCACACTTTAAATGCTCATAGAGAAAAACTGATATATATATATAATATATATATATCGTCAGAATAGTGGGATTAGGTTTAAATTAAGTAATCATATATATTAGTATTTATTTTAGCTTTAATTTTTTCCTTCTAACACTTTATATAGTATAGTTCCACCCTATATTAAAATATATAGAGTAATCGTCCCTTCGTCAGCGGACCCACACACCTTTTACTAGGTTTTATCTTATAGACTTGATAACAGCCTCCTCATCCTTATTACCCATATTATTATATAGTTATTAGGTAGGTATGCCGGCAGATTAATGCTCTGCCAAAAGGTGTGTAGGTCTGTTTAGACAGGGATGGTTAGGTACCTAATTCAGTAGTTAACCTTATTTGATCAGCCAATGAGGAAAATCCTCAACGTCGGCTGGTAAGATCGCGCTAATTATCACAAGTTCATCGGACTAGGGATACATAGCCTATATGAACCTCCTCTGTGTTGATTATTTATTTTATTTTATTTTTAATCTGTAATTTTCTTTACACCTTCAAAGCGATTGATATATATATATATTGCTTTTTACTGTGGAATGCCTACATGTTTACCCCCGGGTTGATGGTCTATCAAAATACAAAAGACATATTACGCGATTTGGCATATCTCTGATATCGTTCCAACAATGCCTTGGTGGCTGATGCTGCCGTGGCCGCTGCAAAGTTTTGCCAAAGCTTGTTCTTGTGGCTATCCGCATAATCACAGACAGCTTTGACAACAATACAAGGCACTTCATCCCATACTCCGGCGCCCTCCATCTCAAATGCAATCACACCATGGCGCTTGGCAATATCGTCGCGGTCTCTACCGGATTTCATCACAAGGTCACCGGATGCCACCCGCCCGAAGAATATTGAGGGCGCTTGGGCGTCGTCGGTGTGGCCTTCCTGCTCCATCTTTCGCTTTTCCTCGAGACGTTCCCTTCGCACAAGATGCTCTTCGTTGCATCCGAGGTCTTTACATGACAGCTGTCGGTATTCTTTGCAAACAGTAACTAATCCTCCGCAATTATTGACACAAAGGCACCGGGAAGAATCATCGTATTTGTGTTCATAATCTGGGTGAAAAAGTTTGTCTTCTGAAGCTCCTGGATAGTGGTATCTTGGTCCCCGCCGGGCAAGAGTAGGGCTGTTCTGAATATGCTTCAGGTAAATGACTGTTTTTTGTTCAAGCTGATCTCGTTCGTGAATTGTCTTGGACATATTAAGAAAGCTGCGTATGCTTTTGGACGCTCTGCTGAGGTTATCCTCCGGGGTATCTCTCATTATGAATTCACCCGGGTACTGTCTGCCAAGGTCGTATTGGATTATATGATTGCTGATGACTACATCACCAAGAAGAAGCTCTCCCTCTTGGTGTGGATACGGTACACCACCACAGATGCCAGTAACGAGGATCAATCTCAGCCCTGGATAACTTGATCGCAGGCTGGCAGATGCACTCGCCGCTGCGATCTTACCCATATTCGGAAGAAGAACAAGAACAACGTTAAGCTGTCCAATGCGACCCGTTCTGTATTCGTGAGGATCCCCATCAGCCGCCCCGTAATAGTCACAGTCTTTGTCCCAGAATTCATCAATGAGGAGATACATGGCTTCATATTCGTGTACCAAGGCGCATATTATGGCAACTTCGAAGTCATCGCGCTTTGTAGGGGCGGATACATCTCTGAGGGGGCGCTGCATTTGTAACCCTGTAATTGGAACTGCTGATATTGACGGTTTCTTCGCCAGTGGAAAGTCAGATATTGAATCCCCTCGCTTGCGTTTGATACTCTGTGGATTCAATACAAGCTCGAGATTTTGGACAATCTGCTCGTATATTACCCTTCTCAATATGTCGCTCGCGGCTGGATCAGTCGCTGGGTCTTGGGACTTTGGCAGAGCCATATGTAGATATAGACAACCTTCCACAGCCCGAAGGAAGTTGCCAATGCCTTCCATTTCCGCTTTTCGAAGGCAATAGCACAGCTCACCCCATGCAGAAATGTTGGCTTCGGTTTCTGCAGAAATTTCCATCGGTATCTTCTCGCCGTTATCAATTTCCAGGAGAAGCCTAGCAAATGAAAGTAAGACTGGGTTGCCAGGACCTACTGTTTTGAGCAAATCAGCAGGCCTTTGCTCGGAAAAACTTGACCTAAGCGAGATGTAGAGCATACGACCGGCATGGGCGCCGACGGGACGTAGACAGAATATGGTCTCCGGCTTCAAACTATACCACGCAAGTCCGACGTCCTCATCAAAAAAGTCCATAAGACATCTCGCGAGCGAAAGAGCCAGTGTCACTTTCTCTCGTGTGCTGACCTTCTCCACCGCAGACCTTTTGAGGTAATCTTGAGGGGTGATGGGATTAAAGGCTTTTTTAAGGAGCAATGC
Organism: Aspergillus sp. 'subgen. Cremei'; assembly: GCA_019976455.1. Taxonomy (NCBI): domain Eukaryota; kingdom Fungi; phylum Ascomycota; class Eurotiomycetes; order Eurotiales; family Aspergillaceae; genus Aspergillus; species Aspergillus sp. 'subgen. Cremei'. The sequence goes on from JAFBMR010000002.1 coordinate 982,066, forward strand.
ATCCAGCGTCTCTGGCGAGGACAATTCCTCCAAGGCAAGCTTTTTTGCGGGAACTTTCCTTGAGATGTCGACTACCCTTTGTTGATCAACGGACAGGAACATTGTTCGATTGGAACCTCTTGCTCGCTTGATGGCTGCGCATATGCTGTCCTCTTCGACGTCATCAATGATCGTCCTGTCACTGGTTAGCATGAAAATGAAACTTCTAGAACAAAACGTACCGAAATGAACCACATTTAGTCTGCTGCCAGTGATCTCCGTCTTGACAGCAGGAAACTAACATGTCCAGGGATGGGTTTCGGGGCCCAGTTTGCCACTCTTCAGAGACCTTCAACCTGATTTCGTGTGTCTCTCTGCAATGAAGCTGTTTGATTTCTTTGAATATAGCTTTGACCAAAGCACTCGCGGGCTTTGACTGCACATCAGATAGGTCTAGCTCCGACTCTTTCTTTGACCTATTCATCCATGGCGGGTCGAATACTTGGGGTTTCTGAGCCTGTGAGGCAGTGGTCGAAAGGCGTTCGAGGAATGCTTTCCATTTGGTGAGCCGGTCGATCACCACTATTCTAGCTTGGCCTTGAGGAAGCTCGAACATCGACAAACCTGGTCCGGTTATGAGATTGAACTCGTCATTGCAGGTTTCCAGGTATTCCGCCAGCATCCTTAAGCGCGGGAAGTTATCACCCAACATCTGCACGTCATGAGACCCTGTTTGTAAATCGCTCAGAGGCTCAATTAGATCTTGATTGACCATATCGTCTAGCGAAGCGAGAAGATCTCGGGTCATTTGGTCTATACAAATACAGTGGTACTCATCATCTCGGAGATCGACAAAAACCGGATCTGTGGTAAAAATGTATCGGAGATCAGCCTCGAAAAAAGCAGCATCGTTTTGCACCTTGAGGGGACGATTGTCAACCGTCCTGTTCCTGCTGAACCTCGCCAGTCTAACGAGCAAGCGAGACTTGAGAGCTTGAAAGCAATTCCACCCTAATGACTCGGTTGGAAGCATCGTTACTGCGTGACTGCCGTGTTGCCCTGTTGGCGGGTGTTAGAAAGCCGGGAGAGGATCCATGGTCACGAGGAAGTTCAGCCTGATTTGGCAAGTGGGGTAATTCGGAACGGCGCGTTCCGCAGTCTACATCGACACTGATGGACCTCATTGTGGGTGTCTGTTTATTTTCCTTTGCATTGAAGTCCTTGATGAAAATGGAGACCATTGACTACGAGGAACCGATATATAACCTAGCACTGGAATGCCAAGGTCTATTCAAACAACAGATCTCAAGGCTCAATGATGCAAATGATTCAAATGGCTCCAGGACTCTTGCAGATTTCAATCATCGATTCAACGCTTGGGCAGCCTTTCTAGGTGTTTTTGCAGAATCAAATCTGTGCCTTGATCGCAGGTTACGGCACCATGTAACGATTCAAGACCAGGTGCTCCGTCTGCTGGATATTATGCAGAGAAATCTGGAATTCCGTATGTCCTCCCAGCTCACAAAAAATAGGAGACCTTTCCTGACAGATGATGTAGTATTCGAACGAGATGACTTGCAAGATCATTTGGTTATTGGACTACCCGATGGATGCCAACCGTCTCTGCTTTCACTTCCTATTAATATTGATAGTCTGGAGGGAATTTCCGAGGTTCTCGACCGGTTGAGTCATTTGGGGATCTCTATTCGACAATCGTCCGTGACAGACAAAACTGCCAAAGCTCGAAAGCTCGCAGAAGCATTCGATTTGAGATATTATGAAGAGCTCGCGTACCTCTGTCTTAAGTCTCTTTATCCTGACGCCAGCGACGGCCTTCTGGATCATATCGCACGATCTATGAGGGAAACCTATGCTCTATATCTTCACCACAAATACAGACAAGAACGACTTCAAGCACCCAGAGCTCGACCCAAATCCCAACTTTTCACTGCAACAGCTCTGTCCTCTGTTTCCGAAGAGCCGGTTGAAAATGCAGGTGGAAGAAGCCCTTTTAGAGAACCCCAGCAAGGCAAAAACCACGTTTCAAACTTTCTCCAGAACAAAAAAGCTCGGGGATTCCCAATGTCTGAGCCTACATCAGTGAACACCCATGAAGTTCAAGTCAGGTTTAAAAGAACGATGGGATTATCGACACGAGATGGAGCCATGTCAATCCTGGATAAGCATCAGGACTATCCAAAAGCGCCAAAAGGAAATACGACCTGCGAATGGTGCTTTGGCCCCCTCTCAGAGGATCTTCTTGATGAGCTGAGGTGGAGGTATGGAACCTACAACCGCCTTGTGTTCTTTGAATCTCACATACTACTTCTAGGCGCCATGTTAACGAAGACCATAAACCGTATATATGTATCTCGGAGAATTGCTCTGAGTTGCTGCCAAGATATGCGACCTCAATTGAATGGCTTCAACACATGCAAACTATTCACGGAAATGACTGGAATCGCAACATGTATGCGCCATCATCATGGGCTTGTCCATTGTGTATGGATGAACATGCTACTTTTCCTAGCCCGAGCAATTTGTCTGAGCATATTGATAGTGCCCATAAAGGCCTATTCACAGTACCACAAGCTCAAGCAATAGTGCAACAAAGTAGATTTCGGATGCCCCGTCTACACAATATATGCCCTCTCTGCTGCCTACCCGTGAAGGACGAGCAAGAACCTCAACAGAAAGAGAAGCATCATGGACGTGGAACGACATCTACCCACAAAGAGGCTAGAATGAATACTGACAATGCGAAGTTTGACCAAAGCAGAGGATACGATCTGAACACAGAATCCAATCTTCATAAGCCGAAGTTGAACACCCGTAGCAGTCATGACATGATTGCAAGCCATGTGGCTGCACACCTTGAGAACATTTTGCTTCTAACTTTGCGGTTAATATCAATAGATGTACAAGATAATGCCTCCGAAGACGGCATGGATGGATCGGGTCCGACGGATTATCAATCATCATTGTCCAACTCAGGAACGAGATTTTCTCATCTGAACTTGGACGGAATAGAGAATGTCTCCTCAGACAGTATTGATGAGGCTGACCAGAATAACAAACACCTCCTTGAAGATACCATCCCAGACTCGGAATACATCTCCTGGCATGAGGTCCTTGACGTTTATGAAGGTCCAACAAAGCCTGATCTTGAAGCTGGATCCCAAGACGAAGCCATCGATCATCTTGGCAATGAGGATGAACTCGGTGAGGACTTAGAAAAGTTCATCGCCAACCCTCCAACAAGATCATCTCACGATAGAGATACACTTGGACCGGACTTGGACTACTTCCTTTCCCATCCTCCTATGGGGGAATCTCCCAAAAAGGATCACCTGGACTGGGATTTAGAAGATTTTATTGCCAGTAATCCTGACTGTGGGCCAGATGATAATTCTGATCTTGGGAGGAGCCTTGAAAACTTTATTCAAACTTATCCAGTTTGACTAGAAACATGACTGGTGACTGCCTGGTTGATACGATACTTACTCTATTATGTGTCATGCAATCTGATAAAAGGATTGACCTGATACCTTGATATGATTTAGGAGCAAGGAAAAAGGGGATCTCAAAACAGAGAGATTATTATTGGACATGTATACAGCCTTGTTTTGCGATGTCAGCGGGAACTTCCCAGCGCTTTGCATCTTCATATCGCCCTAGGCCAGTCAACAATTCAGAAATGGCACCTCTAGTTTCTGAAGTTCTCAAATGACGCGGTCCAAGCGTCGCGATTTCCGCTAAAAATACATAGCGGTACCATCCCAGCGCAGCCTTATAGCGGTTACCTTCGCATAACACTTTTCCAATGATGAAAGCTGAATTAATGGTTTCCGCATGTTCTGCACCTAACCTGGCCTTCTTATCTAGCCAGTCTTGTCTGCATGATTCCAGACCAGCTTTGTCGCACTGCGGTAAAGTAAAGGTATAAGAATAATGACTATAGCGGTATCCCTATAGTCATTTGAATGTCAGTATCAGTAGAATAAGGATAATTCTTTTTTTATACATACACCGCAGGCATTATGGCCACAAATCACACATTTTGGTTGATTAGCCCAAACCTTAGGCCCATCATTGCATTGACAACAAATGTAGAGAAACCCGCCCATCTTTGCTGGGGAAGGAAGAGAGACGGGCTTGAGATACGGCGACAGTTGGTGGTTGTTGAAAATTAGGAAATTACACTGAAAGAGGTAATAGGCGAGATTTAATAGGACCTTAATTAGTCAACACATAAAGAGTTGGGCAGCATTGCATGACGGATTATCAAAGATGTGTAACGTAAGCAGACAATTAGAGCCAATAGCAATGCTGCGTCCCGCCAAGTCAACAAGATTGAAGCTTTTCTGCTACAGCAAAGAACAAAAAAAAAAAAAAAAAAAAGAAAAGAAAAGAAAAAAGAGTGAGACATCGGTATCAAAGGATGAGCGAATGGATAGATTAGCTATTGAAACTTTTCCATAAGTGTCGCAGGACTGGGACTGACACACACAGGTCACAGGTCACATGACCAGTATGCTGGGCTACCTTAATGAAATCCTTCCTCGTAATAAAAAAGCCATAGAGCAATGAAGAAGCTGTGGCATTTGGTTCTGGGGTCTACGCAACATTCGAAGATCTCCCTATTGAGGAATACCAAGACATATATTCTCCCCGCATCTCTAATCAGGCACAGATGTGAATTGTATTGATTGATTCTCGTGTTTAGGGCTACATGAACTCTCAATGACATGGACGTCTGTTGCTCTGAAACCTTAAGTTTGGGACAGAGTGTAAATTGCAATGATACAGAGACTATTCACCAAAATTCATAAACAGAATCAACACAAAACAACACTCGTAATGCAATTCTGATCCGCAACACATCCGATTTACGGACACCTAAATTCAAGCATTAGCTTATATATCCATTGAGTTTTAACGAGGGCAGTTTTTATATATCAAATCTCATCTGAAGTCTAGTCAAAGTCCTTCTTTGAGTTTTATTTTACACGCCAATGATTATACGGAACAGTAGTTTTTCTCTGTTCGGCAGAACAGCCTATTGACCATAGAACATCACTAAGCTAGAATTGAGAACACCAAACACTCCTAGGTAGTCGTCTGATACTCCGCACTTGGGTAAGAATTAGGGTTGACACAATCGATTTTCGACTACACAACTGATCCGAGTTGTTGGCGCGGAAGAAGATATCCTGCGCTCGTCTGCGTACAGGCCTAGCAACACCGCATTACAAGACCCACCCTCGCTTCCACCCCGAGAAGATATGCCGAGTGAGAACGTGATGAAGCCCTAGTGGCGTAGAGGTTCGTGCTATATATATTGCGGGTGAGGTTATCCACGATAAGCTAGTGGGGCCGAGTGCAGACGGGTGGGGCGGATGTATATAAATCTTGGCAACATGGCGGACGTCAAGTGTAACCAACGCGGCGAGCAAAACATTGCAGTACTAGGTTTTACGTTTAAATGATTGTATCATACTTGCTTTTGACAAAGCTCTAGCTATGGAATGATCCAAATGAAGCCTATTTCAATATTAGGTTGGAGATGTGGAATACGGTTATGGAGCTGGGCTTTTCGAATAACGACCGAATTACGTGTCCAGGGGAATGCAATGGCAAAGAGAACTGCGGGAATGCTTCATATGTGCTGGATGAAGCAGTAGGTAGGACGCGGATCGTGATGGGGTGAAACGGGCAGTCGCGCGTGGACGCGGGAAGTGCGTCGAGCAGGGAAAGAAGGGAGCAAGAGAGCGCCGCCGCACTCGCGAATAGCTTCAAAAGCCCGATATCAAGCAGCTGGGGAATCTTTCGACTGGCCATATGAATTCGATTCCACGGTCGCCCTGGAGAGATCGACATAGATTATGATTCAGAAAGTGCAGATCTTTTGTGTCGACAAATTTATAAAAAATGCATTTCGGTAGACTCGTATAACTTCATCCCAGCTAGAACCAACAGCTATGACAAAAAGCAAAAAAAAGGCCAACTACAGAAGATCCATTCGGGAACCCCGTGTCTTCGTGCTTTATTAGCGACACGGGCTGGCAAACCCTGTCTATCATCTGAGTTGAATCAGCGATCGCACCATCTGAAGACTTCCTTGTCGGCTTCAAATTCGAACAGGTAGTGGCCTGAGCGAGATTCGTACGATCGACGTCTCCGAAGAAGAACGCCGTCTGAGCGAACAGCAGGGAGGGAACCAGGGCCCTAGACCATTCGGCCATCGTCGGGGTGGTAGTTGCTGAGAAACGCTGGACCTTGTCGATAAGGGAAGTTCCGTTAGTGCCTGAGGCCGCCGAAAGATTGGGGCCTGATGGCGGCCTGACGAAAGCAGGCGGCAGCGGGAGACAGGCGGATAGTCCGTGCCAGCAAAACGGGGGAGAATTGGATTCTCAAATCTGGATGTTGTCAGTCATGATCATTGAACAAAGTACTGTGGGATTCGTATGCCACTCACCTATTCGACTGACAGATTGCAATAAGAGCCTGTCCTAGGATTATTCATTGTAATAATTTCGACGAGTCCTTGTCAAAGGGCTGGCACTGGGATATATGAAGGGGGTCTGCATAAATCATGACCGACAAGTAGATGATCTTCTATGCTGAAAGAAGTCATACTGGGCCATTGGTGTTAGTTTTCTTATTCAGAAGACAGACGGAGATAGATAGCATGTATCCAATGTGTTCATTTTGTCTGATTGACATGGAGGAGGAAGAGAGAATTCTGTTCTGTGCCTTTCGTTTGGTGGGAGATGTTCGCCTATTTGGGCGTCTTGGCGGACGGCAGAATCGCTGCCGCCTTGACCCTCGGTGGGTCTAGCGGAGATCAGGCATCAAGGCCACTACTTCCAGGACAAGAAGGCTAGACTCCCTTATTGGGATTTGGGTGTTGTGCAACATCTCTCATTTCTCACTCTTGCTATCGCCGTCATGGTGGGATCAGCTTCAATCACATTTCAATTGATATATCTATGTGATGTATCTCTCCTCATGACCAGCGAGATGCTAACCAGATCCTAATTTCCCTTCCAATAGTGCAATTCACCATCATTCGCCCTCGCAAAGAACCCAAGGCTCGGAACAGCATTACTGCTCAAATGTCCCCCGATAGATTTTCAATCCGTAAGAGCAAGGGACCGCTCTTTTCCATCGAACGAGCTACGATAGTGCCCGGTAGAAGGCATCGATGGTATCTGTTGATCGCGAGACAGCCCCCGGCCCTATCACGGCGCATCAGTAGTGAGAAATACGCCCGCCGAGGGACGTATCCGATGCGGACTTGCATAAAGACAACGAAATGGGTGGAGTTACGGGCGATGACAGCTGGTTGGCCTTGTAGACCACCACCTAGACTGTACCATTCTGTGTTAGGGGGTGACAAGAGCCTGCATAATGGATGGATGAAGGCGAATAAGATTTGATTGGCCGATAAGATTATTTGTGAGTTGACGGGGCTGGGCAACATACAGTCTGTTCTACCATCCAGTAAAGCAAGATGGCTCCTTATGTAGCTCTATTTCCAACTCTTCAAGTCAACTGGACTCATATTACACTCTAGATTCTTTTGGTCGGTTGACTATATCTATCTGCCTAGGTTTGGAATCTGCATCCGGGGATTTGCTCCAATCACATGACATGATATCTAACATTTCTATAGATAGTATTTATATCTATTAACAGCGGCATCACGGCGAGTGTATGGAAAAAAAATTGGCTATGTATTCATGTCATACTAGAGTATAGCAACCCGCCTTCAGTTGCACAAAGTCAGCTTCAACTACCACAAGTATAAAGATGGAACTTACAACTTACATACTGAAGCCATAATGTTACATCCCATTTTGTATCGTTAATGAGTTGCTCAGTTGACAATAGGTCCCGGTTGAGAGAACGCAGCTCTTCATAAGACAAGCGCGCATTATCAACCAAGTCCGCTTCTGAAGTTTCTGTCACAGATTCAGGAAGTGGCGTTATACCTCCATATTTCCTGCGCTCATCATCGCGTACGAAACCATCGGATATTGCACGTTGCCACAAATCGTTCAGATCAGTCAAAAATGATGCCCGGCGGCGCTTCCTTAGCTCAGCCTGACTCTGCTGCATAAATTCTATCCAGGAAGAAGTAGTCTTCTGTAGCGTCTCTTTTATGTATTTGGCTGTCCAGTTATACAGTAGCATCTCGGATGCTTCAGAAATCCATATACCATCTTTGAACCGTGATTGGGAGGGAGGCACCAGTGGCTTTGTCCCTAGAGCCCTGCCATCCATGGCGCCGTGAGTATAGCAATCCCCGATAAGCCTGAGGAATAATAATTTTTCACCCGCATGGCCACGATGTGGTTCTGTCCGATTCTGAGGCACGGTTTCTCGCACCATGAATGGAGTACGGCTCCCCGGGAATAGGAAAACTTGGTCCCCTACCTCCGTTTTCAGCGGACCTAAACCAATATAGCCTGTTTTAGTGATGTAGAATCGTCGTAAATGGGTGGCGCATTGTAGGGATGCTAGGATATCGGGTCTTTGGTTTGCCGGTGTTTGGGATTGGATGTCTCGAATGTCTCTGCTTAGGCTGTCATACCCGAATGGAAGGTCATGCATTTCTTTAAATGGCGAACCCTCTCCACCCATAAACCAAGCTATCATTGAATCACGGTGACTGTATGAGATACGCTGTGGCGTGGGCTCCAAGCAGGCAATGTCTGCACAGAGCGTGCGTAGAAAAGTCTCCAGCATAGTTTGACCATCATAAAAGCGATTCAAGACGGTACTAGCATATCTTCCATGAAGAAACATCCATTCACGGGCAGACTTGCTCATATCTGCGGCAGAGAATGAGGGGTTGCCAACAGCTATCACCTCATCGATATATGACCCTTGTATCAATACTTGTCCATATCCACTCTCGAAAAAAAAGGAATCATCCTCGGACAAAGTAGTGTAATATTGCTCAATTGATGGGAGAAAGCGAGAAAGCAGTCCTTCTAGCATGGGTTCAAGCGGTTTCGCAGAGCCGTGTTCGTGCATTTGGGAACGTATGTATTGACGAGAAATAACTTCACAAAATTCGCTGTAAACGGAATCGAGCGCTCCAGAGGGGACTTGAAGAGTATTGATGGAAGACTCTAGTGTCGCATTATAGCATCTGGTGGATTCAATTCGTCGACTGACCAGATCATTCGAGGCCGTTGTCCAGTCTGGCACCCACGAGGGAATATCATCGCGTTCCTTTCGGCTGAGGTCACCGACTAGGATGGACAGACTTTTCCGGTGGCTGATATCCGCCAGAACGATATTCTGAAAGACTTGAGATAGCGAGAGCGAGTAGTCTGGAGATATACGCGTCTCCTCCATGGCAAGACCAAGCAAAGCATACACTTTGTCGCACTCCTCGGAGGATACTCGAGCACTGAATTGCTTCAGTAGTACGAGAAGGGCTGGTTTTTCACCAGCTCGCCAGCTCTCTCGCATTTTATGGATCTCCATGATCTTGCGAGAATAGTCATCCAGTACGCATCGATATTCATGTGGCATTGATGCAGATTGTGTCTGGCGATGTTCACTATAAAAACTGGCGGCCTGCACCAGCATTTCCCATGGCGCAACTGCAGATCCATAGCATATCGAGGCCTGATCAGGGACAACGATCTCTTGAACCACCCATACGCGGCTCCACCATTTGGCTTGCATCATGAGTCGCAATATCTCGAACAGACGTTGCTGGTATTGAGATTCAGCACCAGTCTGCATTGTTTCCTGAAACCACGTATAAACAGCTGGGTCGGATATGGCCTCTGCCATGAGTCGAAGTAAGCAGAAGACATCTACCTCCCCTGGCATGTCTCCCTGGTGTTGTTTTCTGAAGTCATCCATCCGCTTTTGATCGCGATGGTTGAAATAAAACCCAGTTGTATAATTGGATGTTTTGCATCTAAATAGCGGATTCCAACATTCTCCCAGAAAGACAATGACCTCTTGACATTGGGCATAGATATCTCGCATCATCGCCACCTGGTGGTTTCGCTCGCTCACATCCCACTGATTAATACACACTGCGTCCACCCATAATGTAACTTCTTCATCCTCTCGACGCAGACGCCGTAATGCATTTCTCAGATTAACCGTTATATTAACGGTGTGTCCATTTAAGATGACTCGTTGGAGGTTTCTCGACGATCCCCAGACATATGAGAGTGCTTTATACGGGGTCTTTTGGTCTAGAGATGCAGATCGTAACTGGAAACTGATCGGATCACCCCATTTACCCGGATTCAGAGTCATCAGGCGAATTTGACGGGCAGACAGATCAGGTATCATGGCGAAATATGAAGGGGATGTGGGATGGAAATAGCCGCAATAGAAATGGTCAAACGAGGCTGAGAGTCATTATATAGGCAGATGACTAACACAGCCTGCTTTAAATGGCACTTGATTCGTATTTATGCAACTGCATTGACAATTTGGCTGACTGCGCCACTCCTTGGCTGCAATCCCTGATATCTCAGGCATCTCTGCATAAAGAAGTCCGTGATTGGTCAGAATGAGCATGTCCACAATGCGGTGGCTATTATTGTGGCTATGATAACTAATAAGAGGGATCTAACATATGCATGAACTAATGGGCCTGAAGCAATGATTTATTGTACATATCTTATATAGCTAATTCTAGTAGGGCATTGTGATGAACCATTACCATAGTGAGAGAGTGTATACAGGAAGCAATATAGTGCACCAGATTTATACTTGGATAAAATGTGAATAATATCTGAAAGACACAATGACATCACACAATAGACTCATCCACAAAAACATCAAAAATTGAAATGCTCGCTTGATGATTGCTTTTGATTGGCCCATCGAGTATTTCAGCTGAGAACTGCGGCTGAGGTGGGGCGGCCGGTATTCGCAGCTGAACAACATTTAAAGAGAGCTGAATCTCCTCATCTTCTGTTCCTCTTTTTATTTCATCCAAATCAAACAAAACCTCCTGTCAAGATGACTGCTACCGTTATCAACTCGTAAGTATACCGGATCTATGCCCCCTCCCCTCGCCACCGCTAATGTCGATGTTCTAGCTACGACGAATTCAAACAAATCATCAACAGCGGCAAGCCCGTGGTGATCGATTTCTGGGCCCAGTGGTGTGGTCCTTGCAGAGCGATCTCTCCTATTTTCGAAAAGCTCTCCCACGAGTCAGAACACAGCCATGTTGGATTCTACAAAGTCGATGTTGATCAACAAGAACAAATCAGCAAGGAAGTCGGCATAAAAGCGATGCCAACTTTTATGGCCTTCCACAATGGTGCCAAGGTTGATGAGTTAGTTGGGGCCAATCCTTCTGGAGTAGTAAAGCTGATTAAGCACGCGGCTGCTCTTTAAGCTGGACTGAGTGTATATACTTGCAATTAAACTGATATACATTGCTTTGCTTTGATCGTGTCTTCTACTCCGTACAGCGAGTTTGATTATAGTTTATCTCTTTCTACTTAGTCATAATCTAGTCTAAACACGCTTAACAGACCTTCCAGATCGATGATCATTGGTCCACATGTTGAACACTGCCACGACTGCAGTCAGGCTGTCTTGATCATGTGAATTGTACAAGGCTGCGAGCCTTGTGATGCCACATGCATGGGGCTGAAATGCTGACAGTCAACAGATAAATACTGGCAGATATCTACCTCTATCACCTTGACTTCAAAACGCAGATGGACCATGTCTCCCACAAACTTCTCCATAACCCTCGACGAGAACAGACTATTCGCACCCGGCGATGTCATCACAGGCAGCATCCACGGCATACACCCAAACAACCACGGCCCCATCGAACTCATTCTCCAAGGCATAAGCAAGACTTATATCAAATATGCAACATCCTCCAGCGATAACCAAGCATCGCTCGTAAACCAGGTCGGATACGTCAGTCCAGCCCAAGGAGATGAAGGCGTGCGGTTTGCATTCACGGTGCCTACCCAAGTCCAGCGATACACTTCAATGTCGACGACGGATCGTTTCGCGTGGAGTCAGTCGTGGCGTGCGGTGGAGGGGTTTGAATCGGATGCGGGACATGCGCTTCCTCCAACGAGGACGGTAGTGCTTTCTAGTGTCTGGGGGAATTCAGGGGGCGGGTATATCGCGTATATCATCGCAGCGCGTCAAATCCAGCAAGATGGGAGTGGCAAAGTCCTCGCACGGGGCGAGCGGGATATCGCCCTCACAACAGCCCGAATGTCAGCAGCGGATTATCGGCGATTGCAATATGCAGATTCATCCATCAGCACGATGGAACGGGTCGTGCTGAACGTCCAAAAACCGTATTTCCGAGCGAGAAGCAGACAGCTGTCCATGAAAGAGAATATCAGGAATGCGTTTACCAGTTTTCCTGTTCTGAAATTGAAAGCGGTCTTCAAGACACCCAGCATCGCTGCCGTCGGAAGAGAGACGTATCTCTCTATACAATTAAGGACATCAGCAGAGACTTCAAATGACCGTCCTCTCCCGCCGATTACGCTTAAATCTGTTCATATACGGCTTAAAAATGTGGCTGGGATTCGTTGTCAGGGTTCATTGTCTGGTGGAATTGAATACTCTGCGCAGACGGTGGATTCGATACAGAAGATGGAATATCATGTATTTTATCCTACGCGTGATGGTTCAAAATATGAGGATGAGTGGTATTCTGTCCGGTTTACTGTCCCTGAGATGTGTACGCCGACGTTTCAGACGTATAATCTGAACACGTTTTGGTATGTTAAGGGCGAGGCGGTGTTCATATATCTGGATCAGGAGGATACAGTCAAGTTTAAGAGTGGGATCACGTTGGTTTCTGCGCCGGGGGGTAGTTTATGTCAATGATCCAATATACTTTTATATCACACATCTATAGCACAGTCTTCCTCCTTAGCGCCAATACCACTGCATGTCCGAGTGCCTGAGGCAGGATTGACACCGATCACGTGTAAATCTTAACTGCCTACTCATCGGGGCATCGTTTCTACCCCGATGGCGAGGTATGGGTAACACGATAACCCCTTCTCCGGGATTGAAAGGTTCAACATCCTGATTCAATCTTGTCGTTCGACCTGATGATGGATGCCAAAGGAGCACAAGAGAAGAGATATCCATTTGACAGAGCAAATGACATTGTACACGTGGCTTCGTATCATCGTCGAGATTTCGACCTTGCTGTGATCAATGTTGATACCCACGACGATGAGCAAATTCGGAACTCCATACTCAAGCCAACCCGTGCCCCATCGCGCACTCTTGGATCACTCGAACGTCTTCCCCTAGAAGTCGTGCATGAAATATGCGACCTTCTAGATCTCAACTCTTTGTTCAAACTCCGCCAAGTTAATCTCCGTGCCCACCAGATCATTAGCACAATGCGTGGGTATCGAGCAACAGTCACCCATGCTCTTGGGGCTTTCTGTGCTATTCTCAGGACAAGAATAGCATACTGGTTCAGACTGCAGGATCTGTTCAGGGTGCTTTGTATACGGGACTGTCATCTCTGCGGCTCCTTTGGCGGCTTTCTCTTTCTCCCCTTGCTCATGAGATGCTGTTTTTCTTGTGTCAGGAAGGATACTCAGCTTCGCATGATAGCTCTTGCCGATGCAAAAAAGTGGTTGAAGCCAACCAAGGCACTGCTCGATTCGATTCCTATGCTGAGGTCGATACCGGGGATATATTCCATGGACGAGACATCGCGTAAGAAGAGAATGTGGATTCTGGCAGCGAAACATATTACCAAAGCATTAGAGCCCTACGGTAAAGAAGCACCAATACTGCGGTACATGGCAACAATCGCTCTTCCATATCTCAACACAGCGAATAACAGCGTCCAGTATGGGGTTTGTTGCAGCGGGTGTCAGATTGCTCTTGAAGAAGCCCTGAGAAAGTCAAGGGTCGGTGAAAATGCTTGTGCACTGCGAGACAAAGTGTACTCACATGATGAGTTTTTGGGGCATTTTCGACAGTGCCCAAAAGCCCAAGATCTATGGAGGATGAGTCAACAAGGCACAGCCACGGCCAGGATTTCCGAGTTTGTCAGGCGCCGGGGGTATTTCAACAAAAGGGATGTTGTCATGTACTTTGACAAATGATATATTTCAAATCTACGTGCTAGGCAATTTAATTCAGGAAAAATAAGATGAGAGCCAGTTGGTGGATGAGACACGGCGTGGTGGGGTATTTCAGTTGCAGTAAATATAAACGGTAAGCAGATCTTTATTCGTTCATTTTGATATCATCGATAATCGACAGCGGGACGGGCCGAACCTTGTCAGATGGCCATACAGTGTATTCCAATTGAATATCATATTTAAACCTACACCAGTTAAACAACAATAATCATTCTAATTGGTCTATATACAAGCCAATGGAATGTAAGACTTTCGCGCGTTGTCGAAACAGTAAGCCAGGTTGTTTCAGCCTTGCCGGTAATAGCGAATTGCACATATTGATAAGCGCTAACCCCTCAATTAATTGATTATATCATTCTTATACATATGAACAGGTGATGTGTTTTCATTCATTATCATACCCAAATCGGTTTGATTTTATTCTTCTAAAGTCTTTTGTGTTGATGAGAAGATGGCATCTTTAAAAAGGTTTTGGAGGGCTCATCGGAAAAAAGCCTCGGGCAGCAACCCGCCTGCGTCAACTTCCCTCAACACCACCACCAACTCCGAATGCGATACATTCAACCACGATCAGGAAGAAATCCATTCACTGTCCATTCGACCTCAAGATGAGAGAAACCGGATTTTACCTTCATCGGCTACTTCCACCGCCGTGAAATTATCTAATGCGTAAGTCGCATATTAGGCCAGCCAAAGAATGTTGGATTGTAGTCGGTGATCAATCGAGCGGAAAATCATCCCTTCTGGAAGGCCTTACTGGTCTTTCATTTCCTGCAGCAAGTGATATCTGCACAAAATTTGCTATGCAAATTGTTCTGCGAAGAGCACTCATGGGAGATGCAGGAGCAAGAGTTACAATTATCCCAGGACCAACTTCTCGACAGGATGTAACATTGACCCAGCGTCTTCTTAGGTTCGAAAGAAGCCTCGCGGCCTCAGACTTTGGATTTCAAGAATTTGGGAATATACTGGACGAGGTCAGTATCATGGCTGAATAACAAGAATGGGTCCAAATATGTTGACAGGCCGCTAGTTGTATGGAGGTTCCTGGACAAAAAACAATCGATCTTGAAAGCTTAATAAAAGCTTCTCAGGCGACATCCTTAAGATCGAGGTTTCCGGGCCAGACCATCAGCACCCCAGTGTTGTGGATGTTCCAGGCTTATTTCATAGTACGAAAACGATAGAGATCTTTCAGTGCGTGGGCTAATTTTCATTAAAGATGCGACCAAATTCTGAACGGAAAAGGACCGAGTTTTTATCTGAAAGCTGATTGAAGACTATATTACCGATGGGCGCACCATCATTTTCATGAAGAGCTGGGTCCTGATACTGATGACCCGCGATTCTGAAAAGCTGAGACTGTGAGGCTGATTGGGTGTTCAGGCCTGCTGGCCAAGAAGATCCAAAGGCGAACCGCTTTGCTTTCTGCAGAAGAAGCAGTGCTGCCACAGTCCATAGGTTTCCGAGTTAATGAACCTTTCGCTACCGTGCCATTATTGATTCCCCATCTAGCATATTTTTATGGCACAGATGCTGGATGCAGTCGACTTTCCTATTTCGCTTCCTGTTGGGGACTTGAGTACGGTTATTCCAGGGAAGAGCCAGAAGACGAGAGCTACGCAGCCTGAGGACTAGATTACAAGCACCAGTGTATATGATTAACGAGAACTTGATACTACATTTTTGAATTCATCTCCGATACGCATTGTGGACTTCCTAATTACATGCAAGTAGACGCGTGGTGCTTATTATGTTAGGAATTCGCAAGAAAGTAACAATTCACAATTCTAATTCAAGGAAAACTGGGTACCTAGTAGATCAACGTTCATAAAAGTACCCTTATTGCATATTGACAGGATCTGCGGTATACAAAACTATTGATCTATTTCTGAGACTGAAAAACCTCATCTGCGCCGTAGATTACTGTACCCCAGATGTCTTGGCGTTCTAACGCGGGAGCCAAGTAGACATGAAAGATATCCGTTTGGCTTTTCGGAGCCTCATCTGATAGGAATTTGGTTGCCTGACTAGCGGGTCAACAGAAATATAGTCCAACGGGAAGCGTCGATCAGCACTTGAGAACGAGGAAAGAAATAAGGGAAAGTGAAAAGACAAGCAACGAGTTTAGACTGGCCGCAGGATTCGACAGGGAAACCTTAGAAATATGGACCGTCGGTGACATTCCTCTGGGTCTGGTTGTCAAACGCCGAAGCCCCGCAGTACCTAAAGTTTGGTCGAGCTTGACAGTAAACTTTCTTTCCGATTGAGGTCGATGACTGTGCCCACTTATGGTGGCTAGACATATCACTAAGTACTTCAGGCCTTTGGCATGGTGTCATCATTGAACTAATAAAGTCTGTAGAAAGCAATTCGGTGACTTATTTCTGGCACAACGCAAGTCTGGTACTAGGCCGCGGTGGCATGGATAATTACCTACATGTAAGAATTGGAAAGATAACATGATGACAGTCCTTGTGAAGTCTGGTTGCTTCGGTGTTTGAAAGAGCGTTCGAATCGACCATATAAGCGTGGTCTGCCCCCTCCGAAATTCTTCGGAAGAACAACAAGACGGCCACCAACGTTATTCTCACAAGTCTTCCGCTCCAGTTGCAACTTATTTCTACCATGTCCTGTGCGATGGTGAGTATGATTCCTTATCTGGCAGCCAGTGTGACTTACCGGCATTAGAAACCGTCGGCGGCCAATTGCCCGACGTTGACAGAACATGGTGCCGAGCTCTCGCCAGAGAAAGACCGCTACGTGCTCTACATCAGTCTGATGTGCCCTTTCGCACATCGAGTCAATTTAGTACGGTCTCTGAAAGGCTTGAAGTCATGGATTCAGCTCGTTGTTCTCGACCCTGAGCTTGGGGCAAATGGCTGGTTCTTCTCGGGTCGGTTCGGGACCGCGGAACGCGACCCCCTGTATGGATTCAAATATCTCAAAGACTTATATGTGAAGTCCGAACCGGGGTACACAGGCAGGATCTCGGTACCGATGTTGTGGGATAAGAAATCCGAAAAAGTGGTCAGCAATGAGAGCGCTGACCTGATGCGCATGCTGTACACTTCTTTCGACGCTCTTCTTCCCCCAGAGTTCCAAGAGTCCAATCTGCCGGGAAGGGGTTTCTACCCGAATGATCTTCGAGGCGAAATTGAGAAGCTGAATTCGTTGATCCATTCCAGCCTCAACGCCGGGGTCTATAATGTGGGCCTGGCATCGACCCAGGAGGCGTATGATCAAGCAAGTGATAAGGTGTTCGATTTATTAGACCAGGTCGAACAGCGCTTACAGTCTTCCCCTTTTCTACTTGGACCAAAAATTACAGAAAGCGACTTGCGCCTATACACTTCCATAGCACGGTTTGATGTGGCCTACTATACTATATTTCGGTGCAACCTAAAAATGATACGCCTTGATTACCCTGCAATTGACCGGTGGTACCGTCGCTTGTACCACACTGGTCTGCCTTGGTCCCAGGCTGCCTTTGAAGAGACGACCGACTTTTTCGCCGTAAGTGTCTTGGCACCCTAATCTATAATATCCATTCTGCTGATAGTTTGCTTTCTTTAGTGTAAGTTCGGGTACGTCAAACTCTACGAGGGACGGAAATCAGGCACCATGGACGTAATCCCCGCGGGGCCATCGCCCGCCATCCTTCCTCCCCATGCATAGAGAGAGGGGAAACAAACAAACTTTTTGTCAAGGAAACCTATACTTGCCCCAAAGAGTCGGTGCTATGTTTTGATAGAAATGTGACCCAGCATAAAACCTTTATCCAGGGTATGTGACCGTCGTGGAAGGATGATAATGCGCTTAACACTTTCTCGAAATGCCTGGCAGGCGTCGCCAGTAAAAGTGGCAGTAAAAGTGGCAGGGGCTTATCTACTGAAAGTGGTTTTTAATCTGTTGTTGTTGAATACCAGCGTAGGCGGAAGAAGGAAACTGAAAAAACCAGAATAGCCTATAACTGTAATGTTCCCAGATGATAAGAGATATCTGATTTTATCCCCAACGCAGACAGAAATAAGGGTATAAGGGGGTGTAGGTCAATGGTGGAAAAGACGATGAAAAGAATGAACTGTGAAGAAAGGAGGCAAAGTTATACTGCGTAGGCCAGTACATGTGACATAGAACAGCATTCTTTCTACTATCAATGGTAACTAAACTGTCAGCAAAATAAAGGCCCCTCTTCAAAAAGGTCTCCTTTGTTACTGAGCGTAGCAGAATAGAGTTTTCCTGAAACTGCCGGTTAGGTTCCACTGACTAAAATCACGCTAAAGATCAGGATGGGGACATTTGCTCGTCAACAGCAAAGTTTCAATCACCGACCATTCTTATTTATTTCCACACACTACTAGGATGACTATGGCCGCCGAGTATCTGACTTTCGGGTTTTCTTGCACCATGCTAAGCTCCGATGCCAGGAAAACCTAACGGATTGCCTGATTGCAACCCCAGATGTTCATCTAGTTGTTTTACACTTGCAAGCAGACGCTGCTTTGTAGAGGATGGAATAGGTCCTGGGATGTCACTGGGCATGAACGCTTGCTAGCTGTACAGCATGTTTGACTACTTTTGTCTGTTTGGAATAGGGCTAAACACTTTGCACGCGCTGGATAGCCCGTCGTCGGCAGGCCCTGCCTCTTTCCTTTCTCTCCATGTTAGTTAGAGTGTATATTGGCCTCTATATCCTACAGATAATAAACACTTAGACCTAATGCGCCTGGTGCTTCCATATAGTTAATATGTAGCCCAGTACAGAATACAGACTACACTTCTTCAACAAAGGCCAGATACAGTGCAGAGACACTAGAGTGCTTGTTTTATAGGATAGCAAATATGGGGAAGGGGGGCGGAGGTAGTGTACGACACCATAGCAAGCTAACATACACTAGGCAGGTTTATTAAGCAAAATTAGGACTAGGAAATAATCTTTGTGGCATTTAACCTATGCTATTCTATAGAAACTTCAACTAAACATCGCCTTGGAAACTTGACTTATCCCCCAGTTTTGGGCCAAGCTCGGAAATTATTACCAGGTGGCTGCTCTCTCGGCTCAGCCAAAGTGAGGCTCCTGTTTAGCACCATCCAGCGCACCGAGGTAGGAAATGCGGTCTTTAACGTAGAACTCGACGTCGACTTTGTTGCGCAGATTTGCCTCTCCGTTATCAAGACTGCCAGCCTTGATGACAGTCTTGTCGGCCATGATGTCCAACTCAGTGAAAAGACTTGACCCGCAATTTCCACAGAAAAAGTGTCTGTTGTTTTTGCCACTTTCACCTGCAATGTCACAATACTTAGGGGTTCCTATGGAATCCAATATCAGCGAACATTGTAATCAGAATTGGCCTGTTCTTGCATACCTTTGGTTACTTTGAAGGTATCTCTTGGCACCACGACGTTGGAGGTAAATGCACCACCTGTCCACTATTGACCGCATTGTTAGTTCTCAGTTACCAGAAAGCGCAAGTTTTGGATATTTACACACCTTCTGGCAGTCGACACAGTGGCAGAGAGCCGTTACCAAAGGCTCAGCTGCATAGTCTGTAAGTACATACGTTGCATTAGGTTTGCACTCCAGTCATTAACTTACAGGGTGAGGTATAAGCGGTAGCACCGCACATGCAAGTTCCGTGAAGAGCCATGGTCACTGGTTTGATGGGTTTGATGGCAATTGCTGATCGCTGAGATGATTATGCATGTAGGTCAAAGTAGAGGACCTTGCTAGTTGTTAAATACCTGTGCGCAAGGCACTTCTGGTCCAGGCTGGTTGTCCATCTTAGCAGCTGTTCTTTCCGGACATTCATTCAAACACCGAACCGGTGACACCATCAAGATAGGTGACATAGTCAACGGGCGAAGGGCTGGTACGGTAGTTAGCTAATCTTGTTCTAGTTGTCCGACTAGAATTGGGGACTGACTTAGGAAGGCTGTACCTACGGCTCCCTGGGAGAAATGCCTGCTGCCAAAGGGAATGTTGTCACGGATCATTCGGCCTTGATCTAAGTTCCCCGGGATGCGCCAGGGACCCACAGGGTTCAATCACCGAAACTCTACGCTCCGGCCTTTGGTGTTGCCGAAATTAAATGATCAATTAGTTACCTAGGCGATTTGATCAGTCAGCCTCCCATAATTCGAGTGGCGCTTACGATTGTGATGACTCGTTTATGGCAATGGTTGATTATATCAGCGGAGTGTCTTGACATCGTCTCTGCTGGTACGATATAAAAAAGAGCAAGTAGTAAGCATCGCCGATTGTTCAGCGAAAAGATACAGACCACTCATCCACGTTCGTTTTTAATACAGGAAGGAGCCTTCCAACAATGACAAGGCCAGGCAATCAAAAAGGATCTGATGGTCCGTCTTGGATCGCTAATTACTTTTCGGAAAAGTGGGTTGCAACTGATTATCTGGCTTCTGTGCTCTGTGCCTAGCATTTCAACATGAAATTGACATTTCACAGGGACTTGCAGGATCATGGCTCGGCATGGGTTGCCCTCTGGGACGCACAGAACAACGACATGTGGGATCGAGGAAAACCTTCGCCGGCGTTGATTGACCTCGTCGAAGAACGAGAGGATCTATTCCAGCCTCTCACGGATGACGGTCGGCGTAAGAAAGTCCTGGTTCCGGTATGACATCTGTACCTCTTGAGGTCTTTGCCTACCATTTGGCCTTCCTCGGGTTACTAATATTCACACCATAAAGGGCTGTGGACGTGGTTATGATGTAGTCATGTTGGCTCTACATGGCTTCGACGCCTATGGTGTAGATATATCTGCGACCGGAGTGGCAGCAGCCCAGAGTTACGCCTCTCAGGAACTGCAAAAACCACACGCATATAATTTCGGAGAACAGAAGAGTGGTTCGACAGGTCCAGGCAGTGTCACTTTCATTGAAGGTGATTTTTTCATGTCAGACTGGGAACCAAATGCCCAGAAAGACGGAGAAGGCCGCTTTGATATAATTTATGACTATGCGGTCAGTAGCTATCTTTGCCTTTTTGCTGTGTATTTACAACTAATGAAACGCGACCACTGACAGTTCCTCTGTGCTCTGCACCCTGATATGCGCTCGCAATGGTCCGCACGCATGGCTGAGCTTCTGCGCTGTGACGGGTATCTGATTTGTCTTGAGTTCCCGTTGTACAAGGATCCAGCGCTCGGCGGTCCCCCTTGGAGCTTGCAGGGGGTACACTGGGATCTGCTGGCACGAGGCGGCGATGGTGTTGCCAACTGCAATACAGCCCCGGAGGTCGCACACGCAGACCAGCTTGGCGGTCAGTTCAAGAGGGTGCTCTATTTAAGGCCGGCTCGTTCTTATGAGATTGGGAAAGACACAGACATGCTGAGTGTCTATGCGCGAAAGTAGTCAATGTATGACAAATTATACCTGCAAGTGGCTAGAACTCCAAGGCCATACGTCGCATTATCATATCTCATTCAGAAATGGAGGGTTTAGCCATGATGAACAATATAACTATGAATAGCGTAGGCCAGCAGTAAACAGCAGCCAGCTAACAGTCATCGTAGGCCACTACTGCTGACGTTATATGGTTTGTGTACCTGTAGAATTACCTGTGACGGTGCATCTTCCGGTAATGCCGATCGACGATGATATGAACATTCAGGCGACCAGTAAACAGCGATTACAGATCTGGTGTTTCTAACATATTTCCGAGATTTGTCATGGATAACTAAACAAAGTGAATCGTCTGGATCTGACGTCATGTACTAACAAGGGCATCCATGGTAGGTTATTATTACTCGCCACCGGATTCGATGGACATGGGCAACTATTTTAATTGAGACAAATACGATATATCTACGACAATTAGCCTAAGTGGGTAACGTGTCGCGAAAATGGCAAATGATGCGGTGCCCAACATATCACTGGCAGGGGCTGGGGAGCTGCAGGGACATGATGGTCTCCAGTCAGAAGCACGGGTGACTGGTGAGAGATAGATTCTGTCAATTAGATTGTTGGCCATGATGGGATCCAACTTATTGATTTCTGCAGATGATGGCCGCGTGGACATGGAGCTGAAGGAAGACAATCCGCAGGTAGCGAACTTACTGGATAGCCTCCAGCGCCAGGAAACCCGTCGTCCATCAGCGATAACAAGAGAAGCTACTGAAAAATTCCCCCTTCGACTCAATGTGGTGATTCACATCGTCGGCTCGCGTGGTGACGTGCAGCCCTTTATTCGGCTTGGGCAGGAGTTAAAACGGCATGGCCATCGCGTGAGACTCGCTACACACCTGATTTTCCGGGATTTTGTCAAGAGTAATGGCCTGGAGTTCTTTAATATCGGCGGCGATCCGACTGAGCTTATGTCATTCATGGTCAAGAATCCGAAATTGATCCCGAAGATGGAAACCGTCATTCAGGGTGCGATTGGAAGACGTCGCAAAGAGATCCGAACCATCATCGGAGGATGCTGGCGTTCCTGCATTGAAGCCGGCGAAGGCCTCAACACGACCTGTGACGACGCTTTACGAGCTCCAGCCTTCGTCGCTGATGTAATTATTGCAAACCCGCCGAGCTTCGCCCATGTTCATTGCGCGGAAAAGTTGGGTATTCCTCTGCACCTGATGTTTACGTTGGTCTTTCTTTTACCCAAGCAAATCCACCTGGAATGAATAGTGATGGTCTTAGAATGCCCTGGTCTCCTACGCAGGCCTTCCCGCATCCCCTGGCTAACATTCGCACCTGTAAAGCGAGGCCATCGGTAACTAACTTTGCGTCCTATGCTCTGATGGAGATGGTCATCTGGCAGGGAGTCGGTGACCTGGTTAATCAGTTCCGTCGCTGTGAGCTCGGCTTGGAACAGTTGGATATGACGCGTGCCCCAAGTTTAATCCATCGGTTGCATGTCCCCTTTACGTATCTCTGGTTCGTCTCCCATCATGGCGACATACGAACAGGTCGATTTACTATCCATCACAGGTCCCCCTCGCTTCTCCCCAAGCCCGCCGACTGGCGGGAGCATGTTGATGTCACCGGTTTCAGTTTCCTGCCTATGAACGCTGACTACACTCCTCCGCAGGATCTGGTCGACTTTCTGGAAGGAGGCTCTCCACCAATCTACATTGGTTTCGGGTCCATTGTGGTGAACGATCCAGATGCCCTTACCCAGGCGATTCTCGACGCTGTCGAAATCACCGGCCAACGGGCTCTGATCTCGCAAGGTTGGGGCGGTCTTGGGGCGGAGGCCATAAACCGCCCGGACGTGTTCTTCCTCGGAAACTGTCCCCATGACTGGCTATTCCAGAGAGTCTCCTGTGTAGTTCACCACGGAGGAGCCGGAACAACGGCAGCAGGCCTAGCTCTCGGCCGACCTACTGTTATTGTCCCATTCTTCGGAGACCAGCTGTTCTGGGGTTCATTAGTCGCACTCAATGGAGCGGGACCTTCGCCTATTCCCCACAAAAATCTTACTGCCGAACGGCTTGCGGATGCCATCCAGTTCTGTCTCAAGGTCTCTACCGTGGAAAAGGCACGCAAGTTGAGCAGGCAAATTAACGCAGAGGATGGTGCCCGGGATGGGGTGAAGAGCTTCCATCGCCAGCTAGATCTTCGCCGGATTCAATGCTTCTTGTGTCCTGATCGTCCGGCTGTTTGGCGTGTTCGGCAGACGAGAATACTCCTTAGTGCCTTTGCGGCTACTGTATTGGTCGAGGAGAACAAGCTCCAACCGAAGGATCTCAAACTGTGTTTCACCCTGCCAGATACATACAACCTTGCATAGGGCTAATTATAATCTCTAGATACCGCGGGAAACACTACGACTCCAACCAAGGCTGTCCGGGAGCTGGCAGCTTCACAGGTGCCATGAGTAACTTTCTGGTTGGACTCTTTGATGTGCCCGTAAAAGCAGTACAGAACATATCTGCTGACCGATTTGCGACCGACTATAACCTCCCCTCCTGTGAGGCGCGTCAAGCAAGGACCGCAACATCTACCCGTGTCGTACCACAAGGGGCACCTTCAAAGGAAGAAGAAATCAGCATTGGCGACGATACAAATTCAGCATTCAGTCTGACGTCCGCAGCATCTACCCAATCGCAGGAAGACACGCCGTTGATGGTGATACGAAAGAATCAGCTGCAAAAGATGGCGGCTAACGTGACTTACCTGGGCCGCCGGGTCTCGAATCTGCTGGTCGAAGTGCCAATGGGGGTTACTTTGTTGTTTTCCCAGGGCTCGCATTCTGCACCACGGTGGTATCATGACCGCACTGTGCGAGTTACCCCGGATGGCGAGGTGACAGGGTTTAGGTCTGGGTTTGTTGTGGCTGGAAAGGTAAACGATTCTTGTGCTGGGGTTATACGGGAAAGTACTGACCAGCCCAGGAATTCGTGGGCCAGATGCATGATGGTATAACTGGCGTCGTGACTCAACCAAGTCACGGCTGGAAAGAAGGTGGATATAGTGGATTGGCCAAAGGCATAGGTAAAGGCGTTGGCGGTCTCATCCTCAAGCCTCATGCTGGTATGGCTTGATATCTTTCCTCCTAAATTTCCCGTTTACTAACCAACATGTGCGGAATGATGATAGGTGTATGGGGTCTAATTGGCTACCCATTGCTAGGCATTCACCGAGAAATAGAACATTCCTATGGTGCAAAACGACAAGATTATATTGTGATGTCGCGCGTCAGACAAGGAATAGCCGAATCCAAGGCTGCGTTGCAGAAAGAAAGGCATGCTGTATTGACGAAATGGGGCACCTATGAGAAAAGGGTACGGATACGGCGTGAAAGGAGGTCTCACTAGTTATCTTCAATGTCTCTACCACTCCAAGTATGGGCTTCCGCTGATGGGTGTGCCTAATTATGAAGTTTATGTTATATCTATATCGTACACCTGTTCTTGGCAGCTCACTTTCTCGCCTGGATAGTCCCTTCCATTGACCACATCACTAACCATCTCACTTGGTGTTCAATAAAGCCCGTCAGTAATCACCATTTCCCTTTCCCCGCCATCCCAGAGAAATAAATTCCTACCGCCGCTCTACCTCAGCAATGGCACGATCTTGATCATCATAGACCTTCTTGACTGCCGGCCTAGCCTCCATACGCTTCATCCAGGCCCCCACCCGAGGGTATTTGGCATAGATATCATCGCCAGCGAAGCGAGGAGCCCAACGCTGCCAGGCAATGAAAGCAAGGTCGGCATATGTACATTTGTCGCCCACGAGCCAATCCCGCGTCTGGAGCACGGACTCTAGCACGCTGCACACACGATGGATCTCATTTCGGTATCGGTCAATTGCACTCTGCACCTTCTCTGGGTGGAACTTCTGGAACCATGACGCTTGGCCGTAGTAGGGGGCCTGGCCGGAGACCTGGAAAAACAGCCATTGCTTTGTATGATATTTCTCCGGGAAGGTTGGGTAGCTGAGGCGGTGCTCCGTGTCATATGTCTCGATTAGGTATTCGCTGATGGCACCGGACTCCCAGAGTCTGAGGTCGGTGTTTGGGTCATGGATGGCGGGGAGACGGCCGTTGGGGTTGATCAGAGTGTATGGCTCTTTCTTTACCGCTTTAAAGTCGACAAATTCGACGTTGTAAGGGACGTTCAACTCTTCCATGATAAGGGCGACTTTCCATGGGTTGGGCCCGTACTGGTGCGAATAAAGAGTAATTGGCTGCATTTTTTCGTATCTATATATCCAACCGCAAAAGCCAAATGAGAGATATAGTGAAATATGAAAAAAAAAGTGTTGATATACCAAGCATATAGCGAGTTTAACAGCATCTTTTATGACCTTTTCGGTGTTTGGTTATCACCTACTACATGCCTTCGGCGATTGGGCTGATTAATAACCGATTTCATCGACATGAAAATACGCATGTCAGCTGAAAGATGGCACCGCGAGTAGTATGTCCATGCTCTTCGAAGCCTTTCCATTCATGATACATCTGGACACTAATTGTTCTTGATCAAACACCGAAAAGATCCACGGTTCAGATGAACCCCATAACAGTACAGATGGAGAACATGGCGTGCAGATAATTTCATTTATGATGAAGAGGCTTTCTATCACCGAAGCCCAGTCTCATTTAGTCCCAATCTATCCCGTGGCCTCTGCGCTTGGCTTCTGCGAGTCATAAGGCTTCTGGGATAGGGCGATTGGGCGGTTGGCATTCCTAGGAACAGACCATAGTTCGCCAGAACGTTCTGTCGGAGGGACTCGTTACCGTATGAGATATACATCATCCAGAACTCAACATAGTTCCTGAGGGGTAACTCAATATATCCGTGCAGCATTATTATGTTGCTCGAGTCTTTCTCTAGGAAGTGCATACATTCTTATCAATCTCAACCAATTGTCTCTACCGCAAAGTCACCAACTCCTCAGCGCTAGTAGGGTGGATAGCAACACAGCTATCGAAATCCTGCTTAGTAGCGCCCATTTTGACAGCGACACCAAAGCCCTGCAACATTTCACTAACTCCAAGACCCAAGATGTGCAGTCCAACAACCTTCTCCTGGGGACCGGCGCAGATAATCTTCATCTCGGTAGGGTTTTTGGCCTTCTCCTCCGCCGGCATGACGTTAAAGAACATGCCGGTGAACTTGGTGTGGTAGATCTTGATCTCATCATCGCCATAGCGCTTGCGGGCATCGGGCTCTGTGAGACCGATAGAACCAACCTCTGGGTGTGAGAAGACGACCGTCGGAATGTTCTTGTATGAAAGCTTGGAGTACTTCAACTCCGGGGGACCGAAGAGGCGGCTGCCGAGTTGGCGGCCGGCAGCAATTGCAACTATACAACAAGATTAACTGGTTACTGTGGATAAAGAAAAAAAGGTTTGTGACCTACCTGGAGTTAGCTCTGCCTGGCCTGTCACGTCACCGAGAGCATAGACACCTTCCACCGAGGTGTTCTGGTACTCGTCCACAAAAACGTGGCCGCTGGCATTCAGCTTCACGCCCGGGATGTTCAAGCGCAGGTCCTCTACCTCTGGAGCACGACCCACAGCCCAGAGCAGTTCATTGAACTCGAACTCTGAGCCGTCATTGCCAATGAGCTTGATAAGCTTGTCTTTCCCCTTGCCACTGCGAATGAGTTGCACCTCCTTGAAGCCGGAGTGACGGCGGTGAAGCCTGACACCAGAAGCCTCATACTGATCCGTCATGGTCTTCTGCACCATAGGGTCGAACTTGCGTAGGAATGTGTCACCACGAATGAACATGTGTGTCTCAACATTAACAGCATTCAAGACACCAGCCAGCTCGACGGCAATGTAGCCAGCACCCACCACGGCAATCTTCGGGGGCAGATCCTCTATCTCGAAGAATCCGTCGCTGGTGATGCCATGCTCGGCGCCGGGCACGCTGGGAACCTTGGGCCGGCCACCGGTCGCCAGCAAAATGTGAGGTGCCGTGTACCGGGCGATGCCGGAGCCATCGGCCAAGTGAACCTCAATGGTCTTCGGCTCGACAAATCCAGCACGACCGATGACAAGGTCAATGCCTTCCCGTTCCCAGTTGCGCTCGTAGGCGCCGTTGAGCTGTGCGATGACGGCGTCGCGGGTGTTCTTGAAATGGGTGTAGTCCATATCGATATTCTCGGGGATATCATAACCATAGCTCTTGCCAATGTGCAGCATCTCGTTTATGGTCGCAAAATTCCATGTCATTTTCTTGGGCACACATCTGGGTATTATTAGAACCGATGTCAATCAACCATATGGCAGCAGCGCGTAAAATTCACCCCACGTTGACACAGGTACCTCCAGACCGTCCACTTTCCACAATCAAGGTCTTCTTGCCATACCAACCCGCTGCACGGCGGGCGCTTCCACTGCCACCGCTACCACCGCCCAGGACGATATAGTCGTAGTGCTGTGTCTCCACGGGAGCCATGGAGACTGTTGCTAGCTCTCAAACGCGGAGGAAGAAAAGTGTCGGGATTTCCTAGAGACGAGAACTAGGAGCAATTGATACTGTGGAGGTCAAGCTCAGGGGGACGATTGATCGTTACCAGCATTCGGTTCACGGTCGAACTACCAGTATGAGGATTCTCGAAAGCTGACTCGGGATGATGGGATAGAACGGAAGAGCATGACGAGGCATGGGAGGAAGAAGAGAACAGTTATATACGGGATGACGTGACCAAAGTAGTTGAAGAAAAGTATACTGAAAACGGTAACTATATCGGGCTACGTTGAATGCTCCAGAAGTCTGTTACCCAGACCATGGTGGGATCTCGAATTCGGCATTTGGACGAGAGCAAATAAAAGTGTACATAGCAACTAATTTTTATTGAGTAGCATTGTCATGATATCTGGGTAGCAAAACTGTTCTCGATTTTTGCCTCAGGTCTCGGTGTTTGATATCTATCAACCCAAAAATCAACTGTGTTAATTTAGATACTGAGCTTATCTATGATGTCATAGCGTATCATACGACCACAAGATTTCCCCACAACTTCAATCGATCTGGCCCCACTTCGAACCGCCAATGATATTCAGAGAAAGGCCCACATACTCTGCAGAGTGCACACTGGCCAAACTGTTTAGGACAGACTGTTATTAGTAATAGGCCGGGCCGTAAAGCCAGAAATTAGTCAACGGAAAAAAGGTTGTCGAATACTAGCAATTACCGAGGATATCAACGGCATTTATATACGTATAGGTAGATACATTTCTAGACTGCTAAACCACCTTATCTCCTTCATTTGCTGATTCCGAAGGAGCAATATCCATAATCCATCGAACCATATACTACCTGCTGTTGCAACAACACCGGTCTCCCGAACCTTTCAGTCAGCTAGTATGTCTCAGGGGAATGTTATCGAGGTCGTCTCGTAAAGATATGTCTCCAATGGCTTGCACCATTGCCCAATCTTACATTTCGCTTCTAGGGCTGCACAATTTGAAAGTATTGTCAACAATGAGCCATGTGTTGTCAAGTTCTATGCAAACTGGTGTCCCCCTCCCTTGCCGGGCCATCAGCCCAGAGTTCTCTCGGTTGAGTGAAGAATATCCCGATATCAAATTCCTTGCGGTGAATGTGGACCATATAGGGAATGTCTCCCAAAGGAACAAAGTGAATGCAATGCCTACGTTTCTTTTTTTCGACAATGGAAAAGAAGCCGGAAGGATCATTAGGGCAGACATCCGGTCTGTGCAATATCATATTTATGAGCTCTTCACGTGAAACGTAGGAAGGGAAATGGGATTATAATTAACTAATGTATACTGTCCACTTCAACTAAAGTCGTGTACTGAGAGACTAAACAACTGGATTGCAGCAACGCAGGCAATCTTATCTATAGATAAATTGCAATCCTCTAGTGTTTTAGGTTTCCTGGGGAACTATTTCTAAAGCTAAAGTTATTAATTTACTAATTAGATAATTGACCAGACATGGTCTACTAAGTGGATCTAGATTTTTGTGAACATATTTATGTACAACAACAAATCTTCTCCTCCATAATATTCCTCTACGTTGTGAGTTGAGGCTCGATCAAGTAAACGATAGAGCTTCACGTACAAAATTTATTCTATATCATTAGGCATCAGCCTGATGTTGATATCTTGTATATAAACGCCTAAGTCTACTGATGAGAACAACAAGGACAACAAACCTGCCTTTTGAATCGCATAATTCTAAATCTAGAAGATTCGCTCTATTACCATATATTACCTGGACACCTAAATTTATTTTTGGTCCCTCAAGGTCATGGACCAAGCCATCCTATTCTAAACCAGGTCCTTCAAAGACAATAGCAGATGTTGGGGAATTTTAAAATTGCTGAAGACGTGTAATAAAAGCTGGCTACAAGTTGCATTTGCCCGACAAGTGAGTGGGGATAAATTAGCACGGCAAGGCCGTTGGTCAGCAGAGTTTTGTGGCGCTCCGTTTAGCTGGTTTCAAACTGCTGTAGTCGGTGTTTGATCTCGAGGTCAAAAAAGGAACAAGCTCAGCTTAATATCTAGTAGTAGAATGATACACAGTCTAGACTACGTAGCCTCTCGACAAGAATATCGAATCCGGAGAGAGTCTACTTCCGTGTACTAATTTTTGACGCTTCATAATAAGGTTACTCGGTGGAGTGTAATGCCTCGGACGGCATCTTTGGGATCTCATTCGGGGACTGATTGCGTGGCAAAGCCCGGTATTGATATTGAAATTTAGTGATGCAATAATCAATTCTCACAGTTGTCACTGACAAATCCAATGCAAGCAGGTAGGTAGGGGCCATGGCCTAAATTTGCTATAAAAGGGGAACAAAGCTCTCTGTCAGTCTAGTCCTGCTGGAAAAAGAAAAGCAAATCTTAACACATTTCATCTCTTGGCAATCCGCTTTACTAAATTCGATTTAACAAGCAACAATGGCCGCTGCTACCATGAAGCAATGGATTATAGACCATCCGGATAAGAACATGAGAGGCCTGAGTTTGACCCAAGTTCCTCTTCCCCAGGTCGGTCTCAATGAAGTCTTGGTGAAGTTCCAAGCAGCAGCTCTCAATTATCGTGACTGCGCCATAGCCAAGGTGAATTAGCTATGTACTCCACTATACGATTTGCACCCTTACCACTAACTCTGACCTCAGGGAACATTCCCTTTTGCTCACAAATATCCAATTGTCCCCGTATCTGATGGCGCCGGTGTGGTGGTTGAAGTTGGATCCAAAGTCAGGGAATTCAAAAAAGGTGACGAAGTTATAACAATCTTCAACCAAGGACATCAGTATGGTGATATCGATCCTTATGCTGCATCAACTGGCGTCGGTGGGACAATTGACGGCGTTTTACGTCAGTATGGAGTGTACAATGAGACTGGACTTGTCAAAGCCCCGAAAGGTCTGAGTGCTCTGGAGAGTAGCACCCTACCAGGCGCAGGGCTCACAAGCTGGAATGCTTTATATGGTCTTAGACCCATCAAAGCAGGACAATATGTCCTAGTCCAGGGGACTGGGGGCGTCAGCATGTTTGGACTGCAGGTATGTTATCAGGCCATTTGGAATTCCTTATGAAGATTCCAGATTCAGCCTATCAACTGCCATAACCCTAAAGAGCAAATACTAACAGTATGGCTACACCTTGCAGTTAGCAAAAGCCGCAGGTGCAGTTGTGATCGCCACAACCTCTTCGGATGAAAAGGCCAAGAAGCTCCAGGAGCTAGGGGCTGATCACGTTATTAACTACCGGACCACCCCAAACTGGGGTGAACTCGCTCGCCAACTCACTCCTGACCAGGCGGGATTCGACTGCATCATGGACATCGGAGGCACTGATACACTTGAACAGAGTTTGAAGTGTATCAAGATGGATGGAGTTATCAACTTAATTGGCTTCCTAGGCGCAAGTGACAAGCCTCAACCCGGACTTCTGGATGCTTTGAGCCACATCTGCACAGTTAGAGGCATCTACGTTGGTAGCCGTGCTATGCTGAAAGACATGGTCCAGGCGTTTGAGGCAAACGCTATTCATCCCGTGCTTGATCCGAAGGTATTTGATCTCGAACAAGGTCAGGAAGCCTTCGAATACTTGGTAAGTCGCTCAACCATATGCCAACGTAGAGTGTTATGTGCTAAATCTCCTGCGATATAGGCGGCCCAGAGGCATTTTGGCAAGGTAGTGATTAAAATTGACTAAGTAATGAAGGGAGTTTTTAATCATCACAATCTTAATATTAACCATCATTTTGTAAGCATGCGACGCGTGCTGTGAACCACAGACCCTAGCTGTTATGTTTATTATGTAGTCCTGAGCTTTTAAGAAGTTAATAGGTTAATGTATCATATTTCAATTCACCACACTCAGATTGATTGAAAAAATGTAACTAGGCTCGAGCACAGGCAACACTAGTACCAGATACACGGTCAGTGTCTACAAACAGACTTTCTTGGAATTCCTGAGAAATTCTCACAAATTCTTTAATCATTAGAAGAGAATTAAGATGCTGATCTAGAGGTTGTGTGCAGGTAAGGTAAGCGTCTCAAGCAGTAGAGACAAAAAAAGTTAATAAGCTCCACAAACTCTGCGAATTGGTTTTCTACAGTCCTCAGGCAAGGAGCAAACAAGAAAGAGAAAAAATATACTATAGAATGGTATCCCAGCCAGTAATGAACGGTGTAATAGGCCTACTTAAGAGGCACCAACTCCTCACACAGACACTGAGGTGCCATTGTCCCTTCACTTGGATTTCATGATGATCAATATAAGGACAGGGTTTGTCAAAGAATTTATATCACAGTACCAAACAGATAACAGAAGTCCTTGCTTGATTAAGCACCCTAAGGCAAGGTAATATTATCATTATATTCTTATTTATATCTCAGTCAGGCCTAGAGCTGAGAAACCTATCTCATTTGTCATGATCTGTGGTGCAAATTCATGGACATCTTTGAATGTCCTGTCAATGTTAAGCATATAGTGTCTAGTAGGTATACATGTAGCTGGATAGCGCCCTAGATGGTACAAAGGTAATGATAATTGTCCGAAGACTAGTATAATCTAATGATGCCGCTGACTAGAGCCTACCATACATCCGGTGGCATAGAAGACAACTAAGAACAGAACAATGACTATATGAGAACTGATACAGGAGGGTGACAAGGTCAAATTCATAGAAAATCTCATAAGAAGAGTAGCTATCTAGAAATTTGCGTATAATTGTAAGAAGAGCAAGATTCCGTTTTGAGTACAATCTTATATATGCCTACAATTTACAAACCATAGTTGCCAATATATTTGGGATAAAAATTTCACAATTTCAGAAGTTTTCTCTACTCTACATTACAAACGCAAACACAAACTCCTTCCTCTATGCCACAACAACCATGCTAAACCCCCTGATGCTTCATCATAATAACAACCCAAAACCAGCTTACGTGGGAACCATATTCTCATGCTGAGGGAGACCCTCAAAAGCACACATATAATCCACCCTGCGCTTAACGTAGGCCTCGCAGTCGGCCCTGCCCAGGTTGACGTCGCCGTTGTCGAGAGTACCGGCCTTGATGGAAACCATGTCGGGCAAAGCCTCGGGCTCGCCATAGATCCCGGAGCCACACTCGGGGCAGAAGTGGGGGGTGTACTTTTTAGTAGAGTCAGCGGTGTAGCTGAAGTTCTTGGTCTTGCCGGCTGTGATCTTGAAGGTGTTCTTGGGAATGAGGACGTTCACGGAGAATGCGGAAGCGGTGAACTATATCCTTCTGGTTATGCTGTGGTCGAACTGGATTCAGGATGCATGTAATTACCTTCTGGCAGGGGATGCAGTGGCAGATGATCTTCAACTTGGGCTCGGCTGTGGACTGTTAGTTGGGCGTTGATGAGGAACTTGGGGGAAGAGGAAACGTACTATCGGCCTCGTACTTGACGTACCCACAGGCACAGCTTCCAGTGAGGACCATGCTGACAGTTTTGGATTGAAGAAGTACAAAAAGTACAGAAAAGTGGACAATGGTAGGATTCTGGAGAGCCTGATAACAAAACAGTGCTTTGCTTGCTTTTATTATTGTGTTTTAAAGGAAATGAAGGAGCTAATTATACATTTTTGACGTTGCTGTCGCCGCTAGGTTTTGAACTCTAGATTAGTATGTTGACTACTCCGGAGTACAGACGACAGACAGACACCGAAGTGCCGGATCAGCCGACGGTGGAGAGCTGGAAGATCTGATGCTTGCGGGTGCCTTTGTAAGCTTATTTAGATTCGACTCCACACAGTTCGGTCCCCAGATCGGCTTTTGCATTGTCGGCGTCTCGGCGATTGGACGCAGGGGTCTGTCCGCTCCGGGAGAGTAGACGTTCTGCGCGGCTTCTAGATATAGACCAGGCCGTTTTGCAAACTCTACTACG
Source organism: Aspergillus sp. 'subgen. Cremei' (assembly GCA_019976455.1). NCBI lineage: Eukaryota > Fungi > Ascomycota > Eurotiomycetes > Eurotiales > Aspergillaceae > Aspergillus > Aspergillus sp. 'subgen. Cremei'. The sequence goes on from JAFBMR010000002.1 coordinate 1,016,036, forward strand.
CTAAGGTAGGATTTAAGTGCGTAAAGGTCTTGGCTTAGCATGCAATTCTGCCAGTAGCAAGGTGCATAATGACCAGAAATGTAATGAAAACATCATTGTCTGGTGTATCCAATCATAAGCCAACAGAGCTTGTTACAGAGCATGGACGTTTGTTATATAGCAAATTTAATGATTGGCTCTAACGCACAGAAGATGTGAATAGTACCGAGTCAAGTATTTAAGACGAAAGTAGTCATAATATTAATCTAGTTAATGGTGAATGAATTATGACAACTAGATACCTGTTAAGATAATTAGGAAAAGCACATAATACTCTATCGTACGCCTTTTCTTTAGTTCTGAAACAATCCAAAATCTTTCGTAGAGTATAAATCACTCCACCACAGACTATGTAATACTAATTTTGAACTCTTTCAATGTTCATATCGATATAAACCCGATGCTTGCATTATGTTGGTCGAAGCCCAAAACAACCACCGCGATTAAATTGCAATTTCTTCAAATATTCACGCCGTAAATAAAGATAGGTATACTGCCTCAAGCTCACGCGACATTTTGGCAATTCCTTCAAAATTGATATCTTGTTTCAGTGAAAAGACTAGACACTCAATACCATGCTGCAGCTCTTCTAGTAACCTTCTTGCGTCATCAACTTCCGTTTCCGTGGAGGGATTGGCCAACAGCGGGTAGCAGGCCAATATGCTATTTGACGCTAATGCAGCACGAACGCGATGCACTAGCATGCATAATGAATAGCCTGCCTGCATAGCGGCACATTTGTAATATGGTAAAGCCCCTAATATTCTTATGGGCATAGTTGCTGCCCCGTTATAAATTGTCTGAATTTTCACCCTGGGTGTGCTGGTATCCTGCCAGCTCTCCACGGGAGCAAAAGGATTAGGACGGGCTAGATCTTTCAGAGTACGAGCCACAGAAAGTGCTGATTTTAAGCAGATGACAAGTGATTCGTCTTCAGTGAAAGGGAACATGGATTCGTCGTCTGTGGGCATTTCAGATAAGGCACCGATGGAAAAGGCATCACTCTCAACGATAGCGGATATATCACAGTGTTTGTGAAAGAAGATGGGGATTTCCCTAAATGCTTTAAAGCGATGAAGCCTAATCCTTGCCCTATACAACATTAATACTTCGAAGCGTCCCAGCACAATGACAGACTTACGAATGTATGACAATATTTGCAATCATCCCCATACACTGGCCAGCATGTCCTTCGACAGTGCTTATATTTGTTGGCGCCGTGTAAGGTTGGCATTTTCCTGACAGGGACAGCAGATGGGAGTCAAGGTGACGTATCTGGCTCTTCAGGTTCAAAGGAGGCGTAAAGTTGCTTTGCTTAGGATCTATTATTTTTGCAACAGAAAGCATGGCCTCTTCAGCACCGAGTAACATAGACCATGTCTTAGTTCAAAACGTTAGCCATATCAATGAAGTAAATTTTTTTTTTTTTAAAAAAGAAAAGAATCCAAGTTAAGGTGGCATTACTTCTACCACATCATTTTGAAGACCAATTTTGGGAAATGGTGTACTTATGCGTGGGTCACTGGCGGCTATGATTGGTGTCTAGTTTTAGATAATTAGCAGGACTATCAACAACCACATGATTCGATTCTTTCTTTGGACTTACGGAGAAATGTAGAATGGATGAATGATGTACTGCAAAGGCCTACAGTCTCTCAGTGGCTATCACATATATAATGATAGATATGTTAACACACCGCAGCCCACCATGCTCGTCGTTGTGCCTCTGATGCTGACGAGCCTAGAGCATGAAGGGAAAGGTCCATGGCTGTTGTGAGAGCCTGGTTGGCACGGATACGCATCCGGGGTACACTGCCACATTGGCAATATTCATACATACTGAGGACCACGAGAGTCAATATCGGATGTAGAAGGAGGGATACGTCGGGATGAAGACCGCCCTGGTCTGTAATTTGTGTTGGCCGAGGGCCAGAATTTGCATGCTCATCGAGCTCTTTCTCCGCAGAAGTAAAAGCCGCTTGCGCAAATAAATGCGCATAAGATCGTCTCAGCCAGACGTTGCATTCCTCTGTTGGATTTTGGTCTTCAAGAGGTGGAATCAATGCCAGGATGGCAGAAAGTGCGAGACTCAAAGAACAAATCGGCCAATAAGATAAGCTGGAATTGCTCACTGTGCATGCAACTTCGGGTTGAGGTTGAAATAGCTTTGGTCGATCTAAAATGTCTGCCGCAGGGGGCGCAGGCAATAGGGGTAGATACGGATGGATGTAAATATAATAGGCGTTGATTCTTCCAGGTCACAAATGGGCAGGTCAGCCGTACACAGAATTAAGATCTCCAATGTAGCAACACCACCATGCATCAAATACCTACATGTCTTGTTCAGAAGTGTAAACCCTCAACATTGAACGGCCTATCTTGCCGGAACCTGGTGTAACTTGGACAATTTGAGAAGCGCCGGGCAGACTGTCTTGGTCCTGCAGTCCGCCAGAGTGGGGAAGGAGAGCCGTAATACTCTGAAAAACGGGATCGATAGGCTGAACGTCGCTGTGGTTTTCAATCCCCGAGATAGCTACGGACTGCGCACCACCAGAAGGCACACTCGGCCCTGACAGAGACACGGGAATGCCTGGCACTTTTCCTTTCTTTTGGCCCCGTTGGCGTGGTCCACCGCGTCGGCTTTGTCGGTAATCACAGCTGCGATTCCGTTCAAAGCACTACCGATGATATTCATCAGGCCTCTATTCATAGATTTTGTGAAAATGATCCTACCTGTTGGCAAGGATGTCTTCCATCACAACGGACTTTCGACGAGCGACTGAACAAGTAGGTTAGTGCAGCCCACTTTACACTGAAATTATCAACGGACCAGGGCAGACAAGCCTGTTTGACTGGGCGTCGGGATATCATTTTCCATGGGAGGTCCAATTGCTGCCGTCTATGCTCCGTGACCGTCATTTGAACTGTATGACGAAATCCCTAGCACGATACGTCACGTGACCTATTACACTCGGGGTTGCCGCGCAACGGTTGGGGGTCATAGTAGTTCTGTCCCACCTTGCCTTTCCATCAGACAACTGCCAGGTAGCCACCTTTGCCCTTGAGGACCCTTCAATTAAGATCCGGGAGACAGCTAGCGGCGCACTGCTCAAAACACTCAAGGCACATGCTAGTTCAATTCAAGATGTTGCCTTTCCCCCAACGGCCAATGGCTAGCATCCTGCGCGTGGAAAGGCCCCATTGCAGTTTGGGGAAAACGATGTATATGTGCAGTTGCCACCAAATTTCGATAATCACGTTAGTAGTGTTTGCTTCTCGCGCGATAGTAAGTGGTTGGCGTCTAGCTCTGGGCAGCAAGAGAAAAACATCACACTTTTGGGTACAGCGACGTACGCATCACCGCGTATATTTAAAACCAGCCACACCAACGGACTATGTGCCATGGCATTCTCAGATGATGGAAAGCGGCTATCCTCCACCTCTATATACGGGAGCATTGAGCTGTGGGATACAAGGACACACCAAAAAATTTGCACCATCGAAACCAAACAATTTTGGATCCGTACTATTGCCTTTTCGCCAGGTTGTCTATGGCTAGCATGCAGCACACGCCACGAAACTACAGTGTGGGACCTAAGCACTGGGACGCTGCAGAAGAGTATAAAGAGCGAGCGATACAACAGGTCATTGCGGATTTTAGAGGATGGCACTCTGGAATTAGATCACGGAGTGTTCAACGTAACCAACGGAGATGCGAACGACTCCGGTGCATCTTCCAAAGTTCCGAGACAGATTGAAAGAAGTAAATTAAATATAGACCCACCATCTTATCAGGGTCCATTTTTTTATGTGGAGGCAACCACTTTTCGATAGGCTCACCGCAAGGCTTGAGTCGACAGGATTTGGGGGCCAAATCAGGCAACCGTATTCCTGGCGGGGAAACCAGATATAAGATGAAGATCATGTCGTACAGTCCGTATTCAGAATCAAGAAGAATTGATTATATCAAGAAGTCAATATGGAAAAATCCCACCATCCACCCCAATACCCCCTCAAGCGGCTCCGCCGTGCTCTCTTCTTCGTCGCATTCATCTCCTTCCCCTTCAACCTGTCTGCGGCGATAATCGACTGGGATCGCACTGCATGTATTAACCAGCTTATTCCGGTATGCCCTTATCTATACACAATACGACTGATATGGTGCTTTATGTACTGATATTGTTGCAGGTAACGCTCTCTGGCATCTCCGCCCTCCTCACCCTCGGATACCACAGGAAACGCGGATATGGGCGATACTCGACGCCCGAGATGCTGCTCGATGCGTTTTTCGCGGTGTATTTGATTATCGTGTATATTGTTGTTCTGGCTCTGTCGTCACAGGTCAGGGAACATATGGTGTGTGTATATGGGAATTTGGCTTGTTTGATTTCGGGGTATGTTAACACACACCACATCACCACACCACCATCATCAGGTATATTTGATGCAGATACTGATATCTTATTAGTCTCCTCCACGGCCATGCATTCGCCCGAGCTACCCTGCACAAATACATCGCCAACTTCATCCGCGAATTCTCCTGTCGTCGGTCCGTGGTGTGTCCGCGGTGCAACAACGACAACAACGATCGATACACGGATGAGCAGGAGCAAGAGCAGGAGACTGGGGTTGTGTCGACTGAATACCGTAATCAGGAGAATGAACACATTGATAGTTCGAATGCCCGTGGACCGTTGCTGGTTGATGAGGAAGATGCGGCGTCGACGGACGGGCTTTTGGGGAGACGGTTGGAGGAGACGGTCGTGGAGACGAGGAGGGCGTCGCAGTGATAGATATAGGGCTGTGCTATATTTGGGGTCAGAGTGTGGAGACAGACTTGATATTGATGGGCTGGTAGATATTTACCAGCGTGTTTGGATGATCCCATCTTTGGGTTAAGTGCTTCTTATGATAGTATTTTCTCTACATGCATTTTCCATGCTCCTATTGTAACTTCTACTGCCCTATAACACCACGAACAGGGAAAATCTTGAATATAGACTAGCGTATCTTGGCTATTAGGGTTCGAGAAAGTCACTAGTTACAGGACGTTGGCCAACAACCTTGAAAATTGTCAGAAATGCTACTTCTACTAGCAATATTACTTAATAGAATAGGCAGTCAATAGGCAACATTTTGATAAAAGTAGAGCTAGCTAGATACTGAACGAATGTGGTTTTAACGAGAACCGTAAACAAAGAGAAAACTGGGAATGTAGTACGAAATACATCACCCCAATACAGAAAGAATCCACTGCTTGTTCTTAGCCCTCCTTGACATAAGATTGGCATTGAGAGACACGAACCATCTCAGGCCTATGATAGCCCAGGATTCTGTTTCTAATTGATTCAAACTGGGGTCTGGCAGTTAACCGTCTTGTGGTGTTCATCGTATTCACAGTGGTGGCGATCCGACTTGCACTGTAGATGAAGATTAAACGATAAGAACAGATCAATTGGCTTGGAATTGGATCAGAATTTACCTTTAGGTTGTCCGCTGAACCACAATGGACTACCTGGTCCTTTCCACCCTTTAGGTATGTGCATGTGTTATGTTTCAAGCTGCATTCCTGTAAAGTGGTTCACGAAAGGTTAGTGTTATCTCTAGATGGACATCTCATAAGAAGAACTTACTCCTCCGAATTTACTAAGCTGTACGTCTCGGGCATCAAGATCGGCCGACTCGGCCGCGATGGGATTGGCAACCGCGCCCATTGCGGCGAAGAGGACAATGGCAATGTTGGTGATCTGCATGGTGGAAGATTGGTCTTGTAGAATATTGCGGTATAGTAGTTGAGAGAGAAATGGTGTTGATGAGATTGATACTTTACAAATTGGAGCGCCGTGGAGGTGTCTTATATAGAAAATGCCGGATACTTCCTGCGATATTTGACAAATAACATCCTCAAATTTGATGCAGTCATCATTGGGGCTGCGGTTGAAAGATAATCCAAACTATCCAATAAAAGATATGCCTCATATATCCCCCCCAAAAAAACATCACCTCATCACCTTTTTAGTTCGTATGATCTTTGGAATGTGATAGCCGGTGCAGAAGGATCAAGGCAGATGGCAAAATATTGAAGTTCTGGATGGCCTTATATTCTCAGTGATGTTGGAAGGAGGAATGATCTTCTGATCTCCCGGATAGATGCATGTTGTTCATGCGGAGTATAGAATAGGGAATGCTATCATTGGCTCAATGCTAACGGTACTACTGATCTGCCCCATCAGTTGAGCTGCAAACCCTGTATACACAGACTTGTGGCCTGCGGCAAGGCTGGGGCAAATGTCCGACGCACTAGAGCGTTTATGTGATGTCACGCTGCAAGCTTCAAGACAATGCAATGTGAAGGGATATACATATACAAAGCAAGGAGGTGGAGTATATTAGCTGCAGGTTTGCCAGAGGTTCGCAAAAACCTTGGAATGAGAGCCTCATGGGTAGATGCATCTATTTCAGCTTGTAATGCTCTGTATGTAGCTTCTATGAGTTATATGCAGTGTTTAAAACGGCAAGAAAAAGAAATAATGAATTAGAAACCTTGTTTCTTTTTCTTATGACAGCAGTCTACTCTGGGGTAACAGTGCACTCAGTGAAATCTATACACTATGTGGCTGTGGTAACCTACCTTAATCAGTGTGAGCGGTACTATGACAGGTGTCCTAGAATAGATACTAGTCTTTGCTGGTAATGCAGTGGTATATCGCTAGAACGCTCCCTAGTAGATGTGGCCATGACACACTAAGCCTTTTAGAGTGATAGATAATGATCAGCAATCCATCCAACAATCAATTCCTTTAATAATATGCTAAGTTTCATGTACTAAAGTCTTTTGTGGTCCAGCCTAACCCAGGTCTAAAGATTGCCTACGGCTAAAATAATTTTGGGGTTATTGCTCTTGTGTTTCATTCTCGCATCTGTCAGCCATTTCGGCCAATTGGCGGCAGGTACGTCCCTAACAAGTGGCTGGGATTGGCCACCTATCTAGATACATCTTGTTTCCAAACATACCCCGTGACTGCGCCTCTTCCCTAAGTTTTATATACAGGTGTAAAAGGCAATATCCTATCGCACATTAGGTGCTTCCTTAGTTATATAAAGAGACTAATGAAAGAATGTGAGCTGGTTTAATGATATATATAACCTCCTGATATCCTTAGGCGCATCAGTGCACACCTATTATCTGGATTCCCCTCCCATCCATGCTTAGGCCTCTCTCTCACCGAGATTAGAGCAGACAGCATCCTTGGTAAATTTGACCGGTATAGGATTCAAACCTACGACTACCTACAGATGGCTATTTTTAAGTGAGAGGATCCCTTTACTCTGACTGTCCAATAATAATTCATCCAGAGGTGATCGCCGAGGAAGCGCTTACCACTAGTACACTACTCGCCGACATAATTTTAGGTACTTATCATGAGTCATGACAGTCTAAGCGGCTCTCAAACTAAGCATCTAGCTAATCACATTGAATGTAACATTAAAGTAATTAAAATAGGTAATTAGTATTTACATGTCATGCTAGCTCTTTTGAGATAGTGTGTCTGACTGACTGGCAGGATAATATTATAATACTTTCTCTCAATACCCCTAACGCTCACCTTAAATAAGATTAAAAAAAAAAAAAAATTCCCTGACCTACCCTGACCCTACCATAATACCCTAACCATCTTAATTACCCTATAAACGGCGGTTTCATGGGAGATATAGTTATTTCTATAGCCTAGTGGTGAGCAGTGAGATGTGAACACTAAACTAATATAGGAAGGGGGTGGGATTGACGTGAGAATAGCAACTGCCTTAAAATAATGCTATCACACTCTGTTCATGTACAGCCTTACGAGTTTCCAGTCTTACTCGCAGCAATGCAGGGTTTGTGACCTGCCGTCACATAGTACTTGCTGGATGGCGGCATGATCGACATGCACTTCTGTCTTGGCTCCCGGCTGATCGACAACCAACATCAGTATCAGCGCATGCACGAGTCCAAATTCAGGTATTAGACTCTCAGCCTGCCAGAACCTACGTTGCTGCCTAGTAGGGGTCCAGGAGGATTCCCGCCCTGGGAGTGAATTTCTCTGCCCCCTCGTTCAAGTTGACCCTTACAACGATTTAAGTCCCTTCACCATATCAAATCTTTCACTTCCCCGCTGTCTTCTTCCTCCTACCTGAATTCGAATTGAATCCTTCCTCATTCAACATTGTCATCAGCATTGTCAGCTTTCCAAAATGGCCCACCTCCGTGATTCCCTGCTGAGCTCTCTGCCCAGAGACACACCTTCTACTGCAACGATCGACCATGCTCGCAGAGATCAAGAAGACACACGCCAATCTATCGCTCGGGGTGACTTCAAAGAGGTCCGAGACATGGCTTTCAGCAACCGAACCTGGGTAGTTACCAGCCGATACTGCGATATTGGAGACGGTGTAGACTCCCTTGAAGTCCACATTCATTCCCTATGGTATATGTACTACCAGCTTGGCCAAAACATCTCGTCCGAATCACCCGAGCACGAGGGAATCGTCCTAGACATCCTCCGCATACAAGGAATGGGGCCTTTGACGAGACCTGCACGCGGAGTTAATGGGATTGATATCGCACGAACCATCGACGGGACACTGTGGACCGATCTGCCCTTCCTGGTTGGCGATATGACCGGTTTCTGGGTCAACCACGCTGCGTCGATGTCGGGAACACACCGTCTCAACTTTGCAACATTCCTGGCGAAACTTGCATCCGCTCGTGTCGCGAAGGATAGGCTGTGCCAAGTTGCTCTTCTGATCTTCCGTCCGCTCTTGGAAAGCCCTCAAGCACTTCGCACTGGGCAAGAGTCAGACGAGGAAGACCTCAACCGAGGTACAAAGCAGCTTGAGGTCTTCCATCTATTGCCGGCTGCTGTTGCGTGGCTGAAAATAGCAAGCCACAATCTCCTATTGCTATCGGAAGTGTATTGGAGCGACTGCCCCAGCCACATCAGCAAGGGCGGCGAGGAGTTCCTCGACTCGGAGCTCGGACAGCGATCACCGGCTGGATTCTCGCCATGGAGATACATGTTCTGGCTGAAGCGACTTCATATGATTCAGGAAGAAGCCAAGGAGGCCAATGAGAAAGCCATCGAGGAGCTTGCCGCTGATGGCATCCAGTACATGATCATCACAATCAAGCAAAGGAATTCCGAGCTCCTCAGGGCTTACAAGAATGGTGACAATGCCTTGCATCAGGATAAGCATCTTTCGTGCCTAAAGCCCCTTGTACGCGCTGAGGAGCCAGAGTCATAAAGCCTTGGATGAGCGGGCAAGACAAACAATGTTTGGAACTAGGAAACTTGATAGATCCAGTGAACTCTCTGTTGAGACTGATGTATTGCGTCGATCAAGAACAAAATCTTTCATATCCCGGCATTAATTCTGACACATGAGCTGTAAAACTCGAGGTAGCTAGGACTCCGTTTATATTTAACATAAATAGGTCAATGCGCAATATACTCTAAAGATAAAGATATATATTAAATCAAGCTAAAGATTAGGTACAGGAACTAAAGTAACTATTCTAAATCAATCTAATTACCGTCTGGTAAACAAATCCCCATTCTCAGTCTTGATAACAAGATGATGCGAAGCCATGACATAGCTCATTCCAGCCTTCTTGGCTTCACCAATCCACGCCAACGCTGACATTTCCGGGAGCTTCTTCAGCTCATCGTTCTGCTCAACTTCCTGTTTGAATCTGGACCAGGTAGTCCGCGAGGATGCGGCATGACACAATTTGATAAGTTTCGAATCGTTCGTGTTGTCAAAGACTGCAGTGGTGATTTCGCGGGCAATGAGGTTGGCTGGGACGAGATCAAGCCAGCCATCCACAAGGCGAACGGCAGGTCGGACTTGCAATCGATTGGAAAGGGTCAGGCACTCGTTCATCACCTCATCAGACTCCGGCTCCGCACCGTCGGTGTTCGGTCCCAGACCCGGCACGGGTCCAAAGCGGTGCAAGATAACTGGCAGCTGCAGCTGCTCGGACACGTTGGTCAAAAAGCGCTCGGCCGCCCATTTGGAGGCCACATAGCCGTCACTGCCGTCCTGAGGCGGTGCGCCACTAGCTGGGAGAGTAGCATCGGTTTCATAGCGGGCCCGGACGGTAGAGTCGTTGAAGATACCAGCGGCGCCAGAGGACATCATGTGGAAAGGAATGCGGCGAGGAAGGGCAAGACGAGCCAGATCCTTGACTGCATTGATATTGGCACTACGTAGAGCGCCATAGTCATCCCAGAAGGAGCGAACGGCGCCAAAGTGCAGGATGAGATCAGTCTCTGCAGCCAAACTATTGAACTTGGCGCTGTCCAGGCCGAGATTAGCTGCGGTGAGATCACCAGTGAGAATGGACACCTTGTCTGACGATTTGAGGGCATCCGTGTTAGTTCCGGCACGGACAAGACAGGATATCTGAGACACCTTGGGGGACTCAATCAGATTGGGAAGAGTGTGTCTGCCGATGAACCCAGTTGCACCAGTCACCAGAATCCGCAGACCATCCTGTTCAGCGCGTGGGGTAAGATCTGGTACGCTAAACTCGTTGGCCCAGGACTCGGGCACAGCAGTCTCGGCTTCCCAGTCGATTTGAGTGGGAGCCTCTCTGTTCTCGATCAATAGGGCCATATCAGCAAGCCTCTTTGCGGTCACGAGCTCGTTCACTCGGAGTGCGACCTTGTAATGCTCCTTGATTGCCTTTTGCAGTTTCACGATCAGCAGAGACGTACCACCGACTTGAAAGAAGTTGGATTCGGAAGTAAGTGTCAGCGAGCCAGAGGCAGGAAGAACCTGTTTCCAAACCTCTGCAAGAGAGACCTCAGTTGGTGTCATTTCTCGGTCAGTTGAAGGCATGAAGTTAGATTCAGCGAGGAAGTCGATAGGCAGCTGGCGGATTGCAGATCGGTCAGCCTTGGAGTGGGCATTCAATGGCAGTTTTTCAAGGGCCACAATGACCGAAGGAATCATGTAGTCTGGCACGGGCAGACGCGTCCGGAGATTGTTCAGAAATTCCTGGGGATTGGCGGGAGAGTTCTGGTTAGAGAGCACAACGTGGGCGGCCAGGTACTGGACGTCGTCCTGTTCTCTCAAGGTCACGACGGCGGCGGTCAACGAACCCCCAGCAGTCTCGAGCAAGGCGTTTTCAATTTCTCCGAGCTCAACTCGGAAGCCGCGAATCTTGACCTGAGTGTCGCCATTCATACGGCCAACTAGGACGAGGGCGCCATCCTTTCGCAGGTAGCCACAGTCGCCAGTGCGGTAGACGGTAGTCCATTTGTTCTCGGTGAAGTTGCTATCCAGATGGGAAAATGGAGATGGGATGAATTTTTCCTTGGTCGCAGCGTCCATGTTGAGATAGCCAGGGGCGACACCAGCACCACCAATCAGGACTTCGCCAGGAACACCAATCGGAACAGGCTGAAGTTCACTGTCGACAATATACACCGCCTCGTTCGGTGAAGCATATCCTGCGGCTAGGGGGAGCTCAAGGCCAGGCTTGCGATATTCGATCAGACCCTGCCAGGTAGATCCAAGTGATGTTTCAGCCGGACCGTAGGTGTTGAGAAGCTGAAGAGACTGCAAGTCAAGAGCACGGAATTCTTGCAAGAGACGCGGAGGGACACCCTCACCTGCCATAGCGGCAAGGGTCCAATTGGGGCACTGTTGAAGTTGCTCTGCTGCGGAGCTGAGCCACATCTGGTACTCGGATGGGGTCGCCATGGTGTAACTGATCTTCTCCTCCCGAATTGTTTTGGCGACCTCGGTGGGATCTCCACGTTTGTCTGCGGGAAGCACGAGTAGGCTTCCTCCATTGCATAGCGCATCAAAAGTCTGGATGAGGGACAGATCGAAGGAATAGGCCGATTGCTGGAGGGCGACCAGCGGTCTCGCATCGGAAAAGTTGTACTGCATTGAACAGGCCTCGAGCTGAGAGATCATGTTCGCATGGTTGATGAGAATGCCCTTGGGTTCAGAGGTAGAGCCACTGGTGAACAGGATGACGGCGGGCGAGTCGCCAACTGCCAGATTAGGTGTGCGTTTAGGACTGGTGCCAGTGGCAACCGAAGATACGTTGATCACGTTATCTTTAACATCATCAAGAGAGTCGGCGGTGCCGGCTGTGGCGTGATCAACGAGCAGCACAACTGGCTTGGCGGTTTGAATAGCACTCTTCGTCCGGTGGATAGAGTTTCGCAGGTCGAGTGGCAGATAGATAGCACCAGCACGGAAGATGGCCAGCATCGAGCAGATCCAGTCAGCGCTGGGCTCTTGCATCACACCCACCACAGCGCCCTTGGTGATTCCCGCCTTACGCAGAGCCTCGGTGATCGAATCAATGCGGTGGCCCATCTCCTTGTAGGTCAGGCTTTTGCCACTGCCATCCTTGAGGGCAGGCTTCTTCCCATTCTGCTGAATCATGTGATCAACACGGTGAGAAACAGTTTGAGGCCATTGCATAGGCGCCGCAGGGCCTGTATGGACATAGTTAGCTAGTAACAAAGAATTCAACGGAGGATGGGAATCGCAAACCTGTAGCGAGTCGTAAACCCCTCGAGATGTCTTCAGGTGCCCACAACTCAGCGGCTTCCAGTGGCGTCTCCGGGGCCGTGATGAGCTGCTTAAGAAGGTTCACATAGGTATTGACGAGAAGTTCTGCGTGCTCCTGGCTGTATAGATTCTGCTGCACCTCCAAGCTGATCAAAGCATCACCCTCGAAATTCTCGACAACGTCCAAGTGGAGGTCAAATCCAGTGCCGGCATTGTGGAATCTCTCGCGGGAACCCGCCGTGTTGCAGAATACATCTCGCTCTTGACTTCCAATACGGTAGTCCATCAGCACCTGGAAGACAGGTGGTGCATTCGCAGAGCGATCCAGCTTCAGCTCGTTGAGCAGGACATCAAACGGAACAGCCGAGTGTTCCAGGACGCCGTAGATCGCATTCCGTACTGTCTCAATCAACGGGCCAAGCTTGGCGTTGCTATCTGGCCGATCCAGCCGGATAGGCAATGTGTTCAACAAACAGCCTACGCTTCCCCTCAGAGCGGGGTCGCTGCGGTTGGCATCGATTATTCCAATCATCACTTGCTGCGTGTTGGGCAACAGCCGGAAAAGAAGCACGCCCAAGAGGGCAGTATAGAGGATGGAGCTGGTCGACTTGCTCTTCTGAGAGACTTGCTTGAGCAGAGAGACTTGCTTGGGCTGAAGGCGCGCATCGGCTCGATAAGTACTATACCCGAGGTCAATCAATGATTATCCGTTTCCAAGAATAGGCAATACTTACCGGTACTGGGACTGCTCAGTTCTAGCCTGAACCTTGGCAAATGGGAACAGCTCGAGCGGCGGTTGGCTGTCTGGAATGATGTTTCTGTAATAGTCAATATGCTTCTGGAAGCGCCCTCTGCTGTAGTCCTGGCGCTGCTTCTCCGCAAAGTGAGAGTACTGAGACTCCTTGGGAAGTCGAGGAAGGCTCTGTCCTAGATATGCCTTATTGATCTCATCAATCAGGACCCTGATACTCAAGCCATCCATTGTGATGTGATGGTTTCCAATGATCAGATAGTGCTCTTTGGGTGACAAGGAGAGAAGCCGTATTCTCACGAGCTGCCAGTCGTTGAGATCATACACATAGTGTCGCATAGCATCCAACTCCCGATAGACCTCTTCCTTGTTGGTGATCTGCTTTGTTTCAAGCTGGATGATTGACCGCGAGAGGATTCCTTGCATGGGCACATCCTGGTGCTCGCCGCCCCAAAAAAAGCGGGTGCGCATCGCCTCATGCCGGTCAGCAACAGTGGAGACGGCCTTTCTGAAGGTGTCCAGATTCAATGAACCGTCCATGCGCCAGCAGAGACCCATGTTAAAGGCGGAAGGATCCTGCAAGGCGTGTTGCATGAACCAGAATCTGGCCTGGCCGAAGGACATGGGCGAAGTTGTCTCCGTGGCCGATGCGATGATGGATTGACGAAGATTCATATCAATCAAGGGCTCATGTGTGCTCGCATCATCGGGCTCGGTGTCACTGGATCCGTCGACTGAAGGCGTTTTGGTACTCTCACTGTCCGAGCTGGAAGAGGAAGAGTCCTTGCTGTCCGAGGGAGAGATAACAGGCTCGGCCTTGGGTTTGGCCGGTATAGCAGCTGGCACTTTCTCAGGTACAGGAGCGGGAGCAGCAGCGACAGGTGATTTCCTAGGCTCAGCCTGGCCATCGCCAGACAGGTTGTTGAGGTCGATGACAGTCTCTGGGATGTCTGGGATACTATCCTTGATCAAATCAGCAATGGAAGAGCCACCGAGAATCTTGATGACTGGCATGTCAAGTTCCAGCTCGCGACCAAACCATCCGCGAATGTCAATGGCAACCAAGGAATCAATGCCTTGCTCGACCAGAGTGCTGTTTGAATCCAGGGGCTGCTCCGCGGACATTTGAAGGAGTCTTTTCAGGCGTGCAATGAAAGCATCTAAACAAAAGAAATATTAGCTCGGTTTACCTTGCCAAAGGATCGACGGGAAGTATCTTACCAAGGATGATCTGCTCGACCTGTTCCACCGACCCGGCTCCTTGCAGCTGGCTTCGGACGGATGCATTGGCTCCAGAACCCGAGTCCGCCTGAGCATTGGAGCGCTCCAGGTTGACGTGAATGAAACGAACATCGCTTCGGAAACGTTCTCGTGTAAGGTCGCTCACAACCAACGGGCTGATACCCGTGACCACTTCTGCGCGATCATGGCACTGTGCTTGGCCTTCTTTGATGGCCTCGGCAAAAACATAGTGGAAGTCTGTTTCGGAGTTGAGGGTCACACCTATCGACTCGAAGTAATCGCCAGTGATATCGCCGGAGCGATTGATGTATCCCAGGCCCATGAGAGCACTGTAGTCAGCAACCGAGCCAACCACACCACGCTTTCGTCTATTGAAGGCTAAGCCAGCCATGTACATGTTGGCTGCAGCGTAGCTAGTCTGTCCAGTGTTACCAAAGGCGGCAGAGACGGAGGAGAACATGATGAAGAAATCCAGAGGAGTGTCATAGAAGGCCTCATCCAACAACTTGCTTCCAACCACCTTGGGCTTCATGGACCGTTCCATGGTCTCAAACTCCAAGTTGTCAAATTGCACGTCCTCCATGATCATGGCACCGTTGGCAACACCGGCAATAGGAGGCATACTGCGCTTGACCTCCCGGAGGAAGCGTTGAAGCGAGTTTCGACTGGTGATGTCGCTAAGAAGAGGTCAGCATGATTATTCAAGTATCTTACTAAAAAGGGGTAACCTTACAGTGAAAGCGGCCGAACAGTTGCACCGATATCCTCGACGGTGCGGATGAATGCGGGATCGATCTTGGGGTTACGACTAGCCAGGACTATGAAACCAGCACCTTTCCGGGCCATCCAGTGGCAGAGAGACTGGCCAACCTCTCCAGCAAGACCAATCATCAGATAGGTTCGGTCACGGCGGAAGATCTGGTCATTGTCGATTTTCCTGAGATGAACTGGGACCGTAGGAATGTCCCAGTCAACTAGCTGGACGGCTTCTCCCACCGGGCTGTGGGACGAGACTTCACCCAGTGGAATGGGCTTAGTCGGTTCCAGAACCAAGCTGGCCGAAGAGGCAAACTTCCAAGCATCCTGAAGAAGATTTCCAAGGACAGCAGGATCAGCTTCCGCGCGAGCATACAGCTTGTTAGTGAAGAAGGTGGCTGCATCAGCTTTCACGCCATACGGAGGAACACAGCCTGCGATTGCCTCGGTGACGCGGGCACCCGGTCCATTGAACGCCTCGAGATTAACGAAAACCGAGGTCTCACTGGGGATCTTCTCCTTGACCAGGCGGGCGGGAAGCGCAGGATGCAGGTAAGTCCAGTCCTCGCCACGGCCAGACTGGCACGTGGTAAACCACACGTCGACGCGGCTCTTTTCGGCAGCATCGGCCAGGGCAGTGTGGAGCACGTGATCTGGTTCGTGCACCACCAGGGTGCCCTTGGGAGGGACCATCGCCAGAATCTGCTGGGTGACGATGTGGGCAGCCACCGTCATTAGAGCCAAACGGCCAAACTCGACCGAGGAGGGAATTTCAACGGCCCACCCGGGCTCAATGGGGGCCGGAGATTCAGCAGTCTGGGTAACAGCCAGCACAGTGGCCTGGGAATCATCCTGCTTGGTGCCAATGCAGAGCATGAGAGAGCCAGCCAATCCCAGCTTGAGGAACTGCAGTACGGATTGGTGCACGCGGATGGTTGGCATTGCAGGGGCAACGCACAGGGAGGAGACCTCTTCCAACTGGAAGCTTGCGCCTGAAACAGCCAGCCGTATAGCAGCAGTGGCCGGGTCGACCTCGTGCACAATGGAGCGGCGGGCAGAGTTGGCGCGCAGATTCTCTAGTTCGCTGGGATACAGGCGGGGGATAATCTTCTGGTGGCCGTCGATGGCCAGTTCATTTTCAGAAGTCCACAAAAGGTTCTCAGTGGAGTTTTCTGGCGACCAGGTGAGCAGGAAATGGTGTCTCAACAGCGTTTCACACACCGAGTACGCGGTGTTCTGATCCACAGAGCTAATGTCCAGCACCTGCACGTTGAGATCGAGCTTTTCTGCTCTAAGCACTCGGGCGATACCATATATCATAGTGGAATACGGCTCATCAGATCGAGCCGCCTTTGTCACCCACAGGACCTTCGATGCTTGGTTCCAGAGGGCTTTCATGGCATCTAGCTTGTCAGCAGTCCACGACTTCATCACCGGTCCATCCAACTCGGTTAGATTCAGCACAGTAGCTTCAGGTGGGATCGGAGTAGTATTCGCGGCCTCAATCGACGGCAGGCGAGTCACATCGGAGAACTTGGTCGACAGCAGGGCAGCAATCTGATCCACCAGCTGGAAGCTAGCCAGCGATCTTCCTCCGATAATGACCAACGAAGGCATCTCCTCCGGGAACTCTTCTGATGCAGCCAGAGGGTTTCGCAACAGTTTCACGCGTTCATCCACCGCTTGAGCAGCCCAGACAGGAATGTCATGGACCGCGTCATGGACCGGAGTGTACGTCTCGATTCCGGCAAATTGGCATTGGCGCAGGAGGCTGCCCCAGCTGTCCAAGGTCAGCCTGCCAGAGCCAGCACCAGCCCACCATTCCGGACGGTCGCTCATGATTAGGCCGAGGCGCAACGAGTCATCGCTTGTCGGGTTGGTGCTAACGAGATATCCACCCGGCTTCAACAGCTGGCGGACATTGGAAAGAACCTGTTCCTGATTACTGGCCGTTTGGAGCTTGTTCGCCACCACAACCAGGTCGTATTTGCCGGCGGTAAAGCCCTGCGTAGAAGGTTCTTGCTGAATGTCTAATTTCTTGAAGACCATGCGCTCTTCGTACTGCTGGAAGCGGTACTCCGCCTCATTGAATAAGTCATCGGTGGTATCTGTGAAGGTATAAGAGGAGAAGGCAGTTCCCAGCGAAGAAACAATGGCCTCGGTCACATCACCGGTTGCGGCTCCTGTCTTCGGTCAGTGCCATCTTTCAACATAAAGGCATCACGTACCAATCTCGAGAATATGCATTCGCGGGTAACGGTGGGTGGTCTGTTTGACTAAACTAGCTAGGCGCTCATTTGCGAGTTTAATCGTAGGTGCTTCCTGATTGACATCGATGTAGTCCGCCAGAACGCCCTGTTCCTGGATAACAAGCGAAAGACTCGAGCCAATTTCCTCCACCAGCCTTGCTTCCACGGAATCCTGGTGGCTGTCATAATGAGCATACAGATACTATACAATATTTATGTGACGAACTCACCTGTTGGCCAGTTTTTTGATCTGCTGCTCCGTGTCGGATAGCCATTCCTTGGCTACGAAAGGATGATTGCCTGCTGATACTTGGTCAATAACGGAGTCTGCCCACCTTAGTACCTGCTTATGATGCGGCAACGCATTGCTTCGGTGCTCGGTATTTATGTTGCCCAATTGGCGCAGATAGTATAAAGCAATCCGTTCCACATCTTGGGTCACTGATATGTTCAAAGCACCAACAGTCTTTCCAGGCTCCAGATATGCACCGCTCGGGCTGGCAGGAAGCCATCTAAAATGGGTCAGTAGATGGAGATCATCCTGAGGTTGCGCGGGACTGAAGGGTGACACAGCGACGCCATCGGCTTGCAAAAAGGTATGCTTCCGGTCTTCGGTGAGAAGATGGAAAGAGCCCTCAATCCCGCTAGACACCTGATCAAATATGCTACTCTCCCATGGAATGTTTTCTTGCTTGGTAGTCTGGTTGAAGACGAAATGGGGGTTGAATTCGATCGAGGCGATCCGGGTGGGTACATGCGTCGACCAAAGTCGTCCATCCTTGGGGGCCGAGTACGCAGCAAAGATAGTCTGCAAGGCCGTGTCTAGCATACCAGGATGTAAGATCAGCTGGTCCTCCCAAGCCTCGCCCGACTGGTCGACCAGAGTGCCATGAGCAAAGTCCAGGCGTCGGTTGATACTGGCGATTCCCTGGAAGGGCGGCGAGTATTGATAGCCGATCTTTTGCAGTTCGGTGTAGAACATCTCAGTGTCCTGCTCATTCACATTGTAGTAATTATCATGCTCTAGCAATGGAAGTCGCTCAGGGAACGACTGGCCCAGTTCTACTTCAATCCGACCTTCAACGTTGACCCTCAAGGATAAATCTCCCTGGGACCCAGAGTGAACGGAGAAGTTGGCGATGATACGAGACTCGCTGGACTCGAGAATCTGCAGGCTGAAGACGGATTCCACGCTAGCGTTGTCATCATTGAACACAATAGCGCGTTTCAACACCAAGTCTGTCATTCGGAACAGCGCCACTGCAGCATCTCCAGCCACCGCTTTGATTGCTTCCAAAGCCATGACAATATACGCAGTCGCAGGCAGAATAAGCTGGCCCTGTAATCGATGGCCCTGTAACCACGGAATCTCTGCTGGCTTGAGAATATTCTTCCACTGCGCGTTACTTGAATTCGTCGTGGTAGTGACAGTCGATCCCAATAGTGGATGGGGGCGTGCGTCTGAAGATCTGATAGATCGCCATGTGCGACTCTCCGTCCAGTAGCGGTTCTGGTGATCAAATGGGTAGGTAGGGAGGTCGACGAGGAGGGTTTTGGGCTTCTCGTCCTCATTCAAAGCACGCTCCAGTCCGTCAAAGTTGACTACGCCCGAGCCAAGCTGGGTCCAGAGGAATCCCATAGCGGCCGAAAGCTCATCCACATCATTCTTTCCACGAGCCAGCAGTCCAGTATACGGTATCTGCATGTCAAGCTCGCCCATGGAATCCAAGGCAGGGCCCTTCAGCGCGGGGTGAGGGCCTACTTCAATGCCGATATCGAATGACTGTGCCTCGTTGGCAGCAGTAATGACGGCTGGCGAGAAAAGAACAGTCTGCACCATATTGTAAACCCAGTACTCAGGGGTAAGGTTACTAGCACTCATGGCAGTATCACGATAAACACTAGAGAACCAAGTCGGTCTGTCGCCAGAAGGCTGTTGCACCGCAATACCGCAACGCTGCATAGCCTCAAGATAAGGATTAGCGCAAGGCTGCATGTGGGCAGAATGATAGGCTGTATCCACACGCAGGCGACGGGCAAATTTGCCTTGGCCAGCGTAAATATCCACCGCCGTTTGAATGGCATCCTCATCTCCGGATAGCGTGACGCTGGATCCTGAGTTCAGAGCCGCAATAGAAACACGGCCCTTGATGTCCTCATGATCGCAAAGCTCCTGCGCCTCTTCTGCCGATGCACCAATGGCGGCCATACTACCCTTGGTCCCATTGGGGGAGGCTGCGAGCTTAGCATAGACACCACGGAGATATGCCACCCGGATTGCATCGCGAGGGGAGAGTAGGCCAGAGGCATACGCCGCACCAATTTCACCTGTACACAATTAGGATCTGTTGAGCCTGGATGGATAGGAAACTTGCCTGAGGAATGTCCCACGACAGAGTGGAGTTTAATGCCCGCTGCATGAAGGAGATCAACAAGAACGACCTGGACAGCAGTGCAAAGAGGTTGAGATATTGCCGCTTCGGTGACCCTAGACGATTCCCCGGCAGCCAGGATCTGGTCGCGAAGCGTCCAATTTGGTTTTTCGGCTTCAGGGAGAGTAGCCAGGCACTCGTCTAAGAAAGCGATTCTGCTGCGCACAAAGCTAGACGATTCAAGCAGGCGGGCACCCATCCGCGGCCACTGGGCACCCTGGCCTGTAAAAACAGCCAGAATTCGAGGCTCAGAGGCTTGCGTGAATCGAGTGTTGAACTCGGAATCATCGGCAGATACAACAGTCTCCATTCTCTCAATGATGGCGTCGTAATTAGAGCCGGTAATGGCCTTCCTGTAAGCCAATGTTGATCGGTGATGCTGCAGTGTCCATGCTAGATCTCGAATGCTGGTTTCGGGGTTTTCGGCGAGATAGTCGAGCTGATTGGCGATCATTGCCCGGAGAGATGTCACGGAGCTGGCTGAAAAGATCAGGGGCGTGTACAAAGTTGATGATTGAGACGGCTCCGGCAGCGTTTTCTCTGGCGGGGTGTAGGCCTCCATGATGGCGTGGGCATTTGTTCCACCGAATCCTGTTTGTGTCGGTTAGTCTCACCACGGCGTACATTCAGGATCTTCAAGTCTTACCAAAACTATTAACACTCGCTCGGCGAACCTGACCAGGCTTCAGCGCTGGCCACTCCTTGAGCGCAGTGGGAACCTCGAACGCGCCGTAGAACGGGATGATAGCCTCATTCAGATTATTGAAGTGCATGTTGGGGGAACCGCGGCATTTTGCAGGGCAAGCGAAGTACCGATGACACTGGCCATTCCCGCCGTACCCTCTGTATGGCCGATGTGCGTCTTGATGGAACCGACCAAAAGCTTCTGCTCTGGCTCGGTGTCCTCGGTGAAGAAGGCCCGGTAAATGGCTGTTGCCTCTTGAGGGTCTCCGGCCTTAGTTCCTGTTCCGTGAGCGTGGAAAAACTGCGGCTGGTCCAGTGGGTTATGCACGTCCAGTCCAGCCCGGCGGTAGGTATCGCGGATCAGCTGTGCCTGAGCAATGTTGCTGGGCATGGTGATACCGGATGTCCTTCCATCCTGGTTGACACCGGTCTCTCGGATGATACATTCAATATGGTCACCGTCTCGCTGGGCTTGGCTTAGGGTCTTGAGTACTACACAGGCAATACCCTCACCACGGCCGTATCCATCGCCAGAGGAATCCCACATACGACATCGACCAGACGAGGACAACATCCGGAGGTTACTCTCGGAAATATATCCAGCTAGACATCATGTCAACCACGTCTTTATCAGATTAGAACAACACAGATAACATACCAGGATGGATCAATAGGTTAGCACCGGCAGCAACAGCGACCGTGGAGTGGCCATTACGCAGGGTCTGAGTGGCCTCATGGACAGCCACCAAACTGGACGAGCATGCCGTATCGAGGTTCATGCACGGACCATGCCAGTCAAAGAAGTATGAGACCCGGTTGGCCATGATACTTCTGGACGAACCGGTGGCGGTGTACGGAGGGACTTCATCGGCCTGACTCTGGATGATGCTGATCCAGTCATCACACATCTGACCGACATAGACGGCGGTGTCGGATCCGCGCATCGTCTCCATTGGTAGACCAGCGGAGGAGATACCATCATAGACGGTCTCCATCAGCAGTCTCTGCTGCGGATCAATGCATTCCGCTTCTTTGGGTGGGATGTTGAAGAAGTTGGCATCAAACTCGGCTGGGTGGTCGTCGAGCAGGTATGAATATTGTGCATTGGAGGTGCCATGATGGGTTGGCTCTGGATGGTAGAAAGCATCTGTGCTGTAGCGGTCTTTCGGGATTCGCTGCAGCACATCTCTCTTCTGCTTCAACATCTCCCAGAGCTTGGAAGGTGTGTTGCAACCTCCGGGAAATCGGCAGGCGCTGCCAACAATGGCAATGGGCTCATTGGTGAAAGCCATTGTGTGAGGTTGTGTGTGTGAGAGTGTCATTCAAAACATTAAGGTATGGAAATACGATTTAACTTCAGCTGCGACCTGCCTGCCTATATAGCTTTGGGCCACATCAGGTCATTTCGGCGACATTATGCATTAAGTACGCGCCTTCAGTTCTGGAGAACCATTGACCAATGGGGAATACCATTCCAAGCACACAAGAAAGCCCAGACTTTCTCAACAAAGGGTTCGATTTCCCGATTTGTCGAATGTGACAAAGTGATCTGCTCAAAGTTGCGCCCTTTTTCCTCGTTTTCATGATTCCTTTTTCCTCGGTGGGGACAGTCTCACAGGCCATGGTGGAAGTGAAGGTGGATTTCGGACCTAGCACAAGCGACAATGCATGACAGATCTCACCTCAGCTCTCTTCAAGCAGCGCCTCATGGCCGGGCGGCATGCTGCCTTCCAGGCAACTAGCGGGCTCTAGTTGATGCTTCATGTATGCTTCATCGCCGATCAGATGGAGAAGCCACCGAACAATCAACTATACGGAATACTCCGTAAATCGGCAAAACTTGAAGGCTTGTCCTGATTCTTGTTTCTCATCCATGCAGTTGCCGATTGGTGTGATGGAGTAATTTATAATGGCTCTATCACATTCTTCTACTTCACTTTTCAATTGCACCATCAGGATGGCCCTTGACGTTGATGAGAATTTGATGCTGAATACAGCATCTCGTGCATGAAATGCACGGTGACAGCGAAACACATCCAGTGGCTCTATTTCCCAATTCGAATTTGCTGCCACACTAGTAGTTACTGCTTGCTCTTTTCTTTTCCTCCATCAGGGCTGAAATTCTGATCGTCGTTGGCCGTGGAGGCGGATATTATCTCCACCGACACGGCACCTTTCAGCTCGGAAGTGGGTCCGATCGATAGTTCGTCTTTTGCCAATCGACAAATCCTCTAACCCTAACTAGTGTTGCAGCTATTTACTCTCTGCGGATGCAGGACGATCACTTGAAGCTCAATGATACCGATATAAACAGCTTGACTAGATTCATACAGATTTTGTAACTAACAAGTGGATGTCTAGTGTTGACTAAAACTGATGCGGCGTCTCCTCCACCCTATACACTAGCTTCTGGCCTCGTACTTTGTTCTCTCGCAGCATGTTCAGTCCATTCAGCACCCCCTTCAGCCCATACGGCTGCTTCGACACCGCATGGGTCTTGATCTTGCCCCCGTACAATAGATCGTGGAAGATATCCCGCCACACTAGGTGATGCCTGAAGTCATTGGGTTTCGCTGGCATCTTCTGTGGGCCCCACAGGTACGCCTCGCCCACGCTGGTGTACGCCATTGAGACGGTCGATTTGACATTGCGCCGGGGACACTTTTGCTCCTGTAGTGCGTGATACTGCCCGCCGGTCTTGCTGGTCAGGGCCTCGGCGCAGAATTTCGCAGTAGCAGCCATCGACACGGTGTCGAAGCACAGCTTCAAATTGTCCTTGGTGAACTTGCGTATCTCCGCCGCCGCATTGGGCTTGTTGTAGTCAAACACCACATCTGCACCGAGGGCCTTGACCGTGTCGAAGTTGCTCGCTGAGCATGTCGTGATGACCTCCATCCCGGATAGCTTGGCGCACTGGATCGCCAACGTGCCGGTCGCGGTTGATCCGCCATGGATCAAAATCGTCCCGGGGGTGTTGGCACTCCGCGGCTGTCCGGGGAACGGGAGACGCAGGTTCTGATACAGACTCTGGCCGATGGTGGTGAATCCGACACCTACAGTGCAGGCGTCTTCCCAGCTCATGCTGTCGGGGATCTTGATCTGTCCGTCGCCTTTTGCCACGATGTACTCGCCAAACGCGCCGTCCTCGGGCTCGATCGTGTTGCATCCGTGGACGATACCCAGTACCCTATCGCCTTTGCTGAATTTTGTCACTTTGGGACCGACCTTTTCGACAGTGCCAGCAAAATCGCAGCCAACGATGCATCCTTCGCTAGGTAGGAAGTCGATATGTTTCCAGTCGGTAGGGTTGAGGGCAACTGTTCAGTCAGTACTCATCAATCAAAAGGTGGATAAACCAATACATACCCGTGACGACTTTGACCAGCATGTAATCATCACGCAGTTTAGGGATTGGTCTGTCTGTCACCAAGCCAGCCTTGTGAGCTCCTTGAGTAATGACTGCTTTCATGTGAGTCTGCATGTTGGAATAATAATTAATGACACTGTCACCAAACAAAGAGCTGAGAAATCAACCGGAAACCAGTCAAAGCTTTATAATACTCTGTACAATTTTACGTCGGAAACAAATTCAAAGGAAAATAAAACAGCCAACTGATCTGTCAAACTCCGATTCCGCCGTGCTTTACGCTAATGGAAGATCAAAAGTTCAGCTGAATGATCGGCGGCTATTGATGTGATCTCTGAATGCTGCATTGCTTTGGGCCCACCATGCATAGAGCTAGTAAAGTCTAGTACTACATAGTGGGTGCTGCATTTCCCAACAATTATATTCATGGTTCTTAGTGGGCTGTCAGATTCAGCGGTGTGGGTATCTTGATGAGAGCTGAAAGGACAGCATATATTGTGATGGCACTGACAGAATATACAAGGTATTAAAATTTATCAAATTTTTATTAGAAATGTGTACATTTATATTTCTTCTGGTGAAAAGTGATCAACACTGCAATTGACAACAATCACAGCCATCACAACATTATGGCGCAAGTCACAATCACGCCAGTACTCGCTGGACTGGACTGGAGTAAATCTCACCAAAATGCTACAATATGAAGTTTCCAAAGCGACCAGCTGCGGCCATCAATACAGCAGAGTTTATATTCACTCAAGTTAGATAGAACTTTTATAGCCTAGCAATGAATTTTATTTCTCTACTCAACACCATGGCGGATCTTAATGACGCAGTCTCTGTAGAGATCAGCGGTTAATACCTCACCCTGCCATCTACAACTATCCCAGAGAACAAGTCCATATTAAACTGGTCAATTG
Organism: Aspergillus sp. 'subgen. Cremei'; assembly: GCA_019976455.1. Classification (NCBI taxonomy): domain Eukaryota; kingdom Fungi; phylum Ascomycota; class Eurotiomycetes; order Eurotiales; family Aspergillaceae; genus Aspergillus; species Aspergillus sp. 'subgen. Cremei'. Next base: position 1,041,055 of record JAFBMR010000002.1, read on the forward strand.
TAGTCCTTTAGGCCTTGTTCATATGTATAGAATACTTAGAGACGATGAATTTTGTGGTGGTATAATTATGGGGTGTATACAAGTGATTGACTTGGTCTGATACAATCTATACCCCTTACCGCAGTAGACACTGTGGGTGGAGATATTCAACGAGTACCAAAGCGATGCCATCCAAGCTGAATCAGAAATATAATTGGTCAGTTGATAACAGACATCTCATGTGACTGTCTACTAAGCTTATAGTGAGAGCGGTTCTAGGACAGGCGTCCTAGAATACTAGTCTTTTGCTGGCTGGTTGGGTATACATATCGCCAGAACAGATATAGCCATAACACCCCAGCCCTATTACCGTTGTGTATGACTATATGTGGTTGTAACACTGTGATAGCATAGCACATACATATAGCAGGTACGTAGAATAATTTGTTAAAATCTGATTAGAAATACTGCTTAACATGAACTAAGATAAGCTTGTACAACATCCTACATGTCTGTAATCCTCATCGCCAACCGTCACTGCCCTATCGACAGAGAACCTTACATGTATGCTAGAATTTCAATTCAAGACAAGAGGACAAAACAAACTGTTGGCAACTACCATATCATGTGGAAGATATCGACAAACAGCCATCATTTATCAAAGAATCAATTTGGAGTAAAATATACTTATACTGCATTGTGGTGCAAGTCGCTTAATCAGGCCAGTACTCACTTGGCTAGAGTAAATCGCACTAAAATAGTATAATATGAAGCTTTTCAAGTGAGCTGCTGCTGCCGATTATTTCGTATCTCAGAAAGTAATCTGGTGATGTCATTAATACAGCAGGGTCGATATTCACTCAACCTAGGCAGAATTTCAAAGAGTAGCAGTGAATGATTGAAACATTACTCTCGACCTCCTTCTCCTTCTCCTTCCCTGCTTCTTCTTTCCTTGAAAATTCTACTTTCCTTTGTGAGATGCCCCCAAACTCTTGATTTCTCTACTGAACACCATGACGAGCACCAACGATACCGTCTCGGTCTCTTCAGCGAGTACAGCGTCAGTTTCCGTGTACTTACCCAGGCCTTTGAGCGCGTACCACATTTCGCATGAGAACCAGCACCGGTACACCACCATGCAAGACACGATCGCCTGGATAGAAACAAAATACAGCTCTCATATCCACGAGGGGGGAACACAGTTCATCGCACTGCTCAACCTCCCCGAGGACAAATACCAGGCATTTGAGGCAAAGCGAGAGGAGCGCACATTGCCCTCGATGCGCATACACTACTACCCAAACCATGCAACCGCCATCATCAAGCTCGCAGGAAACACCCATGAGACAACAATCATGGAGCTATCGTTCATGATACGCGATACTTTCCTTTCTTTTCAGATTGGGTCAAATATTCTCCAACCTCGAGGTGCGGGTAGGCAGACAATGGTGTCAGGGACAAGTAAGGAGCCCGACGGAAGCTGGGTTCCTCGATTGACTCGAGGACGGAATGATTTCCCTTCGTTTGTGGTCGAGATCGGTGTGAGCGAGTCGCTTCCCCGACTGCGCGTAGACGCTCGCATCTAGCTAGAGACAAGCCAGAGCTTGACGAGGCTTGTTCTGCTTGTCTCTGTCGACGAGCAAAACCAGGTCATTCGGATGGAGAGATGGGAGCGGGTTCAAAATCCTAATGGGATGCAGACACGCTCTCAGAACCTTCTCTCTCGATCTCAATGCGTCCAAGTTGTCACGATCGATGCTGCGAACAATGCCGTGACGAATGCGCCTTTACTGCTCCCAATCCAGTTGATTCTGGATGCTCCCATCCAACTCCCCGCTGGCTCGCCGCCTGCTACTCAAATCTTTTCGATTTCAGCTGCTAGACTTTTGCAGTTCACAAACGATGCATTTTTCTAAGGACCGTGCATTTGGTGTCTCTTTTTTTGTGATATACCAATGGGGAAATCAATGGAACCGACAGGAGCGATACCCTGGGAAATTGAGCACATTGACGCATGTATTTATTTCCATTTTCTTTTGAAGATAGATATCATGACAGTTATCCTACCCATATTGCCACACTATATCTTGGTAATCCTCGTATACTATGATCAATAGCAGAGCCTTGTTTTCTAGTAATGGATTTCCGAGCTTCTGAGAACCCCCAGCTATGGCTCACCGCAATATAGGGACCTTTTTCGTGCACATCGCCTCGGAGACATAGATATTGGTGGCTAACATCGCCAACATCAACCAGTCGCTTGCGAGTGAAAGACGGCGCCTGGCAGTTTTCGTGATTATCAACACAGTTCTGGGCCCAGGAAAGGAAGCAGGCTCGACGCTCATCAGTCATTACAAATTTAGGACATGATGGTGCTTTTACCAAAGACTTCCAGGGATCTGATTGGCCTATAAATAATGAGGACTAATCCAATGACATAGGCCTTACCAGCAACAGCAAAGATTTGAAACCTGAAAAGGATCATACCTCCGCGTCTTCGTCCAGGTGTCCCTGACTCAATCAACAGGCATTCTATGGTCTTTCCCGGTGCAAATTCCGCACTAATATACACTAAGTCTTGCTTTATCAGCGATTCTATTCCTGGCGCCTGGTACTTGAGGAATCCTTGATACAGCAGTGTACAGCCATTGCAGCCCTGGGAGGCCTGTTGGCAAACCTCATCGACACCTGCATGAACACTGAATCCAGGTTCACCAGCTTCGTTTTTAGTTACATGATTGCCGTATTTATCCGCTCCCGACGTAGTAGATTTCCGCCTTGGGTACGGGCTCGAAGTCGCGGCAAACCGGACAATTTTTTATTTTCTTAGCTCGATGCTTGATGTCGAAAACCTTCTTTTCAATAACTTCAAGCTGGTATAAAATAGACACGCTCCCGCCATCTTGAACCCAACGTGTGTCGATAGACCGAGGGGTCGAGAGATGGATAGTGTAGCTCACCACAGGTGACGTTTCTCACTCAAACAAACCAATCAAGCCTGCTGTAATTCTGCCTAGGGCTACTGATGCCCATATAATCCACGCTATTGGCAGGATAATGCGAATCCCTGTGTGATAAAAGCAGCATTTTGCACAATGCTGAGAAATTCGCCAGGTTATAGCCAATCAATATGATAGTGTCGACTAGCTGCAGACGACCAGACACGCTGTTCATGACTAACACACCCCCTCTTCCCTTGATTAGGTAGTTGGCGTGGGATCATTGAAGCGCTGAGCGGTTATATGCCACTTGGACTCCACTGTCGAGAATTCTCGACTCTGACATGGCTTTTCGCCATGTTTGGTCGGTTTGTACGCCAGGACTCATATACTGTCTAAGTTAGAGTCTGGGCCAGAAGAGCCTGGTGGGATAGAGGAAAAACAAAGCAAGATACCACAATGTGTGTCCAAAGGTGTTTTGAAGAAAGACTGAGTTGAGAGGGAAAAGAAACGCAGGGAAAGAAGCAGCTCACAACACCACGTGACACTACTACTACTGTAGACAGCCATAAGAACAGACGCACATTGAATAACTCTTAAATATCATTGCACTTGGTGATCCCGAGAAAGTAATATATTATAGTAGAATAACGAGGTATAATATCCCCAAGAACAAAAATAAAACATTACATAGTTTTGAGTACACCAGGCAGTTCGTCATCTCTTCTCGCATTCAATTACATGAAGCAGCCCCATCATCCACACCCCTGACCATTCTGCATCTTATATCTCCTATCACCACTTAGGTGCTCTTCTTTCCACTTTCGCGCTCGGCCTTGCGCAAGGCACGCTTGCGGATAGACTCATGCATGCCCCGGTTCTGGCCAAGGACGAACTTGTTCATGGTTCCGGTGATACAGGTGAGGAAGTAGGCCATCAAGCCGTGGCTCCAGTAAGGAGAGGAGCTGTAGGCATAGGAAGGAGAACCACCGTTGCGGCCAATCTTGCCGAGGACTGACTTGACGAATGCGCGGGGGTCAGGGATGGTAGCACTGGTGCGACGGATCTTGGACATGGCGGATGTGATGAGGTAGGCCTGGACGAGCTCGACAGTGATGCCGTGCTGTTCCAATTCCGAGCCGAGAGAGGTAGACCACTGCTGCAGGAAAGCCTTGCTGCCAGAGTAGGTTGCCAGGAGGGGAGTGGGGAGGAGACCACCGAAAGATCCCATGGTCAGGACGAGACCACGCTTGCGCTGGATCATACCAGGGACAACGACCTGAGTAGCACGCAGAGTACCGGTGCAGTTGATGGTGATGATATCATTCATCTCCTCTTCAGGGGTCAGGGCGAACGGAGTAGGGATGCTGTGGCTCTTTCCGACATTGTTGACCAACACAGCCACATCGAGCCCATCAACCAGTTCCTTGAGCTTAGCATAGTCCGAGTCCTGGTTGCTGGCAAAATCCATAGCCAAAATCTTGGTCTCCACGCCGGGGTTCTTCGAGGAGATCTCATCGCCCAAAGCGGTCAATTTCGATGCAGTTCGGGAAACGAGGAGGATGTTGAAGCCGGAGCGGGCGAGCTGAAGGGCGAATTCCTTGCCCAAGCCATCGGAAGCACCTGTAACCACCGCCCAGCTGCCCTTGGGGCCGAACGAACGGAGCTGTACGGGTTAGTCTACTGATTCCAAGCACGACTGGGCTGAAACATACCGGCTTTCCAGGAAGGACAAACAAACTAAGCAGGACCCTGACAAAGGTCAGAGCCCTGCAGGTGATGAACAGGCCACCGGTGGTCAGCAGGGCCAACGCGCCCAGAGTCTGCAGCCCCGGATCGACATTTAGCTGCCACTTGGACAGGCAAGATGCGAACTTTGACACAAACTCCATGGCGCTAGTCTGGTAGAATACCCGAAGATGAGCTGTAGTCTGTAGGTTATTAATAAAAGAAGGAGGAAAACCACGAAAGTGGGCTGGGCGCTGGAGAAAATAACAAGCCAAAAGCAAATAAAGTGTTGGGGGAAGCTTGTCGGCGCCAAGACCGAACATCCTCGGTCTTCGTCGCTCCTTTTCAACCTCTGGCGGTCCTCAAGGTGCACACCAGACTGACGACCACCTGTGATTCCCCTCTTCAACTGTGACAATGGCTGAGCTTCTCTCTTACCTCCCTCCATTTGAGGGCTACTTGCCCAAATGGCTGTTTTTGGTTATTCAATCTCTCACCTATTCCAGCAATTTCATTTTCTGACTGGTCATCTAGGTCTCCGTGGTCTCCACGGCCAACAGCCTTCAGGCCTACCTCTCCGAGCACTACGCTGCCAGCCTCTACAACGGTAGAACCTCCGACGGTCGCCCGTATACAAACGCTCTTTCTGGACGGACATTTGGTACCTGGACCTTCCTCTCCGCCGTGGTTCGCATGTACGCTGCCTACAACATCACTACCCCTATTTCGTACGATCTCGCTGCGTGGACATTCGGTATCGCCCTGTGCCACTTTGTCGGTGAAGTGGCATTCGGTAGTGCCCAGATCAAGGGACGATTTGTGAGCCCCTTGATTGTGGCTTCGTCTACTCTTGCGTGGATGTTGACACAGCGGGATTCTTATCTTGCTTGAGTTGGTGGACAGGTATATAATTGAATATTCTGTTGACAACAGACCGATCCGAACCCTTCATTGGGCGATGGACCGGATAATCCAGATACCCATATATCAAAAGTACAATACGTCATTTCAAATCATTGCATCTTTACGATGTCTCGCCTCCGCGCAGTCCATCAGCCATCCAGCTTCTTCCTGTACAATTCTCCTCCGCAAACCCGTAATCTGGCCGCGGCTTGCTCGGGGGTGATATCACGCTGGGGCTCGCCCATCATTTCATAACTGGATCTGTCAGCAACTGTGGAACAAAGCCTAGGATGACAACTTACCCGACCAAGAACTTCCGCACGGTTGCGCTTCGGAGCAAGGGGGGATAGAAGTGGAAGTGCAGGTACGAGGCCTCGATTTCCTCTTCTGTTCCCTCCAGCGGTGCCTGGTGGATGCCCATGCTGTATGGGAAGTGCGTTTCGAAGAGGTTGTCATACCGTCTGGTGATTTCGGCAATGGCCTCGGCCAGCTGTCTCTTTTCGTAGGCGTTCAAGTCGACAAGCGCGCGCTTGTGCTTCTTGCTGACAATCATGGTCTCGAAAGGCCAGGTAGCCCACCAGGGGCAGACGACCAAGAATGCGTCGTTTTCGAACACCACACGCTCCTGCTTGTAGCTTTCCAGAGCGGCATAGTCCTCGAGCATGTGCTTACCTCCGCGCTCCCTACGATACTTCAGCAGCTGCTCCAGCTCCATAGCCGGCTCCTCGGGCAGCGAACTTGTGGTCCAAGCTTGTCCGTGCGGGTGGGGGTTCGAACAACCCATGGCGGCGCCCTTGTTCTCGAAGATCTGCATGTACCGATATTGCTCCTTGGGCTTTTCCAGACTGGCCGTAGGAGAGGCGGGAGGCAGAGTGGTAGCGGGAGCAACAGCAGCAAGCGGCGACTTGGGCGACAGATGCGAGGTGTAGAGCTCAATCCATGCGTCAATAACAGGAATAATCTCGACCGGCGACAAGTCTGCGAGAGTGAGGTTATGGGCCGCGGAAAAGGTGAGCACGTAGCATTTGCCCGTGACAGGCTCTGCCTTTAGGAAGAGCGACTCCAGATCTACATCGGTCAGCTTAGCCATCTCATCTACATCTCCCATCGACTCAACACACCGTCATTGCTGTTTTCCGGGTTGTAAGGCGCCTGTTCCTCCTTGACTGCGCTGTAATCATTCACGAAGATGAAGGTGCTGTCGTACTGAGGGTTGGAGTCTCCCTGCGCGCGCTGGTTTCCCGGACAGAGGTAGCAGGAAGGATCATAAGAAGGCAAGGTAGTTTTGGAGGGACTCTCCTGCTGTCCTCTACTCTATTCAGCTTCCATTTGGACACACTGCAGAATCTGACTTACTGCCAGGGCCGCTTGGTCCGGTGGGGTGAAACGAGGATATAAGAGCCTCTCAAAGGATTGAATCTCCGGTGGGAGATGTCGTCGAGAACGCTTTCAACCATTGCGATGGGGTATCAAAGCTGGATGAATATACAGAAAATCAAGAACAGGAAGGAGAAGAAGAGTAGAAAACAAACAGAAAGAAAGTGGCGATGGTAGCAAGCGATGATGGGGTTCAGGGACTCTCTTGGCGGGGCTCCGCGGGGTGACGCTGGGGACTCCGGAAATTTACTCAATCGGTACATGCTACAGTACTGTACTTGGAGGTAGGATAGAATGATGGAGGAGTCACACAATGCATTCTATACTATAAGTATGAGTATGAGTATGAGTGAGTATCAGTATGACAATATGTAGTATCTGGAGTAGTAGAATCTGGGGTATATATACTCCGTAGTATTCTGACAGACTGACAGTCCACGGCATCTCTCAGTCGTGAATCGCATCTATCCCGAATCTCACACTGTTAACCGATCGGAGAATCCCGATAATAACTGGATCCTCTTCTCCATCGGAACCGACTCTCTCGTCTCGATTGCCCTTTAGTGACGGTTTCTTTCCGGTCGAGGAAAAACGATGGCAAATTTGAAAAATTGGAAAAAATTTGCAAAAATCCAATCTCCGACCGGAATTTCCTCGCCGAAAAAAAAAAAAAAAGAAAGGCATCCACTGACGTCAAGCCGCTTGACGCTAAAAAAGCGAAGATGGCGACGATCCCTTATCGCACTGAGGGGTTTTAAGAAAAAAAGTAACAGGAGAGAAGATCAATTCCAGTCTTGAAACACTGCCTGTGTGGTATTGTATATGCACCTCTGGGACTACTTATACTTGGTGCTTGCCGTTGCTTTCGAGCAGGTCATGGCTATGAATTGGACGCTGTTCAATTTCTGAGTTTCTGATCTTGTTACTTTTGCCTCCTACGAAGAAGAAGAGAAGATCAAAATGGACATCTTCAACCCGTCGACCAGCCTCTACTCACTCCCTAATGAGGTATGTTGATGCTATTGACTTACAAGATGAGTGTCTAATCAGTTCAGGTCTTTGTCCAAATCCTCACGCCTCTCTCGACTCACACCCTCCTCGCCCTCACCACCGTCTCGCATCGCTTCCATGCCTTGATTCTGCGCATCCTACACTACCGTCTACGAGGCGCCGCTCCCTTGAAGGACTACCAGATCATGCTGGAGTGCTTCCACCCGGGCTCCCGACTCACCAGCCCGGCCTTTTGCAAATACCTGGGCACCGACGACCTCAACGGAACCGATGGCCTGAGCGGCCGACATGAGGGAAAAGGATCTCTCTACGAGGATGTCGAAACAGCTCATCAACTAGGCAAGCTGGGCTCGGTCTACTCCCGATTCCGCCCTGAAACATGCGTGGAAGAAAGGGCCCGTGGAGCGCGATTGGTCGTTTCATCGTCGGGTAAGTCCCGTTGACATTGTCACATATTACTGGCTGTTATTTTGAAGGAAGAGCTAACTAATTGTTCCAATAGACAAGGCCATGACCATGTCGCGCGACCTCGTCATTGCGCAGTTTGACGACTTCTCGCAGCTCAGCATCGCCGTCAACCTCGTCAAGGTCATGCCAAGGAGCCACTTGCTGCTTAGTGCCGTCACCGTTGAACAGGGCGTTATCCGACTTTTCAAGAACTGGCTCAAGGAACGGAATGCTGCTGGCCAGTGCGTTTCCTCCGACGGTCGGGCTACCGAAGCAAGCAATAGCACTAGCACGCCTAGCGATCGTCAGATGCTGTGGGTTGACGGCGAAAAGAACGTCGGCTTGACCATGCGAATCAAGGAAAAGAAGTACGGCGGCAACACACCGGTGCCTATAACGGAGGGGACTGTGTGTTACGAGGTGGAGGTTGATGGTGAGTCTGATTCGTGATTCGGTGTGTGAAGATGAGGCGATGCTAACAACACGCAGAAATATACATCCGCACGACTCGTCTCTTGATGACGCTGGAAAAGTCGCTGCAGGAGCAGCGCAAGAAATGCGCCCGTGCGGTGATATTCACACGCGCTTGATGATACCCTTTTGTCTCTTTTCGTTTTTATTTTCTTTCATTATTGTCAAGAATATCGCATACAGGTTTGGGACTATTTTATCCGTACAGGACACAGGATGTTTCGGGTATACAGGATTTGCATGTTTTTTTTTTTTTTTTTTTTTTTTAACCTCTATAGATTGTTTGCTTTTTATATAGACCGATGCTTTTTTTTTTTTTTCGCTAGATTGACAGTTTGATACCAACTCAAGAACATGACTCGATTTCTGATTTCTGAGATCCTCAGATTTCACCAAACACTCAATCTTCTCCATCTTCATCTTCAGTGGCAAAGGATAGACACAACCTAAACCGGAGAAAAGGAAAACCCAACCAACCCAACCCAAACCTTGTGAACCTCAATACTTTTCTCAACCACCGTTTACATGCACATCCAAAACCAAAATAATAACCATCATCATCATTACCATCATATCATACCCATAGGTAGGTAATGATACCCACCCATTACGCGAATCCTGATTCGACATCGCTTTACGTACGTACATACCCAGCTACACCCACATCTAGCCGCATCAACTAGACAGGGGATAGGGTTACATTTTGCGCGATTTCTTTTCGGTAGATGGACAGCTACATACTACCTTACGGTCTACGGAGGAGAGAGCTCCACCGACTCTCTTAAAAACAAAAAAACATGGGTTTTTGGTGAAATGCGGGGAAAATTGGCGGTGGATGTCATTTGGCATTAGCTTTGCATATGTATGTAGGCTGTGTGCTGTGCTATGTATGCTATGCTATGTTATGTGTTATGTGTGGACGGCAGGAGGAGCGGTGATGAATTGGTTTTTTTCTCTTTTGCTTTTTGTTTTTGGGTTTTTTTTCTTGATTTGGCTATTATTTAGATACCTAGGTAGCTATGGTGGTGTTGTGGCTTTTGTGGTGTTGTTTGGTTGGATAGTTGCATTCAGGGCGGCAGGGGTAAAGGTAACCCTACCTAGATGAAGCGCCCAACCAGTTCAACCTTTCAAGATGCAGAATGACGACACAAATCTAATTCCTCTCGTTCAAAAGCCGATGCATCATATGTGCTCTGCCAAAGTCATCTGCATATATTTCAAGACAGCTCTATCTGTAGTAATGTAAATCGATTGGTATTTTACGGAGTAATCCATGAAAAACACTTCATCAAACACGGCCAAAAACTGAACAACTACTCCCAACGCCTTTTTTGACACCCGGTCCCAAGACCAATATAGAATATTAGAAACGGACTTCGTCTCATCGTCAGCAGAGTCAACGAATTCCTTAACGGCGCTGCGTCTTGCCGATAGTACGTTTTCCGGCAAACTAGAAAGATAACAAGTCAGCATATGCACAATCTCCTCGATGATGTCAGAACATACCAAATGCTTGGGAAGGGATGCAGTCGTGTGTCGATCGGCCTCTCCCGCTCTGGCCATGCGGTTCATCTTCTTCTGTCCTAGCTTGGCCAGGCGCTCCGCCTTGTCGCGGGCCGCTGCGTCTGTCACACCGTCGTTGCGACGATCGGTGGCAGCCTGGCTGCGGGCACGTCCCTTGGCCTTGGCAATAGCCTGGCGAGGGTCTGATGGGTCCACGTCCATGGCATCGTCCATGTCGACATCGCGGGTTGTTGGACGGCCACGGGCCTGGCTCTGCGAGCGAGCACGGGCCGAGGCAGCATCGACGTCGTAGCCAGCCTCGTGCAGAGCATCCTCCATCTGGGACAGCTTCTTGGCCTTGGCGCTGCGAGGAATCTGCGCGCGGTTCTTGAGCGACTTGCGCATCTTGGCGTCGTTGCGCATCAAAGCCCGCTTCTCGCGGATCAGGTCCGCCTTCATACGGGTGTCGGCGTCTTCGGCATCCTCCACACTGTCGTCTGAGTCGTAGTATCCATCCTCCTGGAGCTTCTCCTCCTCTTCCTCCAGAGTGGCCAGCTTGGACTCGATATCTGGGTCCACAAAGTCGTAAATGTTCTTTCCGTTCCACACTTCGGGGATCTTGTCGTGCTTCCACTCGTCGTCGGCCAGATCGTAGTTCTTCTTGAGGTCGATGTTGTAGACACCAGCTCCACCGTTCTCCTCCTCGATGTCCCGCTCCAACATCCTCCGGTTGGGGTCGTTCTTGTCGTATTTCGTCAGTCCCTTCACAGCATCAGGGATAAAGGCCTCGCGCACACCGCCCATGGGCTGTGCAACGTGGATACGGGCAAGAACATCGCCCAGACGTCCACCAGGAGTACCGGCATTGTTGGATCCGGACTTGAGCTTCTGAGCCACACGCTCGGCCAGGAGCTTGTCGCAGGCTGCGTTCTTCACACCTGTCACACCCTCAGTGGTGGTGCAGGACAGCTGCAACATCTCCACATCGCCCGACTTCAGGATAGCGTCAAGCTCCTGCTGGTATTCGGGCTCCAAGTCCTCGGGACGACGCACATCAATCTTGTTCACAACGAGGAACACGATCTTGTTGGCGAACAAAGGTCGGATACTGTTGAACAGCTTGATCTGGTCGGGGACAGAGTAACCGCACTGCTCCGACAGGTCCATAAAGTACATGATAGCGGACCGCAAGTGAGCAATGGCAGTAATGGACTGCATTTCAATGGTGTTCATCTCTTCCAGAGGGTGGTCGAGAATTCCGGGGGTATCAATAGCCTGGAATCGCAGGTACTTGTAGTCGAAGTGACCGACGAACAAACTCTTGGTGGTGAAAGCATAGGGCTGCACATCAACATCGGCACGGGTGATGCTGCGCAGGAAGCTGGACTTTCCGACATTGGGGTATCCGCAAATCAACAGAGTACGAGTGTTGGGATCGATCGCGGGAAGACGGCCCAAATGTTGACGGACCTGCTCAAGGTAGACGAGAGGGTCCTTGAGACGTCTGCAGATGGTGGCCATACGACCGAGACCAGCGCGCTTCAGCTGCTTACACTGGAACAATGACTGAGCATATTTAATAAGACGGACATAGTCGCGGGAGACGGTTTCAATGAGATGTTTGGCCGTCGAGACCTGACCAAGAGCAATTCTGAAATGGTCGGCATCGTAAAGAGTGTTCATCAAATCCTTGTCTGGTAATTATTAGTCCCCGAAAATTCATCACCATCGTTCAGAAGAAAACTTACGAAAAGGGTGAATATCCTGCAATCTCGGGAATCCATCGAGAATGGCCTGGAACTTTTCGCAAAAGGTTTCCTGGGTGTATTTGACCTTTCGAGTGTAGAATCCTGCTCGCCGACAAAACGTTTTCTCGCATTAGCGACTGTGCACACACTATCGATAATTTCCGACCATAATCTTTTCGGATCTTGCTTCCACCACCGTCCGGCCCAACATATCAAAACAATCGGGATCTTCAATACCTCTAATACGGCTGATCTTAAAACCGGCACGGATCTGCGTAGGCAGCTGTCTCTGAGTGCGACTAAGGACGATATCCAGGAATTCCTGGCTCGTGGGCACCGGGGCAATCTAATCAAGCGGTGAAAAAGAAAAAAACAGTCAGTCAACCGGAAACAAAAACTCGATTTGACAGATCGAATCGCTGCGGGAAAAGGAACTCACATCTTTCCACGTCGTCTTCATGATGGGCAACCGATTCAGAGTCGATAACAGGGGACGACTCTCGAGATGCCTTGAGGTTGTAGAGGTGGTGGTGGGTTGTTCTTCTTAGACGCTCGACTTTTTTTTTCTTTTCTCCAAAGGCAAAAAAATTATTCGCGGGCGGTCGGCGGGCGGTGAGCGAATGTGGGGGATTTGATTTGGCAGTACAGCCGAGAAGAATTTTCTATCTCATGCGATATGGATAATACCTACTAATATATAAAGAAATAAAATACTAGAATCTATACTCAGATCATGTACATTGACTATACCATGGACTACGGTACACAATATCGTTGCCCTGATCAAATCGACCGCCCGTCGTGTTGAAGTGTAAAATCCGGCCATCAAGAATCCGCCCTAGAATCATCATAGCCCAGAACAAAACTCCGTTGCTTTTCTCTTGAACCCGCCGTGTGAGACCAAAACCAGAGTACAACCAGGATGAGAATAAAAATATAAATGGAAATGCGAAAAGAAAAAGAAAAGAAAAGCGAAATCAAATGCAATCGAGTAACATCATGTCCATGCCGAGGGAATGCAGAATCAAACAGCAGGTCTTCATTCTTGAATAAACTCCATAACCTGATATCGTCAGCATACTGGCCCATGGATGGAAGCGAAATGAAGACTTACTAAATCATACCAACCACCGCCACCGAATTTACAGTTGCTGGGACCAGTGTTCTCGAACCCAAGCGACTCGTAGAATGGAATCAAGTTGTCGTGGGAGATTAGTGCAATGCGCTCCGCAATAGCTGCTTCCTTAATGCGCTGGATATACGACTTCATCAAAGTGCTGGCGACCTGCTTTCCCTGATGTTCGGGCAGAACCGCAAGGGAGTGAATAACGATTGTAGCACCGTACTCATCATGACCGAGGGTTTCTCCGTTCTCGACGGTCATCCGCTCGGTCTGCCACTTGGGTGGGAGCAACATGGAAGCATCTGTCACGCGAGGCCCCGAGGTCCGAGTAGCAACGACATGTCCAACCAGCGTTGGACGAGGTTTGGCCTGGCCTTCTTCAAGGATGGGAAGGGTGAAGAGACCCAGAGTGAGTTCAGGACATCTTCCGAGACGATAGAGAAACTTCATAAGGCCCATAGTCAGCACTTTCAAACCGAAAACTTCCCGGGTAAGAAATGAGAGCCGCGAAACGAGGAGCACGCCCTATGGGCGCCAAACAACGTAGAAACCCGGAATTTTTTAGACGGTTCAACATACTTTCTCGCGACTGCAGCGCTCTTGTTCCGGGAAAGCACTTTCCACATTCACACAATCATCCACGTTCGACTCCGTCAAAACCTGTACGAAGGGGTGCAATTCCTCGAGTTTGGTGCGGTGATGCACAGGTGGGCGACGAAACCAGTATGGGAATTCATTTATATCATCGTGATCAACAGCGACGTAGTCCTCATCCACCTCCTCTTCATCGTCTTCGTCTAAATCTGCATCTTCGAGGGGAAGCCCGTTGGCAATGGCAATTCCAGCACGGTTGCTGAGCCTAGAGACATCATGGTCGTCAATGAAATGAATCCCGGTGTCATGTTCTTCGGACGTCTTGAGGCCGTTGCTGTCATAATCAGAGAGGGTTTCTGACGGCCGATCGCTGAGATCCGACATGATGAAGCGATTGATTGTGCAAAAAAGGATTCCGAGAAAAAATGCGACAAGATCACAGAAGACGAATCTTCAATGTTTCTGGCAATAATTTTTGATCGAGAATACTCCGTTCAAAACGCACGACAAAGTAGTTGTCTCCGGGCAGTAAAACGCAGGGGAAGTGTGGTGGGTGTTGAAGAATGGAGGAAACCGAATAATCGGAAGGGCTAGAAAGGGTGGAGATTAGCTCAATGCGGGTGATAAGAACAGGCCAAGGTACGACTTTGGGGTTGCATCCAGGCTGTCAGGATAGGTGTACAAGACGCAAGAGAGGGAGATGAATGAGCATAGGAAGATCGAAGGGAGGATGGATAGATTCACAAAACCGATCTTTCACCGGGATGGTCGGGCGCAAGGGATTATTATTCTGCGAGACAGAGTTCAAGAATTTACGGTGCGTGCCAAAGCGAGGGGTTGCCACAAGGGGAAGCTGAGGAAACGACTCGAGGAGATGGACTTACTCGAAGGACAACACACAGATGATAATCGATCAGATATCCGGATGATAGAGGATTGCGCAAGAGATGCAGGTCAGATGCAGAGCAGAATCCGGAATTCTGGAGCAAAAGGAGAGGACAACGCGGGGCAGCGATAAAGTCGAGTTTCAGGCGAGGTCGAGATACCGATCAGTACTTGTGCTCGGGCGGGATTTCCCTAGAAAGCCAAGTACCTCAAGGTACCGGTACATCTTCTCAACCATCACCACATCACAGCACTTATCTCCATCTTTTCTACTCCATCACGATTTTCAACTTGGGACTGGCCATCCGGATGTGGTACCCACGCCAATGAGGTCTCACTCGAGTAATCAATCCTCGTCGTTTCACTACAATCAATCCTTGACCCCTGCAGATCATCACGAATCCAGCTGACGAGAGCTCATTACTGCATCCAGTTGGGTGCAGTCTTTCAAAGTCTTGGTTGATGCAAAGTCGATAGAAGAACAACAAGTAGAAATAGCATTTATTGATATCGCAAACCCACCTAGAGCACTGCCATGCTTTGATCCGTGCTTTGGATGTTGGATATTATCGCCAGATGGAAGCATCTGCAGCAACCGCCCCAGGCGCTGCAAGCCCTATTGACTGCTGGATGGCGTCTGGGGATATTAATATACTGGTTCTCTAACTATTTGGATCTGAGTAAACCCTGTCTAATGCTTGCTAGTGGAATCCTGGAAGCATTCACCGACGAGGGGTTTCAAGATCCGCGTAGACGGGGGATTAGCGACAAGGCTGGCCTGGTCCTCTTAAGACGTGAATATCCTGGCCTGGATGACCTGTACATTGTACAAACATCTTAATCGCCACATTTTCCGAACAATCATACCTTCACCATGACTCGTCTGGTCATCTTTGACTTTGATGGCACTCTTTTTGACACCATCCACTGCGTCGAGCATTCAGTCAAGCTCACCTTCGAGTCCCTCCTCCCCACTCATGTCCCCGCGCCAGCCGACATCCATTCTTTAATCTCCAGCGGTGCCGGCATCTCAGACACGTTGCGGGCCCTGCATCCCGACACCGCCGTCTTCAATGCTACAGAGGACCAGTGGGTCGTCAGGTATCGTGAGCTGTACGCTACACATGGCCAATCCCTCACCAAGCCCTACCCCGGTGCAGAACGGCTGCTGCGGTACTTGAAAGCGGAGAATATCCCGACAGCCATTGTAACCAACAAGGGTATCGCGGCGGTCAAGACCGCTCTGGAGCAGAATGGGCTTAAAGAATATGTGCCCGAGGATCTGATAGTCGGTGATAAAACGCCCGGAGCAAAACGGAAGCCTGATCCGGCGAGTTTTGCCAACGTGCTGGTGCCCACTTTAAAGGCACGATATGGGGTGGAGGGGCTAGAAGATGGGGAAGTGCTGATGGTAGGGGATACTGTTGCGGACATCAAGTTTGCAGCGAACATTAGGGCGAAGATATGCTGGTGTCGATACGGACAAGGCGATCATGCAGAATGCAGTGCGTTGGACCCTGATTTTGACGTTTCTTCACTGGGGAATCTGGTCGAAATAATTGGGAGGGAAAAGGGGATATGACCCGTTCGACCGGTTACGGAGTATGTATTGAATAATGTACAGAGTACATGTTGACTCACCATGTGACCCTGTCTATTAGGATATACACTAACATATTTTCAAAGTGTCAGATGGAGTAGATTAGATGCCCTAGACCGTACTTTATACACCTGAAACTGATCAGCGTTGTCGGCGATGCGAGATAAAACCGAGCGGGATGCGTCATTATCCGCAACGACTCATAATTTTCCCCGACATGCAGAAAAATAGAACCTCCACGCTGTTTGTTGTTTAAAATATCTCTGCCCCCATGTCTTGAGACATTTTTCTCATTGCTTTTGCGTCCTGATTATATTCCCCCTTTTTCGCTTTTCTCTTCTTCTATGCATTCGTCACTGTCATGCGTTTCTTGGGTTTTCGACAGGAATGAAACATGAGCACAAAGACACTGACTTGGCAGCGGACTGCTAAGTCCTCCTTGCTGAAGGTACTACCCTGCTGCCTGGTTTTGAAATTGACCAATTGGTCGGGATCGATTGTCTGACAATTACTCTCTAGAAGCAAAATGTCCCCCTCTCTCACGACCAGCCGTTCTCGCGCTCCTTCTCGTCCTCCGCCGACCGTCGAGTCAACCACCGCGCCGACTTTTCCAGCAGCAGCTCCAGCTATGATCGGTTGGGCCGTCGGGCCAAGGAAAAGCTGTTGGATCGGGTATGACTTCCATGATAGTGTCAGGCTTACAATATGTGGTTGTTAATACATTGGAATGTTAGGAATTCTTTCTCAGTCTGCTGAGTTCTGCCTCTACCAAGCGAGAGGCCAAATCCTACCTCGCTCGGCTCAAGGCTAACGAGCCAAACCCCAAACCCGCAACCCCAGAACCACAAGCGACCGCAGGTCAATCATTACCGCTGGGCGTCAATTTGGGATCCTTCTACGGCGCCTCGAGATCAGTTTATGATAGCCCGGTATTCCGACAGGATTCGACTCCCACACCTCACGCGCCAGAGCTATCAGAGAGACTACACTCGGCATTGATTAAAATCACCACACCGCAACTGCTCGATAAGTCTGTTCTAGATGGCGTGGCAAAAACATTGGCGCAGCTTAACCGCTTGGGTATGGCTTGTTGTGTTTTGGTCGACCCCGGAGTAAAAGGCCATGACAATGTGTTGCGCAAAATCGCCATAGAACAAGCGGATCGCATTTCCACTGCTGTGGATGCGCAGCCGGACTCTAAATCCGTCCGTCTCGACTCCGTCCTGTCGATTCCCCCTGCAAGCCCCGGTCTGCCGAGGGTGTTATCACGAAAAGCACTTTTGAACCCACTCCGAGATGGACGGACCGTCATTATCGCCCCGATTGCCTATACAGAGGATGTGCCAAAAGCTGTCTTTGTTTCTGCGGATGATGCTTTCCTAGCACTTACCAAAGAGCTTGCTGGTTTGGCAATGGTTCCCCATCCGGATGAAGACCCGCTACAGACGGCCGAGAAGATCAGTAATTTACAGAAGGAGGTATCATTGGACCGAGTGATTCTGCTGGATCCTCTGGGAGGTATCCCGTCTTTTAGTGGCCCGCAGTCATCCCATGTCTTTATCAACATGGAGCAGGAATACGGTGACATTGAAGCTCAGCTGCGTCGGCTACAGTCGTCCGCAGGGTTTGAAAAACTGTCTGTTCCTGCTCCTGGTGCCAACTCAACGACCTCCACTTCCCTTAGTCAAGCAGGATCGGACTCGAAGAAAAGCGTTCTCGATGGGCATCTGGGCAACCTTCAACTTTCCCAGCAAGCGCTGGCCATGTTACCAGCCGCTTCGTCGGGTATAATAACTTCGCCATTGGAGGTTTCTAACTCAGCCAGCACACCCCACCCTGCTACGCCAGACGTATCTGCCGTGGGAACCAGGCGACAGAGGAACCCACTCATCCACAACCTACTTACCGACAAACCTCTACTTTCTTCATCTCTGCCTTTGAGTAGGCGAGTTACCAAAAATGGCGGCTCAAACACCATCAGTACACCCACTTCCCACACAACCTTTGTGAAACGCGGTATGCCCCTTACCGTCTTGCCTGATCCACGTGTGGAGATGTGGACACCCCAGCATCGGCCGCGGTTAAAGTTGGACGACCCATCTATCGACTTACCCCGCCTCGTCCACTTAATTGAAGACTCTTTCAACCGAAAACTTGACGTTCAGGATTATCTCAACCGAGTCAACGACCGACTTGCCGGATTGATTATTGCGGGAGAATACGAAGGCGGTGCGATCTTAACCTGGGAACTGCCCCCTGGCGTCAAAGACGATGGTAGCGAAGAGAGCCTATCACGAATGGTCCCTTATCTGGACAAGTTCGCTGTCCTGAAGCGCAGCCAGGGCGCGGGTGGTGTAGCTGATATCGTATTCAATGCTATGGTGCGGACGTGCTTCCCCGAAGGAGTGTGCTGGCGCAGTCGCAAGGACAACCCAGTAAATAAGTGGTACTTTGAACGGTCTCGAGGAACGTGGAAGCTGTCAGAAAACAATTGGACTATGTTTTGGACCACGCCGGACCTGCCGAGTGATTCCCAAAAGTTTGAGGATTATGAAGCCGTGTGTCGGGCCATTCAGCCCAGTTGGGCGGACAACACGGGGGTTATTGATTAGTTATTCCAGAATGTATATATGGGATTAGCCCAAGTATTGGAAAGCATAAATATATATATTGGTGTCTAAGATTTTGGTCTCAATGACATGGTTTGTACGACCTCATACGTCATATCTTTAACAGTAGGCCAGTCAATATGCGAAATACCGGGACAATTGGCCCAATACTACCCAATACGACTTGATCATCCGAACTAATGCTGGATAAAATGTACAGCCGTGGTTTGGGCACGTAGTTCGAGTATAAATGTAGCATTGACCAATAGTGAAGTAACATGTCGTTCTGCAACCATCCCCGGATACATATAAGAACGCAACCCCTCACTCAACCCCGCTGCTGAACAATCATTCATCACAATCCATAATTCTCACAATGGGTGTCACAGAAATCACCAAGTAAGTAAATTCTATCAACAGTATCCAATTCCAGACTCACACAAATTAGCTTCAAACAATACATGGATGCTTTGGAAGCAACGACCGACGAGGTCGGCGACTCCAAGAAACCTCTAATGATCATCGACTGCTACGCTACCTGGTGTCCTCCATGCAGAGCCATCGCCCCCAAATTCGAAGAGTACAGCGACAAATACAGCCAGGTCGCTTTCTACAAGGTCAACGTTGACGAGGTCGAGAAAGTCGCTATGGAATTGGGTGTCCGCAGCATGCCGACGTTTATCTATTTCCAGGACGGGATCAAGGTCGAAGAGGTTGTTGGCGCTGCACCACAGAGGATTGAGGAGACAATTGTGAAGTTCCTTGAATGATTTAAACGACTGAAAATATCATGAATTAAGATGCATCTTTCCATTTGACATGACATTTATCTTCCCCCCTGTAGACAACAGAAAATGTAAACAGAGCAAACAAGCCAAACAAATCAAACACCCTCTGCATCAACGGCGTCAACGAGATTCTCGATCTTCATCGACTCAACCATGCGTCAATGACACGATGCCCATCTGCATCGAATGCTCCTACCCTGTCTCGCACCTGTATAGTACTTACAGCCGTGCCGATGACCGGTCGCTGGGCAAAGGTGTGCGTCTGACGCAATGTCCGCGCTGTCAGCGGTTCGCCGACAAATACGTCGAGCATGACTTTGTTGTGCTGTTTATCGATCTTGTCCTGATCAAGCCTCAGGTATGAGCTGTCACTTTTTATATTTTAATGGCAATGGGCTAATGGGGTAGGTCTATCGACATCTTCTTTTTAATCGTCTGGGGAGAGTGGATAACCAATTCGATGTAAGTTACTTGTCCTGAGGCTGTTTGGCTTTGCGATACTGATTGTCGTCGAAGCGTTCAATTATTCGACTCGGAATACTTCTCCTTCTTTTTGACGTCTACCTAACATGGGCGCGCATTGAAAAATCCCAAACCCTCTCTGCGACATTCCTCTCCCGTGCCCCTATTATCGTGCAATACCTCTTCTTCCTAAGCTTGAACGCCCTTGCGACTCTCGCCCACCACCTGACTGTCCGTCTGCTGGCGTCAATTCTCGTTCCTACGCCTCGTCAGCCCTCGGAAACGGACAATAATACAACTAATAATAATAATGGCACTCCATCGGAGACTCCTGTTCCTTCGAATCCTACCACGCCGATCTTCCCCTCCTTCTCTATGAATTCACAAGCGCAACAATCAAATACCCCTAATATCCCTACGAGTTCGCCGAAACTCACATCAAGTAACTCCTACCAAGACAATTCACCACCACCTGGGGCGGCAAGCTCATCGGGTGTAGACCATCAACAACCTGCTCCTCAGGGGTCTGTGCCGCACCCGCCTCCTCCCCCACCCCTGCGCCGCGCATCCACGGCACCGGTGCAAACAATACAACCTCTCCCGCCCCCGTCTCCGGCTAGCCCAGCAGCCATCAGCACAGCTCTTCTTGTCAGTAGCTGCGCCAAGCTTTTCCCTATTCTCCTTGTGATTTGGGGCCCAGACGGTAGCGGTTTCGCATCTAACGCCTATACACAAAATACCGACACAACGAGCGTCCCTGTACAGCAAACGCTCGTCCGGCATACCATGAACGGAATTACACCTGCCGCAACAGCAGTCGCAGCAGCAGCCACATCAGCTGTGTCAGGATCATCTACGTCTGTTGTAGAAGACTGGGTTGCGAAATTGGCGGCCACGATGCCCGCATCGACCCCGGGGAACTACCTGGCTAATCTTGTGGAGTTGATGGGCTCTCTTCTTTCGTTGAGTGCGGCAGATACGCATATGGCGCTATTGAGTAACATCGAGGCGTTGTATATTCTACTAGGATGTGGATATCTGCGTGCTGTGGCGCTGGCGGTTGCGGGACAAGTGGCTCGCTGGACAGTCCAGAGGGTGGTTTTAGGTGGTGTGGGAGTTGGATAGTCGCCGTCACTTATTGAGATAATATTTATCTTCTTCAAGTAATCAAGGAAAGTTACATTTCTGCTAAAGCCATGACTCCAGAAGTAATACTGGATTATGTGTAACCGTAAACGCTGAAAGTGAAAAAAAAAAAAAAAAAAAAACACGTCAAAATAGGAAAACAAGGATATGATATAACTATACAAAAACCGAATCTCTGTTTATTTCATCTGGGTCACATCCTCCGTCTCTCAAATTCCCTCTTCTCATCTATCTCATCCAGACTCCGTGTAAACATTTTACTCCGGTACCCGTCCAGGTCTGATGTCTGATCGCTTGGGCGAGATGAGAGGATGCCATTGTGCGAGGAATACAATAGCTGTATAAAATTAGCATTCTGGCCAATCCAATTTTGACTATGAAATAAAATATCACTTACCCCACATGAGATAACACGAAGCGAATGATAGAATGAGCGTACTTCTCCAAAGTCTGCATAATAAATTAGCAAGCATGTCCCAAATCACCCCAGGTACAGCATCGAATAACTCACGTCTGGTTTTCGCCCTTTGGACTGAACACCCAGGCAACGACGGAAGCGAGGACGATGAAAATCAGTCCGATGATTAGACTCCACCTGTACTGTATTAGAATATCATCCTCCCCATTTATATACCTGCTGATGGGGGACATACCCGTTCGCCATTTTGATTGTTCTTTCTTCGTAGTATCCTCGGTTTGATATAAGAGGGAGGTGTCGGAGATCAGGACCAGCCTAGACGTGTCGATTCGGTTTATATTTGCGGGACTGTAGTAGTAGACGTAATAACTCGTAGAGAATTCCAAGGGATAACTATCGTCGAGCAGCACGCCTTCTACTGATGTATCCGATTGAATAACCCGATGTCGGTCAGAGGTCTAATCGTTATCGTGTCCGTCTCGGGGGCTTCGTCACGGATGGGAAACAAGGCACAGCGTTCACACGGGATGAGCGGGTGTGATGGTCCGGCTGGGATGCGATTTGTGTAAGCCCCGATTTCAAGGATGGGGCGGGTCGTGGGCTATTCTCGTGAAGCTGTTGCGGACCTGGATTTCCTCCGCTCGACGTCGGCGGAGCTCTACAGCAGACGAGCTAGGGACGGAGGTTAGGTGGCATGGCGGCCTGAGGCAGGAGTGTGGCTTGGACTGCCTTGGTGTGGCGGTGGAAGTTGGCGCTTGTGGCGGTTTAGGGCATCACGTGAGGTGGACTGCCCTATCCATGAGACTGGCTGGTAATCTTGAAGACTTCAACAACTTTGTCACGATGGCTACATGATAGTTGCTGTATGCGTTCTCAATTTCGGTCCCGCTAGCATACCAGTCTTTGGAAATATATAACACAATACAGATCAATCAATGACCATCGCCTAAATATGGCTGGATAAACAAACAAAAATCGGCGCTCAAGGGCATCTACACAGGCATCCATAAAACAGAAGACAAGTATAATTGAGAAGGCAAGAGATTGAGGCTCAGTATGAAAGCCGCGCTGAGACATATCTCATTCCTGGCATTGGCGGAGTATGTATGTCTAGACCGCCCTTTCGTGAGGCTATTTCCATTGCTAACCAGTGTAGGTGAAAGCTGGACTAGGCACGAGCTATGGGTAAGGAGTATCTCCGAGATGAATACCTAGTGTGCTATATTTCTACATATGGTATATGGTGTAGGCAACGACCCCCTTGCTTCGGGCGGGTTTGATATACAACTGATCTAGATTGAGCTACATTCAGATGGGATCACTGCCTGGGATGGCAGTAAAGATATAAGTATTTTGCGTTTCTCTCTTATTGACTATCAGAAAATTAGCTCTCTCACTATAAATCGTGTTTAAACCTGACCAAAGCATCAACATACAAACCATGTCTCTTATATTAATGGAAATTTATGACCATCTGCTATACACAGCAGCAAATGGCCATTCGGGACAGATAAAACAGCTGCTGCAAAAGAAAGACCTCATCCTCGACCTCGAGTGTCCAGACGACGACGGCCGAACCCCTCTTATACTGGCCTCTAAGAACGGTCACGCAGCCACCGTGAAGCTACTTCTCGACAATGACGCCAATATCGAGGCCACCGAGAAGTGCCATGGCTTCAACCCGCTCATACTTGCGGTCATTCACGGCCATAAACAAGTGGTCAATATTCTACTGGAAAGGAAAGCGAATATTGAGGCTGGCGACTCTTTATCTCGCACTGCGCTTTTTTGGGCCGTTGCAAAAGGCATCGAAGGGATGGTGGAGCTGCTGCTTGCGAACAGGGCAAATGTCGATGCTCGAGACAAACGGGGCCTCACGGTGCTTTGGGTGGCGGTTGATAGCGGACGCGAGAATATAGTCAAACAACTCCTCGACCATGATGCGAATACCGAGTTCAAAGACCCCAGATTTTACAAGACGCCAATAGCAGTGGCAGCTGAGAAAGGTCATGAAGGGATAGTCGAGATGCTTCTGCAGAGAGATGCAGACATCGAGACTGCAGATGTTAATGGCCAAACACCATTGTTATTGGCAGCGAAGAATGCTCAGGAGGCAGTTGTGAAGTTGCTTCTGGAGAATAACGCCCAAATAGACAGAGAGGATGACCAGGGACAGACTGCTCTGGCATTGTTCTCGGTCTGCTGCGCTGCACCACCGACCAAGCCAATCAACATGGCTGGGACGATGCAGCTGCTGATGCGGAGTCATGCTGATATCAACACGGAGGATAGACAAGGACGAACACCGCTTTGTCTAGCTGCGATGGCTGGTCAAGAAGCAAAGGTCAAACTGCTAATCCAGCGAGGAGCTGATATTGAGCACCGGGACGAGTTTGGGCAGACTCCCCTTGCACTTGCTGCTTCGTATGCTCACCCAGATGCCGTGGGTGTGCTCCTTAAGAACCATGCCGACACCGAATCGATAGATAAAGACGGCTTGACGCCGTTATTGCTGGCCGTCGAGGAACACCCCGGCAGATTCGGATTTCCTTTTCGCATCAGGGCTCAGCAAAGAGAAGTAGTGGGGCTGTTGTTGGACAAAGCCAACGTCAACTGTCAAGACAAAAAGGGTCGCAATTTGCTTTGCATCGCCGCGCAATGGGGCCATGTTGAAATGGCAAAGCTGTTGTTGGATAGCACAGAGAGTATCCAGCTTGATTCGGCTGATCGCCTTGGTAGAAGTCCGCTCTTTTATGCTGCTATCCACGGTCATGGAAGTATCTTCAGCCTCCTCGTCTCTTACGGCGGTCTGGTCCATCAGAAGGATAATTATGATCTCACACCACTTCTTGCGGCGGCACAGCATGGCCACGAAGATCTAGTCCGCATGATTCTCAACCTCGATCCTGTTCAAAAAGAACCAAGTGATTGCTTTGGCCGGTCTCTGTCGTGGTGGATTCAAGCCACTGGAAATAACTCCCTGCGACGTCTTGTTACCGACAAAGGGATCAAGCTATCTGGCATTTCAGTCCCTGAAGCTCACTTCAATTCGAGTGAACGATCATCTTTATCCTGTGATGTTTGTACCCTCTCAATGCCCAAGGGTTTTTATTACGTATGTCAATCTTGCTATGATGGTTTCAAGATGTGCATACCATGCTATCAGGTCGGAGCCCGCTGTCTAGACGCCTCTCATGACCTTGTGCAAGCAGCTTCATCTGCGAAGCAATAGCAAGAAGCCTCCTCAAAAAAAGTGATACTATGGGAGGAGAGGAATCTGATTAATCATCAAGTTTTGCATTGTCGAAGATTGACCACGATGGTAACGGCCGATACCAC
Source organism: Aspergillus sp. 'subgen. Cremei' (assembly GCA_019976455.1). Classification (NCBI taxonomy): domain Eukaryota; kingdom Fungi; phylum Ascomycota; class Eurotiomycetes; order Eurotiales; family Aspergillaceae; genus Aspergillus; species Aspergillus sp. 'subgen. Cremei'. Next base: position 1,066,125 of record JAFBMR010000002.1, read on the forward strand.
TCAGCATAGCATGTCACAGCGAAGGACCATACAGAGCTGACTCCATTTCCCTGATGGGATGTGCAAATATTGCATCTGGAGCATGTCATCCTGGATGGACTCACCGACGCCAATCTGCGTCAGGAAGGACACGACCTTTCCCGAGTCAAAGGCACCGCCAGTGAAGATTCAGCGGGTATTTCTCTGTTTGCAAGTAGACCAGATTACTGGATTGAATTTGAATTATCAGATGATTCCTTGTGAAGTATATTGGATATGCTGGGAATACTCCACATAGAGATGCTCCTTCCTTCTATAACGCGTGGCTTCACTTTCCACTGCTCTTTTCTCAGCATGCTTTTGTTGAACATTTTCCTCCAGCATATCGACGCCCTTCCATTCTTTTCTCGTCTCTAGTAACAATTCCATTCGTACCAATCTTATTGCATCACTTCACCATGCCCTGGAATCACATCCTCCTCATCATCACCATCATTTGGGTGACCTTCTCATTCATTTGCATTGCTATTAGAACAGGGATTGCCCTGTTTCAATGGTGGAAGAAGCGGACTGCCCGTAATTCTCAAGCCACTCAGGACACCCACGACAACCAGAGTCATCCAGATGTTGAGACTGGTGACGTTCGATTCGATGATATGGTGGTACAGGTGCGAGATAGTTGATTGCGGTGCAGTGATTTTCATCTGTAAGTAAAACCTAGATGGCCGTAGATGTATTTAGTGTTAGTGTAAAAGGAAAATGTTTCAGTAGAAGGAAAGAGAAGAACATGGATGGCAGGTGAGACATTCACTATTGATTAATTAATTCATGCCACGGCAGGGATTCGATTCCCTCTATCACCACATTCCACCACTCTGACTCCAACACAAATTCTACATCAACCATCATCTTATATCTAACATGTCGTTGAATGAAACGACTGAAGGGTTGCTGGATGGATATCCCACCCACGAGCAAGAAACGTGTGCTCTAGCTTCAAACACCGTGAGATCCTCCATCCACCGTCATTCGCCATATCTCCAGAAACTGGGCAAATTATCCCCTCGACTTCTAGTTGAGCTTCCTCTTACTGTTCTTTATGAGATTTGGCTCTGCCCTACTAAGCGCACCATATCCAAGACTGCTTGAGGAGAAGATTTGTCAACATTATTTCCACAGGACTGAGCCATGGAGGACTCATACTCTAACGGAAAGCGAGTGCAAGATCCCAGAAGTGCAGAGCCAGCTGGGATCTCTACTGATGGCGATAACAATATGCTCCATGGCAGCAGGTACGATATTTTGTCTCGTGTCTGAGTACACACTAATCTTGCAGCCACCGTGATGCAGATACCGATGGGTATTATCGATAAAAAGGGACGACGTCGGGCTTTTCGGCACAATTCTATATTGGGGTTTGTGAATATAGTCAGCATGGACTCATCAGTCGTGAAGTCAACATTTACTAATAGTTCCAGGGTCTCTGCGCAGCCTTTCAGCACGGTTGTTATATTTCTCGCCGATATTCGTCCTGGTGGGAGGAGGACCATGGTCAACAGGTGCCTTGGCCTATGCTGCCATCAACAGAAAGATTGAATCTGAACAAAGGTATGAGATATCAAGCTTTGAGATGCTTGTCAGCTAATTAACCTGGTAAAACCGTGGCATTCTCTATTCTAGAGGGAATTTCTGGGATTGCAGCTCTGCTTGGGCCCCTTCTAGGGATGCTGACCATGACTCTGCATATTTTGATTCTCTTTGCGATTGACATGACTTGCTTCTGTGTGATGCCCCTACCGGATGTTATGATTATCGATACAGACAGAGACGAGGAAGTGAGAAACGAGTCGATTGCAACTGAACCTGAAAGACAACCTATGCTGATAGTGATCAATTGACAGCATCTGATATGCACGATAAACCGAACACCCGCTACAGCCCATGGTTGAAACATGGCATCCTTACATCTTGCTTTGTGTCTTTTTTTCGTTCTCTATATGGCACGCGCCTCGACAAACCTGGCGAATATATGGGTATCATTTCGTTCCAGTCAGCCAATAGCTCGAGTAAGTACTCTTGTCTCCAGACAGGGAAATGTACCGATGAGATAGACTGAACTACTATCTTACCTCTGTGGAATTGTTACATCGGCCCTGTTTTTAGTTATTCTTCCAGTGACAAGTGTGCTCCTGGAGAGAAAGTGGAAAGTCCAAGCCCAGTCAGAGACCTGGCATTATCCATCTCCAGCATGGCTATCTCGTCAGTGGGCGTATTCATCATAGCCTTTGCATTGAACATGCTCGCCCTCTCCACAGAATTTACAATAAAGGTCTTAGGATCAGGCGTGATTGTCACCTTTGAATCCTTTATTGCATCAAAGGTTGACCCAACAGTCTCGGGACGATTATTTGCTGGATTATCGACGGTCGAAACAATTGGTGGTTGGATTGGGATGCAGCTTATGGCTGCTGCATATGATTGGGGCATAGATCATAAGACATCATGGGCTATGGGCTTGCCTTTTTTGGTTTCTGGGGTATGTATAATGATTTGAATGACATATAGGGTGCTGACGATTGCTTAGGTTTGTTATGTTCTCATCGGTGTAACTTTTGTATGTATCCAGGTCTGGCATCGATGAGTATACTGAGGCTGTTGTGGGAATGCTTTGGAGCGTAGGGTATGCAAATTATAGAAATTCTATCTATTTGATACTGATTAGGATATACTCAGGGAGGGAAGTTTGGTATAGAAGTAGGCTTTCTCTATTTCTCGTGGTATACATATCAAGATCCGGCGTTCGTCTACTCAATAAGCCCTGCCGATTTGAGAGCTGGGATTGCTTCATTCAACGTCCACTCGGTGCACTTCACCAAAGGCCGTCTAGGCTCTCCCGGCTCGTAGAATGTCAAGGGCTCCAAGATCTTGAAGGGCTCTGTTTTGAATGTTTTCGTATTAAACGCCTTTTGTCTGGGAGGAGCCGGCAGGTTTCTCAGTATCACGCCCCATGCACCAGGGTAGATAGATGCATCCGTCACGCCCAGCGGTACTCTCGAGCAGAAGTTCTCGGTGTATTCAGGCTTACTGCTGAATTTGGGATCGTACTCCATTCCTCCAGGGGAGGTGATATCGCCGTTGACCTGGTGGAGCCAGCCGCTGCCGTCGGCCTCGGTCTCGACAAAGATAGTCGTATGGTATCTTGGACTGGGCAGATCGGGATCGTCCAGAGCGAGTGTGAATCTGATGAGGGAAACGGGGTATTTCCCGGCCATTGCAATGTCTTGATGGTGGAAAAAGAAGGAATATTTGGAGGGTATGGATCTGAAATTCTGAATGGAATTGAAAAAGATAAATGGGTAGTTGAAGGCTGTCGTTTATATAGCTTCACCATGGATATTGTGGCGTTTAGTGGGAGTCGTTTGAGGTTGTAAAGGAGGGGGGATCGACGGCTGTAAGCGCCTTGACAGGGATCATTGTCTATGACTCTAGATTGTTTCTTTGACTGAAATTAAAACAGTTTATTGATGGTAATATCTGTTTGTATAGATAGTCTTGTCTGTATGTTATGATAAGGTCAAGTAAATTGGCCAGTTGACAGATTAGGCGCGAAATGCTGCCTACTCTTCAACCTCAACCAGATTTTATTCAACTTCCCTACATCTACACTATCCAACATGCAGTCCATCACATCAGGCCTCTCAAACCCCATCATAAAACCCTTCAACACCCTCGAATCCCTCCAAAACGATGCCCAACAAGTCCTCTCCACCCTTACAAACACAACACCAACAACCAATACATCCTCTTCAACACCCCACCCTCCATCCTCGACCTACTCACCAACGACAAAACCACCCTAGACTCCATCTCCTTTCGACTCACCTACGAACAATCCACCACCATCCTCAAACTCATCTCCTCATACACCCACCACGCCATCACAGCCAGCCTCTCAACCACAATCGACCGTCTCTGCATCGCAGCCGGCGTTCCCGAAGACGACCTCGAGTGGGCGCTGAACACAACCTTCACGGTGGGGGATTGTGGCAAGCAGGTGGATAATTGTCTGCTGAGTTGCCGTGGATGTGGATGTTCCTTTTGCTCTTGATTTGAAGACTCTTTTTGATATCTCAGGGAATGTTGTTCTGGATAGGGAGAGACTGTTGTATCTTGCTAAGAATTTATAGTGGATCTAATATATGTATTCATTACTATCTGCTGTTCGTGATGTATAGGGAAAAGCTCTTTTAGTATTAACAACATAGTTGAGATCATTTTAACATATCACCAATTTCATCAAAAATCAATAGAACCCGAGAGTCGTCAAAATTAAGAAGTAAAAGAACTCTTCTGCCGAATCCGAGAACCGTACTTGAAGAATAGATATCTGCCTTCATCAGCCTGTCTTCAATATACCAGTATGGCGTAGGTTAACTTACGGAAACGGCAACATGGCCAATGTCAAGAATGCAAGGAGAGATGTCGCCCAGTGATATCCCAACTTATTGTACACTAGACACGTTCAGTGGAAACTCATTTTATTTTTGGGAATCCACTCACTTTGTATGCCAAAAAGAGGAAAGATACCTCCAAACATCGATCGAAGAAAACTGTTCGCTGCCAGCGCACTAGCAGAGTATGTTGGATATGCGTCGACGAGGAAGGTGAAGATTCCGGAGTAGACGAGAATTGTTCTGATATAATCAGCTCTGATTGAAGCCAAAATTAGGGTAAATAATATCTTACCCAGCACTAAAAAGTGCACTGCCAATGATTGGCACAATCCAATGCACGCTCGAGTGGATTGTCCAGGCGAACATGAACAGCCCTACAGTGACGAGAGGGGCACCACCGATGGCTGCATCGTGATGGTTAGCTCTGGATATGAAAAGTAAACGTTGGAACATACCAGGTGGAAGCCTCCATTCAGGTTGAAAAGGGGAATCCTCGCCATGCGCCTCTTTATGGTTCTTCTCCAGTCGAACATAATTCGCGCGCCAGAGCGGATCAGTCAAAATGGCAAAAACCATTCCCACCAAAAGCCCGAGAAAACATAAACCTCGTTGCCAGAGCTCGAATTCATAAACTGACTTGAAGACCAGTTGAAAAGCCCCGAAGAACAGATACAGGATTCCTAGCAGAATTGCAGAGAATATGCACAGGTTCAGGCACATTGGTTCGAGGGCCAGAAGGAGAATAGGCCGATACATTGAACGGAGTATCATCGATGATAGAGAGCGAGTGTCTTTTTCAATTGGAGCTCTGTGTTTGGAGTTTTTGGTTTTCTCTCTTAATTCTTCTGCCTTTCGCTTGAGAAGTCTGTAACAATGTTAGTCATGAACAATAAAGTCGAGGATAGGCTACCAACACAGGATGATAAGTTTCCGGGACGAGAAAGTAGATCATCACGAGTTCCACAGCAGTCCAAATCAATAGGACATAAAAAGTCCATCGCCTATCAATATCAGCAACTTTATCACACCATTAACCCAATTTTAAACATACCAATTCGTGTACTGATTGATAAATCCACCAACCCTAATAGAACCTAATCAGTCTTGAACTCGAATTCAACCACGGGAACATACAGAGGCCCAATCTCAGGTCCAATGAACGGGCTGGCAGTATAGAGCATCATCGGGGCAGCCAGTTCATGACGGGGAAAGATGTCTCCTACTGTGCCTCCAGCAACACTCAGAAAAGCACTTCCTGCGAAGCCATTGAAAAATCTGCAAACAATAATGGTTTCGATATTCCTTGCAACAGCGCAAGGAATGAGCCAAATCAGGAAAAAGGCAAAGGAGCAGAGGTAAATGATCCGGCGACCATATAGCTGAGGAATTTAATCAGTCATTATCACTTGCTTCAGCTGGATAGAGCTCACTTCTGATAAAGGCCCTAAAACCAAAGGCCCAAGCCCAAGACCCCAGATAAAGAATGACAATCCAAGAGTCCCAACTTCCTGCGAGCAACCAAATTCCTCCAAGATCTGCCCATACGTCGTTGTATATATGGAAGATGTACAAGCCCTATCAAATGTCAGCGGCTGATCGTTGCACGGACCGAAATAATCACACGCAAAGCGAGCCCATAGACACAATAACGACAATGAGCCATCGCCTGCCCGTGCTGAGATTGCGGGGGTCTAAGGGATCATTTTCACCCCAGTTCACTGTATAACTAGAGACACATTTTGTGATCCCATCATTCAGGGCAGATGTGGGAATATGTTCGATTCGATTATCCTCAAGGTCTAGTGTCGGCAAATTGGTATTTTCACAACTGGATTTAGAGACGCATTCTGTGAGCCCATCATTCGGGGCTGATGTGGGATCCATCCGATTAGACTCGGCGTCGAGTGTCGACATACTGGTGCTTTCGCAACCGGCTAAACAACAATGTCAATGAATGGAGTTGTCCCCAAGAGACGGGCTGCTGGACGGGTCATGTTTATAAATCGTTCTCCATTAAAAATTAAATTAATCAATACATAATAAGTTACCGATCTGTTCCGGAGAATAAGCCACGATACTTCGGAGGAGTGGTTTGCTCTTGTTCGGGCCGAACATTATCAGTGGCAACCAAGCAGTTGATGTAAACGTTCGGTCCGATGGTGACAATGCCGGGGAGCTCCATATTCCATCACGTCTATTTAGATCAGCACCATCGCACCTGATTTGGGTTTGTTTGACTCACTCTCTGATCCCGAAGTCCAATTTCACGAGACTATTTTTATTACCAGACCCATTCAAAATGCCGAACCAACTCCGCGAAATACGAACTGTCGATGAGACGTCGTATCCATACATTTTCGAACAAAATGTTTCTGTTTACCTCGAGAACGGTGGGGTGATTCGTTGCAATGTTTATCGTCCAAAAAGCTCAACAGGCACCGTGAAAAAATATCCGGTGTTGGTAACTTATGGGCCATATGGAAAGGACATTCCTTATGAAAGGTACATACATGGGCGATACAAGATCCAACCTGGCAGATGACTGACCAAGCACAGTTTCAACCCACATAGCTTCAAAGAAATAAACCCTGCTCATAAAACCCAGCATTCGTCATGGGAAACCCCCACGCCGAAATATTGGACAGAGCACGAATATGTCGTCGTTCGAGCCGATGAGGTCGGCACGGGACAATCCCCGGGGTTTCTGAATCCTTCATCCGCAGCGACAATCGGTGCGTTTTGCGACCTCATTGAATGGGCTTCTGAGCAGCCCTGGTCAACTGGCAAGGTTGGATTGTTGGGGATTAGCTATTTTGCTGCTACCCAATGGCAGGCGGCGGCACGAAACCCGAAAGGATTGACTGCAGCGGTCCCGTGGGAAGGATATTCTGATCGATATCGGGATTCGGGTCGACATGGGGGGATTCAATCGAGTGGGTTTATTCAACTTTGGTGGGCTCGCCAGGTTGCATCCAATCAATATGGGTTGCCCGGACGAGCTGAGAGGAATTGGGGCCCGGATACTATCGAGGGTGACCTATCTGAGGAAGAGCTCAAGGCGAATCGAGTAGATCTCCCTCATGAGGCCCCGTATCAGCGGTATCGTGATGACGAAAGCTTCGCGTCTGCGAATTACAACCTTGAAGATATTAAAATCCCGATCCTCAGCGTCGCCAATTGGGGCGGTATCTTACTTCACTTGAGAGGTAATGTGGAAGGATTCATGCGTGCTAGCTCTGAGTTCAAGTATCTTCGTTTCATCGTTGGACGTCACGACTTGCCGTTTTTCTATGAGGAAGAAGTTGAGCTTCAGCGAAGTTTCCTCGACGCTTTCTTAAAGGATGATGATCGACTTGGCTGGTCCGAAAAGGGGGCCATCGCTCCAGTTGATCTCGTTTTACGAAAGGGAGACGTCGGGTACAACGATCCAATTGCTGAAAGAACTTTCCTTAGGAGATCTGAGAATGAATGGCCAATCGCCCGAACTCAATATACGAAAGTGTTTCTCAATCCAGACGGAAAGCTGCTTTTCGAACAACCATCCTTGACTGCGCCGACAAAAAGCAGCTACAATGCTCCTGGAAGTGGGCAGCCTTCCGATATAATAACTTTCGCCACACCCGCTTTCGAAAAGGAAACTGAGATCACGGGCCATACTGTCGCTCACTTGAATGTCTCGGTGAATCGGAAGCGCCATAGCCAAACAACCCCGTCTGATATAGACCTATTTGTTACCCTTCGCCACATTTCATCCAAAGGAAACGAGATACTCTACACCGGCACCATGGGAGAAGGTGTTCCGATAACCAAGGGATTTCTCAGAGTCAGTTTGAGAAAGGTTAATCCAGACCATCCTAGACATGCTTCCTGGCTTCCACACCGGGATTATTTATCGACAGATGTTCTCCCGGTCATCCCGAACGATGTTTATGCAGTGGATGTAGAACTCGGGCCAACAAATGTGGTTGTGGAAGCTGGTGGTCAGTTACTCTTCGAGATAAGTTCGGGTGACACCAGTGGCTCCGGGGTGTTTACCCATGATAATCCCGTCGACAGGTAAGACAGAAAGACAGTCTCGGAAAATCCAGGAGACAGAGCTGACCCTTACTGTAGAGCGGACAAGGTATTTCGGGGCGATAACAATGTCCACTTTGGTCCGAAATATCTCAACTACATTAGTCTCCCGATCATCCCAGCTAAGGAATGAGTGTGATCCCATACAACTGGCTCGCTTGCAAAGAATAATGACGTATGAAGGCATAACAATACCACAAGTTGTTCAAATTTGGCGTTGTGTACCTAACTCAGAGCAAGCCCTTTTCTCATTGTGATCCTTTTTCAATAGATGGAATTCGAACACATTTCATCCGAGATAACACTGGATATTGTCTTAGAGATAATTCCACCCCTGTCGAAAGAAATTCGGGGGTTGGAAATCGACCAAATAACTGTTGTCGGTTGCGGCAAGCGACATATTCCACCAGTTATCATCCAGAATATCGATTGGCCCCATCGATAGGGTATTAATAGGTGTTTGTATATCTCCGGTCGTGACTGTGCTCCCTTCCATTGGCTGGTACAGGGACGGCTCTAGGGGCCCAAGATCTGAAGGAAGTCTATCATGCAAGATAGGCTGTTGTATATATGGATTCTCTTGGGTTGAAAGAGGCCCATAGTCGTCAATTGAACTCCTCGCTTCAGTTCTATGCTGGAAACTCACGTCGTCGAGAGATGATGAAAATCCAGACTTCAGCGCAAAGCTTAACTTTTCCCACTATTTTCTGAATTTTAGAAACAGCTGATCCCGGGCATGATGTTGTAACGCAATAAAAAAGCAAAGGTCTGACTTACTGGACGTTGAAGGACTCTCCAGTATACACGAAGAGAATCTAGCATTTCAACAATGGCCTTCACAGTTGAGATTCTATTACTGCTCCCTGTATAGCCTTCAATGGCAGAACTTGCAGAGCTCTTGTCCTGGCACGATTTCTCAAATGCTAGAAAGACAACGGCTGTTGCAAAGGCACCATACGCTACTAGGGGAGACAAATAGGTTATGTCGGATTCTCCTTCTAGATATGAAGTTAATAAGTTTGCAAAAGAGTCTGCATGATGCATCACTTCCTTGGCACTCGTCCTGACAGTACCAGGGTCAATTGTTGGATCAATTGGCGAGCCTGAAAATAGAGGCACAACCGTGGAATGCAAAGTTACCTGGCTGAGATGGTAAATAGCATCAAATGTGAGGATCCGATGTTCACAATCCGAGGCAGTCATAGTCTTCATATATGTCCTAGTTGGTGTGGTACTGTCATAGACAGCCTTCAACATCTGAGACAAGGCTGACAACTTTTCGATTTTTTTATTAGAGGAGTACGACAAGCAATCATCAACAAAAAGCTGGACCTTAGCCCTAGGCAACGATTAGTATGAATACACGTAGCCAGATAGAAAATCATCTTACCAAATGCCGAGAATTTTCAACAATGCTGCTTCAACGGGCAGAGGAGTATCGACTGCTGAGCCAGACGATATAGGTATTATAGACCATTCCTTATCCATTTTCTCCAGAGGAATCACCTCCCAGCTGGAGTTTGTGCTTTTTATGATTGCGGGCAATGGCACCATTGCCATCTCGAGCCACGCAGACCTGACATAGGGCTCGGGTTGCGCAACTATGCACATGGATGCCCAACAGGCCCATGAACACCGGCGCTTAAACTCGGATTCTAATTCTAAATCATGTTTTCCTAAAGCTTTATTCATTTTGCTGTTGTATCCCAGAATAGAGCAGCAACGATATGCCAGTGCTAATTCAAAATTCATTAGCAAGGCTCAACATGGTAAACATCGCCATTTCAGCATAGGAGGGATCAACTTACATAGGCACAGGTCGCCCCTTTTGTAGTCTCCAAACCCGAACCAATATAATCCAACACATTCAAGTGTCTGGGCGGCTGCCAACGATGGTTGTTCAACGATCAATACCATAGCCTCCTTCATGGCGGCTTTTGCCCATGGTAAGCTCCGAGAATGGAAAATAGTTAATGATTTTAGCTCAGAAAGCTCCGGTGATACATTTCGATGATCATTTGCTGGCGAGAGGAATCTAGAAAAGTCAATCAGGGACTCCTTCCAATGTTGAAGATATGTTTCCATACAGTGCGGCCAGCGCAAATATCGCCTTTAGCAGAGACGGTAGAACCTTTCCTTCAAGATATTCTTGAAACAAAAGAGGCTTGCAAAAGAGAAGCGAAGCGTTATAGGCCCGCGTGAAATAAATTTCAAGCAACGAGAGACCAACAGCGCGTGAGGGGAGAGCTGAGTTTTCGTCTCTAGCTACCTCTACTTCAGATGCTTCAATATCAGCATTCCGTAGCTGATTGGGGTATGACTAGCTGTCGTTAGTTTCTTTCTTGTATCTTATTCTCGTGGGGGATAAAGCCAAAATGATTAAATTCTTCAAGTCCGACTGACTTACTTCTGATGGCAAGTGAACCGATTTTGCTGAGAGAGAATGCGTATTCAGGGAGTCCTCGCGAGCATTCAATGTCCCCGCTGAGTGGTCTGCATCAGAGACTCTCGGTAGATGGGTGACAGGAGTAGTCGGTGGTTGCGCATCAGCTTCCTGTCCAAGAGCCCGGCGAGTCGAGACTTGTGAACGATCCTCACTAGAGGGGCTAGTATCACCAGCGCTTCTGGAGAGATTACTACTTTTTGTTTCTTAGAAGCCGTCGCTCGCTCTGATCGAGGTGAATTGCGCTCCTGTCTTAACCGCTTCCGGTCCGGAGGGCTGGGATATACACAATTCGCATTCGCCCTGCGACATCGAGTGCAGCTGGGATGCTCTCGGCTGCATTTGAGCTAGACCAGATATACAGGTTTAGCAAAGTCCAAATGTTCGGGCCGAAGATAGATTACCTTTGAGTCTCGACAGCGCTGACATGCGGTTATGGAGATTTCGGGTTTGTTATTGCTTGGGCTAGACATGTCTGGTGCTTCGGAGCTATCGGAGTGAGGTGTATGGTTCTTTCTTATGCTGGAAACTAAACCTCTCGCATTGCTAACGGCACCATGGAATTTTGGCACGAGCATAAGAAAGATCAAGTCGAAGCCGAAGCGGTTTCCTAATCCAGTATGTCACGTGAATTCCCATGTTGATTGTTGCCTCAGGCCAACATATGGGGACGACATGGATGCTTGTATATGCAACAGCATTCGACAGGTCACTTGCAAGCACATTGAGTTCTAGATTTACTGTCGACTACTCCGTAATTATATCTATTCAATTCTTTTAATACTATTTTGGGAGTCAGTATGTATGCAAGTAGATCAGCCCTAATCAGCTGCCAGGAATGCTACGTAGGCACTTTGCAGTTTATCGACTTCATGTCCGAGTAACGGCAAAAAACTAACAGCTATTCCTACATCAATTCGCAGGTAATTCTTCTACTCATGGAAAAAGTTGGTTCATATCATTGTATACTGAGTACGATAATCATCACAGGGCTACGGTTCATAAAGTCAAGACAAACCAAGTAACAGTTCAAAGGTATTGGGAGGATACGTTTCAAGGGCACATAAGACTGGGGTAATTCAGATAGAGGCAGGAGTAATGGATGAAATCACATATAAGAGATAGATTCAGGAGCTATTTAGGCTCCCTCCCGGCTCTTGCGATAGCTGGCCTAAGCGCACGGTCAGACAGAACTATGGAATAGAAATGGCCAAAATCATACCTCTTGCTCAACCTGCAAGCCATCAACCACAGGAGCCAGCTCACTGAGGATCTCATATGACTTCTTGTGGAACTCCAACTGAGCGGCGATCAGATCTGCCAGGTTCCTCAAGGGCTCCGGAGTGTCGAGAACCTAGTAGCGTAGTGTTAGTAACGTGAAGCAATAAAAAACATAACCCAGTCAAAACATACATTCTTCATGACGCTGACAGCCTCCTCAGTCTGTCCGACAAATTCATCCTCGGCCTGCTCAATCTCGGCACGAGCATCCTCACTCAAGTTGTCCAGATCACCCTTAGCAGCAGCCTTCTTGCTAGCCTTGATCGAGTCCAAAGTGAGCCGGGCATTCTCGACGTTCTTGCGCGCCTTAGCGGCAAACATCAAGTTCGTGTTCAGAGTCGTGTTCCACCCAGCCAAGAAGCGCGACTGGATCTGGGCGTCCTGCGCAAGGCGGGCCTCGCCCACCTTCTCCGACGACAGAGCGTACTTCTCGAGGGCGGTGGCAAGCGGGTCCTCACCGGAGGAGCTCTGGGCCAACGTCTGAGAGCCAGACAGAGAGGCGCGCGCAATGGCGTGGTTGAAAGTCTTGGGTTGGGGCTTCGCGGTCGGGGGAGCAGTGAAGGCAGCCTGGGCCTCGGCGGGGGATCCGGCCTGCGAGAGAAGTGTGACCTTCTCGTTGATGGTTCGGCCCAAGTCGTTGAAAGATTCACGGATGTTGGGTGGGTAATCATAGGCTTCGTTGGAGTATTGAGAGCTGCAGGAAATCGGGCCTTGTGTCAATCATGTGAAAATCCATCAAATAGGTATTGCATGCGTCGGATGGGATGAAGAGGAGTAACTCACGTCACCTGAAGAAGCTTCTGGTGGACCAGCTTCAGGGCATCAACGCGCTTCTCGAGCTCGATGTATTCATCGGGGAGTTGGGTCATGTCATCAGCTTGGCCTAGTTGCTCTTTGATCATCTGCTGCGTCCGCACAGCAAACGGCGAGAAGCTCGCGCTAAAGGTAATGGAAAGAAAGAGAACATGTCAGTCGATTTCTGGATATTATTGTCATAATGCGACGTTCAGGGAAACAAGTGAACTGTGGATAGGGAGATAATTGCACTCCGTGAGGGGAGAGCGGGTTGTCATTTCTTACCTGAGGTTCTTTCCGAACGCTTGGAACTTGTCCATGATTGACAGCGATAAAGTCCACTAGATAGAATATCTTGGTAAAAGGTGGGTTTGATAAACTTGGAGAAAGGATCAGAAGACTTTTCTTCACGCAGAGAGACGGTTTGTTTGTTTCCGGGAGTGGGTTGGTTGGATGCCTACCAACGGAGTCGAGGCCACACTGGCCCGACACCGCCTCCTGCCATGGTCGCACCGCCACCGTTTCAAATGCACTAAAGTATTACTTATACGAGTCGATCCACTGGGAGAAATAAGGGGAAGTCAATCATAATAATAATATGAAATAACTGTGTAAATATCGTTATATAGACATTATTGAAAGCAGCTCAGTCGCAGACTGAAGAAGTGGTGGTATATTATCATCAGCGATAGAATGCCCATTCATGCAATCAACCCGTCGTAAGAAATAAGAAGGCCGTCAAAAAGTCATATCCCATAGAATATTCCCACACATACATTCCACCAGCCCGTGTCATGGCTAGATGGCACCGGTTCAGTCTGTGCCGTCACACATTCAAATACCCGAAATGGACAAAAGGGTTGCATTGAAGGAAAAGGCACGAAACGAGGAACCTCTAAGTCAAAGTCGCCATCATTGCCCGGATGAGTCGAGGATTGGGCGCTATGAAGACGTTAGCATCATTGGACATCTTAGCTTGGTTGGATCAGACTAGTCTTACACTTGCGCTCTTTCTTCACCTCCAAAACCTCCTCACGATCACCATGACCATCATCATACAATGTGTCGCGAACGACCTCGCCTCGAGAGCGGCGTTCCAGGTGCATCAATTCTCGAAGTTCTTCATCGCTGTTCCGAGGACGCACCATGATTGCAAGGGCGCCGGAGCTCAGCTTTTCGGGCTCATGTCTTCCAGGCGAGGAATGATGTCGTCGGTGACCATGGACCGAAATCGATCGAGTTCGGGAAACAGTTCTCGTCGTCCGTTTCTCGCTAAGTCCACTGTTGTGACGTGAGTGCGATCGGTGTCGGGAGGGCGGCTCGACGATCAAAGTATTGTGGCTGGACCGTGGGGAGTGCTCCATGATGCGATCGGCATGTCTGTCTCTATGTTTACCACGCACAGGAGATGGCGATGTATGTATAATGCGAGCTGAAACAGGGTCAGACAAGGCTGTCACTTCTGAAAACTCTACACGTGACGATTATACTCACTTTCAGTCCGTCGCCTGATCTCTCGACTCAAACTGATGACTTCATCTATTTGATCCTTGGACAGTGCCAGTTGGAGGGTGATCACATCATCCTGAGACAAGTTCAGCTTGCTGAATTGGTATGGAAAACGAGGATGGGCAGTACACACATCTTCATGAAATGGGTATCCCAGCTCGATAACAGCCCCAGTATGGGCCAGTTTCCTTGGAATACGGGTCTTTCCTTTGCGAGGATATGGCTTCTCGACCACCTCTTCGACCATCCTTTCACGGAAACGGGAATCGCTCCGAGGACGACCACCATACCGATCACGTTCGCGAAATCCTCTGTATTCCTCATCTCCAAAGTAGTCAGGTTCTGCTATCCCGATGTCGTCGTAATAATCCGAGTCATGGTAACGGCGAGGCGAGTGCCGCCTGGGGGGTAGAGCAGGCCTGGGAGCATGGTCGCGAATGTATAATTCGTCTAGTTTGCGTGAAGGAATTCGATCGAATGTGTCAAGAGACGATTGCCTTCTGACAAGACGGGGTCGAGGGGGAGGGCTCTCCGCTGGGCGACGACGCTCATGACGGTCATAGGCCATCAATGGTCCCGAGGTTTCAATGATGTGATCATCTTCGTAGAACCTACCCGGCCGGCGGGCAGGAGGTCCATATCGATCGGTGTCGTATAACCGCGATTCGAAACGGTCCTCTTCAGACCGGCGAGGTCGTTCGACAACTGGGGGGCCGCGGGAATGAAGACGCTCATGACGCTCACGGGCGAAACGGTCAGCATCCCAACGACTCCCACGACTGTCCAAAGTTCCTGTTGAGGAACGGAAATCGTCGTATCGCGACATGTGCAGAGAAATTCGAGTGTATCACTGGGGTGAATGAGTGTTTCTAATTCCAGCTTTCAGGTGACTTGAACCGTGGATGACTTGAGCGGGTGACTGGGCGGGCCGCTGATGGTGGGGGTAGAATTGCAGAAGGAACCGTGGATAGAGTAGTGGCAGGTGGTTTTCAGGTCGTGCTGGATGAAGATGAATGGATAGGAGACTGTTGGGAGGTCAGTGGAGGTCATATAAAAGCGCGCGATCAAAAGAGCTGCCTGGATGGTCGTGGTTGGCTCGGCGAAGAAGCAACGAAGACCAAAAAATCCCCAGGCGATGATGACATTGCGGAGGACAGCGGTATTACCGTATTATTCAGCCACGCTGCCAAGGCCCCATACAAAACAGTCGCAGGGCGGGTATCTGTATTGTCATGTATGATCACCATGTTCGCCACACCCTCCTGCTGTCTTATCTATCTTTCTTTCTTTTTTTTTGTCCACATGCAATCATCGTCTGATTCGCAAAACAACGTTCAGACGATCTTCAAACGGTGCATTGTTAGACCCGTTTGGCCCTGGTCTCGCCTTGATGGTCTTTTGCCCAACCCACACGGGGCAATTCGTCTGTCTGCCGTGGTCCACTTCACTCCGAGCCGCCGAGGCCTCGACAACTGCCACCTCAGACCTGTTAGCACTGTCCTCTTCTCTGCAGAACAAATCTGTGCACGAATAAGAAGAGTCGGATTTGAACAAGTGGCCTTAAATGAAGATGGCTAGAACCTGGTGCAAAGTCGTAGCCCAACAAGATTGAAGCATTGGTCGGGATAGGTAGGTGAAAACCGTCGACCCTCTGTAAGGGGACTGGCTGTCGATATGCCATGTGTACTGGCTAGGGCGCTTCCATGTGTACCTGCATGGATAAAGACAGATACCAGCTGAAAGACGCTACGATTATAGGCTTCCGAAACCGTTCTCCTGCAGTTTCGGGTCGAGCTGAAAGAAAGCTCTCGAGGGTCTGTGTTTCAAATATACGATTCTTTCATTGGCTGCGTGCAAAGTAGGCGACATATCAAGATCTATTATTATTATCATAGAACGCCAACCGACACCCATGCGTTTTTCACGACATCGTACGCTGTCTTTCCAAACTGGTTTTGCGCAATCTCCACACTCAATTCTGCAAATTCCCGAAAGGTCGATTTCGGTTTAAGCCGGCTGTCCTGAAGGGTTGTGTACCAAATCTGTCCTACACGCTCCCAGGAATATCCCCCAAGCCTAGTGGCTGCGAGGTAAAATGCATGATTTGGGATGCCCGAATTGTAGTGCACGCCGCAATTATCTTCGTGGGTCTCGACATAGTTGTCCATGTGGCTAGCTTGCGGGTCTTTGCCGAGGTAATCATCATAAGCTGTCCCAGGGGCCTTCAGGGAGCGTATTCCAGCGCCTCTTCTCGGCATGGGGAACACACCCTGGCCCAGAGTCCAATCTGCATTCGTGGCAGTCTGGTTGAAATGCCATTGCTCCGCCATAC
Source organism: Aspergillus sp. 'subgen. Cremei' (assembly GCA_019976455.1). Classification (NCBI taxonomy): domain Eukaryota; kingdom Fungi; phylum Ascomycota; class Eurotiomycetes; order Eurotiales; family Aspergillaceae; genus Aspergillus; species Aspergillus sp. 'subgen. Cremei'. The sequence continues at coordinate 1,082,992 of JAFBMR010000002.1, forward strand.
TGGCGAATACATCTGCCATGGACTCATTCAACGACCCGGATTGGCCATGATACTCGAGGCTCGCGGTGTAACGGACTATACCGTGAGTAAGTTCGTGGACAATGACCTCAAGTGAGTCAGTCAGATAGTCAAAATATAGCCCATCTCCGTCTCCAAAGACCATCTGACTGCCATCCCAGAAAGCGTTGTTGTAATCTGTGCTGAAGTGAACTGAGCCGATAAGAGGAAGTGAAGCATTATCAATCGACTTGCGTTTAAATACCGTGTTGAAAAACTCGCTGGCGATTCTCAGACCGTCATATGCATTATTCGCTGGTCTATCCTTTACCCTAACCTCATTTTTGCGAACTAGCCTCCCTGGAAGATCGTTGCTTCCTTCACAATCATAGATATAGCAGGCTGCAGGTGCCGCCACCTCTGTGGAGGTACTTTCCTTGACGAAAGAGGACGTAGCCCGAGCGGCAGGACCAGGCTGTCTTATCAAGGAAATCCGACCATTTCGAATATTTTCGTCGAATTCCAAGGTCTTGGCTGCTGCTTCACGGTTCTCCGGGGGCACTTGTGTTGATTTGGCAATCGCCCTCAACAAATACGGGGGCACAAAGAAACACCTGTCTTCTTGGCTTCTGGCGTTCTTCTCGTCATTTTCAGTATTTGTAAGAGTGTCCATCTTGTCAATCTATTTCTGTTCGTGATCATTCAAAGGCCATCTGTCATGTCTGTCAATCATTTTGATATTAATGTCGACGATATGCACTTGATGTCTGAATTGCATCATTGTCACAGCATCAAGCGGCAGACATCTCCATGATGATAAGCTATGGCGTCACGGCATTTTCCAGCAGCAGACGTCACCATCACGACATGCAGGCAGGCAGTGTGAGCAATCTAGCTCATAACTGGTAGTTGTTTATACTGTCGACGACTGCTAGATGCTAGTCTATCTCCAGGGATTCATATCAATTAGGCACAAAAGTTGTAGCAGACGCTCCTCGATGCTTTGATAGCATGTTTAGGTCCCTTTCGGCTGCAGTGCAGCGAATGGCACATGTCATCTTTTGGGAAAACTTCACATGATTTCTATTTCACAAACTATTATCGATAATGATGCTCATCAAATGTGATGATATTCTGCCAATTGCAGCTCACAAAATTTGAGCAAAACTGAGTAATTTGGTTCGCTGCACTAATTGTTTGCGGTTTGGTAGTAAAAATGGTATCAAAAGTCTATGACACGATATGACACGCCCTTGGTTGCAGAAAAGGTTTTCCGAATCGGCTAATGAGACGACCACCACTTTTTTGTCTTAATATTACTCGCAGACACTCTTCCTTGGAGCAGACAATATGTTTGAATCAATTCTGATACGCATCGAAAACAAGCTAGAATCTGCGGGAAAGTGTCCCGCTGCCCAACAGCGACGTTGGACACAGGCAAAAGACAGGCACCTCCCACGAGCCGAATGGGGAGCTGTACACCCCATAATTGCCATCGACATCAAACTCCGCGAGACAGTCCAGCGCGAAGCATTTCTCCTTTCGGGATGTCAGGAACTCCATAAGAAATCCAAACTTGACTTTTTGACTCCTAAAGAGAAGAAGCAGCTAGAAGATTGGGAAAGGAGTTGCAAGACTTGGATAGACAATACTGGTGTCAGGAAAGATTGAAATACCAAGCCGATGCCACCTTATCGTATAGTCCTTTTCGACGAGGGTATATCTCCCATCAGAAGAACCCCATGTGGCATCTTTTTCATTGGCTTCGTGATGACTGTGCCGGGAGAGGAGGCTGCTGTGGCCATGGCTGTGGGTGCTGCGAAAGGCCCAGAACTCCCAACCCAGACAGGCCCAAGAATTTTGGCCACTGTACAGTGGAATGCGGCTGCTGTCGCCGAAAACGAGGATTTGAGCTGGATTCTGAAGCGAAAGAATTGGCCCGGCCCAAGTTTGACCTCACAGTCGGGAAATCAGATCAGTCCAGCCGGAATCTGTTCCGTGCGCATTTTTAGGGGAGTACTCTTCCATGATTGATGACTTGGTGCATCCAAACGCTATACGACTGTAACCCAGAATTAAGATTCACTTGACATGTCTTCCCCTCAGTGCCCAGACCCTCTGGCGCATCCCAAGACCATGGTTATGATTATCTGAGAGCAAGATTCCACCACTCTTACAGGATGTCTGGATGCCACCTTCGTCAACATTTGCCTCTTCCGTCCGGATGATCTTTATCCCTCAGGTATAAAAGGAGTCTGGGTGGCAGCGTGAGATGCTATTTTCTCTTCTGCTTTTACATCCATGTACAGATACAGATAATAACCGCAAATACAAATCTTACTCCTTATCCTATCATCCAACATGTCATCTCCTCAAATCCTCCAGGGCCTTCTTTCCCTCCCCGGACGTTCCAGACAGCAAGTTGGTACTTTGAGAAACCGGTTCGGATCAACAGGTATAGACCCTCACTTCACCTCTAGCAGCATAGACACATGCCAGTCAGTTTCTAACAAGAAAACAACCAGAAAAACTAAAACGAGAAGCACGCCACCTCCGAACGTCCTTCAAAGTCCACCAGCCAGTCTGGGCTACCGCAGGAACCGCAACTTATGCCACTATCAGTGCTTTCTATGTTGCTTTTCGCTGGCTCCCTCGGCATCTCTGATGTCTAATATAAATGTCTGTGAATTAAGGAGTAATTTGGCGTCTCTTTGTTTTTTTACTTTTTGTAATTATCGATGATCTCACGATTTCCCCGGATTCCTTGGCACTCCCCCCGCATTGGTGGGACGATGGAGCAGCCAATCGTGATTGAGTTTATATTGTGAAGTGCAGTAAATCGAGATTTAATTGAAATAAATTATATTGTATGTATTTTATTGTTCGGCTGCAGGCAGATGTAATAAGTAAAATGTAATATTCATATCATGACGGCCTCAAAAACACAATCACATGTAGATAGCCATGCCATCAAAAACACAATCACATGTAGATAGCCATGCCATCTATAGATTGTTGAGAATCAACTCAACTTCCGCATCAGCCGCCTCGAGAATATGCTCGGCTGGATACTGTGGTTTCCAGCCAATCTCCCGACCATGTCTTGCTTCAAATGTGCAGCTACACAGAATCAATCAGCAATTATTCAAAGAACCCCCAAATATCAGTGCTAGGAGAGAAGCGGTAACTTACTTTCCACCAAGAAGTAAATTCACAAATTCCTTCGGATATTGTAACCCCTTTGCCATCTCCTCCAAGTTGTCCTCATTTGCCTCAACCACAGTTTCGCTGTCGACGACTTGGCGCTTTGCGAGTCCTTTCGCCATCGTGCGGTAGATGTTGATCCAGGCTATGCTGCCGCTCGAGGCGAGGTAGTACCCGTTCTTGCCATGTCCGATGTCGTTTCCTGAAAGGATGTTTCGGAGAATGTCTAGATAGAGGGTTGTGGTATCTAGAATATGGGAGACGGGCCAACTCTGCGATCGGGTTAGGAATGCATATAGCGCATGTAAGAGATCGAATGGAATACATACAGGGTAGTCGGAGTCAACATTGTATACTCGACGGGCCTCTTTAGCAGCTTTCACTATGGCGACTGTTTGAATGGAAATCTTGTTTCCGAAGCCCTCGCCTTCTCCGTAGACAACGCACGGTACGAATATGTAACTTCGCACGCCGTATTCCTCGGCGGTTTCGATGACGAGGTTGTTGGCGTCGAGACCCTTTATTGGTTAGTATGTCTGGCTGGTTAAATGGTCCATTTGGCTCAAGCATACTGTTTGCGCAATAGGATACGGCGGCTGCGCACTCTTCTGAATTTCATAAAGCTGCGGGTCATTATCGTACAGCGGTCGATCCGTCGGATGTCCCGCATGATTACTGAACAGCTTTGCACCAGAAGTATGCAAAAAATGAACCTCCTGTCCGGTCTGTTTCTTCACTTCTGCAAGCGCCTTGATCATAGTTGGTTGGTGTCCCGCCCCCAGCGCATCGATGAGAAAGTAGACGATGGTGATTTTCCGAGACACAATGGCTTCTGTGATGCTGGTTTCATCGTTGAGATCAAATGAAATTGGTTCGGCGCCGTATTGCTTGACTGCTTCGGCTTGGGAGTCTGTTCGCACGAGGGCGTAGAGTTTCTGGTATGCGGGGAGGTTGGCGCTGGCCCAGCGGGCGAGGAGGGTTCCCCCCAGGTAGCCTGAAGCGCCGGTGATGAGGATATTGTGAGACATTGCGATTGTTGGGGAATTTATTGTACAGATCTATTGACAGAGAGTGTTCAGGCATATTTATGTACTCTGGTTCTCTGCTTTGCAGGGATTGTCGTCACTAGTTGTGTCGATTAGTGTTGCTCGTGAAAGCAAGGTCTCAAATTACCCATCATACCTCTATATTTTGTCATCCAATTAATATATTAATAGGCATTCATATTAGATCTCCAATTGCAATCAATTTTGAAAGCCGCGTGGAGATCCATTTGCTTGATTTGTCATGTCGCAATTTCGAAGTCTGAGTCAGCGCTAGTACATTCGTAATCGTTAATAATGCAACGTTGACCATTAAGTATTAATCCACAATCAAGTTACCGCCAAATAGCTTATCTTGAGGATGATGATACTGGATCAAACAGACCAGAACTCGGCCACAGTCCATCAAGACCATTGTCGAACCCAGAAGACCACGATCCATCAATAAACGGCCACTGAAACATGTCGGTTTCGAAATCGTGATAGCCGCCCGTATTATTATGGTCTCTCGGAACGAACTGGTCGCCCTCAAGACCAGGCGAGCAGGAACTTCCATTAGGTTGGTGCGAACTAGTTTCATTCGACTCGACAGTTGGCTCTCGCAGGTCCTGGCTTGGTCGGGACGATCGGATATCACCATACTCGTCCAGTCTGCCTGCGAGGGCTAGGCGTCTTGGACTGTGTATCCCGGAGTCTGTATGTGTTTGATTGCTTTTTACCATTTCATAGAACCGATTTGCTTCTTGGACCGTTCGCCACTGCAAGACCCTTCGTTAATTAAAGCCGGATAACTTGGGCAGTAAACTCACCCAACTACGACCAACAGGCCAGAATTTACTCAATCGTTCGAGGTATAAGAGGTTCTTGGTCTTTTCTTCCTCTGCTCTTTCAGGTCCTCCGGGATATCTTTGCGGGCAAATGGTTCCGTACATGTTTATGTGGGCAACCACGAAAACGCTGAACCCCGAGTATGGTGTAATCACTGGTGTTTCGGAGGTTTCAAGTGCGGACAGTACTCCGCTGATCTGTTGTGCAGCTTCAAAAAGCTGTTTCATTGTATCTGGTTCGCAAGACGTAGCATCACTCATGTCGTGGAAAACGTCGGAATGCGGTTTGAGGCTGGATAGAAAGCGATCCCGATAGAGAAATAGAATGCTTCAAATGATTAGAATCATATAAAGCAAGTAAGAGAAAGTACATACCTCATGTAATAAACCAGATTGATATACGCGAACAGCTCACCATATCCAAGAGCCACATGCGCCTGGGCACTGGTAGCAGGATATCTCACCGTCACATCTTGAAGAGATCTCCACTCATCCAGTTCCCCCTTAAGTCTCTGCCAGGTCGAATGCAGCGGTGATGTTGAGGTATTCGAAGACGACGATGCCCGAGCCCGACGATGTTCATTCGCAAATCTCAAAACTCGCACAAATATATCAAATCCCCGAGTGACAATTGTAAGACCGTGATCAATAGTTAGATTATTCGCGAGAGAGAACTGTTTGTTCATATTCGCCGGCATCAGTCTGTTCGGAGGCCGATGATTGAAGGTAAAGTCCCGATCACTGATGGGAAGCGGTACGGAGATCTGAGAAAATGAAAGAGCGAAATGCTGTCGAGCTCCTGAACTCAGCTCGCAGTCCTGGGCAAAGCAGCACCAGTATGTACGGACAAGTTGCTCGTACTGTGTTTGCGAGGCATGGAATTCCTGCGGGTTATGCTCCATACTGTCGTCTGACATTTTCAACAGCGATTGGATCATATATGTGGCCATGCCTAATTAACTTAGCGATAAATGATACCAATAAACATTATATTTTCAGGGATAGGATCAAATACCGCTATACATCCAGGCTTGATACGGTCGACCAGACCCCCATTCGTAAAACGAGATCATCACCAACGACTGTGCAAGATACAGCGACGGAGACTCAAGCACCCGACGCGCCAGATGTTTTCGCGCATAATCCGCATAGGTATCCTCAGGATCCAGCTCACTGTTAGACATGAACCGCACACACATGGACAGAAGTGAGGCGATAAAAACCGGGTCCACCGATGCAGGATTGGTGGATATATCAGATATCAGCGACGGATAATGAAGGAAGTTGGCGACTGGAAATTTCTTCCGATAAGTTTCAAATGCACTGATGATAGTCGACTGCGACAATACCGAGATGGGATTTTCAGCTGCTTCATCTCGTGACACAGAGAGAGTCCGGGAAGGGTGTGTGTTATTCAAACGCCGGTCACTCCCAATCACCGGAGATAATTCGGAGGTTGCTTTTCGCTTCCTTGAGGGCTTCAATGAGGGAGTACTTGGGTCCTTCTTTGGTCTGGAGACTCGGGGATCTGTCAGGAGACATTCCTGGATTTTTATTCTCTGGCAGCGTTGACATGGTGGATTTCCTTCATGAACGCATTTGACTTTGGCCTGGCTATCGGGCGTTAGCAGTGGACAGGCGTGACTGTGGGAAGAGATTGTCTGAGTCAGGAAAAATTCCGATGGCTCAATAACGTACCGACAACCTTCACATGATATGGAGAGCCTCATTGAGTCTGCGTTGATTTTGAAGATGATTGTGGAGAGTTGAAAAACTTCAACTCTAACGGATGTGGTGGTAGCCAATGCCAAGACTGGCACCAAAGATTTCATTCACTGTGCAACAGGCGGAATCACAGTGTAACCACATGGATATTGTTTGCTGGATGATAAGAAAACAACGAATGTATCAGAGGATTTATTCTGACTCGTTGATTTTGCAATCTTGTGATGGTTGCTGACTCTACGTCACTATATATATGCAGTGTGCATGTCGATCCCGCATGTCATAAGATAAAAATATATCAGATTATCTCTAAACTCCTTGATTAAAATTATTGTACTGGATATAAGAGCGATCATAATGCATCATTATTTAACGTCGTTATGGGCCACAGTCCATTGCTTCACCCAGTGATTGAACTGCTCAACTTGCAGAGCATCAGTAGCCCAAGACGTCACAAGCCGGACCACCGAGTGACCATCCTCCTGCTCGTCCCAGATATAAAACCTGAATCTGTCTTGAAGCCGTCGAACCAGTTCCTTTGGGAGAATGGCAAACACCTGGTTTGTCTCCGTCTTTGCTTCCAATCTGTACCCCAATTCCTCAAAGTTGGTAGAGAGTTCCTGGGCCATCTCGTTCGCATGTCCTGCCAGAGTAAAGAAAAGATCCGATCGGAAAAGTTCGACAAACTGAATGCCCAGAATTCGGCCCTTTGCCAGCAAAGCACCGTGTTGTTTCAAGTGGAAAACGAAGCCTTCAGCCAGGCTCTTTTTGACGACAATCGCTTCTCCGAGTAGAGCACCGGCCTTGGTGCCACCAATCCAAAAGATATCAGTCAAGTCAAGAATATCTCTCAGAGCCAAGTTGTTCCTCTTCGAGCAGAGAGCAGTTCCAAGTCGTGCGCCATCCATGAATAGTAGCAGACCCAGCTTCTTGCACAGGGCCGAAAGGGTGGTAAGCTCCTCTTTGGTGTAAATTGTACCAATTTCCGACGCATTGGTGAGGTACAGCATACGCGGCTTAGCCATGTGAGGGTAGAATTGATTTTGGTTAAAGGATTTGAGGAGATTCTGAGGTGTCATCTTTCCATCCACCGCTGGAACGAGGATCAATTTGTGTCCAGTTGCTTCGATCGCACCGGCCTCCTTGCATGCGATATGCCCGGTATCCACAGTAATTACAGCCTCGTAAGGGCGTAAGCAGCTGGCTATCGAGATGAGGTTTGCTGATGTTCCGCTGGGTACAAAATGAATGTCGACTTCATCCTCAGTGCAATCGATCTTGTCTCGGATCAATTGTCTGGCTTGGTTGCAGTAGTTGTCATTTCCATAGGCGACTTGTTGGGTAGAGTTTGTACGGAGCAGGGCCTCGAGTATTTGCGGGTGGGCTCCTTCACTGTAATCGTCGATGAAGCCATATGTAGTACAGGTGTCCTCTTGACACAAACTGGATGAAGGCATGTTGTGAATGAGTTGCTCGATATTATATCGAATTGCGATGGTAAAGGGCAAGCGGGCGATTAATTGGCGGTTGAACGACCAGGAGCCTACGGATTAAATAGGATAAGAGAGAAACTCAAGGGAATAAATATGCACGAGAAGAAGAGAAAAAAGATATTGCGCCGATGAAATTCGAGTCATACTCGGCCTCTAAATAATATTGTTGAGTAAAACCGGGAATCCCGTGTCTCGGGAATGGGAATGCAAGTCTGACATTCCCGACGGAAGGGATTCCCGTTCCACGTGCAGATCTTGTAAGACTCAAGAATATTCGAGGTCTTGTCGAGAATAATCGGGATGAGGATAGTCGGTAAAATGACGAGATAGGAATGGAAACATGTCAGATCATTCTTCGAGATCCCGATGTTGGCGTGTTTTTCGCAATGCCAATGTTGCTCTCCAATGCGGCTTCCCAATGTTGTGCTTCGGAAGAATGATGAGCAAGGGCACACTGCAATAAGAGCGTCATTGTCTTGCTTGTTTTTTCAGCTAAGCCATCGCATCTTGTGGGATTTGAAATATTTATCAAGAATGCCAAGTATCGTCGTCGTCAGCGGCTTCATCATGGGGATATCTTCGAGGTCATCATTGATGATTTCATGTATGGCCCTTCGGACACCCCGACAATGATTCGTGGCATTTCTGAAACAAGATCTAATCCCCCAGCTTTATGCATATCATGTTCCCACTATGGGGTCCCATGACCTAGGCTCTATTTCGCAGGGGAATTGCGGGAGGCCTGTATTCTCCGGGTAGCCAAAGCGACTATCCAACCACCGAATTGCATACCCCATGCAGCACATATTCTACTGCCAAGAGTTGCCAATTGTCGAGAAATACAATTGAGATCCCGAGTCCTTGATATCCGTAGCTAGACTGGTCTAGAATCAGAGCCCCGAGGCAAGGGGTTGGCTGTTCGGGCCAAAGATGTTGTTTCGATCAATCGACCCTCAAAAGATTGCAGGTCGTTCGTTGATTAATCTTATAATTTGATGTTGAAGGGTTATTGACCAAGTCAGCTAGGAGTCACCTATGCGTTTTAAATACCCTTGGCGATCCATCCTGGATCTGAGAGCTCTTCGAACAGAGATGACAAAGGTACCAATGCTAGAGGATCTTCCATGAAGGTGTAAGATCATGTTCATACACAAGGTCGTGATGAAATTTCAAATCTCCCTTTTTCTTTTACCTTGAATTGCGTTTCAGTTCATTAATATCCTTCAAGATATGAGCCCAGTTGATGGAATCTATTGAATCAACCTGATAAGGATAAATTTTGTTTCTTCCTTGGCTGACCTGTTTGAGCTGCTGAAGAATGTATCCAATGATACCCTCGGCATCGTTGTCGTCCCCTGTATAACCTGAACAATATTGGCTAAACGGAACTCGAATGAGTTTCTCTTTGAAAGCACTCAAATTGTTTAGGATCACGATCACTGGGCGCTGCGGAAGATATGAAGATTTGGTTATTGATTCTAAGAGAATGGTAAGCTCTGTTAAAAGCTCGCATTCTATTATTCCGTCATAGGGTATCATATCCACGATGAAAGTAATCGCTGTACAGTCATCAAACATATGGATCCATTTCTTCCTCTCCCCGCGACTGGGAAGAGAGATGAGATTTAAAACTCGATTCTCAATTCTTAGGGTGACTTGTGCCCCTGTAAGGAACCGAAGGCACGTCGATCTAACAGCTCTAACAATGTCGGATTCAGTGGGGATGTAGTCTGGCTGAGCGATTCGTTGAATGTCTCGATAAAAGCTAGCTATTGTTAGCAACTGGCCCATATCATGAAAGAAATCTTACTATGGAAGATAAGAACAGTGGAACACTCCAAGGGCACTGAGCTCAATGCAGGACAGAAGCTCTGGGGTTGTGTAGAGTCTGGATATGGCAGCAACAATATCCGGTGTGATAGCCATGGGCCTATCTGAAATATGCCGAAAGTGTCGATAGAAATCTTCTTTCTGGGGCTTGAGGGCATCATCACGGCCACGCTCTGCATCGTACGAGTCGTTCTTAATCATGCGCATCACCACCTCCTGGGACATGTCCAAAATGGCTTTGCGGACGGTATCTCGATGAGCAAGAAGTTGATCGCGAGAAAAGCCATCGCGAGGTATGATATCAATTTTGGTCATTAACAGAAGCGATTCTCTTTGATCTCCAAAGTCTGTGACAATAATACTGTGCGTCTTCTTCCGCTTCTTTGCGTCTATCCGAAGATCGCGGTCGATCCGTCGAGATTTTTTTCTGGCGCGGTGGGACTCGTTATATTCCTGCAAACAGCGTATTTTATCCATCTTGAGATGCATTTTCTATTCTTGGTCTGCATTTGATGCATTGAAGACTGGGCGATGTTGGGCAGAAAGAGGGAAAAGGGGCCCAGCAGGAATGGGGCAACGCAGTCAGGTGATGAGGCTGCAGCAGATCGACAACATCCATTTCCATGCAGTCACTTTACTTTAGCTTCATAAATCCAAGACGACGATCGTGATGCTTATTTTTATCAACATCGTTGGTTTTGTCTCAGAAATCAGTCAGGCTAAACTCCGCTGGCAATAGCGCCTCTTCCATCCCCTATTATAGATCTGCCGTCCCCACAGCACGACTGATTCTGTTGGCTTAAATATAACGACACAAACTTCCTCCATCTGGACAGGAAAATTGAAACATCATAATATCCATCTCAACTCTGACTGACGAGATGGAACGCACACAGTGGCTCGATGGACTGCGAGGCATCGCTGCAGCCATCGTCGCCTTTGACCACTATTTCATGGGCGAAATCACCCACCCATTCCGATCGTTCGGGGCTGAACCCGCAGAGGAAAATCGACGACTGATCCAACTTCCTCCCATCCATCTTTTATTCGCCGCTCGTGCGATGGTTCCCCTCTTCTTTGTGATTTCGGGATACGCCCTGACTAGAAGAAGAGACACGCCTCAGTTCTTTCGTCGTCTGTCGTCGTCGGTCACGCGGAGGGCGTTTCGAATTTACCTCCCCGTTCTGGTGATTGCGACCATCTCGCAGTTTTTGTATTTCTTCGGCATGTATCACTGGGAGTTTTCGGACGATTTAATGCAAGGCGTGAAACCGTGGACGTCGCCGTGGTCACATTTGCAATATCTCACGCGATACATGATGGACAACATGAACATCATCGACCTGAAAAACAACGCAGGCTTAAACGGCCAACTCTGGACGATGCCCATGGAAGTCCGCGGCTCGTGTGTTATTTACCTCGCAATGCTGGGTATGTCTGGCTGGCGATCAGCCTTGAGACCTTGGGCCCTTGCTATCACGATGCTGTATTTCCTCTGCTATGGCTTATGGGATATCTTCTGCTTTGTTGCTGGAATGTATCTAGCAGAGATACGAACAGGCGCTACCGATGAGGATGAGAACAAGTTGCCATATCATGCGGAGGTGAATCTACCCAATATCGGAAAAGTCCCATTGACACGCATTGGGAAATACATCACCTTCGCCGTTGGCATCTACATAATGTGCCTGGGAGACGATGGTTACCTACCACCCGGATACCAAAGCCTCAATCTCATCCAACCCTCCTACTGGCGCGATTGGGGTACAATTTCAGCCTCCTGGTCAGCCGTTGGTTCTCTGATGGTGGTATTCGCCATCAGTGGCCTGAAGGTCCTTCAACGGCCCCTAAACAGCCGTCTGATTCAATACCTAGGCAGAATATCTTTCTCCCTATATCTTATTCATCAGTCAATCTTCCACTTATGGCGTGATCCCGTGAAAAATTTCATTTGGCTGGTCCTGCACAAGGATCTGTATCCGGGTAGTGAAGGGGCGATCCAATCTCCCTGGACGTTTTATACTACGTGGATAAGCTCGGGGATTTTTATGGGAGTTATCACGATATATGCTGCACACTATTATACGCGGTTTGTGGATGAGAAATGTCTCTCTTTCACGAAAAAGATAGAGCGGTTTCTCACGGCTGGGGAATGAAATGTAATTATTATTTTCGCATATAGTAATTTTACGATACCACTCATTAATTTTATTTCAAGCACATGTTATCAAAAGCAGATCTTCGAAGGAATAGAGTAGAGCTTATATATCTACTGTATCCTATACCCGATCGTCTATTTCCAAATTAAGGAGATCGTCTTCCAAACTCAAGATGCCCATCGCCCAATGCAGACGATCAGATTTGCTAACAGCCACAAATCGTCTTTCGGGGTTGACAGCACCTCCTTGATGAGATACGTCTGTATACAAATGTCCACGACCGCGATCATTCTCACTAGTCCTAGAGTATGGAGGACCACGACCTTGCTTTGCAGCCACTACCCAGGAATTCTCGCACCCAGATGCTATAGCATTGGATGTTTTCCAGCCGGTCAAGCGGGAGACATCGCGTAGTTTGGCGATGGTCCAGCCACGTTGTGCGGGGTCTGTGTATTGCACTGCAGCAAAGAAAGTAGGCACAGTCATCTCAGTCAGAGAAGATCCGAGGGTTGGACTTAGACTGCCCGCTTCTAGGTTGAACCGTTGTGGGTAGTAGATACCAGCGGCGATTTTTCCGATGATTTGGGCATACTCTGCGGTTGCTGGTGCAGCCACTCCTGCAGCTACCATCATGGCGGGTGGCATCGATGGATGGAGTCTATTTAGCAAGATACGACCGGCAAAGTAGAAACCCCACAGCACGGCCACTGTATTGGTGCGGTATTGCAGTGCCGGTCCGAAAGGCGTCGATATCGGGGGAGTGATATCAGAGGGTAGAGGTTGGAAATCACGACCGAGAGCCTGAGCGAATGTGTCGCATGCTGCTAGAATGCTTTCCCATTCACTCTCCGCTTCGCTATAGGTCATGTCCTCTCCTTCTTCGTCCTCGTCCTCGACTACAGTCGCCCTGGGTCCAGCATTGGCAAAGGAAGAAGGCAGGCGAACTGGTCCACGAGAAGGAACCATTCCGTACATGGGTGGACCTCCTCCGGGCCTTGGGGCATTTCCCTGTGACTGAGGCATGCCCGGCGGTTTGGGTGCACCAGGCGGGGGACCTGGAGGTGGTCCTCTGCCGCCACCAGCAAATCGGCCCATGAATTTGAAAAGCGCAGGTGTCGGTTTCCATTCCGAGCCGGTGTTTCTCGCCGCCTTCAATTTTCTTTTTCGATCGCGATAGCCGAAATCTGCGATACGACCTAGTAAGAGCCATACGTGGTCGGTAGAACCATAAACGGCATCTAACCTGCCCACGCCGGCTCGTGGAGGGCACTGTCCCCATTGGAAATACGGCATACTATGTGCTGTTAGCCATGAAGCATTCATTGCAGAGCAAGTGTTTACTCACAAGAGTCGATTACCGCTGATCATGCCTTGGATAATATCTTGCTTGCAATACCACCAGTAGAGATCAGATTGGATCCGGAAATTTTCAATATCCTTTTTGGAAAAGTGCTTGTAGGAGTGCTGGGGTTGTCCATCATCAACCTTGCCGAATTCGTCATAATTTATTGCTCGGCCGGTTATAGATCCGATTAAATTCTCATCAATGGTTAATTCCTTCGCAGCAAATGGGTCGTCTTCAGAAACTCTGTTCCAGCTGTGATAATCTGCGAACAACGAACCGGAACGAGCCATATAATCCTGTTGAGCCAATACTCTGCGTCTGTGGGCTCGAAGATCTCGAGCAATACCAGCAAAGTCGACTTCGCGAACCAGTTGAGCTGACCCTGCAACGTGACTGTTCCATTTGGAGTGCTCTGCGGCCATCACCTCGTAGTACCCCAAAAGTAACGTAGCGGCAAGGGTGCCTATCTGTTTACGTCGATTAGGCAGGCCCACTGCAGTGCCAATCCTTTTTAATGCGTAGTGATAGTGTTTTAATGACACGGTCGGGGGAGCGTCTTGCAAAAAGGAAATATGCAAGCTGCTTATTGCTAATATGGCTTGGAGCAACGCCGGGTGCTCCAACGCTTTGAGAGGCAATGTATAGGTCCATAGTCCCTGCTGTGCTTCTGGTACTAGGCCGCCAAACACAAGTGAAGAATCATAGGGGTGTCGCTCAAAAATGGATAAAGATGGCCCCGTCGAGTGGATGAAGTGGATAAAAATGCGAGCCGTTTTAGGATTGTTGAGCGGAGATGAGCCCAGGGTGGGACGATAGGAAGCTAGAATATTGGGTTCATTCAAATGGGTGGTAAATGAGCGGAGGCGCTGGTCATCTTGATATGCAGAGGCCATGATGAGACTAAGCTGGTTGGCATCCTCGGCCTGTGTCTGGCCCGCCATTTCCTCGTCGGACTCAACATCGTAGTAGTCATCACTTTCTTCATCATACATGTATTGGAGAGATGAATTTGGTGATAAAAATGGCGCATTAGTATGGAATTGTTGTTGCTCTTGAATAGGTCTGTAATGAAGCGAAGCCGCATCTTGGTTCCAAGAAGTCTACATGATTTAGTAACTGGATGTGAGTCAACAGACAGAAAGAAATTATCCATACCTGGGGTCCAGAGACGGAGGAGGAAGGAAGCGACACATCTTGGACAATATCTGCAGCTACTGATGAAGCTTCCCAAGCATTAAGGCGGTTTTGAGAAGGCAGACTGGGAGCAGCTCTCAAATCACGATGCGTATTGTTTGGGTCAGAAGTTAGCTGAGATCCATTATCTTGCCGCCCAGAAGCACCTTCAGCCGTTGATACCAGTGGCCTATTCCCCAAATCTTGTTCAAATGCAGAAGGCAAAGGCACAGGTGCTTGAAACGGCTGGTAGTAGTATGAAGTTGGGTTAACTCCTTGTGGTCCTAGTTGTGAAGCGGCACCTGTTGCTGATAGTGAAGATTGCCCGACAGCTGAGAATGCAGATGGTTTTGGTGCCAGGATCGGATGACGACTGCCTGCCGGTCTCTGTTGGGGAACTTGAGGCGGAAGAGGGCGATTCCCATATCCGTTGACAAACGGGACTACCGTGGGCATGGGCTGTATCTGTGCATTCAACAGCTGCTGGGGATTGTATACCCCATGAAGACCAATTGGATTCTTGAAGATCACCCGCTGGCCATAGCCCTTACAATCCCGTTTTGATTTGATGCAATTGGCGCAAATGGGTTTCTCTTCGCCACATTTGATGCGGCGTTGTCGGCATGCTATCCATAGTTAGCCGATGATATTTCTATTCCATGGCTTGGATCTATTCGAATCAAACGTACTTAAGCATCCTGTTTTAGTACGTTTCCTGAAATTCTTCTGTGACGCATTGTTCGTCGTCGGCGGGCCCTTTGTGGTTTCACCCACTTCGAGATCAGCTCCCACAGATGAAGTCGGGTCATTGACCGACTGCGACGGATTTTTTTGGTCTCCCATGGTGGAAGACAGTGATCTGAATTGCTAAGAGCAGACGCTTTGATGCCATATCTTATATCCAGGACGGATGATAAGACGGATGAAAGGAAACGATTCCAGTCAAGTCGTACAGACTGGGGTTCGCGGGGAGTGGGGATCGTTGATGCCTGAGGGATCCACTGCTGGCCTCAGGCCATCTATGGACTCAAATCCCGGTTCTCCACAAACAATTATGCTTATTTTGCATTTGATAGATGACCTGGAGTGTAATTTATGGGATTGAAGAAAACAGAAAGAGCACAGAAGAGACCGCTTTGATTTACTTTGATATTGTCATCTGGGGGATTCCATCTAGTGCACTGCTGCATGTATGTTCAGCACTATAGTCTTAACACAGTCTATTGCAACATTTTTACTTTCTTCCAAAGCTACAGGTAGCACCATGAGATATAGAAGGCCATTCAAACTTATGTCCCTGAAAATTGATAGCGGTGAACTCGTATAATCGCTTATCAATCAAGCCATCACCCATCGCGATCGGTATTCCATGCGGATTGACCGCCTTTTTTAAAACGGCAAAACACCACGTTCAATACGGCAATACATACTAATACGCCATTTCCTTACAATTAGCACCACTGAATGTAACGCGGAGTGAAAATCGATTTCACCGCCAAAAATTTTCTGGATGCACTCCAGTGGCCGCGACAAACCCTTTTACGTCCTATTGAGATTTGCGAATCTACGGGAGTTGATGTGGATTTGAGAAAGACAGATCGAATCATACTTTCCTTGAAACAGTCGATAATCCCATCTATCAACCATGTTCGCCGTCCCAGGTTGGTCGGTCGAGAGCTCTGCTCTCAAGGCGCAGACCGAGCCACAAGCTCAGAAGAAATCTGAACCAAAACCCAATGCCCAATCGAACAAGCGCAAGAGGGATAATGATAATGTCACCAAGCGCAATGTGGATCAGATGTACCGCCGGCATATCGAAGGACAGAACGATACCCCCAAAGGCAAGAAGCAGAATGCGAACAACAACTCCATGAAGCCAGAAAAGAAGCGCAAGAAGGAACAGAAGCAGCAGAACGGAGATACTCAGGCAGAGCAAAACGCAGAGCCGGAAGCCAAGCCGAACACGCAGGAGGAACCAGCTCAGGGTGAAGGAAAGAAGGCAAACAAGAAGCAAAAGAAGAACAAGAACAAACCTCAGCAGCCCGAGTCCGAGGAAACCACAACGGCAGCTCCCAGCAATGAGTCCCTACCCGTGGCACCGCCAACAACCCAGGCAACCCTTACTCCTCTCCAGCAAGCTATGCGACAGAAGTTGATTTCGTCCCGTTTCCGTCATCTGAACGAAACCCTCTACACCACGCCCTCGGCCAAAGCCCTTGAGCTGTTCACCGCGAACCCCGAGCTGTTTGATGAATATCATGCTGGATTCTCGCGTCAGGTTAAGGAATCTTGGCCTTCCAACCCCGTTGATGGCTACGCCCAAGCTATTCGATCCCGAGGCAAGATCTCATCTGCCCCGAAGAAGGGTGGCAAACCCGACAAGAACAAAAATTCACTGGCCCTTCCCCGCCGACCCAATGGCCTGTGTACCATTGCTGACCTTGGATGTGGTGATGCTCAGCTTGCCAGCGGACTTACACCCTCTGCACAGAAGTTGAACTTGAAGCTTCTTAGTTACGATCTGCATGCTCCCAACCCCCTTATCACCAAAGCGGATATTTCCAACCTCCCCGTTAAAGAAGGCTCGGTTGATATCGCTATCTTTTGCCTTAGTTTGATGGGCACCAACTGGGTGTCGTTTGTGGAGGAGGCATGGCGAGTGCTGCGCGGTGACGGTAAGGGTGAATGCTGGGTTAGTGAGGTCAAGAGTCGCTTTGGAAAAGTTAACCGCAAAAAGGCCCAAATCGGCGCCAAGAAGCCCCTCAGCAAGGCCGAGCAGAAGAAGCAGAAGAAGAAGCGCGGAGGTGCCGACGATGATGCAGGCTCCGATGCCGATGATGCGGACATCTACGCTGAAGATGCTCGCCCAGCCGCTGACAACGATGAAACTGATATCTCCACTTTCGTTGAAGTGTTCCGGACGCGTGGATTCACCCTCAAACCCGAGACTGTGGACAAGTCCAACAAGATGTTCGTCAGGATGGTGTTTGTGAAGCACGGCACGCCCACAAAGGGCAAACATGCGTCTGTTGCTGGTACAGGCGGATCAGGGCCAGGAAAGAAGAAGTTTATCGACAAGCAGCCCGAGGGTAATAACATGACACCCGAGGAAGAAGCCGCTGCTCTTAAGCCTTGTGTCTATAAGATTCGGTAGACTATGGCGAGCACGATTTTGTATGTGATTGTGGGACTTTTGTATATAATTGAGCTACTGCATTTATGTCCTTCCCGCGAAGAAGCATCGTGGATAGGGACCAAAAGGAAAAAAGTTTTTGAGATTCTTAAGCATTAGACAGAAGTCATCATTGTTTTCTATTTGCTCCTAGAATAGATACTAGCCCACACAGGACCCAATCATTTTAGATGAGATACCTGACCTGCTCATTCGTTCGTGCATTAATTTCTTCGTTTATTGATTGCCGCCAAGCTGTGCGACAGCTCTTCCCATCTCCTCGTCACCGTAGATACGGAAACCCTTGTCCTTGGTTACGCTGGCCAGCTGGACGTTCTTGGCGTCCAGCTTCTCCTCCATAACCTGCTTAAGAGTCTTCAAAACTAGCGTCTCAGCCTCCCCCAGCGTCAAGGAGCGGTGGTATTCATTCTGCAGTTCCGCCTGCGCGCCCTCACTTCCGGACCCGATGGCCTTGGCGTCGTATCTGTAGAAGGTACCCGAGGGTTCCGCGTGATACCTGTCGTCATGAGAAATGAATTAGTATAAATTCCTGTGGTTGATATCCAACTCCATAGAAAGGAGGGGTGAGATTGAGAGGAAATCATCCAACGTACAGCTGAGGCCCGTCCTCATCAAACCCCGCAATCAACAAGGCGACACCAAAAGGTCTACTCATGACAGTCTCCTCATCATCTCCAGTCTCTCCGAAGCGCAGAGCCAAATCGCAGATGGCCTGAGTGGTACTCTCGACTCGCAGCGGTTCGGCATAGTGGAAGGCATGGTTCTGGCACTCGACGCGGGCATGCTCAACGAGGTTTCGGGCATCTGCCTGCAGACCGGACATGGCACAGCCAATGTGCTGGTCAATCTCGACGATCTTTTCCACGGAGGAAGCTTCAAGGAGAGTGGAAGTGACACGCTTCTCAACACCCAGGATGACACCCTCCGATGTTGCTACCTGAACAAGAGGTCAGAACAGCTACCCTTTCATTAACCATAGCAATTCCTCCCGAATTTCTACGACAAAAAGCCACAGAATCTCCAGCAGAACGCAATCAGAAATGTTCAAACGTACACCGATCGCTGTCGAACCTAGTTTGATAGCTTCAAGAGAGTATTCGACCTGGAACAAACGACCTTCGGGGGAGAAGGTGCTGTTGTGGATACATCGTCAGAAACAGGGTATAACAGGTCGGGATACAAGTAAGTCATCGTAAGGATCCGTACTTGATTCCACGGTCTATTGAGAGAGCTGTTAGATTGACTGCATCGGAGAGTGGTGTCATGAAGCTTACCATATTCCGATCGCGCGATGAACATGTTGATCTATCCGAAAAAGGCAATGAGGAAAAATAGAAAGGCCAAATGCAAAAGACGATAGTCGTAAAGTGTAGCCGTCAGAGGGGAGGGGGAAGTGGAGATGGATTAAGAGCTGTTCTGGTGGGAGCTTGAGGTGAAGCTCCGTCTACGCAAGTCCGCTGAATGCCTGGCGGAGAGCCCGCGCTACTGCCAGACGGCGGCCTCAGGCAGCAAGGCAGCATACTCCGTCACTTCCCTGTGGTTCTCGGGACGTGCTGTAGATGCTTTCCTCCCGACGTGTCGCCGTCGCCCAATTGCTGCCTTTGGACTTTTTTTTAATATTGTATTCTTTTATTACTTTATTAGAGATACCATCATTCCATTCATATACTGCATGACTCTTCCTGCGCTGTTTTCTTCGCGGGATTATGTCCGTCAATGACCGTCGCGCCAGTTATATGAGCGCACCACGACCCCGCGTTGCATCGAGTCGCGCCGGCGATGCTGAGAAGGCAGCTCTACGTAACGGAGCATCCCCTTTGCAACCTGACAATATGGACCAGCTTCGCGGTAGTACGTCCAGCCAGAAGAACAAAGTGCCCCGAGAGCAGAATCCTACGAACGAAAAGCGTCCCGATAGAGTAAACACAAGGGAGAAGGGCCAGACTCGGTCTAGGAACCCAGTGAAGGAAGCAACCGGTGCAGGAAACAAAAGCGATTGGGAGAGGAGCCGGTCCAAGAGGGTTAGTCAGACAGAAGGCAGTCCCAATGTCCGGAAGAAGGAGAAGGAACCTGCGGAGCGTTAGTGATCACATCGTCTACGGATTCTTTTGAGGCCCAGTTGCTAACCATAATATACTTTGACTTCTGTATAGTGCCATGGAATCCGCAAGTATCATTGATCCCTCACTCCACGGCGCCCTTGGCTTGTCGCGTGTCGGTGCCTCCCCTGGCCTCAGCAACGCCGCAATCGCTGCACCCCAAATCGCTTCGCGAGCTTTCCGCAGACGCGCAAGAGGCGGCTATACTTGAGGATCTACTGTTCGTCTTCATGGGATTTGAAGGACAATATATCCAATACCACAGCTCTTATGATCCTTCCGTGGAGAAAGATCGTTTAACCGGCCCCATTTTTCAGCTCGCACCAGGATTAGACCCAACCCTGAGGGATCTGACCATGTCCATGCTTAAGATGGCAACACACTATAGCGCTCTAGAGGCCTTTGTGGAAATACAGAGTCGCGCAGAGTATGGAGCAGTTAGCCATGCCCTGTGTGCCGTCATCCGGAAGCTGCTAAAGGACTATTTGATCCTCATCGCCCAACTCGAGAACCAGCTGCTGCACAACCCCACCTTCACACTTCATGTCCTTCACCTACACACTATGCCTACGGGGCAATGTTTAGCCCAACTTTATTCTCTCGGCCAAGAGCTCCTCCGGCGCAATGGACTTCTAGACCAAGATCTTGACGAATCTATTGACGATTTCGATGATGTGGATAATATTCTCGAACAGCTTAAAGAAGGTGGAGACCTGGTTCCTGGGGCTATGTCAAGCAAGAGGATATGCAAGGGAGGAAACGTTCTTCGACTACTCACTGAACGGTTAGCGACATTTTCGGGTGACCCAACCACCAAGACCTTGCTAGAGACTCTGCTACGTGAAGCCAGCCGTCCCTATATGACTATGCTTAACGAATGGTTACATCATGGAGGCATTAAGGATCCTCATGCGGAATTCCTGGTGAAGGAGCAGAAATGGATCAAGCGGGAGAAGCTTGAAGAGGACTACACAGACGAATACTGGGAGAAGCGATATACGATTCGAGATAACGAGGTTCCTCCGCAGCTAGACAGTGTGAAAGACAAGGTTCTGTTGGCCGGAAAATATCTCAACGTGGTCCGTGAATGTGGCGGGGTGGATATCAGTAAAGCAGTCAAAGATGTCCCCAAAACCCTTGATGATCCTCGGTTTTTGGATAACGTGAACGGGGCCTACACCTATGCCAATGCGTCGTTATTAAACCTTCTTTTAACAAAGAACTCTTTAACCACACGTTTCCGCTCTCTCAAGCATTACTTTTTCCTCGACCGCTCCGACTTCTTTTCTTACTTCCTCGAACTCGGTGCATCGGAGCTGCGCAAGCCAGCGAAGAGTGTCAACGAAAACAAACTTCAATCACTTCTTGATCTAGTGTTACGTCATCCAGGAAGTATTGCAGCGCAAGATCCGTTTAAGGAAGATGTGAAGGTACGAATGAATAAAATTGGACTCACAAAGTGGTTGATGCAAGTCGTGAGCGTCTCAGGTATCGATCAGGACAATCCAGAGGCAGCGATTGAGAGATATCAAGTGCCCACGACACAGGGTGCAGAGGATGATAAGGACATCGTTGGATTCGATGCTCTCGAGCTGGATTACTCGGTGCCCTTTCCTCTTTCTCTCGTTATTAGCCGAAAGACTGTTCTTCGGTATCAACTTATTTTCCGCCATCTTCTGTCGCTTCGCCACCTGGAGGGATTGTTGGTTACGTCTTGGCTGGATCAGACCAAGGTTGTCAGTTGGCGAAACAAATCGTCTGACCGAAGACTGGAGATGTGGAAGAGGCGAGCGTGGAATCTTCGCTCGAAAATGCTTGTGTTTGTTCAGCAGCTTTTGTACTTCTGCACAGCCGAGGTGATTGAGCCCAACTGGCAGAATCTGATGGACAGGGTAAACGGCACTGATGCGGATGGGTCGGAGGTGACCGTGAATGGTACGAAACAAGTCAACAGAACTGTCGATGAGCTGATGCAGGACCATGTTGATTTCTTGGACACATGTCTCAAGGAGTGTATGTTGACTCAGGCGAAACTATTAAAGGTTCGTTACCACTGTTGCTTGCTGCATCAGAAGAGTACTAACCATTGGACTGTAGATACACTCTAAGCTGATGACTTGCTGCACTATGTTCGCATCTTGGACGGCTGCCTCATTAGCACGAGCTTTGACTACGGCCGACCCAGAACTATCTGGTGGTAAAGCCTCTAGCTCGGAGACAAGAGGTTATGACCCGTCGAGAATTGGCAAGCTAGAGGACACACTGAAAAGATATGAAGATCATTTCAGCCGCCATTTGCGGATCTTGATGGACAGGTAAGTGCTTGGGTCATTTCGACGCTCACAGGCGACACTGACTTTGTGATTAGCCTAAACTATTTTGCTGCGACGGAGAGTGTCGTTTTGCTTAAACTTGCCCACGCGTTGAGTTCAATCAGCAAAGAAGATTGATCTCCTGTACTTGAACGCGTAATGTCCTTTGGTTAGGTTGTTGACTTCTGGGCTGCTCCCTGAAGTCGGTTCGAACTACTCGGGACGATAATTGTCGATATAATGGACCGCGATGGCTGTCAGCCGTACACTCTAATAAGCAGCATGGTATCTGAATTGTGAAATTCACCTTCCTTGCATATACCCTGAGCTGGAATTATACTCGACAGCTTCAACCACATGGATCCTTACGGGTCCACAACAGTCACTATTTCTGATCTGACTCGCTCACGTACCCGATTCCTCCGTTGCCAACGGAGTAGCTCTTCGATCTCCACCACTTCGATCAGCAACTGAACTGACTGCCTGAGAAACCATTCCCTAGGTTTCGTGTGAATTGGGAAGATCTATTTGATTGATCTCCACCTGGAGATGTTTACACGACTGAGTATGGATGGCTACAGAGATGAAGTGATGTTATTTTTATCTACGGATTTCAAATACCCCGGCGTGAATCATGGAGGAATGCTTTTGTATCCCGTTTTGAAGTGCACAATTGATGATTGCCAATTCATAATTCTTAAAGGGTGTCCTCATAAACATATCCGAAAAATAATTGTTTTCCAGTACTTGCAAAAACCCTCGCCTATGACTTCTGGGTAAAAAGTCATGACCAGAACCGGTGCGCGATGAATCATTGTGACTCTAATAATCCACGACAATGCCCAGGCAGATGCAATAACCAGAATTGTTGGCCCCCAAAAACATGCATAGCCTTGTCATCAATATCTCTGCCGGTGCGATGGCAGTCTCCCATTCGTGGTCTTACAATCCCATCATTCGGGGATCTCACGATCTCCGAATCGGATATCCAAATAGGGTAATCGCTCGGACTTAGTTTATGCCCGACGCAACATACATAGATTCAATCATCATATTTAAGCTTGGAGATATCGTTGAGTTAGATGCTCATCAGATCAAAGCAATTACTTCGCTACTCAATATATACCAGGTTTTCTATACACTCAGCTTTTTTTTATCGATTTTAACTGCAGCCATCATGGCGGACCGCGTGCTCTCTTTGATCCCCCAAGCACAAGATGCTCTATCAAGAACCTGTATGAGTGTTCAGAATTGGCAACATGGACGTCTGGCCATTTCTACGATCGCAACCACTGTGCTGGCTTTCGTGATCCCGGTTGCATACCGCGACTACCGCATCTTCGTATCCTATGGACCAAATGGTGTGCCAAACAATCTGTTCGGGTGGATTGTAGCGGGAGTATTGTTGCGTCCATTCGGGAGAGAAATGTTTGGCACGGGTCAGTATGAGCGCAAGATCCACACAGGCGAGGATAAGAGTTTTCTGCCATTGGGGGTGCCTTTGAGGCAGGGAGGGCGACCTGTTGTTGGGCCGCATGTTATACCTCAAAGACAGCTGAGCCAAACTATCGATAAGAATCTCAAAGAGGTATGCGCCATCTTCGCCATAGAGCGATTATTTCTAAGCGAGGCGTCCTAACGATTAGTACAGAGGCTCATGAAGGAGTTCCAGGCTTTTGCCTCTCGGAATTCACACCTCGTCAAGATGTCTCCATCCCGACTTGAAAAGCAGACACCTGCCCTTTTTGTGACGGATAATGTCTCCGGGACATCAATGTCCAAGTCGATGGATAGTGAGATCTCACACATCCATGGCACAAGTGATTATTCCGTTCATATGGTATTGTCACCGGCTGATTGTAAGATCATCCCCCCAAGTTTTATTTTCAACTTCTGCAGTTTTCGAAAACATAGTTACTTACATCGCTATGAACTCTAGGCAAAAAGGTCTTTGAATCTGAATGGGGTCAACGGCACGCCCTGTGTGGCTGTTCCATTACTCGATTCATCACCAAAGGAAAGGTTCTCCGTTTGCCAGAGGAGTTCGTATTTATCTATGCGCCGCGGAATGAGGAGGAAATCCAAATCGTGATGCAACTGGTCACGGCAAGCGTCAAGTATATGACCGGCTCGGATGAAGTGAGGTGAACGTGGGTTATAGTATGAAAATGATTAATGTCTACTATCATGTTAATAATAGGATTTGCCGCCTCCAGATCATCTCGCTGTCAAAGCGTTTGTAGCAGTTGTTCTTGGCAGGAGAAGGCTAACACCGCATTGCGCATAGTTGGAATGAAATATTTGACTTGATCCACATTTCTTCACGGACGTACCCTATTTAAGCCCCTGTGATTTTTTGGGACCATAGGGGCAAACCTTGAAATTTATCAGTAATCGAGGCATGGCTCAACGCAGACTGCCCTGAAAATTCCGCGTAGGATAGACTGGCTGTCATCAGGCCACTGTTGCATTGTGATTATCGAATAGGCGCCATTCCTTTACCAACACGAGTTCGAGCGACCGCAAAAGCAAAGTAACCCACATCAGTCGCATGATTAGCCTTGGTCCGTCATCGACGGTGTCAAATTCTGGCAGTTCTGATAGTTTGATTCTTGAAATTGGTTCCCAACGTAATCAGTTAGCGAGCTAGAGAATCCTCGTGGGCCGGCACTAACGGGCCCAACCGCCGTAGCCCCCGAATTTTGAGCTCACCGTTCGTTCCCGCGCATGAACCATGGCGCTGGGTTCGCAACCAACCCGCCCCAATGCACTCCTCAGCCTGTGCGGACTGTCGTGAATCCTCTTATCCTGACCGAAACGACCCGACGGCTTGGACGCTGTCAATTTTGGGCCCCATCCGGTCATCCCGACATGCATGAACTTCATGCACGCATGAGAGGCCAACTAGAAGAAAGGGCTTGCAAAAGTAGCGCACATTGAAGATGGTCATCATGATTATTGGAGCACAATGGTCATGCCCATATGGCTATGGAGAGAATGCCGCTTGTTTTGCACCCACTTTTTTGCGTCTTCTTTCGCCTATTCAAGCGTCGAGTCGCAATCTCCAGAGGTAGCACAAACCCCATGCAATGCCCACAAAAATGCTGCATTTTCTTCTAGCAGTGGAGCATCGGATGAGTAGATAGCCTGGCTATACTCTGCGACTTTTTACCTGGGTCTTTCGGAATCAATCCACAATCAAGGTCTCGGTCGTATTCCCTTGTAATAGCCAAGTAGTAAATACCATGAAAACGAAGTGGTCCGTTCTCGAAGGGTTTGAAGGCCGAAAACGGACGCTTGCCACCCATCCCGATCATGACACACTCCAAGGGGCTTGCAGTGCCATTGTTTCAAACTGCAGAAGGAGCGGTGAGGAAAGTGAAGAAATCACCCCAGTGCTCCACAGACACAGAAATTTTGACGGCGCTCCTCGAGAATTCTATACTGCGCCTTGTGCATTGCTGATCCCTGGCCCGTCTTCAAAGACTCAAATTGCCTTCTCTCCCCACTCAGGCCAAGCGATGTTGCTGTAATTTATTATTCATTTCCTCGGTTCTTTGCAAGCTGAATGTGCCCCTTAAATGAAAAAGCAAGCGGACACGATAAATGATGGGATGCAATATGGCTTCAATAATGAAGAACACTTCGTATGGCACCTGGTATCAGGCCGGCTTTAACTTCAGCCAATTTCTTAGTTTTTATTTTTTATTTTTTTCCAGAATCCTTTGCGTCCCTTTCGTATTCGCGGTTTATTCCTGTATTGTTACTTTGACATGGTGGTTCCTCGCTGCCCCTTCTCTCCCTTCCCCCTTCTCAATCATTATTGTTTCTGTCAGTGCTGGCTGATGCGATTTGATTCCCCTGACGTATGATTATTAAATCACTTCGTATTCTGTATTTTCGATGTTTCTTTGTCAGTATTTTCCTGCTTCGAGTTCGTGGCTGTGTAACGTCCTAGTCTTGACATTTTCGGGCCAACAACGTTGTCTGGTCTGTAAGAAAGATGAAGCTTAGTGTCCTGTAAACACAGCGTAAGCATATTCAAAGCAACACAAAAACCGGGCTTCGTCCAAGTCAACACGAAGAAGCCATTTTGTATCACAAATTGCATTCGATGCGCCAGGTTGAATCAAATCTCAGCGTCATGTAAAAACCTTTTGCTTCCCAAGATTTCTCACTTCGATAGTGGAACCAATGCTGGATAATCAGTCATAATCAACCCAAATACTTAATCACGTTGGTATCGGCGAGCCCTCGGATTGCCGCCTCGGCACCCACCCCTCCTTTTGCTGTGGGCGTCCCTGGCTGTAAGAACCCAATGGGCATTGTAGTGAAGGTTAGGAGGAAGAAACCACGGAACACTTCACACAAAATATATGGGAAGCTTGCTTCGTTGCCACAGAGCAAGATAATGCCCTGGAGAAGGATTGCTGCTGATGTTATTTTATCTTTCAGCAGACATGTGGGTTGTTTAAACCTCCCTGCTCATGATTCGCTTTTTGCGCTCTGAAGTAAAACAACCTAAACGTTTGCAGTCCCGGCATTGGGCTGAGCGGATAGGTTAGGTGAGTGGATTTTCCCACCGTCCGTACATTTTAGTACGACGTCGAGTCCCGCATAGTACTTCCTCATATCACTATTGAAGATATCCGAACAGTTTCTGTGCCTGAGAGTATCTTTGATTCTGAGGAATTTCTCGTATCACTTTGACCGCTTCACTTGGGAGGAAGGATTGCACATTGCCCGTTGTCTACCGTCGCAATAACAGAACGCGCTTTCCGATTATGAAGTCTCCTTGCCACCCCTCTTCCGATTTCTGAGCTCAATACGCACAGAGACACCGTGGGTTTGAAAAAAGCACCATCGAAGCACTAGAATAACAATGACGTACCACGCCTTGCGCCGGTGACGATGCTAGGCATTAGAAGACTGACATTTCGCGTTTGACCTTCAAGGGACCCGGACACACAAACGGTAGAACTGGACGATGAATATCTCGATACGATAAGCTTTCAAGGTCGCGAGTATCAAAAGTACTCAGTCAATCACCGCATATCTTTTGGGCCCGTGGATGATGTGAGGCACCGAAAACTGGGCTACTGTAATGATTCTGACGGTCGTTCTTAGGAAGAAGCAGATCGTCTCGAGCTGCAGCATCGTGTTTTTCAGAAGGTTTTCGACAATCGACTAATCTTCCCACCTATCCGAGAACCTCAAAGAGTTTTGGATTGCGGGTATGGTGCTGGTACATGGGCTATTGAGGTTGCTGAGCAGTACCCAGACTGCGAGGTGAACGCCCTGATGATCGACCACATTGTTCTCTTCCAGAGTCGCTAACAGGCAGCTACTTCAAAGGTAATCGGTATCGATATATCACCACATATGAAGCCTGATGATACACCGGAAAATTTGTGGCTGCAGGTGAGTGTGCCATGCACTGATCTCGGAATTTTCTACCGTTTCCGCGAGCCTGCATAGAAGGCTCAACACATTCATCGGCCTAGTCCATTTTGGAAATTTGGGGTCTTCAGTGAGACAATATTCATCGGGATTTTGAATAGACTGGAGGGCTGTTGAAGACTGTGTTACTAATGCACATTTGTATAGGTTGATGATTTGAACCGACCGTTCACCTTCCCTTCCAATTATTTCGAGTTCGTTCACTCGCGGCTCCTTTCAACAGGCCTAAATCGATCCAGGTGGCCAGGCTATATTCGAGATATTAAAAGGTGTGGGCTTCAATACCCTTGGATAATGTGTATGGGGAGCAAAATCCGATGACTGCCGTGCTGACTCCTGAGATGGTATAGGGTTTTGAAGCCAGGAGGCTGGGTACAATTAGTTGAGCTGTACTTCAATGTTCAGTCAGACAATGGTTCGATCACCGAACAGCATGCCTTGAGACAATGGAGCACACGATTTATGGGCGCCTTCCAGGACAGTAAAGACCTTCGTGTGGTGACACGACTGAGAGATCTTTTGATGGCAGCTGGGCTAGTCGAGGTGGATGTGAAAATGATCCCACTCCCACTTTGCCCATGGTCTAATGGTAAGCCAGGCACTTTTAACCGTGAATATTCTCTTGACATGGAACCAGACCCGAGGATGCGGGATATAGGCTTGGCCAACCGCGAAAACATCCAACAGCTCCTTCCAGCTCTTGGGCTCTACCCGCTTACCCAGCGTCTGCACATGCCCCAGGAGCAGTTCAAGGATTTGACGGATAGAGCTCGACGAGAGGCAAACACGCCTGGTCTTAAGGCGTACTTCCCCTTGTAGGTGACCAATCCTCTGCAGAAGCCATCCATAATCTGACATGACAGGTACGTTTGCATTGGTCGAAAGCCCTAGAATGTGAGCCGGGGCACGTGGCTTGATATTCCATGGCCAAATGGGTTCGTTTAGGCCATGAACGCAGAGGCTCCATTCCCCAGTAACATTGCTTGAGATGAGCTCGCATTTCAGACATATTTCCCTATCAGCAGATTAGATTCTTTATGATTTCGATGGTTGATTTGCGAATCAAATCAGCAGTGACCAGCTAATGATGCATGCTTTTCTTTCTTTCCTTGATTATTCTCATTTCTTATTTTGTGTTCCCTTGCAAAGGACCATATCATCAATTATTGTCCATCCTGCCATGAAGTTAAATGCTGTAGTGCTGTCCACAACTTGGAAGTGTGCGCAAAAGGCCCCGAGGCCGCATAGATGTCACACCAAATATCCACAATGGACGAGGCCACAGGAAACCAACTTGCCAGGGTAGAGGGACGTGGATAGCGAGAAAAAGCATTTGGCTAACCAATGTCGGTATGTTGTAGGCGAAGCTGTTGTGCTTGACTCGAAATACCAAGCAACATGCACAACCTGGTCAAGATTTATTCGATGTACATGATCTGCCCGCCGCTTGCTACATGGTGGGGGTAGGTGAAACCACACTTCCGAGCAGCAGTCTTGTCCATCCACATCCATGTTTTCCTGGAATAACGCTGTCAATACCAATTATTTAAGGTTGCTCATAGACGATCGGCAGTGGACTCGTGGGTCAGGGTTCGGGCGCAGCCAGATAGCAAGACAGCTAATTGGGAGGAGGGAAGCTTGAGGGCTGAGGCCAATAAACAAAGCTCATAGATAGAGACTAAGCCCGCCCAAGCCGTTAAAGGTCGATCACAGAAATCGGGACGATATTCTGAGCGCACAACATATCTGTTGATGATGAACCAAGCCAGATTCGACAGGCTATCGATGCCAGAAGACGCCAGCAAGCGATGAGAAAAAAAGAGGCGAGGACAACGAAGGGGCAACGACCGTCTCTCGTCACGGGCCCGGAACCAGACTGACGGGTCAGGTTGAACCTTAACGGGAAACAACACCAAAACCACTGTCTGCCGGGCACAGAATCGCGTCTCTTTCGCCACCATCTTTGAGTTTTCTATGACGAGACCTGCTATGGCGTCTCTAGCTATTTCGGTAAGCTGTTCCAAGGAATATAACAGCTGCCGGATGCAGAGTGTTGGGTCGATTCGATGGCGTTCAATCTGCCCCCGCGAGTCATGTTCCGTTGACACATAGCCCAGCCGAATCAGGGGAAGGGCTTGGGCTCATATTTAAACTACAAATACGAATTAGAGAGTCTATATCTCTCCATCATACAGCCTAGATATCTTGGGCTTTGATCCCGTCATGATAATGTGCTATCGTCGCGGTGAGAGGGCGTGTTCGACAGCGACTGTCTTTCTACGGGTTGATATAGCCACATGGTGCTCCATTACCATCATCTCGGGTCAGCATTCGGTTTTCGTTCATGTTTGACACAAATAAGGATGCAAAATTGGAGTTGAGCAGTCCTTGGAGATCCGATCTGATTGCCGCCTCTCGCCACCAGGCACTCCCGAAAAAAGACAGCACCCTACGTATTCTTGGTGGCTGCATTGGAGGTGCCTGCGTTTTCTAACATATCACTGACAAAATAAGCCCATAAAGTGCACAATGAAGCATAGTCTCAGCCCCTATCCGCAAGAAACATTGGCTTCTGTTTGTTGTCATGGGACACGGAGTAACCGGGCGCATTTTGTTAGACTCGTGTAGCTTCCCCTTTTCAGCAATGCCTTAGCCATTTCAAACTAGGATGTAGCATAATGTAAAACGAGAAAAATGGCTGGTGATATCTTAAGCTCGAAGCTGTCAACGACACGTTGGAATGACATCGAATAGACGCTCAACCTTCATCGATCGGGCGCTTGGGCGCTTACGGCGCAAGGCGGAGTAGTGCCTTATTTCTGCCTGGATATTCAGGCCCTAGTATGACCGAATTGGGTAAGGCCGCCCGGGCGGGGAAAAAAGTTGCTTCAACAACAATTATCGATTCAATCCAGACTGTTTCTGCTCCAGAAGCACTGACTTGCACGGCAACGCCCAAGATGCCTTCCACATATAAGAAGGACAAGCCCTGGGATACGGACGACATCAACAAATGGGAGGTGAGTTGTTAGAGAAGAGAAAATAATCCTAGGTGCTGTGTCTAACTGCAAATCTGCGATAGGTCGAACCGTTCAAGCCCGATCATAATGTCGCTGGAAGTTTCGCAGAGGAGTCGTCCTTTGCGACTCTCTTCCCTAAATACCGTGAACAGTACCTGAAGGAGGCCTGGCCTGTGATTACAAGAGCGCTGGAAAAGCATGGAATCGCCTGCACTCTTGACTTGGTCGAGGGTAGCATGACGGTCAAGACCACTAGAAAAACTTTCGACCCTGCCGCTATTCTCAAGGCCCGTGATCTGATCAAACTACTTTCCAGAAGTGTGCCTGTTCAACAGGTGGGACTCACCGTTTCCAATTTTATCCGACATTTCACTAATGTTTCTTTTTTCTAGGCCCTCAAAATCCTTGAAGACGATGTCGCATGCGACATTATCAAGATCCGCAACCAAGTTCGTAACAAGGACCGTTTCGTGAAGCGTCGCCAGCGTATCCTCGGACCATCGGGTTCTACACTGAAAGCCCTTGAGCTCCTGACCAGCACCTACATCCTCGTTCAGGGTAACACGGTCGCCGCCATGGGACCTTACAAGGGACTGAAGGAGATTCGCCGAATTATCAACGATTGCATGGCCAACATTCATCCGATCTACCATATTAAAGAGCTCATGATCAAGCGGGAGCTCGCCAAGGACCCTACGCTGGCGACCGAATCGTGGGATCGATTCCTGCCCAACTTCAAGAAGCGCACTCTTTCGAAGCGTCACACTCCTTTCAAGGTCACCGACAAGACCAAGAAGGTTTACACTCCTTTCCCTCCGGCACCGGAGAAGAGCAAGGTGGACCTGCAGATCGAGTCGGGCGAGTACTTCTTGTCCAAGGAGGCCAAGGACCGCGCCCAGAAGGAAGAGGTCATGGAGCGACAGCGCCAGAAGCGCGAGGAGAAGATGAAGGAGCGCGAAAAGGCCTTTGTGGCACCCGAGGATCTGGAGGCTGCCGAAAAGGAGAAGAAGGAAAAGAAGGAGAAGAAAGAGAAGAAGAAGCGCAAGCGCGAAGCCGAGGCCGAGGCCGACGTCGACACTTCGGAAAAGAAAGAAAAGAAAAAGAAGAAGAAGAGCAAGAAGGAGAGTGCAGCTTCGGACGACGAGGCTTGATCACGTCATGTCGTATGTTCGGTTGCTTCTCGTTTTTATATCCGGTCACTTTTTCTGTTATCCTTTCCAGAGACAAGGCGCCTACGGCATATTTAGCATGGGTTGGAGTTGTATTTTCCTGTTATATTCTTTGTATGCTATGAAAGAAAAAAGCTGTGTTTATTTGTCCATGTGTATACAGTATCAAATACCATTTTATATCGTCTGACATACTACAGGAGTCATTCGTCATGTATCACCACCTACGCGACATGGCATACGCGTCCGCAACGAGTCTAGCAGTTTGCATATGCTGCAACTAACTTTGACATTAGCTGTCGATGGACGTGTAATCAGATATACCCAGTACATATCAAAGTATATCCATCGTCATATGGTGTGATGGTGATGGATATCGTCATCTTAATATCACTGATGCCTGCGCTCGAGCTCTTCCACCTCGAGCAAGACAGAAAATATGGTGAACTGTATTTATATCGGCAATTTTAGCAGCGACTCCATAGATGACACCCCATAAGCTCAGCTGATATCTGCACAGTTTGAAGTTTGTTTTCTGTAAGAACGCGTGGCTGCGACAGTTGGGATGGTGATGTTGGAGAATAATTCGTAGATGAATTCAACTTTGGCTTGTGAAAAGGCGACATTCGCCAGATATTTCGTACGCCAAATGATTATTTCCATGTTCGTTGACGCGTTTGTTG
Source organism: Aspergillus sp. 'subgen. Cremei' (assembly GCA_019976455.1). NCBI lineage: Eukaryota > Fungi > Ascomycota > Eurotiomycetes > Eurotiales > Aspergillaceae > Aspergillus > Aspergillus sp. 'subgen. Cremei'. Next base: position 1,115,724 of record JAFBMR010000002.1, read on the forward strand.
ATAAGTTTGTTATGACACGAAGGACTTGTATCCTGCCTGGTTACATCATGTCGGAATAGCTTCAGCCTTCTCAACCTGCGAAGTGATCGTCATTAGCTTGCGGGGTGGGATGAACATGCCCAATGTGGAGGTGGAGATGGAACACTCTATGCTTGACTGCTCAGAAAATCCACAACAATCTCAAGACATGCAGATAGATACCACCCATCTCAAGAAGCTATCACGAATCCACTGCAGCCACTGACAACAATAACAACAGCAACCATGGTAACAGCCCAGCCAACATGACGACAAGCAACAACGCCAGATCCCAACATTTGAGCGGTTTTTGGCTTCAGCCCAAAGCCAAGAAAATAGGAAAAACAGCTTTGACTGCAAGAACCGGTTCTGGTCGGAGCTTTTTGGATGCTGATCATTTGGGACAGGATGGGCTGCGGGGTGCAAGGGATCGACAAAGGTGAAGGTTATAAGAAGTCACCAGCAGCCTCTTTTTGGGTGGGAGATACAACAACAGCTTTCTTCTTCGGTTATTAATTAATTATCTGCTTGGTTCAAGCTTTCTCTTAGCATAATATTACTTTGACTTAGAACGGATTGATTGATCAACATGAAGCTCTTCCAAGCAGTCATCTTTGCCCTCTCCCTTGTGGGCTTTGCCACTGCTGTTCCCACTCGCAGCACGCTCTTCAGAAGAACTATTTCTGATGTTCCCAGTCTCGGTGTTGACTGCGGTATGTCAATATCATTTATATCAATATAGATACTAATCTATTATAGGAGGACAACGCTTCAACCAAACCCAGATTCAAACCGCTGCCCAACGGGGTGTATACGACACTACCGGTCCAGACGGACCACAGCCAGGTATGCTTCACCCATAGTTCTCCAAATTGACTTGGTATTAATATCATCCAGCGGGCTATCCCCAAGAATTCGACAACAAGGAACACCTCGACTTTCCCAACTGTAATAAGGACCTGATTGAATTCCCCATCCTGGCCAACGGGAATGTATTCGGTGGTGGAAAGCCTAGGAAGTACCGCGTTGTCTACCAGACCACTAGCAAGGATGATGCCAAATACTGTGGATTGATGTTCCATCAAGTATGTGATTTGAATACTATGCTGTAGATGACGTTGCTGATGAGAGCAGACTGCGAATGCAACCACCTATACCAAGTGCCATGATATCAAGAAATGAGGTGAGGTAGGAGTTATGGGATGATGGATGGAATGATGGATGAGTGATTGATTAAACGATTGATTTATTGGTATATATCCTGTTGGATGCGCGTTAGGATGTTTATATAATGACAAATTGGATGATCTTGCTCTTACTATAGTCAACAAAGCCCGCTATTTACCCATGACGTATTGAAGTCCAACACGGTTGAGAACCTTGACCTCTCGTGGCTTGATAAACATCGGAGTCGTCGTAGCGAAATAATCCTCGTAGTACGGCTTGGTGAGTTGGTTCTTGTTTCACAGTCAGCATCCAACACAACACGACATACATGACGCAGCGTACCTTTAACAACCATTCCGTTGACTCTGTCCTAGTATAGTATCAGCAACATTCATACTGAAGTAAGGTGGCACTAACCAGTTTTCAACCCATGACAGCGTCCCAGGCTCCTCGGGGGACTGGTAAACCTCGAAAAAGGTACATTCTGGCTCGGCGATGACCTTGTTATACACGGGCATAAATGATTCCCAGAACTTTGGGAGGTCTTCTGGCTTGATGAAGATCGTGATTTGAAGGGAGATGCCTTGAGTGTCCATGATAGGTGGGTTGGAGATGATGTTCGACGAGGGAGATGTGGTTAATATATGGAGATGACTTCATGCTTACTAGTGCTGACAAGGGTCTCGTTAGCATCAAATACCATGCAATAATTGGTAATCTGATACTCTTATAGAATGTTATATCAAATCAACGCAGATATACTCAAATATCCTAGTGTCATTTTAATTAATACTAGATATTATAATCCGGCCTGAGATCACATGGAGAAAAGACATGATCGATCAGAACACCTCATTCACCGTCTTCCTGGGCGTGATAATGCAGCTAATCCTGCATCCTAATTAAAGCATCCCTGTTTGTGAAACGCTCCTGACGAATTTGCCAATAATTGGAGATCTTTTCCGTGTTATACCCCTCTTTCTCCACCACCATGATATCTGCTCGATCTTTCGGGGGTTAGGGCTGTCCTCGCTGCTGATATTGTTTAATATGGTCTGTCTGCTCTCTCTCTCCTTCCTCTACACCCCAACCATCTGCTAACGATGCAATGTCTTTCCTCATAGCGAGTCTCATTGTTGGCCTCATTGGCCTTTATATTGTCAAGTCTTTCCTCACTCCCAAAAAACATCACCCACCTCTCCCTCCAGGCCCTCAACCAAAGCTTTTCATCGGCAACCTACAGGACCTACCATCAGTCGGTGCTCAGGACTGGAAGCATTGGTACAAACACAAAGATCTCTATGGTATTTACTCAAGATCGCCTTGTCACAAACAATCTCTCACTTGTCAATACTATATTGTTCAGGCCCCATATCCTCTGTCACCACATTCGGACAAACTATCGTCGTCCTCAATGAAGCCAGACTTGCAGTAGAGCTCTTAGAAAAGAGATCAGCTATACACTCAGATCGACCTCCAGGTGTCTTCTCCGAACTCTCAGGCTGGAATCTTATCCTGGGAACACTACGATATTCAGACCGCTTCCGAAGTTACCGCAAGATACTTCACCAACAGATTGGCTCGAACCTGTCCGTTTCCCGATTCAATCACGTCCAAGAAACAGAGGCCCGTCGCTTTCTCCTGCGGGTTCTAAATAACCCCGACGATGTTATTCATCACATCCGCAAAGAAGCCGGTGCTATTATTCTGAAGGTTGGCTATGGGTATACCATCGAACCACATGGTCGTGATCCCCTGGTTGATCTGGGCGACCGGGGCATGACCGAATTTTCCCTGGCCATCCAGCCTGGAACGTGGCTGGTGGACTTTATTCCTTTCTTGAAGTACTTGCCTACCTGGGTACCAGGAGTGGCTTTCACGAAGATTGCAAGCAAGTTTAAGAAAACCGCCACGGCATTTACCGACCTGCCATATGAATTTGTGAAACGAGAAATGGCCCAGAATACCTTTGAACCATCATTCCTGTCCCACTTACTGCAAGAGCAGGGTCATTTGCAACCAGGTTCCGAAGAGGAACTTATATTAAAGGGGTCTGCAGGATCCCTTTATGCTGGAGGAGCCGATACCGTGAGTCGTCAGCCTTGGATTTGAATTCGTAATTCTTACAACTCTACAGACTGTCTCCTCGATGACAAGCTTCTTCATGGCCATGGCTTTGAATCCACAAGCGCAGCAGAAGGCACAAGAGGAAATTGACCGTGTGGTGGGAACAAACCGCTTACCTGACTACCAAGACCGTGATCATCTCCCTTACATTAATGCCATGGTAAAGGAGGTCCTCAGGTGGCACCCAGTCGTGCCATCAGGTGTGGCGCACCAGTCTATTGAAGAGGATATCTGCGAGGGATATTACATTCCAAAGGGTGCAATCATTATCTCAAATATCTGGTACACTTGTCCAACCACGCCCCCTCCCCCTTCTTTCTTTCTATGGCTAATAAACTGCACAGGGCTTTTACCCACGATCCCGATGTATACCCCGATCCAATGGCCTTCAAACCAGAACGGTTCCTCAATACCGAAAACCATATCCCCGAGCGCGATCCACATCTCCTTTCCTTCGGTTTCGGACGTCGTGTCTGCCCAGGTCGAACGCTAGCAGACTCAAATATCTATCTTAGCATTGCCATGTCTTTGGCTGTATTCAACATCGCCCCGGCTATAAAAGATGGTAAAGAGGTCAGACCTATGGCAGAGTTCCGACCGGGGGTTATCAGCCACCCCGTACCGTTTGACATGGACATTAAGCCCCGGAGTCAGGTACATGAAGAGCTGATTCGTTCGGTTGAGAAGGAATATCCTTGGGAGAAGAGCCATGCGGCGGAACTTGGGGTATTTGAGTCTTAATCGGCCGGCCCCTCTGCAGTCTTCAGGTTTAGTTTTTATTCCGTAGGTTGTTGTAGATTTTTAGGGGAGTTGTAGGGAGTGTTGATATGGTGGTCGTATGGATGGCTGGACGGGATATATAAATCTTTGAGTAGTATTTGGTCTAGTGGGTTTCAAATATTTACTGATTAGTATATATGACGATATGATAATGCATAGAAGTACCGCGCTGGCATTCAAGATGCTGAAGCATGAAAAGCATGTAGTGATTGCTTAACAATGGTATATACTAGCCACAATCATTTACATACTCATCCCGATAATGATGATCTATCCTCTGCAAGGCGGCGCACTTTATCTTGCAGGAACACTTCTTGTTCCTTTCGGCTTTTCTTCAAATCAACCCCAATCACCAAAATCCCAAAACTACCCACACTCAACGCAAACAGAAAGTAAAACGGGGTAGACGCATTCCCCGACGGCGTAGCATCGATAATAGCACTCGAGACAATCGGACCGATAAACGAGGACGTCTTGCCGATGATGCTGAAAAGACTGAAGAAAAGGAATTCGTGGCCGCGGGGCGTGACCTCGGAGATCATGATCTGGGAGTAACTGTACCAGGGACAGACGAAGAGGCCGTAGAAGGCTTGGTAGACCTGGTTGATGTTAATTGGTGTTTACGGTGTGTGTGTAAGTGTAAATTGGAGACTTTACCCAGAATTCCCATTCGTGGTGGAATCCAAATTTGTTCGTCCAGATGCCAATCATACCCCAGCCATCTAGAAGTATGATGGCGAATGCGATGGCGTTGAACATGGTTTTCGTGTCGAGTTTGTATCGCTGTTGGATGAACCAAAAGGCGTAGATGCCAACTGCCTGTGACACTTTGTTACTATCACTTGTACGCGAATTCGATAGCTCTGGTCAACTCACCTGAGCTGCAATACCGACAATCAGGATGTAAGTCAACTGCAGGGTATTATAGGCGACTATGCCATTTTGCAGGGTACTGATCACAGTGACGGTTGTATTTAGAGAGTCACCGAGGAGGAAATAACCTATAACCCGATAAGTCTTCTTTCGCGCAAGAACAGCCATTCAAAACCTACCAATCAGATATACCAGACTCTGCTTCAATTTCCATATTTGTCTGATGGCATGGTAGATTTGCGATAAGCCAGCGATAATGATATTCCTCCCAGGGTCTTGACCCGGTCGTCGCTTTTCAAGAAAGAACCACGGCAACGAGACGAGCAGCCAGACACCAGTAGCGAAAGCAATCAGCACACTCAAGCCCCAATTATTATTTGCTTCGCTCGCGTCAACACGCAGACCAAACATGATCCCGACGATTATGGCGAGGATGAAGATCTCGCCAACTGACTGTATGTAAAACGCAATGTTGGCCAACTGGCTACGCTTCATCGTATCGGCGTAGTCGTACTCGTCGCGCGAGATGATACCGCCAGCGTATGCATCTGCGCTTTCCTTCATCTCAATCGTATTCCGAGCCAGCCCTGGAAATGCCGCGGTCCAGAAGGTCAAGGTTGTCTGGTAGGCGATGAGTCCCACAATGTACAATCCGACGCCAACTCGCCATTTGTCTTCGGTGTGTACACCAAGCCAACCGAATCCAATAGCATAGGCGATAATGGAAAGGACAATGAGAATGTTAGGTCTCCAATCGCCAAAGTCCGCAAAACTTCCAATTACCAAGAAGACGACAATCTGAATGGCAAAGGAAATTCCATTACACAAGAGAACGATGCTATTGATCGAGCGGCTTTTCCCAGCAAACGCAAGTGTGCCTGCATCTCCAGCAGCTTGAGAAAGCAGATTTTGAAATGCGGTTGGAGCAAAGTCTACCGGGATCAGTCAATACCGTTTCTCTGTTCCTGTCATTTGAGCGGAAAATAAACCCACTGAATAAAGACAACCCGTTGTTTCCAATGTAGTAACTAAAGCCAGCAAATTTAGCCACCACCATTCTGTGCGAGTTAATCCATTACGCACGAGTAGTAAGCCCATATCTCCCATTTAGTGGTGTGGTATCTCTCATCAAACTGGTCTGGCGCAATTGGCTGATCCGTATTCTTATCAAGCGACGGGTCTTGGATTTCTTCGCGAATCGAGGATTTTGAGGCATTTTGTCCATCGGGTTGGGTTTCTGCAGCTAACATGGCTGCTATTCAAAGAATAAATTCTTCAAAGTTGGCTTGGAAGTCCTTGGTTATACGAACGCGGGGATTGGCGTTCTTGTCTGTCATATCGGGGGGAAAGAAAATCTCATTATCTCAGGAAATGTAACCCCGCTCGATCTGCCGCCGGACTAGGCAAATGTTAGCCTTGATACGAAGTGGCTTTAGCGGGATAGTGGATGGGTGGAAATTGTCATTTGGCAGGCTTGGTGGGATCGATCGCAGGGTAAGGTGAATCTTGATTTGGCTGTGTGGCTTACCCGACTAGTATTATCTCTGTTACAGGGGTATATTGCTTGAATATGACTGGATGTTGATAATGAATGCAAGCAATATTCGATGCAGGTGCAAGGCTGTGAAGCCGGTTTTACTGGGAAGAAATGGCGTGTTCTGACGATGGAGGGGAAGTTGTTGACAGCTGAAGGAGTGCATCAGCTACCCCGCTGGAAGAAATTTGTGTTGACCAAGTACTCTGCCTAGAGTCAATACTTTGTGTTATGATCAAGATGATTTTATTTCACTGGATAGAAAATCCAAAATAATCAATATTGTCTTGTCTAATGGATATATATAATATGCCCACTCTCGCTAATATACAAACAGGTCTAACAGACATCACAACTTTGCCTGCCCACTTTCTATCGATGACCAGCCCGACTGATCCAGTTTCTCATACTGTGTTCCATTCAACCAATACAACTTGTCCCCCGTGTCGACACGAGGATCCCATCCCTTCTTCACCAGGTCACCCTTGGCTTGCTTGAAGGTTACACCTGTGTCCACTCTATAAGAGTATTTGTTAGCAACAGATCTATTGTTTTCGCGAGTCGGTTGAGCTTACTTCTCGGTCAGCCGGACGAGTCGCGGAAAAGCGTATGATGGAACGCCCTTCTTCTTGAGTTCACGGTAAAGATTAGACATGAATTCACTTTCTGTTGCAGAAGAGTGGTCTTCAAGGGTGATACCAGCGGCACCAGCTTGACCATCATATCTAAAAGCTAAGGTTAGTGTGTTGCCTCGAGAATGTCAAGGGAAACCATACCCGCTCAGCTTCACGCCATATACAACTGCATCATGAACCGCAGGGATTTTGCAGATATGATCTCTGATTTCTCCCGCACTCACGTTCTCTCCCTTCCAACGGAACGTATCCCCAACGCGATCCTGAAACTTCACCCAACCGGAATGGTCTCGGACAACAAGATCCCCTGTGCGCTGGAATAGGTCCCCTTTTTGGAACACGTCTCGAAGCAGCTTTTTCTCAGTTGCATCTTCGTTGTGGAGATACTCAGTCAGCATGCCACGGTTTCGCACCCTTCCGATTGCTTCTCCTTCCTCTCCTAGTCTGGCCTTAACACAGAAACCTGTACTTGGGTCCCGGTATGGCATCTCTGTGTCGTTGTCATACTTGACGATAAACACATCGTCTTCGAGGAATCGTCGGATGGGACCGGAGAATCCAATCTTCCCTACACCCCAGGCGGTCTCGCCATGGTTGTCAAATTTGGCCACACCTTCGGTTGACCGATAGAATTCTCGAATCTCAGGAACTCCAAATCGTTGACGGAATCGTTCCCAGATTTCCTCTCGCAGTCCATTGCCCGTCGCCACAATGCATGCATGGCTCCGGTCATAGGGGGATGGCGGTGTTGCTAACAAATACCGACACAATTCACCAATATACAGAATGCGGGTGGCCTTTGAGTCGTGAACGTCTTTCCAGAACTGAGATGCAGAGAACTTGCGGCGTAGACATAGAGTACCCGCATTACCAAGAGAAGAGCAAAGACCGGTAAAGTATGCAGTGCCGTGGAACAGAGGAAGGGAGGAATAGGTGCGAAGTGGGTAGTATTTAGATGGGTTGTTGGCATCGACGCTGTTGGGATTGGAAGTAACAAGGGCCATTATGTTGCGAACGGCACACGCCTTGGGCTTTCCTGTTGTCCCCGATGTGTAGATGAGCGCGGCCAGGTCGTTAGGAGCCCTCTTGGCAGCAGCCAATCCCGAGGGAGAATATTGTTGTAGATCTGTTGGTGTGACAAGCTCTACATCTTCAGTAGAGATTCCATCAAACGATGAAATGCTGAATGCAAGATGAGGAAGATCGGCGCAGACAAACTTTGACAAGTCTGGGGTCGAAATGATCGATTTGGCGCCAGAGACGTTAAGACAGTGAAGAAAGGTGTCGTCACGTAGATTAGTATTGATGAGAGCAGCCACGACGCCCAACTTGGCGAGTGCGTAGATTGTCACCACCATCTCGGGGGAATTTGTCATGTAAACACCAACAAAGTCTCCGGTGTTGATGTCTCTCTCACGAAGCAGAGCAGCAAATCTGTCGACAACTATCGAATGGTAAATTAGTTATTATTACTAAGTACATCAGCAATCTGGAGACTTACGATCCTTCAATTGGCTATAGGTCCATGTCTTGTTCTCAAACCAAATCGCCTCTGCCGAACCACGATGGTCGACATTAACCAGCCGCTCCAGCATCTTATAAGTAGTGGTCGACTCCCCCAATTGAGCAATCCGCTGCCCCAGCCGCTTGTCAAAAGCACGATCAAGACTGATTGCGGAAAGATCTGTTGAAATAGAAAGCTTCGCATTCAAATAGGCAGCCGCAGTGGCAGTCGCCGCGGATGCCAGGGCAATCGAAGGCCCAGAGAGTTCGGAAAAGAAATCCATAACGGCGATATTGTCAATCACTCAACTATTGATGGTATCCAGCCTGGTCACTTGGAATGATCGAAGTCAGCAATTGTGTCAATTTCCAGATAAATACCCCAGGTTAAGCCGTAGAATGAGACCCGCACTCGAACAGCCCGTGGAGGATCTCCTGGAGCAGGATCCGGGGAGAAGCATAGTTATAAAAAGGCCAGAATCAATGGCAAAGAAGAAGCCCGACTCGGAGTTTAGAGACGGGACCTGACAGCTACGAGATCTGCCGTCCATGACGCACATCGGCGATGACAGTTCCTCACCACAGAAGCGGCAGTCAACGGACGGACGCCAACCGACCACGACAGGCCTTTTGATTCTGGTTGCTTTCCCCGCGGGCTTCGGCTCCCCAGGATTTCTGGGCAGTAAAAAATAGGTACATACCTTAATTGATCGATACCGGGTCACCCCCACCGTGGATGGTGATTTTTCTTTCCCCCAGTATCGTGATAAGAGGGGGTTAAGGAATTGATTGATAATTGACGACTGTAGGAAATCCCACTACCTAGACAGGTATCTGTCTGGCCTGGGTTGTACAATACGTAACGTGGGAGACCTCCCATGATACTTGACTGTCACAGCATTCATCCAATGCTCAACAATGCTGTCAACATCGTCATCTGTCTCCCCTATCCCACCAACGAGCACATCAATACGCAGCATTATCTCTGTTTCCTCTGGATGGTCCACTTCCTCTCTGGGTGGAGTATGCATTCTCCCTAGAATCAATCCATCTTGATTTCTGACACTCGCCGAGCAGCCGAGGCGTGCAGTGTGACGGTATTTTACACAAAACGGCGGCAGCGCATCTCGGCTCTCTTTTCCCGGTCGCTCAGCCCACTTTTTCGGTTCGGCCTTACCAGCTGTTCCATGCGTCGGTCAATTTCGCTGCGTCGCAGATGAGCCGCGGTATCTCTGCAGCGCCGTTTTTTGGCCTGGACTATAATATACCGGTGTCTGGAGGCGTGGAGAAGCTGGTCTTCTCTACATATTCTTCTTCTTTCTTTCTTCTCCTTCAACTACCTCCAGGTTTAAACTTTGGCAGAAGAATAAACTGACATCATGTCCACACCACAGCAACGACTATCTTCCATCGCAAACCAGTTCTCTGGCCCTGGCACAGCATCGGCTAGGGAAAGACTTCTGTCTAAGAATGCTGATGATGTCGTACGTATTATCCAGCTGAACCTGGTGTTCTCTCATCATACGTCTTTCGTGCTGCTAAATTGCTATTACAGGTAATCACACTCGCCGTGCGAACGCCCCTCACAAAGGCTAGAAAGGGTGGATTGAAGGATACCACAATCGACAATCTTCTGGTTTCGCTATTGACTGTATATTTCCCTCGTCAATGAGATGCCTTGCCATATCTGACCGAATATCAGACCGTGCGGGAAAAGTCTAACCTCGATCCCAACCTTGTCGAAGATGTCTGCGTCGGCAACGTTCTTGCCCCCGGCTCCGCCTATGTCGCCCGCTCTGCAGTCCTGGCCGCAGGATTCCCGGCCACGGCCGCCGCATCAGTCGCTAACCGGTTCTGCTCCTCTGGCTTGCTGGCTGTCCAGAATATTGCAAACCAGATTATCGCTGGTTCGATCGATGTTGGTATTGCGGTGGGAGCGGAGAGCATGAGCACCAACCCCGATGGTGGTGCCCCAGAAATGTCGGACAAAATCATGTCGCACCCCCTTGCCTCGCAGAACAAGCAGCCTATGGGTCAGACCTCAGAGAACGTCGCCGGCCAATTCAGCATTTCTCGCGAAAGACACGACCAGTTTGCCGCAAAGAGTTTCCAGAAAGCAGAGCACGCCCAGAAGGCTGGCTGGCTTAACGATGAGATCGTTCCTGTTCAGACCATTATCAAGGATCCCAAGACTGGTGAAGTAAAGGAAGTTGTGGTTGACCGCGATGATGGCATCCGCTACGGTACTACACCCGAGTCGCTCGGCAAGGTCCGCGCTGCGTTCCCCCAGTGGAAGCCTAGTGCTACAACCGGTGGAAACGCCAGTCAAATCACCGATGGTGCTGCTGGTATCGTCCTTATGAAGCGATCGCGCGCGCAGGAGCTCGGACAGCCCATTGTCGCCAAATTCTGCGGTGCTACTGTCGCAGGCCTTGAGCCCAGAATCATGGGCATTGGTCCTTCGATCGCTATCCCCAAGATTCTGTCCAAGGTTGGCTTGACCAAGGATGAAATTGACATTTTTGAGATCAACGAAGCCTTTGCATCCATGGTAGATACTCCGAGCCCCTAGGTCACGTCACGACAGGTTGGCTAACTGATTTTTAGGGTGTTTACTGTGTCAGTAAGCTGGGTCTTGATGAAAAGAAAGTAAACCCTCGTGGTGGTGCAATGTAAGGAGGAATCTTCCCCGTCAGTCTATCCAAGAATTCAACTGATCATCTATAGTGCCATTGGTCACCCATTGGGATGTACAGGAGCACGCCAGGTTGTCACTGCTCTCTCTGAGCTGCGTCGTCAAGATAAGAGAATTGCTGTTACTTCAATGTGTGTTGGAACAGTAAGTTTGACCTTCAGCCTCTACATATTTTCTCATACTGACTTGTACCTTAGGGAATGGGTATGGCGGGTGTCTTCGTTTCTGAGCACTAATATTGAAAGTTAGTAATTTATTTGATGGAATTATAAACATGTATATATATTGCAACGAAATGGACAGCTATGATTCCCCTCGTCTTATATCTGAGTACTATTATCCGTGAGACAGCGGAGCAAAGAGTGGGTCATCTCCACATGCCGTGCAGATACTAAATCGCAGATACTGTAGATAGAGTGGCCAGGACAACAAAGGAAAATTCAGATCGTGTTTTTGAGAAATAATGTAGAAAGTATCAGTCAAGATCGCATCATCATCCTGCCAAAAGAAAACCACAGACAACGCGGCCCGTCTCCAAGGAACAATGCGAGTTCCCGCGCCTTGCGCATCACGTGCACCAATCGTCATCCAGCGGCCAAAGCAGGCGCTACCTTATCACGAGTCACCGCCTCTCCAACGACTCTCTCAGCTGGCAGCTACACCCTCGTCCTGGTATATCTTTGTTTGCTTCAGTGACTGCTGTTTCTTATCCGATAGGACGATATTCCATCTTTACACCTGAGCACGTTACTTCGCGACTCCCTGATCTGTAACCATGAAGCTCCTATCAACCACCGCTGCCTGTCTGGCTCTCCTATCCCCTCTCCCCGCTTCAGCTCGAGTTATCTCCTCTTTCTTCAACGCCCAGTCACCTGTCCAGATCCTGGGAGACTCTGTGCCAGGAGATAACCCCTTGGAATACTGTGCGGATCCTTCTCCAAACACTCTGGAGATCAACTCGGTCGACCTGTCGCCTAACCCCCCTGCACCGTACGTACAAATAATAGACCTCTTATTTCATACCTTTCTTCTTTCCACTAACAATTATCTTCATGCAGTGGGCAGACCCTTACTATCTCAGCCAGCGGTAACTTGAAAGAAAGAATTGAGCCTGGGGCGAGGGTTCTTGTTGAGGTCAAATATGGCTTGATTACTCTCATCAACCAAAGTATCGACCTCTGTGAACAGCTCGGGAATGTTGACCTCAAGTGTCCATTGGAGAAGGGCAAAATGACTCTGACGAAGCAGGTCGACTTGCCCAAGGCGATTCCTCCGGTGAGACAATCCTGCAGCTGTGTGATACACATTTGAGAACATGATGAATACTAATATACTTGTCAACAGGGAACCTACAACGTCCACGCCGATGTTGTCAGCAAGGACTCAAAGCGCATTACCTGCCTTGATGCCCACAACATTCAGTTTAAGATCGGACAGTGATTCTTTCTGTCTCCACATATCATGCCTTCGGAAGTCGATGCCCTATTACGTTTCGATAACTTGCTTAATCCTCTGGGGTATCAATTCTTATCATATGTCTACGATGTCCTGACTGTCTATCTTGAATTAGCTGCCTTTTTTTTTTTTTTTTTTTTTTTTTCACTCTCTTGTCTGCATGTCCCATGTTATTATGCTCGCGTTCAATATTTTCCCACACTTGATGTGGTTGTTAATCAGGTTGCATGTTTATCGTGATGCTCTTTGTTCAATATTTGATGTGCTGTGCCTCTAGTGGCGTTCGGAGCTCTTTCTTCGCATTCAAACTCGTCCTCTATTTCCATGCTATCTCAGCACAGTCATCTACATGTATGTATCGCCATTTAAACAAAGCCAATGTCCATGGCCTATTGTATTTGGCCGGGACAAGAACATCCTTTTTACAGCCGCCATGTCTAGTTCAAAAGTTCAAAATGCCCCTAAAGTGGTTGACGCAGATTCTTCGGGTGCTTCACTAACTCAGTATAAGAGATGTAGATGCATGACATTCTCAGATAAATTTGGGTATCTTCCCTTGTGGCTCGGTTAACCCCAGGTTCTGCCATTCTAGTATCCTACTACTAGGAATAGCATCTCCTAAACATGATAGACTATAGAATGCTATACCACCTTGGCTGTTGAGTATCCTTGCCCCAAGAATAACAACGAAGAATAAGCAAACAGGCGCTTTCGATTTATTCTCCAAACAATCGTCTCACACGCTTCAATACACTGTCCTTTTCAGGGTCGTATGGGTGGTCTTTGCTTGGGATCTCGAGTACGGCAGGGAACGCTGCGGAAAAGGAATCGACGCTATGGCGGATACGTTCTGCGACCTATTTTCAATACATGGGTATAAGTATCCATCCTCCTATCCAGCTGAGTGTAGGTGACATAATGGGAAACGAACGTGTTGGTTGATAAGAAGCACGGCAATATCCTTTCGTTCCTGGGTGAAGCTCTCGAACGCTTTCTCAATCGTAGAGGTTTCGGTCTTGGAGTCTACCACGAGGAAATTTCGCTGGGCGTCTGGACCATCGGTGACATGCTATAGTAGGAAAGTAATATGTTAGCCTGTCTTTGGACCAGACCAGCTGGGATACTCTGGTACTTACGCCGATGCCCGCAAGGAGGAGACCAGTTACGGAGCTGAGCAGGAGGGGTTAGCACAGGTACATCTATGCTTTGGAGGGTCATCCAGGGAGTAAATTACTCCTCATCTCCAATGACAGCAAGGAACTGTCTGTCCTGTATGTTTGAAATGCACAATCAGACCAATGCTCCATATTGTATCCAGCAGTGAGGGGAAGTTGATCGGTGTACCTTGGCCGCGGCCGCCATGATGAGAGCAGAGGTGGGATGTTGAACAGCGGGCTTCGATGAGAATAGGGATTCGTTCCGAGAAGCTTGCGATTCTCCCACGCCTTCAGATACAGTTCCAACAGAGCACCAGAGATGATCGACAGTTGAACAGTTCTCAAATCCGATAACCTCACTTGATCGGACCTCGTCATAACGGCTCCGCGGGTCTTTTGATTATATAAGCGTCTTCTCCATTTGTACACTTTTTTGTTGTTTACGGGGCGGCAAACAAAACTTGTCTTCGGTCGCTCTTCGTGATTAAGCTGGGTTAGCCCTCAACTCTTCTTCTGGCGTTTTCTTTGTCTTTGGCCGATTATTCTGACTTTCTTCAGCTACCGTATTCCTTCTGTCCGACCCCAACAGGGCCCCCCCTATATTTCATCATGCCCCGGCTTGTACGCCGTCGACCGTTGGGGGAGCGCATCAAATCCTACTTGAATCCGTTGGACTTTCTCCTTTGGATATCGGAAGAGATTGATACAAATGATTGGGATCAGTTTGAGAAGGACTGGTCGCTTACTCTTGGTCTGAGCCTGAACGTCATTTTTCTCGTCGCGAGGGCAAATAGTCGGCCAAATGGCAGCAAAGCCGTTGATGACGTCTTTGGTGATGATGGAGGTGTACCTTGGCTAAGCTGGTTTGTACGTTGTGATAATTCCTTTCGGTTTGGGGATGTGTAAGCTGCGATTCGAGTGCTAATTCAAGCTCCATGGGAACTGCAGGCCTCTTTCGTCGTTCATCTTCTTGTCCTCTTCTCGGCATCCAATAGTTTCTACACTTTCCATCGCAAACGACATTATCGCATGTTTGAGGCGTCTATTAACCAGGCTCCTGCAACACCGTCTGCCCAGCGTGTACGAGTGGATTCGACGCCCATGGCTGCGTCGCCATTACGATATTTTGCAAATGCGATTTCGAGATCGACGGAGTCTAAAGTACACCCTGATGCGCACCGAGATGTTTGGGAGATTGCAGTCTGGGATCCTCTGCCCATTTGTCTGCGGATTTTCTGCTTGTTCAGCCCGGGACATGTTCTGGTTTACTGGCTCTTCCTTCCCACGCAACTGTCCGATCCTCGACCAAGCGTGACGATTGTGACGACCATGTTCCTGACAGCTTTGCTATCGATCCAGATGTCGTTCCTCTGTACGTCCTTCAAACAGCAGGCAAAGGATTCTACACTCGTGCATAAGGAAGTGCTCAAGGAATATGACACCAAATACGTGCATCCTCGGACTCAACCTTTGATGAGAGATGTTGGCACTCAGTTCTCTGAGACCAATGCATCTCAACCTGGTTCTGATGCCAAGTACAATAGAGTTGATCCCGGTACTCCAACACATGTTATTCGCCGGGGATTTACCACAAGTCCCAACCCAAACTATGTCGGCCATGTCGATCCCGAAGGCATATCGCCCCGCCGGCAACCAATGACTACACCAAGTGCTCCAGGCTACCAGCAAGCTTCCATGCACACACCGAGTCATTTGCGCGATGCTTCTCCAGTTGTTCGTGCCCCTACTTCAATGCGCCAGCCGCAATTCCGACCTACACCAAGCGCTACAGGCGATGGCGGCAGTCTTGGGGTTTTCTCCCACGCCAATTCTCCATTGAGGAAATCTGTTTCGACAAATATTGATCGTCGCATTCAGAATAACGGCTTGAGCCCAATGAAGCGACAGTCAAGTCCATTGAAACGAAGTAGTGTGCCCGGAGGCTCAAGTCTTACGAGTTCGTCTTCAACACCGAGACTAAGTCAATATAGCTCTCGCCGTGACACCGGTCGATTCTAGTACAACTTGACGATTATACGCATCGATTTACACATGTTCTTTCCCCTGCACCACTTGACGGATTGGCCTAACTTCTTGGAATGGCCACAGGTTTCCTGTGTTTATATCTCGTGATTTTATTTAGCATTGGGTCAGGCGTTGGGGAGCTCCACCTTGATTGTTATTACTTGTTTTTGGCGCTGTTGATGTTCAGTCCAGGGTTTTCCCGAAACCAGGAATGTATGCCCGGTGTTGACCCTGGCCAGCCACTGTATTATTTTTGGTGTGTGCACCATTTTCCACATACGACAATCATCAGTGATCTGTCATTCGAATGCTATCCTGCATGTCCTATATGGAACATTGTATTTGTATAAAAATGTCCATGTTCTTGTTTTGTCATGACGTTATGTGATCGCGAAGTGGTTGTTTCTCCCGTCGTGCTTGCTGCGAGACTCAACGTGTCTCTCGCAGCTTCCAACCATGTGCAATTGTTCCAGGTCGATATTCAGGAACATACATCATAGTCATTCCTATCGCCGATCGCGTTTGTTGTGCTCATACCGTTCCAAGTCAGTGGTCTCCCACGCGCATTCCTAGCACGCCCCTCTATTCCTACCCCTCAGCTCGTACATTCTTCGGCATGGCCAGCAAGCAAATTTGCATTCCAATAATATCATTTCGCATCACATTATTATCAAGAAGAGGGAGGTAGCCAGCCCCTTGGTTCAGTGAGAGCAATGTTTTCCCAAAGTTTCTCTGCGATCTACTCGCAAGCCCCCGACGATCCAACTTTAACACGTCCAAGACGCCATCCATTTACGCGACATCTGCGGCCTGGTTCCAGAAAAAGAAGAAAGCTACATCCTTTCCCGACGGCATGGGCCAAATTAAGAATCCCTACTGGGTTGAGATACGAAGTCGCGAATAAACACCTTCCTCAAGACCAAACGACGATGGAAGAGCGCATCCAGTTGCCCAATGGTCACCTTCTGAACTTGAATCCACGTCCACGTCAGTTCAAGCCTACGGGAGATGCGTTTAGAAGCCAGGGAACACGAAGGTCTCAAACACCAGAACACGATACCGAAGACGACCAGGAATCAGGATCTCCGCAAGACAAGGGCTCAGGAAGTCCGCCGCAATTCGCCATGCAGAAAGCTAAAGCTACGAAACTTCCGGTACCTAAGACTCATACAGACAGAAGAAAGGGCAATTGGAGGAAAGTTGAAATCGAAGATGAGGACGAGACCGGGGCGGGTGATGCCCAGGCATATGCTTCACCACCGCCATCCGAACCCAGGTCCGCGGAAAAAGACCGAGAGCAATACTGGAAAAGGGTCCGGGAGAAGTTTGAGAAGGAGTCACCTTTGTCGTCAAAGACCCGAGACAGGCCAAAGGGATACTATCAGGGGGCTTACCGAAAAATCATGTCTCTCGCCAATTCTCCCAGACAGGAAATCGCCAAATACAAGCTGAAAAATGGAGAAGGACTCAACCCCAAGACTGGGATACCCACTCCTACCTCCCAGAGCCCACAAAGCTCTGTAAACAGCTCTCGAGGTCAACCAATCCGCCGACGTGTGAACAGCAGGGGCGTGAAAAGACAGGGTGTTGATGAAACCGGGCGT
Source organism: Aspergillus sp. 'subgen. Cremei' (assembly GCA_019976455.1). Lineage (NCBI taxonomy): Eukaryota > Fungi > Ascomycota > Eurotiomycetes > Eurotiales > Aspergillaceae > Aspergillus > Aspergillus sp. 'subgen. Cremei'. The sequence continues at coordinate 1,133,297 of JAFBMR010000002.1, forward strand.
CAGAAGTCTTGTAGGACTGACAATAACACAGACTCATCGGTTAATTCCAATTTTTCTTTATCTCCTGTATCGGGGCCTGGCAGTTCAATGACAGATTGGGAGGACAAGTTCGTCGTCCACATGCCATCAGCAAGGGAGCCCAACCCTCCGACCATGACCAGTCAACAGATAGCTCAGTTTCAAAGCAGTATTGAAAAGGTTCACCGAGCTGGGGAAGATATGCTTGACCCTGAAACTTTACCTAGCCCACGCAGTTTGTCGCCAGAAACAAAAGAAAGTCTCCCGAAAGACACCCCAAAGAAACAGCATGCCTCCACAGGATATGATGGACAGTCAGGCTCTGTTGATGAAGGCGAGGTGCAATCAACCCCCCTGGATCCCAACCACGGCAGGTACTATTTTTGCCCGGAAGAAATTGGGAAACAGCGATGTAGCACTATCTGGGAAGAATCAGCTGGGAAAACAAAGAAAAAGCCTTACAATGCCAGCTCAGACGGGTCTTTTTTAGGGTGCAAGGAGATCAACGGACCTACAGACAAGAACCCGGACGAGATATTACTGTTTTCTTCCGTGCCAGAGCGCCCAAAAGTAGTCAACGTCCCAGCTCCGGCCTCAAAGAAGCCAGCCCAGAAGTCCACAGCCCACCCAAAAGCTTCAGCAGCGGAAAAGCACGTCGTCCAAGAGGAATGGAAATCAGTTACTCGGAACTTGAAGCATGTCCAATCCCCGAAGCCGTTGCCAAAAACGATGTGCCAAGAGACCCAGTGTCGACAACCAGAGAAGCCCAAAATCCCAACCCAGCCTGCATCAAAGGAAAATACAAAGCCCGCGAGCAGTTTGAACACTTCTCCCAAGGGCCCAGTCGAGAATCGCAAGGGGGGGCGATGCATCCATTATCACACCCACTACCACGAACACTATGGTCGGCACAGAAGGCACAGAAAGAGAGGCCCAGAAAGCCCCCGGCCCCAGACAACCAGTTCCCCAATCGAGGCCTTTAACGAGGTCCATCCCGTTAGGATTGCGACCAGCGGTTCAGCTGTCGCAGAAGAAATCAGACCCCCTTCTACGGCGTCCTCACCGGCTGCTTCACCCACAAATATCCCATCCGGAAAAGGCAGAGTAAGCCCCAAGCTGACCGGCGGAAAAAACACAAAAGGTATTCGTGGGTTCATCCGTACGTCCGGAACGGTGAAATCCATAACAGAAAACCTTGACCAACAAAAGCATAATGATTCTCGAAAGCCACTTTGTGTAAGCGTTACGTCGGAAGACCATGATGCTGTCCCATCAAGAACGATTTCGGAAATATCACCCGTTGGGAAAGTCTCACCCCAGCCAGCCATATCTCCATCTCCCCCTCTGAGGGCCAAGGGCAAGGTAGGGAGAAGAGAGCACTGTCAGGCTGCAGAAGTGGCCGAGCTTGATGGACAGCAAGTTAAAGATAGACAAAGAGGGGATCTCCGTTCCTATACTGCTGGCACTAGCCCTGATTCACGGCAAACTGAGGGACATGATGACAAGAACCCGCTGGATCCATTGACTCTTTCTCTCGTCTTCCACATATTAGTACTGTCGATTGCATACATGCAGAGGCTTCTCATCCAACTTTCGACAAATCGGTATCCCAAAATAGCCTTTGACTGTGTTCTCAGTATGGCCGAGCATTGCTTTCATGTTCTCAATCGTGCCTGGAACGCTATCACCATCTACAGGACTACAGGCTCTTGGCCTTGGCCAAGCCATCAGGATGTTGGGCGAGTCTTAGCAGATCTCAGTCAGACTTTCGTTTACCTTGTCACTTTGGGATTCATCATTATGCTTGTTGGGCGGGCAGCAGGGTATGTTGTCTTCATTGGAAGCTGGATTGTTTGGTTTGCAAGGCCTTTCGGTTGGGTGTTTGGGGCAGTAGGACGACTCCTCCAGGCCTAAATCCTACAATGGCCTCTTTTTTCTCTACGACTCATTATTAACCTTGCTGCGTCTGAGGGTATCCTTTTTCACCCTTCTTTCACTATACCATCATGTACTAACATTCGTGTATTACTTTATTGTTCGCTATGCTGCCAGTCTTTTGTCGATAATTCATCCTTAGTGTTGTGCCATGGCTCAATTTACTTCAAGTCTGATCTTTTATATATTTGACAAAGATGCTACGCATTGATAAGACCAAGGCCTTGACAAGATTTCTACAAGAACAATTAAGTAATCTAAAGAAACATGTCTCTATTCTTCTTATTTTGAAAAATCGAGGGTATGTATCTGTCTCTATCTAGCCGCAGTACGTCACAGTCAACGGCAACACAATCCGAAACAGATGTAAAAGATATCCAAGAAATATGCCAAAACAGTGCAGAGCCTAGAGAAAACTCCGTATATCCCGTGTTGAAAAGGATGAATCACTTTTTAAGCTAATGTTGTTAATCTTTTAGCTTCGTCTTTCTCTTAGTCGCCAACTCCCGTCATTCGTAAGTGTTGAATTAGTCGTAAAAGCCCTAAAGAAGGGGCCTTGGTTTTTTTTTTTTTGGGAAGATTGTCGTGTTTTCCCAAATTATTATGTTGAATTTGAATCTTCTCGTGTTCGATGAGAAAAGCAAAGAAGGGGTATATGCTTGAAGGGTTAAGAAATATGTTGAAATAAAATAACGCTCAGGGGGGAGAAGAAATCGTTGAGGTCTTCGTATCGCCATAAAAAACATGTCAGTGCCTGGGAAATTCATCCAGGTAGGTATCGTTGAGAGTAGATGTTGAATTAGTAGAGGTAATAATGGTTGAAATAAAATGTTGACATATCGAAGGAGAAATTGTTAAGAATCGTGCTCCATAAGACGCGATGATCGGGTTGCTGCTGGTCGGCTTTAGTTCTGAGCAGCAGGCTGCTCTGGAACACTGTCCGCGGGAACCTCGGTTTCGAGGTCCTTCACCTCCAAGTCCTTAAACAGCTCGAAGAGATCATATGTGTTGTGGAAGTCATTGTTGACGATGTTGACCAGGTACCAGTTGTCCATGACACCCTGAATCAACTTTCTGCTGGGACTTGCGGCATCGTGGCACTTGGCCCAGTCCTCACCAAGGCGGTATGCCTCATCCTTCCAGGCCAGGAAACTGATCGTCTCCACGATAGTGGGCTGAATGATCTCTCTTCCTGCGAAGATACCCCAAGTAAGAGCGTTCGGGCTATCCTCGGTGTTGGTCTTCAGCTCACCGTTCTTTTGTACGGCATGGTATGTGAGGTCTTCGTTCTTCTCGATGCGCGCGACAAGCTCATCGATCAGGTAAGGGGGCACGAGAAGTTCGAGGTAGGCCTTCTGGTAGACAAATCCATTTTTGGGACCCCATCCGTAGACAGCGTGGGATGATCGGGCACCATTCACGGCTGGCTGGGAGTTGATTGTAAGGAAACCCTTGCTGTTCAATGCAACCAGGTTCGTCTTGATATCGTCTGCTTCTTGGGTGATGGGGCTGTCGCTCCAGGGCAATCGATCCAATTTGCCTTCCAAGAACCGGACAAACATCTCAGTGAGATCCTTCACAGACTTGGGCTCTCCCCACAACTTAATGTTCTGCTCATTAGTACCCTTGAGGCCTACACCATAAGCATCAAGTTCACCAAAGGCAGGAGACCGGGAGTCGGTCCAGCGACCGTTGGGGTATTCGTCCCAGGTCTGCGTGCGTGCCACATAAGAGGAGTTTCTGTTTCGCCAGAAAATGGGGCGAACGTCCTCTCCTCTGCGGTTGAGACCAAGCGATGGTCGCCATGGCAGGGGTTTCTGCAGCGGCGATTCTTCAGATGGTGTGAGGTTCAATTCTTCGAGAACTCCCTTTGTCGCTTGCGCAAGGTTCATGGTGTAGCTGATCACTAGTTAGATTCTGCTAGCCCTGTACGGATAGAGGAAAAACTTACAAGTGCAAATGATTGATACCATTGGCGAGAAGTGTTCTGCACATGTCTGCAACCAAGTGTCTTCCTACTTCTCTCACGGCAGCGTCATCGTTCTTCACGGGCTCCAGAGCCTCCATCCAAGAATCAGGGATCTTGGCCTTGGTCCAGTTCGCGCGTCGCAGGAATGCAGCATATGTTTGAATAGGCATGATACCAGGGATGATGGGGATGGTGATACCCTTGGCCCGGCACTTTTTGAGCCAGGAGACAAAGTTGTCGGTGTCGTAGAACATCTGTGTGATGACGAAAGAACTACCCGCATCAACCTTCTCCTTCAAGTGATCAATCAAAAGGTCCACATCCGGGTTGTCGTCTGCACCTTCGGGGTAACCTCCAACACCAATGTCAAAGTGGTTTCCGTACTTTTCCCGAATGTACTTGACCAGATCCTTGGCGTAGCGGAATCCTCCATCAACGACTTCCCAAGTTTCCTTTTCACGAGGAGGGTCACCACGGAGCGCCAAGATATTGGTACATCCAGCCTTATAGGCAGCCGAAAGAGCAGCGTCGACCTTTTCCCGGGGCATGTCCGTGCAGGTCAAGTGCATGCAGGTTTCCAGACCATAGACAGATTGGGCGACATTCACCATCTCACAAGTCAAATCCGAAAGACGACCTCCAGCACCCCAGGTCACATCGATGAACGAGGGTCCCAGGGAGTGCATGCGGTCCATTCTGTCGTAAAGGTTCTGCACACCCTGTGCAGTTTTGGGGGGAAGAACTCGAAAGAGACCCCTGTCCTTGTGGCGGCATCATTTTGGGCGAGCTTGTCTTTGATATGCATTTTGATGGGTTAAACTGAGAGAAGGAGTTGAAAAAGTTAGCTGGGGTCGATTGGCTCCGGTATCGTTGCGGGGCATATATAGCGGCAAAGCTACTTGAAGGTGAAGAAATCGACTTACTCAACTCGAGGATAGAAATAATTCAAACAATTCAAAAAGATTTTGATGATAAAAAGCTGAGATAGTACACGATGACCTGTACAACTCTAGCTGACCCTTCCACCTCTTGTGGTTGGTTTCTTTTTCCTCACCGACTCCGCTTCGTGAGGGACACAATGGCTATTATAGGTCACTCGAGCCTCGAGCTCCTGGACAAGGATTGCCCAGCGAAAGACAAAGGAGAAGAAAAGAAAGAACAAAAAGAGAAAATATCGCTGCAAAGAAGAAAAGCAGCGGAGATGAGGATTTTCTGGTGTTCAATCCGGGGGGAAGTTGACGTTGAGGAACAAATGCCGCGAAGGCCGGATTTCGGAGGGACAGTTGGGGGTGGCACGTGTTCTCCTTTTTACAGTAGCTGATCGACCAATGGTAGGCCAGAATTGCTTTCTTTTCCCCAGCCGCAACAGAAAAATGTCGACAACTCCAGGTAATCAGATAGAACTGAAATGAAATAAGATTCTGGCACATTCCAAAGCCTGTAATGAGATCAGAAAATATGTAGGCACTGTCAGCGAGCATAATGCAGGAATTAAGGCGATGTTGGTAGATTTATCCCATGGCGGAGGACCCCTCACTTGTTCCGCTGCCCCTCCATGGAGGCAGAAAAAAATCATGGGCAAAAAAAAAAAAAAAAAACTTCAAAAACGCAACCGAATCGTCGATCTTGCTCCAGCAACATTGACAACCTTGAGGGAACCCCTAATCCCAGTACCATACTACCACTCTTGATCCATTCAACCCTCTACTCACTTCTATAACTTTTATCAATTAAACTACCGAAATCAACCACCATGTCGGCCGCCAACATCCCTCCTCCCGCCGCCGATCAGGACTACAAGGCGACTCTGCTGCCTCTTCTCATGTCCAACAGTGTCCTGTCCTTCGGCTCTTATATCCTGAAATCCGGCCGTGAATCGCCTTACTTCTTCACCTCATCCCTCCTTCATACCGCTCCCTTGCTCCGCGCCACCTCCGCCGCCTATGCCAGCGTCTTGTCCGCCCCGCCTTTTGTCACGACCGCGGCCGACGGCACCACCACCCCCAACTTTGACATCATCTTTGGCCCGGCCTACAAGGGAATTCCCATCTGCGCTGCCGTCACCAATGAGCTTGCCGTGCGCGACTCCCTCTCTGGCAAGGGCACCTGGGACAACGTCAGCTACTCGTTCAACCGCAAGGAGGCCAAGGCCCATGGTGAGGGCGGAAACATCGTTGGTGCCTCGCTGAAGGGCAAGCGTGTTGTGATCGTGGATGATGTCATTACCGCAGGAACCGCCCTGCGTGAAGCTGTCGGTATCATTGAGAAGGAGGGCGGCATCGTCTCCGGAGTGGTCGTCCTGCTCGACCGTGAAGAGCGAGTCAGCGACGCCGAGCCCAAAAGTGCCATCGGTGTTGCACAGAGAGACCTCGGAGAGAACATCCCCATTCGGGCCGTCATTGGCCTCCACGACTTGATTGAGACGTTGGGCCCTAAGATCGGAGAGGGCGAGGTCCAACGGTTGAAGGACTACCGGGCCCGCTACGGAGCTGAATAGATTCGGAAGTACTCGGTACTTTTGAGTATATAGCACAAAATGACTGATGGAAATGATACCAAATGATTCTTAATGTTTTGCATTCTTGTTCTTTTGACATGCTTGCTTTGGTGGCAGCCACCTTGGATGAACACCCGAAGTGCCATGTTGTGCATACAGCAGCTCTTGATAGATGGCTAGCATCTTATACATCTTATACAGTAATTCCGTTAGTTCTATATCATGTGGCTACAGGCACTAGGAGTGTTTCTATGGCAAGCTGTTGTCGATATATATTTCCTGTCCGCATACTTATACTCGCAATTTCGTGTGATGTTTTGCACCTATTCATGTCATACTTTCTATGTCTTCGCTATTCAACAGCTACACTAGTTTCATTTTTGCTTTCAATCTAGACTATTCGTGAAGAAACTGTCTTGGGTCTTCATCACAAATCCATGCGATGCCACCAGTTTGCATGCGGAATCCACCAAGGGGACAGGCATGTAGAATGAATGATGGGATAGAATCCTGTACCTAAACCCTAAAGAATAGATATTCTATATAATCATCTTTTTATATATAAGGGAGAAATGTTACGACACAAATTGTATACCTAAGGCATATACAAAGACTTAAAATGAAGCCTTCCCAACTACTCACAACTAACCACTAGCCACATCAATAGAAAAAAATAGGAAAATCTAATTAAACACATGTCTTAAACATTGTACTCGCTGTTACTGAACCAAGTGGATATCGTGGGGTATCATCCCAGCCCGTTCCAGGAATAATCTCTATGACCGGCTATTAATATTATGGATCAAAAGGAAACGGCTTTACCGAATATCTTCGCCGTGGAGTAACTATTTTTGTACTATTAGTATTCAAGCTCGTACTAGACCTAAGCGAGTGAGATTGAGCCTCAAACATATTGCATATCGCCTTCTGTCGCCATTTCTCTCATTTTTATTTTACCCAAGCCGCTGAAGGCGAGCAAAGATTCATCATCAAGAGTCACACAAGGTCATAGCGCGAGAACACGAGTAGCGGAAACGAGGTCAGCATCGCATGGACGATAAATGGATAGTTTAAAATTGATAGTGATGATGATAAGACTTGTCCAATCTGTCCGGTGTGTGGCTTGGGAGGGGGCGTGTGTCAAGTACCACCTGGGTATAGAGTATTGCCGTACTGGGAAGGGTAATATATTAATGACAATAGCCATACGAGATGATAGAGTGGGTATGAAGGTTTCTATTCGTGTTAGTATTTCGGTAGATGTTGAGAATGTTCTAAATAATGTGTATATTAGTGTCAGACAGTGTGCTTGGCATTGCAATTATTATGGGATGGGGTAGTGGATTTGAGATAAAATACTATTGTTGTATTTTTCTTTATTTAATACAAGAGTACAGTGTATCTACAGCTTCTGGGTCCTACAGTATACAGAAGATAGCAGTTGAATCACCTCATTGAAGCGTCTATGCACGATATGCCATTGAGCAGATTGAATATAGGGATATTACCCATTTAGGACAGATGTAGAGACGCATTCCACGAGAACTCAATCTTGCCACCCCAAGTACCTGGATAGCTTTTCATCCACTCGCCACGGAACGTGGGCTTCCTCAATCTACACCGACTGAACAGCTTATATCTGGGGATGTGATATGATCTGATATATCAGGCCCCGAATTTTTTATTATCAGCGCCGCGTAACCTGAGTAAGAGCTATCACACCCGGATCTATCGAGTTAACCTTGATGACGAAGCGGGAGAGCGAGAGGAATATGCGATGCAAATGGCGATGGAACTATTTGATCATCACATATCATACGTAACAAGAACAAGATATCTGGGTCTGGAAACAAGGTTTTCTTTTTTCTCCCCTTGGGAATGTGGCGATGAACTGTATGTAGAAGAAAATGAAGTGTTCATTTTTTTAATTGCCGTGCTATCAAGAATATGATATGATATGGATATGATATATGCAGGATGCATTGCGGGGGATTTACCAAAAATAAAAATAGGCCACGACCAGCTGCGGCTTGTCAACCAAGCGAGTTCGTCTATATCTACTCCATACAGACCTGCATCTGAATGTGTTTTTTCCTGTCGAGTTGTCAGAGTTTATTCTCCTACGTGCTCCATACATAAAAATAGGTGTACAGGATACCTCGGATCGAATGCAAAACTTCGGTTAATAAATATCCCAAATAGTGAGCTGAGATAGAACCTATCTGACTCGTACAGGCTGTTCGGTAGTATTCCGGGCTAAATTCCTGACAATTGCCATGGTCTTTGCTGTTCCGATATTATTATATTATTATTATTATTATTAATTCTAATTCTAATCCTAGAAATTCCAGAATTACCGGCGCTTCAATTGGCCGTGTCCGAAACGGTTACCAGTTACCGGCGCCCGTCGGCATCCCAGTGGCTGGACCGCGTCCGAGAGTGGGCTGAGATACGAGACCAAGTCTCACTTTAGCAGGAAAGCCCCACTGTATGGAAGATTCTCAACTTTCCATCCGCCTTGATTTGGTGCTGAAAATGGCGAAATGGGCGATATTTCGGCCGGCACGAACCGACAGGCCATGGTTGATAAAACTTGGGTAACTTGGATCAATAATTCTTATCCGTGTCCTTGGCGGAACAGTTATCAACCAGAATAACCTTTGTAAATGCATTTGAAGATCAGAGTCGGTATAGTAGTATAGCATGTCCAATTAATTCTGGTGAACCGTGAACGGGAGATGGTCAGTCTCCATGATGATCATGATTAGGCAAGGAAGATCCCAACGCCAGCTGTCAGGGACTTTCAGGAACCGAGCAACAAGCGGTCGATTGGCCCCGCTCTCGGCGGACGCTACCGCTGATGTCTCGCCCTGGCTGAGATTCGGAGGATCGATAAGCTGTGGGTCTGGCTGGTTGTGATGTATTATTGGCTGGCCCTGTAGATAAGGGGCCCACTAAATTAAGTTGTATTTTACAGAGTTTTCCATACCGTATCGGTAATGTCTTGATACATACGCAGTACAGACTGTGTTGAGAATCTGTCGGTGTATGGTGTATGTCTACACGAGGGAGAAAAAGACACACTCTCAGTGCTTATATCTGCAGTCGACAAACCTTTTGTGCGTCAGTGTCTGTCATATGCAGTCTGGATGTCGAGACAACGCAAGGGGGTTCGTTTTGCCTGGACAGAAGGTGGAAGTTGTGTCGCAAGCCTCAAGGATCCGCTGGATCGCCCATGATCGTCAATATCATATGAAAATCCTAGCGACGACAGGACTATAAAGTTGACCTCATCCCCCGATCGCCAGGTCGATTTATTTCCCTTTCTGATGTCGATTGTCGGTTGTCTGACTCGGTCATTTCTTGTGTGACATTGATCAACCGTGTACCTACTCTGTAGGTGTACGATGACTCTAATAACCCAGATACTTTTCTACCTTACCTACCTACCTTTCTCTCGTATATCTTATCTCTCTTCCTACACGATGGGAAATGGATAAAACTCCCGCCCGTATACTGTCCATCAGATGAGTGGGAAAAGAATTACTCCGAAGCCTTGCATGAATGTCCTATCGTCCGATCTCTGCCATCCAATGCCATGAGATCGAATCCTCCGAGTCTCCGAGAGATCGATCGTGCGAGTCGAACAATTAAATACCCAACAACACAACATAACACCACGTCCAGAGTCAGTGAGACACCCAATTTCCCACCATCATCAGAAATTAGTCGAATCCTTACCTATCCCCAGCCATCCCACTTCTTCTCCCCAGACACAAAGCAAGGGGGGATAAACAAGCTCGTAAAATTGCAACATCGTGGGTGTAATGAAAACGGTAAGTGTGTACGGTAATCCAGGACCCTTGCCCAGGCTTCGACACCATGAATTTAGTTCGGAGCGCCCGATTGGTGGATAGGGCTGGATCTCGCCTGTTCCAAAATGGAGAGCCATGGTTGAGCTTCACGACAGAATTTTCTAAATGGTTGACCCGCTGGAAATTTGAGAGTGGGTCGGTCTTAAAAATAGACAAACACATGGTCTTCAATCCAGTTTATTATGCAGTCTTTATGCTGTAGATAGATTTGAAGAGTTGGAGGTCTTGAATAAATGAGATCAATAATAGCCTACTTCAGCTACAGCAGGTAGGTGTCGGATAAATCCATGGTGCCATGCCGCACAGTAATTTGTAATGATAAGGCAGAAATAAGTGACACCTTGTTTCACCACTAGCCACCAGTAGTCAATGTGATGGCGCCACTGACTTGCTGGGTTTCACACAGTGCATAATAATAGCCTCAATGATATCTACACTGAAACAAACCTGTCTTTTTATTGGCCGTCAGCGGGATTGAACTGGCATGCGACCTGCAGTTTAACGCCACGTCAGAATCAAACCATCTGTACTCGGTATATGAGATACCATGCACTGGAGAGCAGCAGCAACAGCAACGGTGTACAAATTTTGAGTGGTAGGTGTGATTGGAATCGGATACAGAATATAATCGGCCATGATCGGGCATCGTAGACAGCAACAGTCAGCATCTACATAATACATGGTCTATATGCCGAATATAAATATCAAGCAGGAAGACCCCGTCTAATGTTAGACACAACGGCTTTGTTGGACGCTCTAATAGACAGGAGCCCCGCAAATAGTGTGGCACCGGCTCTTTATCTGGTCTGTTCTTTCTCATACATTCTTTTCTTAGCATCTGGTGAGAAATCTCCAGTGCGTTATTCTGCATTATTCAGTGGATGCATGCTCAAGCAACATCTTGCGTAATTCCTTCAACATCTCAAGAACCGCATATACAGAGTACCTTAGGTTTATATAGTCTTATCCAAGAGCATGAAGCCGAAAAAAAAAAAAAGATATGATGTATCCAAACTGAGCAAGCCACAATCACCCCGTATCAGTGTGACGGTATATACCGTATTACCAAGACGGATACGATAAAAACCAGACCCACTCCCGTAAATAGTACCCGACTAGGAAGAAAGGGTCTATCCTCGCTTCGTCTTTCCTCTGGAACATCCCCAGCTTCTCTTCGACCACGCGGCGGTTTTGCTGTTCTCGTCCTTTTGGACTACTGTTGATGCTCATAATAATAATGGAACCGATGGAAAATGGCTGGTGTTTCTCAAGGGGGCTAAACTCCACTGCGCCGAGAGACAAGAAGTTAAAAAAAATTACTTCTGGGATTTGACCGAGGACTACTGGAGTGGTATCCGTAATAGTAAATTAGCATTGGAATAATATGTACAGCAGTATCAAGCAGTAGCTTCTTTTTTGTCTTTCTTCCCTTCTCTCTCTGTCTTCTTCCTCTTCTCTAACCTCATCTCATTCCCTCGTTTCCACTCCTGCACATCGTCGTTAATTCCTCCTTCCCATCTGCCAGCCTCGTCACTCCTGCAAGCCATTTGCGTACTCTTTCTGCATTTCTTTCTTTTCTTTTTTCTCTTTCGACGCCCTCGTTTGTCCCCAATCTTGCTTCTTCTCTTTTTGGATTCTTTCCCCTCGTTATCTCGTGCATATCGCTCGTTATCGCTAATCCCGACATTTGAGAGAAAAAAGAAAAATATCGATCGACATTCGCATACTTGCAGATTGGCAAACTGAGAGAGACAGACAGAGAGAGAGAGCTTGTGGTATATCTACCCTATCCTCTCTTGCCTTCAGCTTCCCTCTCTTTAATAACTGCCCCTCCCATCGATCGTTACCTCTATCCTGCGACACATGTTACGTATATAAAAGAAGAACGGTTCATTCAAGTGGCCGCCGACGATGAAGTGGGGGTTTTCAGGTGTGTTGCTTGCGTTCTTCGCAACAACCGCAACATCCTGGCCTTATGACGAATCCCTGGTCGATTATAATTTCAACACAAATAAGACCGCGACAAACCCGGCTGACTACTGGGGTGAATGGCCTGACCATTCCGGCGATTATTTCCCTTCTCCCGATAACTGGCGGTTCCCTGTATATACACTCTTTCTGGACCGGTTTGTGAATGGAGATCCGACGAACGATAATATCAATGGCTCGATGTTTGAGCATGATTTGAACTCGAACCAGATGCGTCATGGTGGTGATGTGGATGGTTTGGTTGATACTTTGGATTACTTGCAAGGAATGGGCATCAAGGTTGGTTACTCGGTTCTGAGTATTGGGAATAATAGCATGGCTAACGGAATATCTCTTTTAGGGTCTCTATCTCGCGGGAACTATTTTGATGAACCAGCCTTGGGGTGCGGATGGTTACTCGGCTTTGGATACTACACTGCTCGACCAACATTATGGAACTCTCGCAAAGTGGCGAGAAGCGATCACGGAAATCCATAAGCGAGGCATGTATGTCATTTTTGACAATACCATCGCGACGTAAGTGCTTTCGAAACAAATGTGGTTTAACAGCGAGGACATGGTTGGCTGACGGCGCGCATAGTATGGGTGATTTGATCGGTTTCGAAGGCCATCTGAACGACACAACTCCCTTCTCGACAAAGGAGCACAAGGCAGTCTGGAAATCTGATCGTCGCTATGTCGACTTTGACTTCGGAAATGATTACAACAAGACTTGCGACTACCCGCGATTCTGGAACGAGACTGGTTATCCGGTTGACCAGTCAGTCACCGATTCACTGACCGGATGTTACGACAGTGATTTTGACCAGTATGGTGATGTCGAGGCTTTCGGTGTTTTCCCTGACTGGGAGCGTCAGTTGGCAAAATTCGCTTCCGTCCAAGATCGTCTTCGTGAATGGCAGCCCAGCGTTAGAGAGAGGTTGATCCGTCACTCTTGCATGATTATCGCTTCTCTTGATATCGACGGTTTCCGATACGACAAGGCTACACAGGCTACCGTGGACGCTCTGGGTGACATGTCCGCTGCCTACCGAGAGTGTGCTCGCAAAGTGGGTAAAAAGAACTTCTTCATCACTGGTGAAATTACCGGTGGAAACACATTCGGTTCCGTCTATCTCGGCCGTGGTAGACAGCCCAACCAGTATCCCGAAACCGTGGAGGATGCGATGAACTTGACAAGCGCCGATGAACAATACTTCCTGCGTGAAGAGGGACACGGTGCCCTTGATTCGGCTGCTTTTCACTATTCGATCTATCGTTCGCTCACTCGATTCCTGGGTATGGATGGTAACCTGGCCGCGGGTTACGATACACCCGTGGACTGGGTCGATGCCTGGAACGTGATGATGACATCCAATGACCTGGTTAACCCAAATACCGACAAATTCGACCCTCGGCACATGTTTGGCGCAACAAACCAGGATGTTTTCCGGTGGCCCACCATTTCTAATGGTATTGAGAGACAGCTTCTTGCCTTGTTCATCACCACGCTAGAGCTCCCTGGTATCCCGCTTTTGCTTTGGGGTGAAGAGCAAGCCTTTTATATCTTAGATGCCACGGCATCCAACTATATCTACGGACGTCAGGCGATGTCGCCTGCGACCGCATGGAGAACCCACGGTTGCTTCACCCTCGAGTCGTCGCAATATTACCAGTGGCCCATCGAGGCAGGCCGACAGGGCTGCCATGACGATTCAGTCACGTACGACCATCGGGATCCTTCGCATCCCGTACGAAACATCATTAAACACATGTATCAAATGCGAGAGGAGTACCCCGTGTTGAACGATGGATACTCGATCCAGAAGTTGTCTAAGAAAACAGAGAATGTTTACTACCCTGGTTCCAAGGACACACCAACCGAAACCGGTATGTGGTCAGTTTTGCGAGACGTCGATGCGACAACTCAAGATCTTGGATCTGATGAAGACAATCAACCGGTTTGGCTGGTATACCAAAACACCAACCGTTCAATTACGTACGACTTTGACTGCAGCAACAACGACAGCGCGTTGATCGCTCCATTTGCTGGTGGCACAACCGTCAAGAATCTGTTCTACCCCCATCAAGAGCTTAAATTGAAAGATGGTCCCAAGAAGCTTGGCCTGAACGGATCTTCCGAGTACAATGGCTGTCTGGACAGTTTGACATTGAAAGCATACGAGTTTCAGGCATATGTCCCCAAGAACCGATTCACCTCGCCTCGGCCTATGATTACCAAGTTCTCACCTGGTCATGACTTCCCTATTCGCTCTACTGTGGCACCCAACGCTGAAGAAAGTGTGGACATTGAGCTTTACTTCTCGGAGAAGATGGACTGTGATTCCGTGACCAAGGCGATTTCGATGAACTCATCCACGGAAGCCGATAAGACGCCCTCTATCGACAAAGATAGCATCAGCTGCAAGACAGTCAACTCTACCGATACCGATTATACAGGACAGCTGCCGAGCGCTTGGGTGTGGACTGCCACATTGACCGGTGTTTACAACGGTATCCATCGACTGACAGTCAAGAACGCTTCGAACAGCGATGGAAAGGCAACAACCCAGGCTACGGATCACTTCCTGTTCCGCCTTGGTCAACAGGATAATCCGATGATTTTCACTGGTGCCAATTATTCCAGTAGTTTGCTCCACGAACATAGCAATGGATCGCTTTACATCCAACACCACGCGGCGGGTGCTGACAAGTACCGCTACTCCACGAACTGGGGAACTACATTTTCCAACTGGATGACCTACACGGGTGGTAATGACACCATTGATGAATTGGACTGGTCAGGAACCAAGAAGCAAAAGTGGGACGGCAAACACGTGCGCGTCGAGTACTGGAGCAGATGGACCGGTAGCAGTTCCTACGTTCAGGAGGGCGATTCCGGCTGGGATAAAAACTACCAACGACGTTTCCCACATCTCTTTTTCAACGGGCCTTATAACCAGTATGGATACGATGCTGGTTTGGACAACGTTGTACGCCAGACAGAAGATGGAACCTGGAAATACAGGTTCGTGGCGGAATGGCCCGCTCAGGGTCAGCTCAACGTTTGGGGCATGGATCCAAATGGCAAGCCTGATGAGAGCTATGTTTTGGGTGATGCCGATGATGATAAAGTCCTGGATCGTATGCCCCCGTCTTCTCTTTCTGCGACCCTGATCAACATCACCGATTTCCCGCCCGCTGGCTACCTGGCCTGGAATATTCACATCAACGATGCAACATTGCGATACTCTTACACCCCCGTTGGTGACCAAAAGGTCCAAATGGCTATGTTCTTCCTTTTCTGGATCGTCCCGCTTGTGACAGCCGCTGCTTGCATCTATGTCTTCATGAAGTCTTTCTACCAAGTCAAGTTCAACCAGATTGGTGTCAGTGAGAAGAAATCCCTCATTCCCCTCGCTCTCAGAAGAAAGTTGAGAAGACGTAATCTTGAAGATGGAGAGGCGATGAATCCCCTCATGCGTCTTGCAAACAAGTCTGGCTTCCTTCAGAGTACTTCTGCCTTTGGTACCGGTGCAGCAAAGAGGCGTATGGTTCTCATTGCCACCATGGAATACGATATTGAGGACTGGGCTATCAAGATTAAAATCGGTGGTCTTGGTGTCATGGCTCAGCTCATGGGTAAGAACCTTGGGCACCAGGATCTCATCTGGGTCGTTCCATGTGTTGGTGGAATCGATTATCCCGAGGATCAACGGGGCGAGCCTATGTTTGTGAATGTGCTTGGAAACTCCTACGAAGTCAAGGTACAGTACCACATACTGAATAACATCACCTATGTTCTCCTGGATGCACCTGTCTTCCGTCAACAATCAAAGTCTGAGCCCTACCCGGCCCGTATGGACGACCTCGACAGTGCGATTTACTACTCGGCCTGGAACCAGTGTATCGCACAGGCAATCAATCGGTTCCCCATTGACCTATACCATATCAACGATTACCACGGCTCTATCGCTCCGCTTTACCTCCTTCCTCAGACTATTCCCGTCTGTCTCTCGCTTCACAACGCTGAGTTCCAGGGTCTGTGGCCTATGCGTACTCAGAAGGAGAAGGATGAAGTCTGCTCTGTTTTCAATCTTGATCTCGACATCGTCAGCCGCTATGTCCAGTTTGGTGAAGTGTTTAACTTGCTCCACGCGGGCGCCAGTTATCTGCGTGTCCAGCAGCAAGGATTCGGTGCTGTAGGTGTGTCCAAGAAATACGGTAAACGGTCTTACGCTCGTTACCCCATCTTCTGGGGTCTCAAGAAGGTTGGAAATCTGCCGAACCCTGATCCCTCGGATACTGGTGAATGGAACAAGGAACTGCCCAAGGACAGTGATATCCACGTTGACCCCAGTTATGAAGCCGACAGAGGAGAGCTCCGACGTCAGGCCCAGGAGTGGGCAGGTCTTGAACAGAACCCCGAAGCCGATCTTCTGGTGTTTGTTGGAAGATGGTCGATGCAAAAGGGTGTTGACCTTATCGCCGATGTTATGCCTGCTGTTCTTGAAGCTCGTCCCAACGTCCAGTTGATCTGTGTTGGTCCCGTCATTGATCTTTACGGTAAATTCGCTGCCCTCAAGCTTGATCGGATGATGAAGCTCTACCCTGGCCGTGTATTCTCGAAGCCTGAATTCACCGCGCTTCCTCCTTACATCTTCTCCGGTGCTGAATTCGCCTTGATTCCTTCTCGTGACGAACCCTTCGGTCTTGTTGCTGTCGAGTTCGGTCGTAAGGGAGCCCTGGGTATTGGTGCCCGTGTTGGTGGTCTTGGTCAAATGCCTGGTTGGTGGTATAACGTCGAATCTACAACCACATCCCACCTTCTGCACCAGTTCAAACTCGCCATTGACAGTGCTTTGACCTCCAAGACCAGTACCCGAGCTATGATGCGTGCACGATCTGCTAAGCAGCGTTTCCCTGTTGCTCAGTGGGTTGAAGACCTGGAAATCTTGCAGTCCACTGCTATCCGGATTCACAACAAGGAACTCGTCAAATCTCATGGTCAGCCTTTCACGCCATCAGGATACAACACCCCCAGTGGAATGATGACGCCTCCCGTTGCATCTTCTGGACTCCTCGCTCCTAGCGGATTGCAGACACCCCCTGTCGCTCACTCAAGAGAAAGCAGCTACTCGAACCCTAGTCGCCTCAGTGTTGTTGGACCTCAGCAAAGAAACACCATCGTCTACAGCCGAGACCCGAGTCCTGGTGGAAACGAGAAACCTAAATCTGGACTAAGTCGTCAACTCTCTCTTGGTGTTCGATCCGGACCTGGTCATTTGGAGCGTCGTGGCCGTAACAAGTTGAGAAAGGGCAGTAACAACCAGGAATCCGATGAGAATGTCGGGGTCGCTGTAACGGATATCGAAGAAGACAGTGAAGATGACATTGTCGCCAGCTACTACGGAGATGATGAATACACCCTCACCCCTGAGCAGATCGAAGAAGGACGTCGCCTGGAGGCATCTCAGCAACAGAATACTCTCACACCTGGACATAGAGATCTCCTGAGCCCGAGACACATGAGCCAAGGATCTTTCCAGACCCGACCTTTGCAATCTCCAACCAGTCCAATGGCCGATGACAGTCTTCTTCCTCCCGCAAGACCTTTCGCTGAACCTGGCAATCGTCTTAGCAGCGCATCTGAACTTTCTGTTGACTCGGTTGTTGGTGACAAAAAGGATTTCAAGCTGCAAAAGGTTGACCCATTCTTCACGGATAGCAACGGCGAATACTATAAGGCATTCGAAACTAGACTTGAGGATCTTAACGGCTCGAACTCTGAATCACAACTGTGTATCGAGGAGTACCTGGTCAAG
The DNA here is from genome assembly GCA_019976455.1 of Aspergillus sp. 'subgen. Cremei'. NCBI lineage: Eukaryota > Fungi > Ascomycota > Eurotiomycetes > Eurotiales > Aspergillaceae > Aspergillus > Aspergillus sp. 'subgen. Cremei'. The sequence continues at coordinate 1,151,384 of JAFBMR010000002.1, forward strand.
AGTGAAAAGAAATGGTTCGACAAATTCCGTGACGCGAGACTTGGACGTAACCAATCCCCCGCTCCTTCGATTTACCGTGACAAGCGTGGCGCATCACCTGTCGGCTCCTTCTCCAACGACGACACTGCTTCGCGTGGTAGCGATGAGCGCAAGGCAGGTGATGAGTTCCTTCTTGGAAACGATTACGTTCCTCCTACTGGTCTCCGAAAATGGATGCAGCTTCGCGTTGGTGACTGGCCTTTGTACTCTTTCCTCCTTGGTTTGGGACAAATCATCGCAGCCAATTCTTACCAGATCACATTGCTCACAGGCGAAGTTGGTGAAACTGCTGAGAAGCTGTACGGTATCGCAACGGTGTATTTGGTGACCTCCATCATTTGGTGGTTTGTCTTCCGGTACTTCAAGTCAGTTGTTGTCCTTTCTCTTCCTTGGTTCTTATACGGTCTCGCTTTCGTCCTCATCGGTGTCGCCCATTGGGAGGGCAACCAGTTCAGTCGTGGATGGATCCAGAATGTCGGCAGTGGTGTCTACGCTGCGGCCTCATCTAGTGGATCCATCTTCTTTGCTCTTAACTTCGGTGACGAGGGTGGTGCTCCGGTCAAGGACTGGGTTTTCCGTGCATGTGTCATTCAAGGAACTCAGCAGGCTTATATCATTGGCTTGTGGTACTGGGGATCAACCCTATCCCAAGCGTCCAGCGAGGGTCTCACAACTGCTCAAAATGGCATCGTGAACAGCTGGAAAATGAGGTATGTGATGCTCTATCTGTCCTCTTTCCCTTTGGATAATTTACTAATTGATATATAGTGCCATCTGTTTGCCGATTGCCGCTTTCCTCTGGGTTGTTGGTCTGCTTTTGTTTTTCGGTCTCCCCAATTACTACCGACAGACTCCTGGAAAGGTTCCTTCGTTCTACAAGTCGGTGTTCCGTCGTAAGATTGTTCTCTGGAACTTTGTTGTTGTCATCTTGCAGAACTTCTTCCTCAGTGCCCCGTATGGCCGGAACTGGAGTTGTGAGTATATCCAATTCATATAATGTCTTCATATTGAAACAAAAGCTGACATATTCTTTCCTAGTCCTCTGGAGCTCGAGCCATGCCAAAGACTGGCAGGTTGGAATTCTGTGTGCCTTTTTCTTCGGTTTCGTATGGGCATTATTCCTCTTCATACTCAGCCATCTATCCAAATCTCATAGCTGGATCTTACCCGTCTTTGCTTGTGGCCTTGGAGCACCGCGATGGGCACAGATCTGGTGGGGTATATCTGGAATTGGCTACTACCTTCCTTGGACTGCTGGCGGCGCGACAGGTGGAGCGCTCATATCCAGATGTCTCTGGCTATGGCTGGGTGTCTTGGATTCGCTACAAGGTCTCGGATTTGGTATGATTCTTCTGCAGACATTGACGCGGATGCACATCTGCTTCACATTGATTGTCTCTCAAGTCCTCGGTTCCATTGCGACTATCTGCGCAAGAGCGTTCGCTCCCAATAATCTTGGACCCGGACCGATTTCTCCAGATGTCACTGCTGGCTCTAGCTCGCTTGCAAATGCTTGGTTCTGGATTGCCCTCTTCTTCCAATTGTTGATATGGTGAGTACTTTGTATGAACTTCTAGTTTCGAACATTACTAACAGGTTAATTAGTGCTGGATTCTTGCTGTTCTTCCGGAGAGAACAACTCTCCAAACCCTAAGCGTCAACGAGTTCTCTCTTACTTGTCTATGCCACGGGAGCAGATCTAATGATTTGATACCCCCGACTGCCCCATTGATGCTTTTCGTTGTTTCTTTTCGATATATTCTCACATTTATATGCATGAAGCGTGGTTTATAATCAGTTTATGTGGAAAATCTTTTGTTCTTTGTTCTTATATTATTCAAAGGTTCCTAATGGAAAGGGGGATACCAGGAGGTATTGTATATTAACATTCCATTCTTGCCCAGCTTTTCTTGTGGGAAGGTGTTTTGTTTCTTTCTTTTTTGTTCTGTCTGAAGAGCCTGGAGGGGTTACCTATTATTTCATTGCATATTTTCTTTCTTTCTTTCTTTTTTTTTTTTTTTCGGTCATATTTCTGGGGTTGCATTCAGTTGTTGATGGACTCGACATCGTCACATTCCTTTATTTCTGGCTAATTTAACTTGGTGTATGTAAGGGTCTTTTTTTGATCGAAGGAGTTTGCAGGCAATACATAATATCCTCGATGAGTTGAAATAAATCAATCTGCTTCATATTTCTAAATAAGCGTATCATCCTTAAAATCAATAACCTGGACCTTATCCAAATACTCTTTGACATTCTGCACCAACTCTATATGCGCAGGATCGTTCTTGACAAAATAATCTCGATCCTCGGAACTAGCAAACGATGAGATGAAAGCATGACTGATTCCATTCTATTTAATGATTAGCATTACCAATTCTTTCTTTCCCTTTCTTACTGATACCAAGGGGAGGTAATGTGGATACCTGAGCCCCCCTCAATAAACTTATCAGCACCCCCCTTCATAGAAAGAATATATGGTTTCTGAGTTTCAGGATGAATACATTTCTCTTTTAATGCCTTGATTCCAGCAGCAGCCTTCATCCAGGCTCAAGGTTAGTCTTCTATTTCGTGCGATCAAGTAGGGTTTTCTTTTTAGAACGTACATCGTGTTGAACGGTAGAGCTGGATTCGGGCTTGAATTAGATAGAATACCCGGATAGGATAGATGGGTAGAGTCTTGAGGCAGCAGAGGTGATTCTCTAGTTTATTTATACAATGCCACCGGTTGGTGTATCTACTTCTACCGGCTACGTGCTGTATGCTTTCTGCTTGATAATCCTCGATCCACCGGTGGAGTCTAAACCTCTTTTGGCATGAGTGAAGACCGGCTTACCAAGCAGGGACTGGAGATATTGTTATAAAAGCGTCACGTTTGAAAGAGTGGATATCAATTAAGATGCGGAATCTAAGCTGGATAGAGATTATATCCAATTTTGGCCCAGATTGATGGGAGCGCAAAAATGTGCATACGTCCGAAGGATTCTCCACCAGGTCCATTTTACATATTGATCTTAAGATGTTCGATAGAAAAAAAAAAATTTATTATTAATCCCAAAGCGTTCTAACCAACGCTTATGTAACAAGGTATAATACTTGGAAAAGATACCGAAATGCAACCCCAGCGCGAAGCGGCTAATATACCAAAAAACCCGAGATGGAGGAAATGATTCTTTTTGAAACAACATAAACAAAGCGTGTGCGGTCGTGTCTGTATCGAGGAAAAGAAGATGCACAAAGACCTTACCACTCCAGAGGCTCGTTCTTGACCTCTCCGCGGTTGTTCTTGGGGAGGGGAGCGGCCTCGACCATGGTGGCGCCACCGTTCTTACCACGCTTCAAGAAACCGCTGCCGTCCAACCAGGGGGTCTCGAGGGTACGCTTGGTCTCGAAGGTGCGGATCTTGTTCTCCATCTGGAGGGTGAGACCAATATCATCAAGGCCGTTGATCAGGCAGTGGCGGCGGAAGCCGTCGACCTCGAAGCCAGCAAGCTTGTTGCCCTCGGCGTCCTTGACTTCCTGGTTGATGAGGTCGACTTCGATTTCGCGGCCGGCGCTAGCCTCCGCAGCGATCTTCTGCAGAGCAGCCTCGTCGGAGATCACGACGGGAAGCATACCGTTCTTGAAGGTGTTGTTGAAGAAAATATCGGCAAAGGAGGGAGCAATGATACACTTGATACCAAAGTCGAGGAGAGCCCAGGGGGCGTGCTCACGAGAGCTACCACATCCGAAGTTAGGGCCAGTGACGACCAGAACCTTGGAGTTGCGGTAGATGCCCTGGTTCAGAACGAACTCGGGAATCTCGACGCCGTCCTTGTAACGGAGTTCATAGAACAGGGCGCTGCCGAGACCGGTACGCTTGATGGTCTTCAGGAACTGCTTGGGGATAATGGCGTCGGTGTCCACGTTGGAGCGGTCCATAGGGGCAGCGATACCCTTGAGGGTGGTGAACTTGGCAAGACCGGCGCTAGATCCACCAGCGGAGGTGTTGGTGTGGGGCTCGTTATCGGCGGGCTGGTCCAGGACACGGTCAAGCTCGTCCTCAGTCTCGGGCTCCTCAGCCTCCGGCTGAATATCGATCTTTGGCTGCACCTTGGCCAGGACAGGGCTGGACACGACGTGCTCACGAACATCGGCGAGCTTGCCAACAAGGGCAGCAGTGGCGGCCATGGCGGGCGACATCAAATGGGTACGACCAGCGGCACCCTGGCGACCCTCAAAGTTACGGTTGGAGGTACTGGCGCAGCGCTCACGGGGAGAGAGAATGTCAGGGTTCATACCCAGACACATGGAGCAACCAGCCTCACGCCATTCGAAACCAGCATCGACGAAGATCTTGTCCAGACCTTCAGCCTCAGCCTGCTCCTTGACCAGACCGGAACCAGGGACGATCATTGCACGCTTGATGTTGGCTGCGATCTTCTTGCCGTTAACGACCTTGGCGGCGGCGCGCAAGTCCTCAATACGGGCGTTGGTGCAAGAACCGATGAAAACCTTGTCGACCACAACGTCCTTCAAAGGAGTACCGGCTGTGAGACCCATGTATTCGAGGGCACGCTTGCAAGCCAATTTGCGGCTCTCGTCCTCGAAATCATCCGGGCCGGGAACAACACCATTGATGGGGGCAACATCCTGGGGCGAAGTACCCCACGAGATAGTAGGGATGATATCCTTGCCGTCCAAGACAACGGTCGAGTCGTAAACGGCACCTTCATCAGACGCGAGGCTCTTCCAGAAGTCGACAGCCTTGTTCCACTGCGCACTCCCGTAGCGAGGGGCAAGAGGGCGGCCCTTGAGGTATTCGAAGGTGGTCTCGTCGGGTGCGATCATGCCAGCACGCGCACCGGCCTCGATGGACATGTTGCACATGGACATACGAGCCTCCATACTCAGTCCACGGATGACGGAACCGCAGAACTCAATAACGGCACCAGTACCACCAGCAGTACCGATAATACCGATAATGTGGAGGACAACATCCTTACTGGTGACACCGGCGGGCAGCTCACCGTCGACCTGAATGCGCATGTTCTTACTCCGACGGCTGATCAGGGTTTGAGTGGCCAGGACGTGCTCGACCTCACTGGTACCGATACCGAAGGCGAGGGCACCGAAGGCACCGTGGGTGGAAGTGTGACTGTCACCGCAGACAACGGTGGTACCGGGGAGGGTGAATCCCTGCTCGGGACCAATGATGTGGACAATTCCCTGGCGCTTGTCGCCCATGCCAAAGTATGTGAGGCCGAAGTCTTTTACGTTTTCTTCGAGGGTGGAGCACTGGAGACGGGAATCGTTTTCTTCGATGAACTCGTCGACATTCTTGAAGTTTTTGCGGGAGGAGGTAGGGATGTTCTAGAATTGGTCAGTTGACGACAGATCGAAGCAGGATGTATTTGGACATACGTGATCGACGGTGACGAGAGTGCAGTCCGGCCTGCGGACTTTTCGGCTGGCATTCTTGAGGCCTTCGAAGGCTTGTGGAGAAGTCACCTCGTGGACAAGATGTCTGTCTAATGGGGGGTTAGATGATGTTCCCACTAAAGTCATTGACTGTGCTCACCGATATACAGCAGCAGGGTGCCATCTTCCTGCTCGTTGACAATGTGGTGATCAAGGACCTTGTCATACAAGGTCTTGGGCTTCTTATCGGCGGAGGGCATGATGAAGAGAGAGGACGAGAAGACTGAGAATAGGATGAGAGGAGGACGAAGAGGAGGAAGAGAGCGAGGATGAATTGATGAGTGAAGACAAAAATGATATTGGATGATCGCAGCTACGAATATAATATTTAACAGCAGGCGATGTCGCAGTCGCAGGGGCGAGGGGCAGCCCCGATCTCGGCTGGTCAGCGGGCAATGGGCGGCTGATGATTGGCTGAGAGAGATAGGTCAGCGGGGGGATGCGGGGCCGACATCGGCGACTGGGGAAAGCGCTTAAAGGCGCTTCTTTGCGGCAATGAGAAGGAGGCAAATTCAAATCCGAATCTGTGATTGACAGATGGAGAGTGCGATGTTATAGGCTGCAGATTGTGATTAACGTTGCATATTGCAGGGTATATTTGGAATGATTCAGATATCTAGCTGGAAGTGGACAAGTTGAGTGTCAAAATATGCACGCTGTGTACGGAGATATGCAGGGTCATGACGTATTCCCGAGCGGATAATTGCTCAGTTCTGATTCGCCAGTCTAATTTGTTCTATTGATTTCGAATGTCTCAAGGTTGAAAAAGAACGCTTCATCGATCACTAGTACCTCATGATCGACAAGAAGACTACAGTCGACTGCCACTGCTCTTAACCCCCCTGGCGTATTTCTGATGGCTATTGGTAAAAATATCGGCCGTGATAGCAGCAGCCGTACTGGCATCCAATGCCAACGCGAAGGCCGAAATCAACCCAGCTAGACGATGTTTAGTCTCTGGCCCGGTGCATCGCAGCAGCTCCAATGCCTCTCGTTGAGAACCATAAGCAGTTCCGCCACCCACTGTTCCCACAGGCAGTGATTCCATGTAATGGAGAGTTTAAGCTCTTTCGTATCCCAGTCATGCTCGATCGTCATTTGGTTTGCAGACCCCTCCGCGACACTGGCCGCGTCTTGTCCGCATGCGATAAACATGGCAGCGATGACATTTGCACAGTCGATGTTTCCAGACTGTCCGTTTCGAGTCGCTGCCTCTTTACTGTTGATGATGGTTTGGTAGAGGGAGTGTGTCGTGCATCCTAGGATCTTCTGGCACTCCTGGTCGAAGATGCTCCCCCAGACTATCACCCGAACACCACGGGTCCGCAGGATATTCCCCCACGAAAGGTTCTTCTCGGCTGTCATCTGAGCTTCAATCGTAATTCGGTTGAGCTCCAATTCTTGTGCAGTGGATGGGGACATAAAGGCATCACAGACCCGCTGGGTGGTAATTGTCGCCATGTTCTGTCCCGCTGCCTCACCACACGTATACTCGAACAGAACATGGGCATTCGAGCCAATGATATGAGGTGTCAGCCGTTGGAGACAAGCATGTCGATTTGTCGATTCAGCAACGGTCTTGAATTCAACATACAGATCGGGGACGCGGTCGAAAAAGGATGCCGCGGTGGCGCCGCTGGGAAACCAAAACACCGGAGCTCGGGATATGGAATCAGAGAGGACTTTATATTCAAGCCCTCCACAGAAATTGAACACTTTGCATCCTCGGGAACAGCTGGCGACCAGAGTGGCTCCACAGGTGGCTGGAGGAGCATAGAATGTCTCCGCAGTGCCTCCGTTGCTTTTGACCTGTAGAGGGCCTGCGATTCGAGAGGGACTTTGGTGAAGCCGACGCAATTTTCGATTTTAATTGCTTCGGTTTCTTTATCACTAGCTGGGATATGTTTCATGCGAGAAACGTTCTTTTTGACGGAACTCATGGTTTAGCTGTCACTAATGATAAGACTCGAATCAGTATAATATGATAGAGTCGGTTTTATCTTCGATTGATAGGTCAGTGTGAAATTGTTGAAAATGGCCGAGGTACTTACATTATGCAGTAATAAACAGCCTAGTCCACACTACCTAGGACACTGTTGAATGCTAGACGTTGATCAAGTCCCTCTGATTAGGAAAAACCTATCCTCAATGGCAGATCTTATTTTCTTCCTTTCTTCCTTTCTTCTTCACTCTCAAATCATGTCGATCAATTGAACGAAAGAAGCACCGAAACCTTATGGATAAACTGAACGCTGTCTACCAGTACTTGGGCCTGTTAGGATCAAATGACCTTGTTGCCGAGAGACTCCTGTCCAGCTGGCCCAAAGAACATTCTTTTAGTTGCAAAGACTGCTCGAAATATAGTATAGTCTTATACCATATAGTATATGTTCTGTTGGGATTTCAATCAACCACCTTTCGACATCGTTAATGAATATAAACAGGACACCGCACATTTGAACAAGGGAATTGGGAATACCCCTTGCTTGCCGCGATGTGATATGGTTCCGCCACACTTGCGCCTCGAGAGAAACGGATGATGCCATAAAAAGTGCCTTCCATGTAGGTGTACTACTCGGTCATGTAGAACGTCTGCTCAATTTGAGAAAGGGGGTAGTTTGGATGAGTAAAATGGAGCAGATCGGTCATTCTCAATTTCCTAGAACGCAGTTTGAGGACCTCTTCCAGAGATGAGATGATGGATTATGATAACCTTGCACATGCATCAATTTCTCCTTATAAAAAGACAAATTCATGACTAGCTCCTAGTTCATTCTCTGAATTGCGCTTCAAAGGTCGATGCGTTGTCTCCAATGCTATGCAAGCACGCGAATTTCATTGTCTGAATACCCTTCGGATGCATTCTTGTCGCCGGTTATCCGACTTGCCAAGTGTAGATAATCCAGACCAGAACTTCGAGTGGAGAAATTCTATCCCCAAATGCATTGCCTGGAAATCGGATAACCATAATACTTTTCTCCAATTGCTTACCCCAACGTGGAGGGGTTGGTTGATAAGAAGCATCCCCTCTTTTGCACCATCCCGATCCACGATGGTGTGAGCCGGGAATCCCAGCATTCAACCTCGGAAACAACCAATCGAGACATTTGCTCCTCAGGACCATCACTGACGCTCGCTGTCACCATAATGGCGTGCAAAATACAGTTCTCCTCGCTTAGAGGATCTGTTATGCAATGTCAAGTATAAAGATAGGCGTCTTGCTATCGGAAGACAATATCAACTAATATCACAATCATGGCAGCTGTACAAGGACCTATTATTCCCGATCTGCAGTCCCCATTGGGGGGCACCAAGTATTCACCACCAGTGGACGTTGCGGTTCATGTCAAAGATACGCCAAGCACGACCATTCAGAGTGTAAAAGAGGATACCACTGAGTATCCCGCCGCAAAGCCGGCGTTTGAACTGGAAGATCACCCCATCGACGTGGTGAGGCCCATCAAAGTTGGCATCATCGGAGCTGGACTCTCTGGAGTTACTGCAGGTGCTCTTCTTCCTGCAAAGCTACCAGGCCTTGATCTTCGCATCTATGATAAAAATGCAGACGTGGTATGTTTTTTTCTTCTTCCAGACCCATATGGACTGAGCTGATATTTCCAGGGCGGTACTTGGTAAGTTGATCTGGTTTTTGATGATCACCCTTACTCATATTCAAGGTTTGAAAACACATACCCCGGGGTGAGATGCGACATTCCGGCCCATGCCTACCAGTCCGGCTTTTCACCCAATACTCAGTGGACAGAAGAGTTTGCCCAGGGTGCTGAAATCCGAGACTATTGGCAAAGCGTCGCGAAGAAATACGACGTTTACAGTTATCTGCGCCAAAGGCAACGAGTGGAAAAGGTAGAGTGGCTTCCAGAGGATGGCAAGTGGAAAGTCACTCTGGAAGATTTGAATTCAAATCAAGTAAGAAATAGTCAGTGGTTTCTTTGTTTGATAGCTCACCAGCCTTGGTAGGTTTATGAAGAGAGGTTAGACATTGTGATCAATGCCACCGGTCATTTCAATGCCTGGAAGCTCCCAGACTATGAGGGCATTGATCAGTACAAAGGAGTGCTCTTCCACTCGTCGAATTGGCAGCACGACGTTGATCTTCAAGGGAAACGGGTTGCCTTGATCGGCAACGGCGCCTCGGGGTTGCAAGTTCTTCCCTCAATCCAGCCTCTGGCTCAGCATGTAGATCACTACGCCCGCAACCGAACTTGGGTTGCTGACTCTTTCGGTACCACCGGGGTCCGTCGATTGGAGCCGAACATCATTCCTCAAGAACAGCGGGACTCATTCCAGGACCCCGAGGTTTATAGGCAGTATCGAAAGGGAGTCGAAAAGGGTTATTTCCAACGATTTGGAGCTATTTTCAAGGATTCTCCAGAGAACCAAGCCTTGCGGGATCAATGGACAGAGCTGATGTTGAAACGGGTATCTGATCAACCGGATCTAAAGGACAAGATCATTCCCGACTTTCCTCCCAACTGCCGTCGTCCCACACCAGGGCCGGGATATTTGGAGGCCTTGACTAAGGAAAACGTCAGCTATATCCAGACACCCATCCAGCGGTTCACAAGGACGGGAATCATTACTCAGGATGGCACAGAAAGAGAAGTTGACGTGGTTATCTGCTCGACCGGTGCCAATGTAGACCATGCACCACCATTCTCCGTCATCGCAGATGGTCTTGACCTCCGATATGCTTGGAAGGCAGATGGTTCGATTGGATTCCCCTACACCTATCTCGGGGTGGGCGTACCCGGATTCCCCAATCTTCTGTGGCTGGGAGGCCCATATTCCAGTGGCCATAGCGGGACTGTGCCAAACAGCATTGAGAACCAGGTCACCTATATCGCCAAAATCCTGCGCAAGGTCCGCAGCCAAGGAATCAAAACCATTGTCCCATCTCGGCAAGCGACCGATGACTTTGTCGAGTATTGCGACAAGTTCTATCCACGGACGGTGTGGACAGCCAACGACGACTCGACGCCGGGCAAGAAGAACTGTCGGTCGTGGTATAACGGCGGGAAGCCGGGAGGTCGTGTGCACGGGTTATTCCCTGGGAGTGCGTCGCATGTCAACTATATTCGACGAGATCCACGATGGGAGGATTTTGAATATACGTACGTCAATCCCAGTGGGAATCGGTTTGCATTTTTTGGCAATGGGTGGACGACGAGGGAGTTGAGTGAAGATGCCGAATTGACGCCTCATCTGAAGCTGCCCGAAGAGATTGATTTGAAATCGTACATGGAGGGTTGGTGGGATGTCTGAATGATGGAAATAGTGATGTTTGTCCAATATGGCTGTTTTTGGAATTGCAGGTGGTTTCTTCGAGTCAAGTGACTTGTAGACTAAAGAGGAAGAGGAAGGCACGTTCACTTTCTGTGGCGACTCAGCCCTCTTTTTTCTTCTCTTACAATGGAACTATCCAAGGTGACAGTCCTTTGATATTATATGTAATCATTCCACCACCAAACTACTATCATCACTCTCAATTACATTGAAACTGAATATATATTGACCAGTAAAGATCCAAAGGATACGAATATCATGACCATTCATCTACTGAAGCAGTAGTACCAACCACCAACAATCGAGCCAACACCATCGGGTTGAAGGTCCCTAATAGGGCAGAAGATGATTCTGTCAGATGTTGAAGCCAGTCACAAACATGCTGTCTTCTGTAATGGGCTCAGGCTCATCGGTATAGGTGAAGAACGTAAAGTCAACCAGATAACTAAGGCTGTTAGCGCTCACAGATCACAGATCATTTGGTAAAGTAGACATAAAGCTTGTCAGTTGCTCTGTCGTAGAGGAGGAATTCTGGATGCTGTTCAAACAATATCATTCCATTCTGCCGCATGCGTCTATTTAAAGGTTAGAACGAGTCCTCTGTCTAGAGGTCACTGACACAAGAGCTCACTCAAGAATGACTGCAAGCTGCCTTCTGATACTTCTCAGTGATACATCATCGAGCTATGCAAAGATATCATTCACATTCTCCCCTGGAGCCCGAGACATAACGAGGAAGTCAAAACATCCTTCTGGGTCTGATGGGTATGTCCATTTCGACCTGCCTTCATGGTGACATGGTTGAGATACTTAGGCCCGTGGCCAGCTTCGTGCACGATGTCAACGAGGTCACATTCGTAGAGAAAATTCGCCGTTTTAGTTTCCCGGTTCGGTTTGTAGGGTTTCTCGCCCCAGAATTCTGGATCCACACTGGAAGCCTAATCAGCTCAAGTTGCTTACTGTCTCTTCCTTTCTTACAGTCAGTGGGATGACTTACTCCTGGCGGATTTTCAGCATCACTGGCTCATCGGTATCCAGATAGCGAGCAAGGGTCAGGGCATGTCGCTGGGCCATGCGGTGACAGATCTTCTCAGCAAGCTGCTTCTCGATTTTGATCTGCCTTCCTTCAACTCTGTAGGTCTGACCAGCGGTGGACATTATAAACGAAGTGGAAGATGAATGTAGAAACGAGATAAATCCTGAATTCTAGTTTGACGTGAGTTCGAGGGCAGATGTGGGTGGGAATTTATGGATTTGTTGGGGGAGAGAAGGGAAGAGGGTTTGATTGTTTGTCTCCATTATGGCGCTATACCATGGTGGAATTCACGCTACAAATAGAAAGAGGCAGAGAGAGTGGCTGCAGTGGATGTTAGCCTTTGTTGTTTTTGATTTTCATGACTGATCTGGCATTTACTGGAAAAGCTTTGTTCTACCGGCAACGCACCTGTATGGATGTCTGCTGGAGTCTAGGGGTTAAAAAGGTCATCTCCAGATTAACTTTCTACTGCAGGTTAAGCCTATCCCCAACGCGAAGAGGGGAATATACCCTCAAATTCCAATTCGTGGATTATTGAAGCCCATCCGCCAACGCAGCGGACAAGATGCAGATACCCGCAGGATTTAAGAGATTGTTGAAAGAGATCATTTTCAGAGTCTTCCTAGTCGTTCCTACTAGCCTATATTTGCGAATTATCAGGAGAATGGTGGTTTCGGGAACACGCATATATCCTGGCTATTGGTGTAGGTACGAGTCAGTATGCCTGCATGGGATTGTTTGCTTAAAACTGGGAGAAGATGTGATATATATATACTTCTCAAATGGCACTTCAGATAGCAAACAAGCAAGCCGAGAACTAGTTGATGCCCATTTTTGAACGATGGACAATCTACCCATTGGGATAAAAGAGTTGGACGGGAGCTGGTAAGTCTGAATCATGGTTATACATCTTTACAACAACCAACTCACTCCCTACAGGCCGTGATCTGCCCAGGAAGCTTTGGACGACCTCGCAAGGAGCCCAAGTATGAATTGGACATGGATTTCGGATAGGAGTCGTGTTAAGTTGTTTCTGTTTGCACTGAGCTTATCAGGCGAAATAAATCGAGAAATCACTCGTGCACTCTAGTTAGCTGCAGAAAGACGTTGTTATTCAACGCTTCCTTATACTGTTCTAGTCATGGCCCTTGTAGACTGTCGACTGGGTTCTTTCAGTAGCATGTACCCCAAGTCGGCCAGACATTGACGCTATACACAAATCTGAGTGTAGACCACCTGGCCTGATAGCCATCCTTTCTGCCGCCAACCCCACGATGTGCAGCCACTAAACCTATTCTGATGCTAGTTCAATTTAATCGAGGGCTAGTGTGTTAGAATCTGACGGGCTGATCAATATCATTTGCCCGTAAATTACCGGCTTGAATTTCCACTTTCTTCAGACTCGATCTTTTCGTGTTGCCGTAATCCGGTTCTCTCCCGCCGGGCCGCAACCCAACCAGGGATTGTCAGATGTTTTACACATCGATCCAATCCATATATGATTCTCTAATATTTCTGCTACAGCCTCATTGTTTAAAGTATGAAGATATCGATGGCATCCCATCCCAGCTGTAAGGTAACACAGATTAGTCCACAAAGTGGGTCCTCAGTTCCTCTTGTGCTGAACAGGCGTTCATCACAGCCAAGGTGGATCCTTTGTGGGCCCAACCCATGGATTGACAGCGCTATCCCCTGCCTCAGCCAATCATTTATGATACAGTTCAGGTATGGGATCGTAAAATACAGCAACTCCAGGATCGTCGGCTCCAGCTCCATCTTTCAGCTCTTGTCCAGTTCAGCTGCTCAGCCAGCCAGCGCAGTTCAGCCATCGTCACCTTTTCCCTCGTCTTTTTAACCCCCAGAATGTCTTGCAACAACTCTTTCCCCATCCATCGCTGGAGCACCTGCATGTCATCGGCTGCATCATGCTCCAGGTCGACTTGGACTTGTCCCCGGCTGCCATCAGCCTGGCGGTCAACATCACCACTTTGGTCCTCGTCTCTCTTCTCGCTATCCCCGCACTGATTACTATTGTCAAATCCGCCCGTCGCCGGAATCGCACCGGCGAACAGTACTCTACCAACTTCTATCAGGATAAAGATGGAGAAGCCACCAAGGAATCCATCGCTCAAGTCTCCAAGAAGACTTATGCTATTTTCAATGTGATCTTTGTTGTGCTCGGCTGCTCCACCGCACTCACGCGAGCGGTGCTGACAGTCGTGTACAAACAACCGTTCCTTATCGAGACCTGGCTTCAGTTCGGATTATGGGTAATAAAGACCTGACATTCACGTTGAATTGATGCTAACATGTCTATAGCTCTTCCTGGTTGTTCAATCGGCCGTCCTTCTCACCGAATCCTACTATACCGCTCGATTTTTCCTAGGATTGATGAAAGGATTGAGTTGCTTGGTTTCCATCATCACCCTGGTATTCGAGACATTCAACAGATGGTATTTTGGTCGGTGGGATGATGTCCAGGTGTATCTCATTGCTCTGCAGGCCGGTCTGGCCGCTGGTGCCATGCTGCTCAGCTTTTCCTTCCAGCGACGTCCTGACGTCTTTAGAAATGGAACCGCTGTCGACCGGGAATATACCACTTCTATCCTAGGTCGTCTTACATTCAGCTGGGCTGCTCCGCTGGTTGGGATGGCCACACGCAGCAACTTCATCGAGGTGGACCAGCTGGCCGAGTTGGATCTGGAGACTCGTACGAAGAGTCAGCATGATACTTTCACCTGGATCGAAGAGAAGATGAATATTTTCAAGTCAGACAAAACAGTGGGTGTGCCAAAGCTACCGGGTAAAGGACTGAACTTGCCCGGTCTGTCTAGCTTGCCCGGTTTGTCTGCTCTAGACCAATCCTTCACCCTGCCTGGTATGGGTAAACCACCACTCTGGAGGATATTGCTGCTGTCCAACGTTCCCCAAATAACCACCCAAATTCTTGTCTCGGTTCCTCAATGCCTTTTTACATTCGCGCCCCATCTTTGTCTTCTTCAGATTCTGCGCTTGCTCGAATTGCGCGCTGAGGGAGCGGCAGTTTTCCTGCGTCTTCTGCCCTGGGTCGCAGGATTGGGCTTGTCGATTGGATTGTCTTCACTCTTTGAGAACTGGAATTTTTGGATTGCTCAAAACAAAATCTCTCTCCGTGTCTACGAGCAGTTGTCTGCAGTCGTTTATGGCAAGGCCATGCGACTGGACGGGTCTCTCAACAGAGACATGAGCAAGGAAAAGAACAAGGACAAGGCTCCGTTCCACACGCAGAACGCCATCAATCTCGTGGCAGTCGATGTATCACGCATTGTCCAGGCAGCGGGTCTTTTGTATAATGTCCTTGTAGCACCTGCCAAGCTGGCACTTGCTTTTGTGATCCTGCAACGCCTTCTTGGATGGAAGAGCATGCTGGCAGGAGTTGCAGCTTTGTCAGCCCTCACACCTGTGCACCACAAGTTCATGGAAAAGTCAAAAGCGGCAGAAGCGAAGCTGAGAGCTCGTCGCGAGGAAAAGACCGCAGCATTGACCGAGGCTCTCCAGGGAGTTCGGCATATCAAGTTTGCCGCCTTGGAAGGTCGCTGGGAAGCCAAGCTGAACCAGCTTCGCAATCTCGAATTGCTCGCTCAAGGAATCGCTTCTGGATGGAAGGTCGCCTCGTTTGCTCTTTGGATCTTCACACCGATCTCTGCCTCGCTTGCTGCTCTCCCCGTCTACGCGACCTATAATGGAGAATTGCCCCCGTCTGTTGCATTTACTGCAATCGCTGCCCTGACAACGATGGAGTCGTCCGTTTCTGCTGTTCCAGATCTGCTCACTCAAGTTTTGGATGCATGGACTAGTCTGGGCCACGTTAGCAAGTTCCTGGATGCCCCTGAGAAGGTGTCGAAGACTACACCGTCTGATATTGTTGCATTCGAGAAGGCTACGATCGCATGGCCTGGAACGGTCGAGAGCAAGGCTTCGCCTTCAACCGAGGACGATAATTCATCTGCAACCCTCAGCCAGGAGGCGCATTCCGATACACAGTCTGAAGATTCATTTGACCAGGGCCACGGACCACCACCCAAGATTTCATCTGCGATGCGTGCAGTCAAGGCGCCGATTCGTGCTGCTAAGGCTACAGTGCGCGGAGTCAAGGCAACTGTTCTTGGAGTGAAAAGACGAGTTATCGCGACAATCAAGGGAATTAAAAGGCAAGTTATCAGAACTGTAAAAGGGAGTCAAGGCGAAAGCGCTCGCGACTGTGAATGGTATCAAGACCCGAGTCCTCAAACGTGGCTTGAGCATCGCGTCCGACCCAATTAGTGCCTTCAACCACCAGGCCTCTGTGCTCCAAGCAGAGAATGCGCCATCCCAGCCGCAGACCGATGGCCAGCCCGATGGCCAGGCTGACGATTCGTCCTCTGAAGAAGAAACACCGTACAAGCCTCCGTTTACGCTGGGTGGGCTGAACGCAGAGTTCCCCAAGAATGGGTTGAGCATCGTTCATGGCCCAACAGGTTCCGGAAAGAGCCTTTTGCTTGCTGCAATCCTAGGTGAAAGTGAAATCGTCACTGGAAAGGTCAAGGCCCCGGCACTGTCTGACGAAGAGGATATCTACAGCGCTGCTAGTGCCGCGAATGAATGGATTCTTGACTCTGCCATGGCGTATGTCGCACAAGCCCCATTGATCGAAGCATCTACCATCAAGGAGAATATTGTATTTGGACTTCCCTTCATCGAGGGACGCTATGAAAAAGTTCTCGCCGCCTGTGCTTTGACCCGCGATTTCGAGACCCTCCAAGACAAAGACCTGACTGAACTCGGACCGAACGGGGTGAACCTGAGCAGTGGCCAGAAAATGCGAATCTCGCTTGCCCGTGCTTTGTACTCTCGTGCGGGTGTGCTCATCCTGGATGATATCTTCAGCGCTGTCGACGTCCACACAGCCCGTCATTTGTACAAGCATGCCCTGACGGGTGAGCTGGCAACAGGCCGTACCAGAATCCTCGCCACAAACCACGTCAAACTCTGCTTGCCTCGATTGGACTACTTGGTATACCTGAACAAGGGTTTGATGCGCTCCGCTGGATACGTAGACCATGCCCTGTTGGACGAGCTTATCGGTCGTGAATGCGACGTTGCGCAAACGGAGTCCGTGGAGGAAAATAACGTTTCATTTACCCGGTCAATGTTCAATTTCGTGAACAAGCAAGTTCATGATCGCGTGGTCGATCCTTTGGTCGAACGTGCGATCGAGCGCGCAAACGAAATGGACCCGATGATTGGCCGTATAGCTACAGCTGCAACGGATGCTTTGGGACGTGCATCGCCGTCAGCAGCGGCAGCCGTATCTTCGGCAGTGGCTACTACAAGACCATTGCTTGGGAATGGAAGACCTGCGAACTTCGTTGAGGCCGAAGTTGGAAGCAGCAGCGTTACCTGGGGGGCTTTCCGTCGCTATATCAAAGAGTGCGGTGGATGGTATCTCTGGTTGCCGGTCGCTGTGGCTTTTCCGGCTTACATAGGAATTATTCTTGGAGAGGTACGTTTTCTGATTCTTTCATGCTCACTTGATACTGATGTTACATAGAACTGGGTGGTCAAATTGTGGAGTAGCCAGCCACACTCGCCATCAGGATTGTCGCGGGAAATGCAAATCTACCTGGGTATCTATGGTAGTTTGTCTACTGCGGCGGTAGCTGCCGGTACCGTGGGATGTTTCTTTGCTCTCACAGCCTCGATGCAGGCTTCCCGTCGACTCTTCCACCAGACCATGCCAATTATCTTCCGCGCCCCGCTGCGCTGGCTCGACACTGTTCCGCTGGGCCGTATCCTCAGCCGACTCTCCGCTGACTTTAGCGTGATTGATTCGCGACTGGGAATGGATCTGACTTTTATGGCATGCTACGCTATGCAGGTTGTGGGGGTCTTGGTTGCAGGCGTGGTTGCGAGCCCGCTCTCCCTTGTTGGAGTTTTCTTCCTAGTTTCAACATGCACGCCGTACGCTCGCTGGTATCTCTCAGCATCGCGAGCTTTGAAACGCGTGGAATGCGTCACCCGGATTCCGGTATACGAACTGTTTGACTCGTCTAGTATGAGTCTGTCGACTATCCGCACCTACAGAAGAACGGATGTCTACATGGACAAGATGCACGAGAACATTGACCGACACGCACGGGCATGCTGGCATCTTTGTCTCGTCAACCGCTGGTTGACCTTCCGGTTGAACGCCGGTGCCGCCTTGTTTGCAGTAATCTCAGCCCTCATTGCTGTGATGCAGCCGTACATCAGTGCACCATTGGCTGGATTTGCTCTCTGCCTCACATTGCAGCTCAGTACCGCCATGTCCATGGGCATCAAGTCCTACGCCAACTTTGAACAAGACGTTAACAGCGTGGAGCGAGTGCTTGAGTACGCAAATGTCGGCAAGGAAGAG
Source organism: Aspergillus sp. 'subgen. Cremei' (assembly GCA_019976455.1). NCBI lineage: Eukaryota > Fungi > Ascomycota > Eurotiomycetes > Eurotiales > Aspergillaceae > Aspergillus > Aspergillus sp. 'subgen. Cremei'. The sequence continues at coordinate 1,169,638 of JAFBMR010000002.1, forward strand.
TATGAAAATGGCGAGGACGCGCCAGAGTCCTGGCCGACTGAAGGCAAACTCGAAGTATCCGATCTCACGGTCCAATACGCACCTGGTCAACCCGCTGCCCTGAGCGGAGTGACCTTCCAAGCTGAACGCAACGAACGCATTGGTATTGTTGGAAGAAGTGGAGCTGGAAAGTCTACTCTAGCTCTGTCTCTATTCCGCTTTTTAGAAGCCATGGAAGGACACATCTGGGTTGATGGTATGGATATCTCGCAAATCAGACTATCTGAACTGCGCAGTCGAATGGCAATTATCCCGCAGAACCCGACTTTGTTTGCGGGTACTGTGCGGTCGAATCTAGATCCGTTTGGCGAGCACAAGGACGAGGTATTGTTGAATGCGCTAAAGCGCGTGCAGTGGATCCCGAATGACAAGAAGGATGAAGATCCAGAGGCCCAGAGAAATGGAATTGAAGGTATCGTCAATGACATCACTGCGACTGCCAACCAAATGTCCGCAGCGGCAGACGACATGGTCAACACATTCAACACCTTCCTCGGCCGCGAGCAAAAGAGAACGCCCTCTGCTTTGGATACCCTCGTTGCAGATGGTGGCCAGAACCTTTCTCAAGGCCAGCGCCAGCTTCTCTGTCTTGCACGCGCCATGGTCTCCCCCGCAAAGATCCTCGTACTGGATGAAGCTACCTCGTCGATAGATAATATGACCGATGCAAAGATCCGCAAGGCCCTGCATAGCACCAAGTCAACGATATTGGTGATTGCGCACCGGCTGCGGACCGTGGCTGATTTCGATCGGATCCTGGTGCTGGACGGAGGAAAGACGGTCGAGTTTGGGCGTCCGAGGGATTTGATGCAGATTTCAGATGGCGTGTTTCGGGGAATGATCGAGGAGGATTTGGAGAGAGAAGAGTTGAAGGAGAGGATTAATCTTCCTATTGTTCGTGCGTAAAAGTACTTCTCTTTATATGCATATTTATACTTCTATATACAAATCACATTATTTCGCATATGAAGGGACTTCCTCTCCCTGTTTCCACACATATTTCGACCCCGGATGTGACTCTTTCAGCCGATTCTGCCCTTGTCCATATACATTCTCTCTGAAAGTTCCTCCTTTGACAGCATAATCATTCCAGAATAGTCCCCGTCGCCTCAACTCGGGCAACAACAACTCGATAATATCATCAAACGTCTCGGGGATACTGGCATAACTCAGATTAAACCCATCAATACCCGCAACATCCACCCATCGCTCCAACTCATCAGCCACAGTCTGAACACTCCCGATGATCTTCGCTCCATTCCCTCCAAGGACTAGGTATTCAGCGATGGTCTTCTTATCCCACTTCTTCCCCTCCGTGCCAGGGACAGTACTTGCCCAGTGATTCACCATACTCCGCACAGCAGGGAGCTCGACGAATCTGAAATCCTGATCGTCGTCGTACGTGGAGAGATCGTAGCCCGACCATCCACCAAAGAGAGCAAGGGCGCCTTCACGATCGCCGAACGAAGCGAGATAATTGAATTTCTCCTGTGCTGCTGCGTCGGTCTCCGCGACAATCACCAACACTCCAGCCACGACTTTGATATCAGCTGGGTCGCGTCCAAACTCGGCCGCCTGTGCCCTCACACTCTCGATAGACGGCTTGATGAGCTCAGGCTGCTGACCATGCACGAATATCGCCTCGGCATGTTTCGCCGCAAACGCCTTCCCAGCCGACGACGTCCCAGCCTGTAACAGGAACGGCGTACGCTGCGGACTAGGCTCACACAGATGCGGACCGGGGACAGTGAAATACTTGCCCTGGTGGTTGATCTCCCTGACGCCGTTCGGATCCGCATATCCATTCCCCTCACCGGGAGCGTTGACCGCATCATCCCTCCACGACCCCTCCCAGAGTTTATACACAACCTCCAAATACTCGTCCGCGATGCGATACCGCTCATCATGCTCGACTTGCGTGTTGAGCCCGAAATTCCGCGCCGCGGACTCGAGGTAACTCGTTACTATGTTCCAGCCCACTCGCCCGTTACTCAGATGGTCGACTGTCGAGAACCGTCGCGCAAGCGCATACGGGCTATCATACGTCGTGGACGCGGTGACGCCAAACGAGAGACTCTCCGTCGCGGCCGCCATGGCGGATATCGCATACAGCGGGTCGTTGATGGGGTATTGGGCTCCCGCTGGGATGGCGGGCGCGAGATTGTGAGGCCCCTTGTAGACGTCGTAGCCGCCGAGAACGTCTGCGAAGAAGATGGCGTGGAATTTGGCGGCCTCGAGCTTTTTGGCGATGGCGATCCAGTGATGGATGGATTTGTAGGAGGGGCCGGTGTCGTTGGGATAGCGGGTTAAGCCGGGGTTGAGGTGGGAGGGGGAGTGCATTGCAAATGCGTTGAGGATGAGATTTTTGGGCATTTTCTTTATTTCTCTATTTGACTCTTGATCAATTCTTGGATTCTTTGATATTTTTGGCGTTATTGCTGTGTTGTTGGTGAGGGGAAGAGGGGTATAAGTAGTGAATAAGACGTGATTTGGAGTCGAATTGCATCAGATCGTCCCAGTCAGATACCATAACATCGTGTTTTATCTATCTACATCTAATTCATTCTATCATGACAAAAATAATCATCTCAATCAATCCAAATCAACCACAATTCTCTTCCCTGATACCGTCCCATCCCTCAACCTCTCCAACGCCTCATTAATCGCCCCTAACCCACCACTAACCCTCACCACCTCAGGCAATGCCAGAACCTCCCTCTCCAACAACCCCTCCAACCACCTCACCAATCCCTCACCCACCGCCGGACACGCATGGAACACCTTAATCGGCACAGTGTGGTACTGGATCCCCTCGACCTGCTCTTTCGGCAGCCCCGTCAACCCGAGTAAATGCGAGGGACGGGCTGGATCGACCTTCAGTGTTTGCTGAAGAAGGGTGGCTGTGTCGCGGCCGACGATGTCGATGGCGTACCGCAGATTGGAGCCAGTCACGCCGCGGATTATCTCGATTGCGCGCTGGGGGTCGTGTCGGTCGACGAGGAGGTCTGTTCCTGCTGCGAGGAGTCTCTGGCCGTGGCGGGCTGCGTCGGCGACGGTGATGACTTTTAGGCCGGCAAGTTTGGCGAGTTGCAGGGTAATGAGGCCGGTTGTTGTTGAGCCTAGCCTTGTTAGTATGATGTTATATCAATATCAAGATAGAGTGAGGGAAGCTTACCACCCCAGATGACAATCCACTCTCCGGCCTTGATCCGCTCAGAAGGAAAACACTCGCTCTTGACATCTTCAGGGATGTCACTCGTATAACGGAGAACATCCACCAAATCCGGTCCGGGGACGGTCAGCTTCGACAGATCCAGTCCAAGGGAAACACCCAGTGCCAAGGAGGCAGCCACAAAAGCGACGCCTAGACTAGCAGCACCGGCAGTCGATGTGGACGATGGGATACGGGCCGCGTTAAAGTGCGTCGTGATGGCATATTCTTGGAATGCAGCTTTCCGGATATCACGGTAGTCTGTTGAGGGAACGAGGACTGTATCCCCGACTTTGAGACGAGAGGATGATGAAGATGATGTCTTGACGACGATGCCAGCGAGATCTCGACCGTTAATCCAGGGGAGACTGGGGACGCCGAATTTGAAGGCTCTATCTTTGTTAGTATATATGGGTGTATATGATATGATATGCAAGGGGCAGGACATACGGAGCTTTCCAATCAATTGGATTCAAACCGATGGAAACAACCTTGACGAGAATCTCGTCCGAGTGAAAGATGGAAGGAATGGTATGATCATCGACGAGGGAATAAGGCTGTTTGAAGCCATTCAGCATAAGAACGCTCTGTCGAGGGGAAGGCTGCGGCTGGGCGACGACATGCTTGTCGATAACCAGCGGTGATTCGAGGGTATATGTTGCAGTGGCCATGGCTGTACGGGCTATAATCTTATGATGTGTCTATGTACAGTGATGTGTCTATCTGTCTATGGATGATCTTTATGCTCAGAGGAAGTGATATGGCCGTGACCCTGGCGATGATAGCCGGGGATTGCTCATGGCGGGGGAGGATGGCGTGATGAATGGAGTGATTTTGGAGAGAATGAGCTCAGAAGTTGGAGGGATGGAGTAGTGATTTGCATTCTCTGTTTGGTCTGTGATGAACTTATTTTTGGGCTTATCTCTCTGGGGTTTGTTTATTAATGATCATCTCGGGTCATCGGATCGTCGTGATATTGTTGTTGTATAGCATCATCTATGTCCTTATAACCGAACCGAGTAGCATCAGTAACCATAACCACAACTACATCAAACTCAAATCAATAGATAGAAAATAGAATGGAAAATTCAGAAACAATCAAACTCTCCCCCTCCAGCTCCTTCATCCTCATCATCTCCCGCGTCCTGGGCAGCGGCATCTTCGCCACCCCCGGCGCCATCGTCACAGCCACCGGCAGCATCGGCCTGACTTTAACCTCATGGATCGCCGGCTCGATCCTCGCCGGCTGCGCCCTGGCCGTGTCCATGGAATACGGCTGCATGCTGCCATGGTCTGGTGGTGACAAGGTGTATCTCGAGTATACGTATCCACGGCCACGGTTTCTGGCGTCGACGCTGGTGGCCACGCATGCGATCCTGCTGGGGTTCACGGCAAGTAATTGCATCGTGTTTGCGAAATACACGCTGTATGCGATGGCTGTTGAGCCGACGACGGTCAAATCGAAAGTGTTGGCTGTGGTGTTGCTCACTGCGATCACTGTGATCCATGCGGTGTTCGTCAAGTCGGGGATATATATCCAGAACGCGCTGGGATGGACGAAAATCGGCCTCATCGTCGCCATGGCGCTGACCGGTCTCTGGGTGATTCTCTTCCACTCCCCAGAGCATCTGAATAGCCTCACCTGGGACGGTATCTGGGAAGGGTCCAACTGGAACTGGGGCATTCTGTCCACCGCGCTGTTTAAAGTGTTCTATTCCTACGCCGGTCTGGATAACGTCAACAACGTCCTAAACGAGGTACATCGGCCGGTGCAGACGCTCAAGGTGGTTGGTCCGGCTGCACTGATCACAGCTGCTGCGTTGTACCTACTGGCTAATCTGGCTTATTTCCTGGTCATCCCGATTGACGAGATCAAGAAGAGTGGTGAGCTCGTTGCTGCGCTCTTCTTTGAGCGTATCTTTGGTGTCTCTGGGCGTGTTTTCTTCCCTCTTGCCATTGCCATTTCAGCTGCTGGCAATGTCATGGTCGTCACTTTTGCTCTGGTACCTTCATCTCATCTCATCTTCAACATCATCAAGATAACTAATCAGACAGTCCCGCGTCAACCAAGAAATCGCCCGCTCCGGCTTCCTCCCTCTCTCCTCGCTCCTCTCCTCCTCTCGCCCTTTCAACTCACCCCTCGGCGGCCTCATCGTGCACTACATCCCCTCGTTCCTCGTGATAACCCTCCCCCACACGACGTGTACAACTTCATCCTCGACGTAGAGGGCTACCCGGCACAACTCTACGCGTTGGCTATCACACTCGGCCTGCTGCTTCTCCGGTATAAGCAGCCCGATCGCCATCGTCCGTTCAAGGCGTGGCTGCCTGCTGTGTGTTTGAGGGGAGCGATTTGTGTGGCGTTGTTGGGAGCGCCGTTTTTTGGGCCGAAGAATGCGGGTTGGGGGGTGTTGCTTATGCCGTTGTTGGGGTTGGGGTGTATGTTCTTCCTTTTCCTCTTTTTTGATTTGGTTAATTGAGGGTGAGATGATGCTAATGATGATAGGATCCTCCTTGGAGTGTTATACTGGTTTATGTGGACCGTCGTCCTCCCCAGACTCGGTGGCTACGTATTAACAGAAAAGGCAGAAGAGGTGGATGGACGATTAATCACGAGGATTGTGCGATATGAAGCTATCTAGCATTCCTCTTATCTTAGCCGATATAGATCTAGATTTAATATTAATTAATATAGATTAGTCGATTATGCTATTCTGCACGCGATGCCGTGCGAGCACGTAATCCTAGTCGAAAAGGCATCACGGCGGAGTATTTCCTGTTGGACCATTGATACTATTTATTTCTGACAGCTGCAGTGACAGTGACAGTGACAGTTCAATCTTGCATTGACAGATACTGGCAGGCAACATGTCGAAATCTATCAATCAAGAGATCACTCCTGTCGACACCACCTATCCAGGTACTTCCTCACATTTCCATCTCTCACCTCATCCATACTAATGAAACAGTAAAATGGTACCGCTCAACTTTCTACAACGCCCTCATCCTCGGAGTATGCAACCTCCTCGCCCCCGGAATCTGGGGTGCCATGAATTCCCTCGGCGGCGGGGGCAGTGAATCGCCGTACCTCGTCAACGCCGCGAACGCCCTCACCTTCGGCCTAATGGTAGTATCCTGCTTCTTCTTCTCCGGCCCACTCGTCCGCACAATAGGCATAAAATACACCCTCATCCTCGGCACAATGGGGTACGCCCCCTTCGCCGCCGGTCTGTACGTGAATAACCGCTACGGCGTATCGTGGCTTATCCTCCTCGGCGCGGCGCTGTGCGGGCTTTCCGCGGGAATATTCTGGATGGCAGAGGCGGCGGTGGCACTGTCGTATCCGGAGCCGTATAACCAGGGACGGTTTCTGGGGTTCTGGTTGAGTTTCCGCGTTGGTGGACAGATTTTGGGAGGCGCGATTAATCTCGGCGTTAATGCGCATCGGGCGACGGCGGGGAGTGTCTCGTATGCGGTGTTTATTGTGTTTATCACGCTTCAGGCGTTGGGCCCGTTTGCTGGGTTGCTGCTGAATAAACCGGAGAAGGTGCAGAGGTCTGACGGGGTTGCTGTGAAGTTGGGCTTGACGCATGGCGGGTTGACCGAGTTCAAGGCGATGGCGAAGTTGTTCATCCGGAAGGACTTTGTGCTTATCATTCCTCTTATCTGTCAGGCTGCGTATTCGGAGGCAGTCATGTTCACGTTTGAAGATCTCTGGTTCTCTGTCCGTGCTAGAGCCCTGGGTTCATTCCTCTCCGGTATCGTGGCGCTGACAGTCGGGAACCTGCTCGGCGCATTCATCGATAACCGGTCCATCTCGCTTAAGAAACGATCTCGAATTGCCTTTTTCGTCGTGCTGGGACTGCAGGGTGCGTGGTGGATCTGGGGGACGGTCATCGTGACTGAGTTTCGGGTGTCGCAGCCGGTGTATGATTGGAGTGACCCGGGTTTTGGGAGGGGATTTGCTCTGTTTTTGTTTCTGGTTGCTGGGTTCCAGTTGAATTATATGTTTTTGTATGTCTTCCCTCACTCTGGTTTTGTTGATTGCTAACAGTTTAGGTACTTTGTTGTGGGCAATCTTGCTCGTGATGAGGAAGAGGTTATTCGCATTGCTGGACTCTTGCGAGGGACGGAATCTGCTGCCCAGGCAGTTAGTGTAAGTATTCTTCCATACTCTATTTACTTCAGCTAACAAGTCAGTACGGCCTCAGCAGTATCTCCATCATGGCGTCAGTCGGAGGAACATACCTCAATTTCGGTCTCTGGGCCATCGCCCTCTATCCTGCTTGGCTTGTTGTCAAAGAGATTGGCGTGACGCTGGGAGATAGAAAGGTGGAGCGAGAATCATCACATTAAACGGTTACATTAAATATATACAACAACTATCTATTGTCCAATTGCCTTGGACGACTGCACAAAAGCAATAGGAGCATTAGACCCCAACAGTAAGCTTGCTTTCCCTGTGACCTTAGGGTCCGGTCCGATAAAGGTGTTGGGGAATCCAACGTCCAACGGCTTGACACTTTCCAAATATTCAATCTGTTCCGGGGTCAACTTGATCGAGAGAGCTTGGATGTTGTCGTGGAGGTGTTCAATCTTTCGGCCTCCAACCAGAGGGAACACGTTCGGCGCCTTGGACATGACATATGCAATGGCAATCGCTGTCACTGATTCAATGCCATGTTCCGAGGCAACCTTGGCCAAGGCCTCGCTCATTCGGATTTCGTCTTCAGTCTGGTCTGGGCCAAACATGCTGCGCAATCCCTCGCCGTTCTTCTTTCTCTCTTCGAGGGCCTTCTTGCTCTGGAATTTGCCGCTGCCCAGAACATCCCAAGGAGCGAGAGCCATACCAAAATGACGAGCCATGGGGATAATCTCGCGTTCAAAGTCACGCAGCATCACATTCCACCGACCTTGGTAGACACTGAATGGGGTCTTCCCATGAGCACGGGCATAGGTGTTGGCTGCGCTGACAACCCACGCAGGAGAGTCGGAGATTCCCAGATACAACACCTTTCCTTGCTCGACCAGAATATGCAAACTGTCCATGATCTCCTCAATCGAAGTAGTGTGGTCCCACCAGTGAAGATACAAGATATCAATCCAGTCGGTCTGCAACTTGCGCAGCGAGTCGCGCACACTCATGTGAAGACTGCGTCGGTGGTTTCCGCAGCTGTTGGGTGCTTTACCCTTGCCCAGGGCATAGGATCGGTAGTCGGTGGTGAACTTGGTCGCCAACACCACTTGGTCACGGTTCTTTCGTGATGCCATCCATTCGCCGATCCATTCCTCGGATTGTTCCGCTTGGTAGTTGTTTGCAGTGTCGATAAAGTTGCCGCCTGCCTCGAAGAAGGCATCCAGGAGTTTGAACGACTGTTCCTTGTCCATTGATCCCATGAATTGAGACCATGCGTCGCCAATGGACATGGCGCCCAGCTGGAGGGGCGACACACGAATGCCCGCCGTGGAGGAGAGCACCCGGTATCGACCGAGTTCGGTCGTAGGCTCGGGAGCGGGTGCGAAGAGTTTATCCATTTTGAGATTGAAAAGTTGAAAAGTTGAAAGGGATTGTTAAAGAGACAGTCAGATTGAGAATAGACAATTGACAATCCAATTCAGCAGATGGAAGCTAATTTATATTCTGGAGTGCAGCCACAAGCTGACTCGATGACTTCATGGCGTTATCCTAACTCCGGGCTCACTCCACTCCACCCGTGGGTCTGAAGAGAACAGGATAGCCACAGTCGGCGAATATGTTCCAGACATCATATCGTGGGGTTTATGCAAATGGATGACCAAACGGACATAAGGTGCATGGGCAGGACGGGGATGGGCTGAGTTTGGTAATGATCTGATGATCTACGGGGGACCGCATGAAGTCAGGGACGGAGTTAACGGTGCTGACAACTTTCGGATAGTTATGGTGGTTCCGAGTCGGATGGTCGGATGGCATGATGCCAGTCAGTTGGATGAGATGAAATGGATGGGATAATCAATTGAATTGACTGAGATGATGAAAGATGTAAAGAACAAGAGAGAAGAGAAGAGAAGGAGGGGGAGGAGTTATCCCCGGCTGACGCTAGGACGAAAGCGGAAGTCAGCTGTAAATAGTAGTAAAGACGTACAACATATAAAGAACAAGAATAGAGAACAATTATATTAAAGAAGAATCAGAATGATCAGGGTAATCTCGATACTCCATAGATATGTAAATCACATTCCTATGACATACATACTTTATATGTTATAGAGATATGATGCATGCAATAACCACCATATATCACCTATCCTATATCACAAGATATAACCAAGCACCAACATCGACTACTTCCGTATCCCTTACATGCTCTCATTTCATCTCATCCCATCTGATCCAGTATACAGTATACAGTATACACCGCTAACTCCACGACTTGGCCGGAACATGTCCGTCTTTACCAATATGCGACGCCTGACTGGCCAGCGTCTTCCGCATCTTTCTCCGTATACAAAATCTCGCCACATCAGGCAAGTTGGTGTTATCACCACCTCACTGGGGAGTGGATCCCTGGTCTAGAATGTCCGCTTGGATCATTTCGTTGACGCTGCTGTGGATTGCTGCATCTGAAGGGAGATCGCGAGGAGTGCCCATGTTGGAGGGATACGACGGGGGATCCACTTGCCGTGATGCAGTTCGAGACGAGTGAAGATGGGGAGGATTTCTTTTCTGTTAGTTGATATCTGATATGATATGGGATATACAGAGTGGAGAAGAGGAGCTCACCAATAGTCCACCACAGCAGGACCATCAAACAAATCGTCGCACGAGTCAAAGCGCAGCGTGTCATGAGGCTGGTTCGTCTGTCGTCGGACAAGAAACGCAGGGAATTCATTCTCTGCTTGCTTCAAAATTCAGTGTCTGAAAGGACAATGTGCTCTCTGATTCCTCGAGATTCAACACTTCCTGAATCATCCGGTTCAGCGGTGTGTCAGATAAGAGATGCTTCTGACCTCGTTCAAGAGGATAGCCCCCTCCAATATTATTGTAATTTCCTGCAAACTAGACATATTTGAGATTAACTGGTGGGAATGGACATGGGTTGTTTCAGAGAGGCAATAAGTAATTTTGTCTAGTAGATATTAGAGCTAGGTGATATATACTATAGTGTAGTGGATATATAAGAGGTAGTTCTAGTGAATTGAAAATTTCGGATTGTCTATGACATTACCAAGAGTGCTATGTTGATCTGGAGGTGAACATGTTAAACTCAACTCTCTCTATATATATACAAAGACAGGCAATCAAGCCAAAGAAAGATTATCCTCCCTAAAAACCAATAACGCAAGCTGGTGGCGTACAAACAACCCCAACAACCCACACACCGTCTGCACTAACACCATATTCAACGCAAGTCTATCCTCTCTCATCGGCCCCACCCACACCAGCCACAGATTGAGAATAGTCAGATTCGTCGACTCGACTATCTTTCCCTTTTCGTTCCTCGTTACCCGGACTAGTCTCAGCATGTGCAGAATTTCCAGACCGGTCCCGATCAGCCTGGACGGGGGTACATCCCACTCTGTCACGGATGGTTCGAGGAGGCCGGTTCTGGCGTTGAATTTTGGTAAGCGGTGGCGCGGGCACGGGATTAATTTGAAGAGCTGGGGGGTTGAGTAGAGGAAGTTGAAAATCTGAGGGATGAAGAGGAGGAGCAGGGTTTTGCTAAAGTGGCCCAGGATGCCGACGACTGCGAATACCATTCCAGCAAAGTAGCAGTATGTGTCGCCGACAAACACCTGGGATGGGTACCAATTGTGTGATAGCAGTGCCAGGGACACGCCCACGAATGGAAGCAAGAAGTACATGGAAAACAAATGCGAGTCCACGGCAGGATGCGGGAATGGTGCAAAAGGCGCGAGGTATAGGAGATCATTTGCAATCAGCAACAATGCAATCACCAGTGACTGGGCGACTTCCACTCCGTTCACGCCTGCCAACATGTTGATGGCGTTCGGGCAGAAGATGGCCACGGCGGCCATGTACGCATAGTATAACCATCCGAGGTCAACAACAGAACCCAGATAGTCCTGTAATGGCACCGGCACGACAACCTGAGTCACGCCAAAGTCGACAAAGTACACGATCAACATGGGAATTGCACCGAATGCGGGAATCAGGACTTTGTGTCTCCATCGAATGTCGAGAAGATCATCTCCAATTCCTAGAATGACAATACATTGCAGAGAAAGCAGACCGGAAAGATAAGATGCAAGCTAGCGCTAACAGTCAGCACAGTTCAGAGTCAAATATAGTAGACCAACCTTTCCATGCGGAAATCTATGCAGAAATCGACCTGTCTCGACATGGTGCACTTCCACAACCACATCTCGGTTTCCTCCTCCAGACGTAGCCGCCACGATATCTTTGTAGAATGCAAACGGAATAAAGAAGATAAGCGCTAGCAGATATACAATTGCGCAAACCGCCCCCATTGTCTCTGGTCTGTTCGTATCAGTACTAGCACTCTTTCAATGGATTGAACATACATTTCAGGCTTCTTCGGTTTAGCCATATCCTTCCCTTTCAATCCAGCTTTCATAAATACCGGCCCCAGCCATCGGATCATACTGAATGTAATGGCAAAAGCAATCCCGCTAAACGCAATTGATGCCACCAAAGGCGCCCCTTCGCCCTGGAACGTATTGATCAAGACCCCTATGCAGACTCCCACCAGAGCCAGGAGACGCCAGGTCTCCCCATTGCTGAGGGCACTTGCAGAACTCATAGCGTGCAGCAGATCGTCACCATATCAGATCTCTCTCCTCAATAATTCCAACGGAGAATTTAAATGTCCTCAAAGCCACAAACGCAGCTGACGCAATCTGGCTTCAAGCCCCATTCTGCCTGCGATCTCTGACCGCTCGCAGGCGGCGAGCAGATCCCCTGCCCCTTTCAGTTATCTAAGCGAAACTCTAGTCTCAGCCAGCCTTCCCCCTTACAGCTAGCGCCTCCTGACTAATCCGCTTATGTTGCGCTTCACATGCTGATGCACGTCCAGCTCGAATCCATGCATGCGGCAGCTTCACCACTAAACTACGGCTACTCTAGAGCCTCTCGCCCAGCTGTTCATCCCAGCTTCCGTGCTGTCTGTATTCACTCAGTCAGAAGGATTGACCGAGGTTGAACTTGGCTTTGTTGGAAACGAGCTACCGGATCGACCCGATATGTCGTCTGGATTCGCCGACTTCGACGCCGGCCATCGTGACCTAGTTACCGTCACCAAGTTCAATTTCTACGGCAATCGCATCGTCACAGCCTCGTCTGATCATCGGATCAAGGTGTGGGACCAAAAAGATGGCGAATGGCAGTTGACAGACACCTGGCGTGCTCATGACGCTGAAATCCGCGATGTAAGCTTTCTTCCCTCGCATCTGGCGCGGTGCTCGTCTCACACGCTCGTTCTGTAGGCTACTTGGAATGGCCCGTTTTCAGGTCAGCATATTGGCAGTGTGGGAGAAGACATGAAATGCAAGATATGGCAAGAAGATGTCACGCAGCCGCCCAATTCGGGCCGACGGTTCAGGCCTATTTTTCGCATGACGGCTCCCCATCGGCATCCGTTTGTTTCTCTGGACTTCCGTAATATCGACCTGGAGTCATGGCTTGCTGTCATCACTCGCGATGGCTATCTGATGGTCATGGAGCCTGTGACCCCCGACACACTCGCTGACTGGCAGCCTCTCGATCAATTTCGGGTCTGCGCCGTGCCACAGCGAGGCGAGGAGACCAGTTTCAAAGTCCAATTTCACCATGATCCATCGGATAGAACGCATTCGGTTCTACCAAGCTCGGATCGTAAGAGCCTCTCCCTCGTGGTGGCCGCCATGGATACAGTCAAGGTGTATCGCACAGATTCCAATCGCCGATTCTATCACGCCATTGAATTGAGCGGACATGGCGGTCTTGTGCGAGATATCTCCTGGGCCAATGGGTCAGTTCGAGGATATGACCTTATCGCTAGTGCTTGCAAGGATGGCTTTGTTCGTGTTTACGAAGTTTATACCTCAATATCCAGCAATGGCACCCAGAAGTCGAATGGCCGTCATGGTGCGCTCACCCAGTCGCCATCAATGCGCGCAACAACACAATCCGGCATTGGCTCTGCTCTTGCAAATCGCCCCCCTGCATCCATGTCTAACCGCCCAGCGACCGGTGACTCGCAATTCGAGCATTCCTACAGAGAAGTCGCGTGTATTGATAGCAAGCATCTCGACGTGTGGCAAGTTGAGTTTTCGTATGCTGGTAAGCTTTATGTCCCTGCATAGTATTCCTTGATTAACTGTTATAGGTGACTGTCTCATCTCGTCTGGTGATGACGGAACTGTTCGATTTTGGAAAAAGTCCTTGTCAGGTGAATGGCTAGAGTATGCCGAAACGAACATGGCATATCAGTAGCTTGCTTTTCTTCTCGAGACTATGTTTCCATACCCATTGTGTTTTATTTCTGCGTTTTGAAGATGGGACGGGATGCTCTTTCTCTTTGCTGCGGCCTTCTCAACTACTTCCTGTTATGTGATTACCCCTTTTGCCTCATGTCTGCATTTGATAAACCGTGATACCCATTCAATTCTGGCATGTCTCCATGTCTGATTCTACTTGATAATTTTCCCCTCTGCATTCTTGGAACTCAGATAACTGAGCTTAATCTATGGTCAAATGTCTATAGACATGGGATTTTCGCCGACCACAAGAACTTAATCCATGCCCCTCGTGCTTTCCCAACGATCCCACACAGGATCAATGTCTAGCAGGGCGGTTGCGACCGGAATCTACCTTGCTGGTAGTCTATCCGAGTGTATCTACGCGTAGCTGGCTCTTCCGTTCGTTTACCCATCCAAGCTACCTATTCATTCTTCCAATGAATCATAACCCTATTAAGGGTCGTTATTCTTAACTCGCCATCATGGTACTTAATCCAACTCTTGGGACTGGCTTATTTATCGGCTCAGGCCAGGCTTTGGCCGCCGGTGGTCCTGCTTCGTTGCTCCTCTCTTTTTCTTTCATATCCGTATTGGTCTATTGCTTAACGACAGCTGTTGCGGAGATTTCGGCGCATATGCCTGAGAGGGGTGGAACACTGGTGACTCATGCCTATCGATACTCTTCGAACCATATGGCGTTCTCAATGGGCTACCTTCGGTGGTATTCCCTAGCAATGCTGGTACCTTTCGAGATCACCAACGCTATTGTCCACGTCGGTATGTGGATTCCCGGACCTGCCGTTGCGATTCGAGTCAGTATAATCACAGCAATTATCTTCCTCTTCAACCTTCTTCCTGAAAGAGCGTTCAAGCGATCGGAAGCCTTTTTTCTGGCCTGAAATATGTCACGACCGGTGGACTGGCAATTGTCTCAGTCGCTCTAGCCATTCGCGGGGTCCCTGGAACCGGAATACGAGGATTTTCATATTGGAATAATCCCGGTGCCATGAACGAGTACCTGATCGGCGGCCCTGCAGGACGCTTCTTGGGCTTATTACAATGCCTACTCTACAGCGCCATTTCCTTCATCTTCCAACCCGAATTGACGGTCCATAGAGCTGAAGAGGTCGACTCAGAAGCGCGCCCAAGCATCTTCAGCGTGGCACGAATCGATAACTTCCAACTCGTATTCATGTACATCATTAGTGCCGTGTCCGCCGGCTTGATGAGTCCTTTCACCGAGCCATCCCTGACGAATAGCGGCCTTGGTGCTGGTTTCTCGCCCTACATGATCGGTATAAGGAACTCCCAGCTCCCAGTCCTACCCATCGTCGCGACTATAACGATATTGCTCTCATCCGTGGCCTCGGGTCGCTCTTTTCTCTATCTCTCTTCGCGAACTCTGTGTACACTGTCGGAGTCGGGACATGCCCCTGCCTTGTTCCAAGCCCGCACGAGATGGGGAGTGCCGTACGTGGCCGTCATCACATCGGCACTGTTCTCCGGGTTTGCGTATCTATCTCTGGCTACATCAAGCTCAGTCGTCTTCAATTGGCTGATGCATTTTATCACAACCTCTGGGTACATTTCATGGCTGGGCGCCTGCGTTTCGTATCTTCAGTTCCGTCGGGCGACCGAAACACAAGGCTTTGCGCCTGTCTATCGAGCCCGAATCCAGCCATATGGGGCATACTTTGGCATCGCGAGCTGTACTTTGCTGCCTTTGATTAATGGAATTATTGTCGCATCACCCTCCCAGTTAACCGCGAGTAAGTTGATTCCGGCGTATCTCGGGATTCCTACGTATCTGCTCTTGTACTTTGGACACCAAGCGAGGGATGCTATTACTCGACGCAATGTGAAACCCAAGGAAGTCAGTATCGAGCAGGGTGGCAATGTAGCGGAGGAGCCATCTCGACAGGACGAGGGCAAATTTGAAATCGAACTTCCGGCCTTTTTTCCTTTGGACTTGGATCTCCCGAATCTTGGTCTCCCTGACTTTGATGCTGAACCTCGACGACCTGGTTCGACAGGAAAGGACAGGGCGTGAGATGTATTTCCTGATGAGAGTGGTGATTGTTTGTCTTAGGGTGAGAGTTGATCCGATGCGACGATAGACCTAGAATATTCTTAGAAAACAATTACTAGCATTATGTATTTGGTATTCATGCTGTATTTATCCATTCATCTGGGTTGATAATTCACAAAGCACAAAGCGTACTGCATCACCTGGTACCCAATGCCAGCTGGCCGTGTGCTTGAGAGGGCCGCCGCAAAGCGCGTGTCGAGCGATCAGTTGACGGCGATCCACTTACAATGATCGACAGTCGATGTTAATATTTGGAGAGGATTTATTACTTACATACAGTTGGGAAAAAGAAAAAGAGTGGCAAAAGCAAAAAAACCAAGGCGAAAAGGGACGCAACAAGCGTGAACCAGGAAGCAAAGGGAATCCGAATAATTCTCCATCTCGACCGCTTTTGGCAGTGCCTGAGCTTTGGGCCAGCATCGTCTAGTCCGTCTGTCGCCCGTCGTTTCGCTTCGTCTTCCTTTCATCTTTTCTCTCTTTCTTCGTGCCTTTATTTTGTTGTTTCTGTCTCTCCGTTCGATCCTCCAATTTCCCCTCTTCTTCTCCCTTTCCGTCTCCATCTCGTCTCCTCCTTCCCCTTGCCTGTCTCCGTGCCACCCAACCGGGCCATGACTTTCTTCCCCAAGCTGTCACTTCCACCCAATCTTCACTTCTTTCTATCCGCTACTTTATACAGAGTACTATTCTGGGCATTTTCCCATTATTCCCAACTCTCTCACCCACTCTTCTCTCTTCCTACCCCCTGAGGATTCCCTTCTAGGCGAATACAGCAAATGATTCAATCTATATTCAATCATTTCTCAATCGTCTATTTCCCAGGTTTCCCGCCCTTGCATTTCCGTGGTCTGGTCGGATATCAGGACCAGACATAAAAACCACCAAGGGACATCATCATCACATCACAACTTGTCATGTTCTTTCTACAGAGACTGGTTTCTACTGTCCTATCCATGTCTTCTTTCCTGGTTGTTTTGGCCGTGACATAATGCCGTCAGCCTGGCCTTGTGACCTTGTCCTCCTGACCGAGGGGTTGCGATACTGAAAGAGACTTTTGGACTCCATATTTTTTGCTCAACTTTGCTCTTTTACTGATGAACAGAGGCTAACTTTCTTTTCTTTGTTTATGTTGTTTTTCTATTTCGTCTGCTGTGGTGTGTTGTGTTGATGAACTAACATGACAGTCTATCGTCTATCCAAGATGCCTCGAGGTCAAGTATTCTTTCTCCCCCTATCCCTCCATCTTAACCTATCCCTCTTATCTTTCTTATTCTTTTCCCCTCTTTCTCACACACACACACACTCTCTCTCTCTTTCTCTCTCTCTCTCTCTCTCTCTCTCTCTCTCTCTCTCTCTCTCTCCTATCCTCCTACATTTCTCCGACATGCCCCCATTCCCAATCTACACCCCCGCTATCCCCAATCTGGATCTTGGCTCTGGCCATTCCTCTCTGGGCCTAGCCTGTCCTCCACCTGCCGGAACCGGCCAAGCGTCATGTCCCACCCGCTGGTCCGCCAATCAGCGCCTCTCATCCATCCCCGGTTTGGCGTTCGTTTCCGGCCAGCCTCGAGATTCTTTTTTTCCTTTTTTTTCCCTCTGGCCCGGCCGTGGCAATAGAATCTTGGCCTGAGGTTCCCTTTTGTTCCTTCGTCTTCCTTAAAAAAAAAGGCCGCTTTCCCTCCCACGCTATTCCGCTTCCATCCTGCGTTTCAGACGCGCTGCAACTGGCCACGCCGTGGCAGTAGCCGCAGTCCAGTTCTTCCTTGTCTGTTGCAACTGCTCTGCTCTGCTGCTGCTCTTCTGCTGCTGCGGTTGAGGTTCTGCGCTGCTGCTCTCCTTTCTCCTCCTCTCCTCTTCTTCTCTTCGCTTGGTTCACTCTCGCCTCTTCCCGAGCTCTTCTTCCCTTCCCTCCATTCCCTCCTCTCCCTCCTTCACCCTCTCTCTCTTACTCTCGTTCTCGTTTCTCCCTCCCTTTCTCATTCACCTTCCATCCGTCTTCCCCTCCCTTCTTCTTCTGGCTTCTCTTTTGTCTTCTTTTTCCCTTCTTGTCCTCACTTTCCATCCTCAGTCTTCCATCCTCTCACCTCCTGGCTCTTCCTCCCTCGATGCGATTCGTGGTCCGTCCGTCTCTTCATCTTCGTCCTTTCGATTCCAGCCTGCTTTCTCACGGTCGCACGCGCGATAGAGGTCGACGACTTTAAACCTTCGATCCTTTTTTCCTGGTCGCCTGCTCGCTCGATCCCACAACCTCGATCCGATTCTACCGCTTCTACGACGTTAACGAATCCCGTTTTACATTCATCTCTCCTCGGTGCGATCATCTTCAGGTTCACCTAGACCCATCTCGAGAGGACACAGTGTGATTTGCTGTGGGGAATAACAGGTTTCTCTTGGTGGATCCCTCGTGTTTGTCGTGTGAAGGGTGATCAGAAGGTGATTCTCCTTTGCGTGGCAGCTGACATGCCTGTTGGGCCTTGACGGGTTACCTGAAGCCCTCATTCCCTCCATCCCTCGAGAAACGCGCGTCTATTCGATTCCAGAGGGGGTATCCTGTCGGATTATGACAGATACCTCCTCAGTCGCCATCACGCATTCGACCACGGAGCAGTATCCGGTCACCGTCCCTCTGAACTCGCCCGCCCTCAACGGCGCCGTTTCCGACTCCATCGCCCCCGACGAGGAGGAACCGTACACCATCAAATGCATCTGCGCGTTTGAAGATGATGATGGCAATACGGTTTTCTGTGAAGGGTGCGAGACGTGGCAGCATATCGAATGCTACTACCACGCTCGGGGTGTGCCAGATGTCCACAACTGCGTGGACTGCGAGCCTCGCTCTCTGGATGGCCGGCGCGCCACCGAGCGGCAACGGCGCCTCAGGGAACAGGGCGATGGCGGTGACCGGAAGACCAAACGGTCGGGTGCGAAAACTCACAAGAAAAGACCAGGGAGCACGGTGAGCAGGTAAATGGCTTTCATAACCGTATTGAGCCGGGCGTTCGCGACCAGCCGCCGGCTAAAAAGGCCAAAACCAACCACCATCGCTCGTCTGGCTCTATCAGCTCCATCTCTGGGGCTCCTGCTCTTCCACCAGATGTCCGAAAACGTGCTGCGACTTCGATGAGCCCCACAAAATCCCTTGGGCCATCTATCCCCTTGTATTCGAATGAGTTTATGAACCTTTACGAGCGTGACCAAGGCCATGCCGACATGGATAGTAATCTTTTTGTTAACTTGCCCCTGGCGGCAGACCTGGCCTCATGGGTGACAGAACCAAGTGCGCTTGCGCGCGTTACCAACGGGCGGTCTGCTCAAGACATCTTCACCTGGACGGACACAGAACTCGATCGATCCAACTGGCCCGTTCTGTCAACTGAGTCGATTACCGATTCCACGATCGATGTGGATGGCAAACACCCAACCTGGAAGATCCTCACAACCCGCGATACGGTAGCCAAAGATGAGATCGTGGGTGAAATCACAGGCAAGATTGGGCTCTTGAGGGACTACTGTTTGGATCCCATCAATCGATGGCAGGAACTGCGCCATCCAGAGCCTTTTGTCTTCTTCCATCCCCAACTCCCACTCTACGTTGACAGCCGGCATGAGGGCAGCATGCTCCGCTACGTACGACGCTCATGTCGCCCTAACGTCACCATGAAGACCTACATCACAAACGAAGTTGAGTATCATTTCTGCTTCGTCGCCAAAGAGGACATTCCAGCCAACTCGGAAATCACCGCCATGTGGTACTTGGATCCCCAGCTCTTCGAGTCAACCAACGGTCTCGTCAAGCAGGAGTCTAGTGACAACAACACCCAGGATGCAGCTGCCATCTGCATTAGCAACGTGCTCGCCCATTTTGGTGGCTGCGCTTGCGACCCACCGCCCACGTGTCTCCTATCCAGTGTGGATCGGCGGCGGCACCCTAAAGCATTCGATCCGGGGATGAAGCAAGCCAATGGCAAGCGTAAAAAGACAAAAAGCAGGCCAAACATCACCCCGCCATCCACCAACAGTCGCGCGGGTAGTGAGGTTAACAAGAACCCGGAAGATGATGACCAAGCTGACAGTCGGTCCGCGTCTGGCTCCGCGCGGGGGCAGACTCGCAGTCGTGATCTCACTCCCACACTGACCAATGAATATTCTGGCTTTGGTGAATCCGAGCTTTCGGCCCGGGAAAAACGCAAAATCGCCGCTGCAGAGAAAAAGTTTCAGCAACTGGAACTGGATCAACATGCATCAACCCATCGAAAGAAGAAGCGTCCCAGTGGCCAAGCAACAACACCCACTGTCGGGAGCTCTGCACAAGCAGGATATTTCACCCATCAGGCCACGTCAATAAAGCCACTTCATCTGGATACTGGATCTGGGAATCCGTCTCGCTCGCCTCCATCCGCAATCTCCCCGGGCCCGCCTCGTCATGGGTCTCCCAGGAAAGTATCTGGCTCCAGTACTCCTCCGGTGCGCTCTCCACTTGGACGCGGCCGATACGTTGATTCAGCCATCCAAACCGAACCTGATGCGGATGACGTTCCCCCCACATCTCCACTCCCGTCCCCTCGTCGGCCTAGCTTTGTACCACTCACACAACGTCTCCTGAAGCGATGTCATGCCGATCGGTTGAAGTTCGAAGAGAAGGTGTCGGTTTCGACACCGTCTAAATCAGATAGTGTGGCCGTGCTGAGCTCCCCCACATCTAGTACACGACGAATTCGACATCCCACTCCTCCAAGCAGCTCGATCGACAAGGGGGATGTGGAAATGAAGGACCTTGATTCACCCACGCCAAACTTCTCCATGCGCCAACCACAGCGCGAGATGGACTTAGGTGATGATGCTGCTACGAATCCGGATCTAGATGCAGGGTCACCTCGATCGGTGCGAGATTCATCCAAACCTCTTCTACCTCCACCATGGCCATCCACAGCAGCCCATAATGCCCGACTTCCTTTGAGCGGTCATGGTATCAATCTTCTCGCCCCACCCACTCCTACCACCAACTCCGCACCTCCTGCTGCTGTCAGCCCTGGATCTGGCACTGCATCGAGCATGTCACCTCCGTCGACCGTGGATCATTCCTCGCAGCCCAGCGCACCGGCTCCTGGGTCAGGTATCACCGCCCCTAGTCCAGTCAAGAAGAAACTCAGTCTGGGCGACTATCTCATCCGGAGAGGCTCTAAGGCGACACCCACATCGGAGAAACCACAAGCGCAGGCCACAGCGATGCTTCCTCCGCAAAAGTCGCCCTCGGCACAATCCCCGGCGAATGGTGAACCATCAACCTTCGAAAACTTACACACACCTACCAAACCCTCCGGGGACGCAGAACCTAGCAAGCCTGAAAGCCCGAGCTCGCCGGATGTCGCGATGAAGGATGTTCCTGAATCGACGCATTCTTCTCACATCTCGTCTGTCACCTCCTAATTGCGTTTTCACCCTTAATATGGGTTATGTGGAGTTGGTTGAAAAATTCTTTAGAGCCTTTCGACTTTTGTGTTTTCTCTTTCTTGCTTTCTTTCTGTGGAAGATTTTGTGATGCCCCTTTTATTCTTTTTTTCTCTTTTTTTTTTCTTTTCTTTTTATTATTACTATTATTATTCGATTTGTAAACGATGGGAATAGGCGTTCTAGCCGTGACTTCGTGTATCTTGTGATTTACGACGAAATGGCGTACCAGGCGTGGATTGGGAAGGGTTTCAAGGAAAATACTCTGGGGCCGGATTTGGGCTGGGTTCAGGTGGACCAGAAACATGTCGCTCAAGGACAGGATCTACTTGATGATATGTCCTTAGTATCTGTGATTTCATTTCATTCTCTTCTTCTGATGATGCTCCCTGTGTAGTACATGATGGTTATGTCGCAGAGTAGCAATGACTGAACTTGACTGCTTGACGCTTGAGTAGGATATCTAATGTCCAGGATAATTCATGATCTTCACGACGAATACTGAGTCTAGATGTAGTTGATCGATCTATCACAGTGAGTCATGTGCTTCGTGCTGTTTATGCGGGGTAGATCTTTTCTTCCTCCCCTCTTCTCTCTTCCTTCACTCCAACTTTCTTACCATGTCAACAGCTATATCCTTGATTGGGATTGAACAAGCATCTCTGCCTCCTACCGATCGAGGCAGAGATGCCTGGTTGATGCTGGCATCATGCTGTCTAATCCAGCTCCCTGTCTGGGGTATGTCGTCCACTACGCCATCGTGATTCTTCTCTAATGATGGTGCGGGCTTCTCTCTCGTGTCTGGTATCTTCCAGGAGTATTTCTCCAGCCATGATGTGCTGAAGGGCAGTAAGGGCGATTTGGCTATCGTGGGAACCACATCAACGGTATATAATATCACTTGACCGGATCAGCCCGCTGACACTTCTAGGGAATCCTTTATCTCCTCTCCCCAGTCACTTTCACACTTCTCACCCGCTATCCATATCTGCTTCGATACTGCGTTCCAGTCGGCCTCACCTTGACTGTCGCTGGATCTGTGCTTTCGTCCTTTTCCGTTTATGTCTGGCACTTGATAGCGACACAGGGGGTGCTGTGTGCCATTGGGAATGGGCTGCTCTTCAGCCCGACCACTTTATATCTCGACCAGTGGTTCGTGCAGAAGAAAGGTCTTGCGTATGGCATTATGTGGGCTGCTAAGAGCATCTCGGGTGTTGCTCTTCCTTTTATCGCCAGTGCTTGTCTTGGGCGATTTGGGTCTAGGACGACATTGAGGGCGTGGGCTGTGACAACGGTGGGTATTTTCACTGATTCCTTGGATACAATGTCTGATCAGATGGACAGATCGTCACCACCCTCCTCGCATTACCCTTTGTCAAACCCCGTATCCCACCAGCTTCATCCACCTCAGCACGTCGCCTGGACCTCAGTTTCCTGAAACTCGCCACCTTCTGGATGCTCCAGCTAGGCAACGTAATCCAGAGCTTTGGATACTTCCTCCCAACAACCTTCCTCCCCTCCTACACCACAACAGCCATGGGACTGTCCCAAACAACAGGCACCCTCCTGGTAGCTCTCTTCAACGCAACCTCCGTCTTCGGCGGCATCATCCTCGGTTCCCTCTGCGACCGCTTCGCCGTCACAAACATCATGCTCTTATCCTCCGTTGGCTCCGCCATTCCCGTCTTCCTGTTCTGGGGTCTATCATCCTCGTCGTCCTCGTCTGCTGCAATCGCCCTCCTTGTCCTTTTCTCAACTACTTATGGTTTCTTCGCTGGCGGCTTCAGCTCTACCTGGTCCGGCGTTTTGACACAGATTAAACGTGACTCGCCATCGTTGGAAACGGGGCTGGTCTTCGGGCTTTTGGCTGGGGGAGGGGAATTGGGAACGTTATCAGTGGGCCATTGAGTACGGCGTTGATTCAGTATGGGGCACTAGGCGGTGGGAATGGGGATGGGAATGGCTATGAGACGAAATATGGAACGTTGATTTTGTTTACTGGGGTTACGGCTTTTCTGGGGGCGTGGAGTTGGTTGTGGAGGTATTTGGCTTTGATTCGGGTTTGAGGTAGAGATATTGAATTGGACTTTGTTTTTCTATGGCGGACAGATATATAGTCAATTATCGCTACAGTGAGGTGAATATGAGAGCAGCCATATATCAGGAAAGTTGATACTGTATTCATTGAACTAAAACGAGTTTTGATTACAGAAACACTTTTATTTACTCTGATTGTGGTTATTGGATGGTTATGTTGAGTTGATAGTGCAGCTACAGTAAGCTGAGTTCAAATCACGTGCATCTCCGGATCTTCAACAGTTCGACTTCCCTTCACCACCACCAGCTCCAACACCTCAACATCCACGCAATTCGCGCGCGAAAACCCTCTTCGAATAGCAGAAACCTGCCAGCAGAATCTGGCCGCCATCCACAATGGCTTCTGTCGACCCCTCCCTCCAAGATCCCCTTCTCTCCCTTCGCCGTGCCATCGCCGCCGGCAACCTTCCCACCCCGACCACCTCGTCCGAACTGACGGACCAAAATGCGACAGACGACTTAGCCAAGGCTACGCATCTCTACTTTGTGCACCCGATTCCGCAGACGATCGCACTGACGGCGCCGACGCGTTTCGTCTCCGTCTCGTCGGACTCGGCGGTCGACCTTCGCAGTATCTTCTTCGCCTGGCAGAAGAAGGATGTTGCGATTCCGGAGTACATTGCGTCCGCGCAGGAGCTGAATGAGTCGCTCAAGCAGAAGGAGCACAAGGAAGGCGAGGCGGAGGAGAAGGTGCAGAATTTGGTTTTCGTGGAGCGGTTGGATCTGATCACTTGGTTGGAGGGTGCCTCTGACGAGAGTGAATATATTAAGCCGTTGGAGGGCGCTGCGGCGGCGGCTGCTGTCGCGGCTACTACTTCTCCAGCGGAGGCTTCGGCCAATATTGCCTCTGGGGCGACGGGTGGTGTTTCGACTGTTCCTAGCGGTGCGGCGGGAGCTGGGGCGCCTGCTGCTGGGGCTCAGCAGGGGAAGGCTCCCAAGGTGATTGATCCTCGATTGCAGGAGATTTACAATGGAGAGCGAAAGATGGGAGATCGGAATAGTGTGCTACGGGGGATTAAACCGACGGTGAGTTGCAGTTAGGATATGGGGAGGAGGTGGTTTTACAAGACTAACGTTGGATTAGGATTTCTCGCATGTTCGCAAAACGGCCGAGACGTTTTTGGGACGACATCGCTCGCGGACCGGTCAATATCCTCCTGGCAGCAAACCGGGCAGCAAGCAGCCGCTGGTACCAGCGCCTTCGGCGGGACTTCCTGTGCCGAAGAAATCCAGCTCGAATATCGAGCCGATTATCCTCCTGTCGCCTTCGGCATCGTCGCTGATTCGGTTGTCGAACGTCAAGTCGTTTTTGGAAGACGGTGTGTTTGTGCCGCCTGACCATCCGACACTCAGCAACACGACCTCGTCGAATATCATGAAGATCGCCCGACCGATGCGCGTCAACGGGGCAACTGCCTCGAGCGGGCGGGGCGTGGGCTCGCAGAACGCGGCAAGAAAGACGACCAAGTTCATCCTGGTGGACAGCACGGCGAACTTTCGGCCCGATTACTGGCAACGGCTGGTAGCGGTGTTTACGACAGGTCAGACCTGGCAGTTCAAGTCGTACAAGTGGTCGTCACCGCCGGAACTATTCAAGCACGCTACGGGAGTCTACGTAGGCTGGCGGGGGAGGAAGCGCCTCGCGAAGTGAAAGGCTGGGGACGAGGCGTGCAGCGATTTGCGGTGGAACGATGGGACGAGAAGGGCGGAGTGCAAGGAGCAGGACGATGGCGGGACCGGGAGGTGGTGGAAGGGATTTGGACAGCTATCGAAGAGGGAATGAGGCTGAGGGGATGGGGAAGTAAGTGAGAGAAAAGTGGTCAGGGGGGATACTATGTAATCGCGTTGATACCAGTTTCTATCCTTGGGTATCAACGGACAATTGAAATGTAGTCTTGTGGATTTTTGCTGGGCGTGAAGGCGTTAGGTTACTAGATTATGGATATTGAACATACAACACATGACTTACTGGACAGTGAGCCAGAACTAGTAGAAGAATAATCTGAAACATAACGGTCATCCAACAGACTGCAAGTGGAGAGCGGAAGAATTCTCCTTTTTTTCCTGGCAGTCTAGAATAATCGACAGACGGAGGGGATCCATTTCTATTTCTGTTGGAGGACAATTAAGATCGACTTGCTGCAGTGCAACAACATATGATTGTTTTCGTGTAACAGACAGAGAAAGGATGCGAATCTAGACAACAGACCAGGATCCATGCATGTTTCATCTTTGTCTAGTTGCATAACGTAGAATACGGAAGAGGATGCAAAGTAGGATGTAGGTACTTTTGTATACCCTCGGATAAGCCGGCCGATCTGTCTTCATCATAGGAGTTCATCTGCCGTCACTTATCAGCTATCAGTAAGTGTAGAATAAATAAAGTATAGTAGATATCTAGATACTGATAACACTACTACTTATCACGATAACCTGATTATCATCATAGATAGTATAGTACTATAATATAGGATATTATAGACGATAAACGCTGAAGAAACCAAACGTGGAGTTGTTGATTTCGCGTGGACTGGCAAGGATCAGCGTATTATATACACAGTAGCGTATTTTATTCGCTTTATCCCCTTGTCGTGCAGATGCAGTCTTGGCGTGCATTATGAAGGAGAATGTTGCATAGGAGTTCATAATACATAATACACTATACATACACTCTATGTAGCATGTACATAATACATAGTATGGAGAGGTAAGTATCTACCATGTAGCATGTAGCATGTAGTATGTAGCAAGGCAAGGTAGATCCTCCACTTTCCTCTCCACAGGGAGAAAATAAAAAAACACATGGCTCGGAGGTTTTTCGCTGTTGATCATTCAACAATAACCATGACAAATGGATTATGGTGGGAACTTGACTTTCAGCTCTTATTATGATTTTGCCGGCTTCGGAACGTGATTTTCTGGCTCAGGGACAAATAGTACTGTATCATCAGTAGGTTGAACTACGGATACCTTCTCCATAGACCTTGGAGGAAAGTTCCATGATTCCATGACCCATCCATCGGTGGAGAATGGGATGGCTCAATAGTTTCGAGATTGTAAAAGGAGATTAACTGCGAAGGAAGGCTGCACTGGTACAGGTGGCAAATTGGATTTTGGATTATTCGAGAAGTTTTCTAGTGTGTGGTGGATGGGGATGTTGTGGATGAACGTGGTGGATGGGATGGCCGTTGGGTGTGGTTCGTGCTGGACTATTGATATCTTATTCTATATAGTATTTGGTAATCGGTCTATCTGATATTGTAGTTCAGCTCTTGCCTATCATAGCCCTCTAGGAATCTGCATACCCTACCTACTATGGATGTACAAGTATGTACCTATCTACCTACGGTACCTAGATACGGAGTACGCTGTAGATAGATACATACATACTACGTACGTATGTATCCGTACCGCAAAGTACACCACGTGGCGGTTTGCCCTGTTTTTGTGGCGCCCCACACCCAGACCGCCCACCCATGGGTCATACAGTCTCACTAGTCTCGTTTCAGCCGAAAGACCGTATCTCCACCCACTCTCCACCTACTAATCCTCCGTTCCCCACTTTTCTGACTCTGCAGGTAGCCCGATTAGGCATCATCTATCGAAGTGAGCCCAAGGGGGCTTAGTCTAGTTTGGGACTGGCTGTCATGGATAGCTGCATATCAGACTAATACTTTCTTTGTCGGGTGTTTGCATATCTACGGACTACTGACTATCATGGTGGTACAAAGACAGGCTACTGGCTCCTTATTTCTTTGATAGTGTGCTATTATTAAATGTGACTGATCCTGAGCCTTCTTGACTCGTCACGCAGCAGTTGGGGGCTCAACTAAGCCTTGTCATCGTCCTCTGCTTACATGGAGTATCCCTGTTGTCCATGAATTTTATTTCGCGTGGCGGTCAGGGATAATTCTGTAGCCTGTGTGAATTAACCATAGGTATGTACTATGTTGTACGGAGTATGTATCATAATGAAGGTTGACCGCAAGTCAGGCCAATCTTAATTAAAGTCAATCAGAATACTTTTCTCACCGCTCATATGTAGTATCCACCTGATACTACAGCAAAAACAAGGAACAGACAAATTGAGCAGTTATTGACAGACAAGTAAAGTTGGACCGCGAGAGCTTTGGTCGCCGCTAGACCGGATGGGGTTAACTGTCGGAGCCTCGTGTCAGATTGGCGATCGGAGTTGTTCGCTCCATGTTTACATGTATGGATAGAGTAGTAAGATAAAGGATAAAGTATGTAGGATAGAACGTAGGATGTAGTAGAGAAGTCTAGTTAGCGTAGGTAGAGCAGAGAGAGGGTAGCATGGATTCGGACGATCAAAGTGACAGCGACAGAGTGATAAAGATGACATGCGCAGCAAGGCTGGACTAGTGGTTGTAGTCCAAAGTGACTGATCCCGACCTGTGGCCGATGATACGTCCGATTGGGGCAATGGTGTGATATGGTGCTTTTTAGCCGCGCCACGCGGGAAGTTCAGCTATTTCTTCTCAACACAGAAATAAATCAAAAATCAACAAAATATATCCCATCTGACAGCATAACATATGACTATCAGCGTCGTCAGATAATCTCGCTTGAATATTCCATCTCTCGCTTCAACATAGTTAAAAAGAGGCTTGATAACGAATACGAACGGTAAGCCAGCCAAGCAATTTGCCCTTCCCACGTGTGCCCACGTGGAACCGCGTGGATCTCGGCTAGGAAAGAAGGCACCTAGAAGGATGGAAGGATGGTATTATTTTGTATACTATTATCAGATATTATTATATCATTATTATATTATATTCTTATTATCATCATCATGTTTCGACTGACTCCGCCACACCGGACTGTCTCAACACCAGAAAGACAGAAGACAGACAGAAAGAAGGAAGAGAAAGACAGGCTATTACTGATTTGAATGGTAAAAGTCAAATGGTCGCTGTGGCGGCTCTGGCCGGTCATGAGCGATAGTGACGACAAATGATCCAATATTGAGCGTAAAAGCTGGAGATACGGTCCGGAGTTAATTCATAACTGTAAATTGCAGCTGCCTGAGGCCGATAGATCTGCAGCAGCGATGCTTAGCCCTCTGATAATATTCCTTAACTTTGACTCGGCCGGGGATCAAAATCATTTCCACGTGGTGGACGGTTGGCAAAAGACGGTTGCGATGATGGTGGAATGACTTCAAGACGAGCGTAATTCCAGGGCCCAAACTTTCACGGTGTCTGGTTCCATGGATCATCGTGAGAAATGATGGTATGTAGACTGTTGTTTGGCGCACACCGTACCTGAGGCAAACCCCGCCAAGGGGGGCTAGAGAGTTGGCCATTAAACCCGATCTGGTAAGAGACAGGAGGGGGGGGGAATATCGGCTGTGTGGACTGGTGATTGGCTAGTGGGGGAGAAAATTGGGGGTTTTTCCAGGCAATGACTCAATACAGTGTCAATCATTGCTGGATCTAGGTGGAGAACTGAATTTTCTGGCGCTCGAAATGGAAGGTGAGGTCGCACTGGGTGGTGATGGTCGGTCTTATCCTCGCTTCTGGTTGGTTGAATCGGCCTCGCCGGTTGGTTCTAGGGTCCTCGCCGTCCTTGGTTAGTCCAAGGTTTTTTCTTCTTTTTATTTTCTTTTTATTATTATTATTATTATTATTTTTTTTTCTTTTGATTCTGCCCGCCCCCCCCGGACCACCGAGCCATATTTTCTATGATTCTTTGAAAGGAGTTCTATCAAGTTCTAGAAGTTGACCTGTAGAAATGATATATGAGCAAATAGAGTTGAGTACAGGATACAGAAAGTATGACAGACATACCTGACGGAGTTCTTACCTATCTGGTATCTGGACTGCTATGTGATTTCATTTGGTTGGGGAAAAACCTGGGCGATCTGGCCGAAACTCTCCCCGGGCGCAGATTCCGCTGATCATCCGACGACGCTTGCAGGTTGAATGTCCCACTTTACAATACAGTATCTGCTGCAGACAGACTCTGCAGAACCCCTGAGTATCTGGATATTAATACTCTGTAGTAATCATCATAATAGAATAGAATAGATAAAATAAAAATGAATATGAATAGACTCTATTTACCTACTCTGAGTCTGTAGTGTACTTACTGCAGGGTGATCAGGCCGATCCTTCGCTGCCTCCCTTGGCCCACGTTGTCTGGTGCATGAAACCGTCCGCGTGCACAGTGGGGCCCTGTTGACAGGCCGGATTCTTCACCTTCTCCCCTGGGGATTGGCTTCTTTCTCCTCTTTTTTTCCTTTTTTTCCTGCTGCGTTTTTATTTCCTCTTTTTTTCAACAAATCAGAGAGCGGGATCCAGAGCAGGCAGACCCAATCGAGTTAGGCAGTAACGTGGCTCTGGTAGTTTACCACTATGCCCACTAAGACTGTCCTGCACTACCAGAATCAAACTCTCCCTCTTTTTTTTTTTTTTTTTTTCTTTTTTACTGTGTATTTCTTTCTCTCCCTTACCCGCTCTCCTCTCCACCTTTTCTCTCTCTCTCAACTCCTGCCTTTTTTCTTTTTTCTCTCTCTTATTTTAAATCAGAAAAACACTAAAATACAATAAATTAAAATATTTTTTACCCATTTTTATTTTATTTTATTTTATTTTATTATTATTATTTTAGTATTATTATTATTATTATTCCTACTTTTCCCCTCCTTCATATTATTTTCCCTCCCTTTCCCTCTCTCTCTTTGGTTCGCACTATTCAATGCCAACCATATCTTCCGAACCCCTCGACCAAGGATCTCCTCCCTCCTCCTCTCATCATCATCACCATCATCACCACCTCTCTTCTTCCTCCTCTTCTTCCTCTCCTGATAATATCAACATCCCCCCTCCTGTTCCTGTTCCAGTCTCTTCCCCCTGGTTCAACTTCCTCGCCCTGCCACTGCCTGTTCCACCTCGTCTATCACTCCCTCCGCCTCCGCTGCTTCCCTTCCCAATCAGCAACCCGATCCTGTCGATATCACCACCACCACCACTCCCACCCCTTCGACCACTCCTGCAAG